>JARQOD010000009.1:21668180-21737435 GCA_033576555.1 Oophaga sylvatica | reverse complement strand
GTTTTTCACCCTGGAAAACGGGTCAGAATTAAGGGTAACGGGTATTGATATTCACGAAATTTTGTTCAAGAGACGATAATAAATAAGGCCTTAATAAACCCATTTTTTTTGGCCACAAAAAAAAAACCGGCAAAAGGGGTGAAGAGGAGGTCTGTTTGCCCTTCCCCAATGATTCCTTGATAAAAGCCGAAAAGCGTCATGTTAGGTACAGAAATTTAAAAAAAGGCGCCCTTTGGGGATTTACTACCGGGAATAATTCAATAGCGCAGTCATGTCCTAGGGGGAGGCAAGGTTTGCAGTTTACTTTCGCTAAACAATAGAAAAATCAAAAAAAGTCAGGAACATCCACCCGGGGGGGGGGGCAAAAAAAAAAACGGAGTTTTGGTATTAAACTTGGAGCCCAATGGTTACAACACAGTTTTCCAATCCCAAAACAGGTTTTTGAGACTGTAACCAAGGGAAACCCAGCACGATAATGTCATGCAGATTATATAAACCCAAAAAATTTTGCGCACTCCTGGGATCGGTTAACCCTCATTATCCCTGGTAAAAAAAGGGGGTTTTTTCCCACCCAAAGGGGTAGAATGATCCCGTGGGGGGAATGACTTCTGTGGGGTATAAAGGGGAAAACCCACAAGTTTAGCAAAATATAATCCATCGGGTTAATAGCTGCTCCAAAAATCAACGAAACCCGAGCGAAAATGAGGCAAGAGATATCGGGTTGAAGTTAAAAAAAAATTTTGTCTGAACACTCCCCAAGAATGAGGTGCAAAATTCTTCCCGCTTAGGGCAGATGAAATCCATGAGGGGGTCAACAGTAAAACAAACCCATGCGCTTTCGAAACTATGACGCTGTCCCCCGACACCACTCCACACCTGCGGGGGCTCAGCAGCTGGCTCACAAGGCAAACCACTCCACGCATACTTCTCCGCTCACCAAACGTCTGTCAATTTTAATCGTAAAGACATGAAACATGGACCCGAGGGGACAGGGAATCCCCCTAACATCCTTTACATTATCCGACAGCCCTTCCGGGAAAAGGGCCCCAAAGCGTCGTCTTCACTTTGGTCAGGAGCCCACCTACGGAATCTCGACAGTAAATCAGCGTCTTCAAGCCCTGTTTTAATCCCAACAAGGCTTTTTCCTTGATCAGTGACATTAGGCCCAATGCAATAACCCCAAAGCCTGAAAAAATGCATCAACATCACTCAAAACAGGATCCCCAGGTATCAGGGAAAAAGCCCAATCCTGAGGATCGCCGCGCAGGAGAGAGATGATAATTTGAACCTGCTGCGCTGCGTTTCCTGAGGACTTAGATTTTAAGGCAAGAAACAATTTACAATTATTTTTGAAATTCTGAAACTTAGCTCGATCCCTGAAAACAAATCTGGCATGGGGATCCTAGGTTCCACAACAGGCAACCTAGCAAGATATGCAGCAATACTCTGAACCTCAGTGGCAAGCTGATCCACACGGCCAGACAACTGTGCAAACTCCATTAGGAGAAAAGATCCTCCCCAGCACCCAGAGATACAGAGGGAAAAAAAAAAAAAAAAAAAAATGCAACAAACAAAAATATCTCTGACAACTTTTCTTCCTTCAAATATTTTTTCCCTTCTGTGAGTACCATACAATTTTTAGGGCCGGTGATACTGTTATGTTACGGTAGCTGAGGAGTGCAGGTAAAAAAGGAAATACACCAGAGCAGTTGGAATCTATGAGATTGCAGTACCCTGACTAACCACCGCAACTAGAGGCAGCCGTGGAGCGTTCCTACGTTGGTCCTAGACGCCTCGTCACAGCCTGAGAAACTAACTACACCTAAAGATAGAAATAGGAAAGCTATCTGCCCCGGAGCAGAACCCCAAAGATAATAGAAAGCCCCCAAACATGTAATGGCGGTTAGACAAGAGGAAATACTGACACAGAAAGAAAATAGTATGAGCAAACGCTGGGGCCCAAACTATCTAAATAGAAAAGGATAGGAAGGGTACTTAACTGCAATCTCAGAAAACCCTGAAAAAACACCAACTCTACTAATTTCAAAATCACCTGAGATCACACGACCTCTACCACCTAAATTAGTTCTCTGGTGTAACAAAAACAAAACAGCAGCCACCGAAAAAAAACTGGAAAAAGCAAAAGTACAAAACACAGTGGCTGGACTAAACTGAGAGGGCAAAAGCCCCGGAGGGGACCCTGAAGGCCCCCACAGAAGTGCAGGACAAAATGCAAAAATATAGTAAAAACACAAAATAAGAAATTGTCTTATCTGATAGCAGGAGATGCAGACACGACACAGCAGGCTACAAGGGAAACTGGAAAGAAGGATTGAGACCAGAACAATTGATCACCGGCAACCCTGATGGGAAAATGACTCCCTTACATAAGACCAATCAGTAACACCTGATTCCCAGTCCTCACAATCCTCACTAGTACCGCTTGTAACCACCAGAGGGAGCCTCTGCTCAGAACTCATCTCAAACCCATTCACAACAGGAGTCAATCAATGCTGTAGGAGGTCCTGCACAGGTTATACTACCCTTTAGTGAAATTGTGGAGTCAATCAATGCAGTAGGAGGTCCTGCACAGGTTATACTACCCTTTAGTGAAATTGATGGAGTCAATCAAGGCTGTAGGAAGTCCTGCATAGGTTCTACTACCCTATAGTAAAATTGATGGGGTCAATCAAGGCTGTAGGAGGTCCTGCATAGGTTCTACTACCCTATAGTGAAACTGAAGGAATCAATCAAGGCTTTAGAGGTCTTGCACAGGTTCTACTACCCTATAGTGAAATTGATGGGGTCAATCAAGGCTGTAGGAGGTCCTGCATAGGTTCTACTACCCTATAGTGAAACTGAAGGAATCAATCAAGGCTTTAGAGGTCCTGCACAGGTTCTACTACACTATAGTGAAATTGATGAGGTCAATCAAGGCTGTAGAGATCATGCACAGGTTATACTACCCTTTAGTGAAATTGATGGAGTCAATCAAGGCTTTAGAGGTCCTGCACAGGTTCTACTACACTATAGTGAAATTGATGAGGTCAATCAAGGCTGTAGGAGGTCCTGCATAGGTTCTACTACCCTATAGTGAAATTGATGGGGTCAATCAAGGCTGTAGAGGTCTTGCACAGGTTTTACTACCCTATATTGAAATTAATGGTGCCAATCAAAACTGTAGAGGTCCTGCACAGGTTCTACTAACCTATAGTGAAATTAATGGGATCAATCAAGGCTGTTTGGGTCCAGCACAGGTTCCACCACTCAATAGTAAAAGTGATGGTGGAAGAACCTGTACAGGTCTTACTTCCTGCAAGTGCCCCATAGCAGGTGCATAGGCAATCTTTATGTTTTTAAGCAGTCATTGATCCACTATTAAACCTTTTAGCTTCAGTCAAAAATATAATTTGTATGTGAATTCCTTTAATGACTTTAGATGTCCTTACAAATGTCACCAGCTTGAATCACAGTCATGGATATAAGATTACACAGTACGAGCATTTCTCTCTTGTTTGTTGTGATATAAGCCAGTTAAATTAAAAGGTATAATTTGCTGGTATTATAAGGATAATCACACTAAATTACATTTCACTTATTGCTAAATCAACCGTTAACTCATTCACTGCTGCTCTGTTGTGTTATCAGCCGCCGATGTCTGCATACAGTGGAAGCAGTCAATTAGAGGCCTAAACATACATGAAAATGCCCTCTGCACAGTCAATTAAAAAAAGCTACATCCCTTACTTACTGCATGACTAATAAGAGAAAAAATGACCAGTTAATGTGGCACTAGTATAAGTGACGTCTAGCCAAAAAGATGAGTATAAGATAGCACTTTGGAGGAATCATCCACTTGTGAACAACCTTTCTTTGATATAAGATGCCAAGCATGATCTTCTTCATAGGAAATGGTCAACCCATCCATGATGCTTCAATCACCATGTGGTTTGTATATCTGCTGGTGCTGTCAATCTACAGCCGAAGTTTTTTCAAATGGTGATGTCAGTTTAGGACTATTTATAGAAGGGGACCCAGAGTTCTTCAAGAATGGATAATAATAGCCAGTGCCAGTTAATAGAACTGGCACATGCCTTGGGGCTACCACCAACTACTATCCGTGGAGAGATAAGTCCTGGACATATCTGCAGGGATGGTGGTTGGTGGTTGCCCCAAGGCATGTGCCTTTTCTATTAGATACCCCATGACATTCACTTTTGCTACAGGTAGAGTATTTAAAGCTCATCTTTTTGACTCACTCCTTTCTGGAAAATGGCTGGCTGTTTTGTGATCCGATCCAGTAAAAAACAGGTGGAGAAATGATGCATGTATGTGGGACTTCCTATTAATGTCTAAGTGACTTTCTGGCTTGGCTGCCCCATAACTCTCACAACCTCAGTAGAAAAGTCCATGACCATTTGAAGTTTCCACTCCTAAACGTGGCTGCCACAAAGGCCCACACACACTAGAACAAAGTTGTCCAAACTACTTATTTCGGTAGAACCGGCTGACCATCTAATTCATACGGGGCTTCCTAACTCTCCCCCGACAGATGATGTCAGGAGAGGGAAGATTAATTTTAAACAGCTGATCCCTATGTTCTATGTGAGATTAGCTGTATCTAGAGGAGTTTGCCAATTACTTTCTCCCCTAATTAATGTTCAGGTGTATGGGGATCTGGAGAGATAGCAATACGAAGCACAAGCGTTCAGCCAAAATCTATAACATGTGTATGAGCACCTTAAAGAGGTATTCAAGTTTTGAAGATATTGTGTGAATAGAGCACTGGTCGATTCATGCGTACCTCTGATCTATATGGAACCACTGTATATACATGAGCACTGAGTTTGGCTGGTCTTTAGCACTCCCATAAAAAGGCTTTGAGCGCAATGCATGTGATCGACCACTGCATCATTCACATGGGGCATTTAAGAGTCCCAGTTCTTGCAATTGGTGGGGTTCCAGTGCCAGACCTCGAGATATGTTGAAGTTATCCAATGAATAGGGGATAACGTCCAAACTTGAGAATACTCTTATACAGTGTCTGGTGGATGTTGTCTGTTCTGCCCTAATGTGGGATGAGGTATGCTAGTATAAGTCTGTGTGCCTCAAAGGTGGGATGAGAGATGCCACTATAAATCTGGTGTGCCACAGAGTTGGGATGAGAGATGCCACTATAAATCCGGTGTTCCCTAGAGGTGGCATGAGATATACCACTATAAGTCTGTGTGCCCCAGAGGGGTGGTGGTAGAGTGGGATGCCACTATAAGTCTGGTGTTCCCTAGAGGTGGCATGAGATATACCACTATAAGTCTGTGTGCCCCAGAGGTGGTATGAGATACCGCTATAAGTCTGTGTGCCCCAGAGGTGGGATGAGGGATCCACTATAAATCTGGTGTTCCCTAGAGGTGGGCATGAGGAATACCACTATAAGTCTTGTGTGCCCCAGAGGTGGAGTGAGGGATCGCATATAAGTCTGTGTGTCCTAGAGATGGATGAGGGATACACTATAAATCTGTGTCCCCAGAGGTGGTATGAGAATACCACTATAAGTCTGTGTGCCCCAGAGGTGGATGAGGGATGCCACTATAAGTCTGTGTTGCCCCAGAGGTGGCATGAGGATACCACTATAAGTCTGTGTGCCCCAGAGGTGGTATGAGGGATATCCACTATAAATCTAGTGTTCCCCAGAGGTGGATGAGGGATACCACTATAAGTCTTGTGTGCCCCAGAGGTGGATGAGAATGGCACTATAAGTCGTGTCCCTAGAGTGGCATGAGGGATACACTATAAGTCTAGTGTCCCCAGAGGTGGATGAGGATACCACTATAGTCTGTGTGCCCCAGAGGTGGTTGAGGGATACACTATAAGTCGGTGTGCCCAGAGATGGCATGAGGAATACCACTATAAGTCGGTGTCCCTAGAGATGGCATGAGATATACCACTATAAGTCTGTGTGCCCCAGAGTTGGTATGAGGGATGCACTATAAGTCTGTGTGCCCAGAGGTGGGTGAGAATACCACTATAAGTCTGTCTGGTGTTCCCACTAGAGGTGGGATGAGGGATGGCACTATAGTCTGTGTGCCCAGAGGTGGAGTGAGAGATGCCACTATAAGTCTGGTGTTCCCAGAGTGGCATGAGGGATGCACTATAAGTCTTTGTGCCTCAAAGGTGGGTGAGGAATGCCACTATAATCGTGTCCCCTAGAGATGGCATGAGGGATACCACTATAAGTCTTCTGCCCAAGGGGGGTGAGAGGTCAGAGATGATGGCCACTATAAGTCTGTGTGCCCCAGAGGTGAGATGAGAGATGCCACTATAAGTGAGAGGTCCTCATGGCCCTTACTATTACTACAAATTTTGGTGGTTTATAACCTGACAAAAAACACAAATTTCTTAAAAAATTAAACATCTAGTTCTACATAACTAAAGCTACCTACAATATGACATCGTAGTTGAGGGGCAGGTGAAGGAGAAGCATTTATCTCTTGTAATTCATTAATTACACCTTTACAATGCAAGTTACTACATCATCAGTCACAACAAAACCTGTGACATCCATCAGAAGGAGGCTGCATCGTATGCGTCAGCTTTATAACTGTTGTGTGGGGCTTATGTGTGCGGCAGATGAGAATCTTGTAGACAGAGAGTTGTGTTTTTAATTAGAAGCATTTTATGACATGCTGCAAAATTTATTACTCTTAGAAGCAGTAGCCAATTAGCAGTCTGCCATCAAACCTCCCGGCTCCTTAGCAGATGCTGTACTAGCACAATGCCATGCCAGGTTTGTCAGATGAAAAAAATAATGAACACAAATAACTGGAGGTGTTCATATGGAGAAAATATATTGATCAGTATAATGAAGGTGCAGGGAAAGAAATGAATACGGCTCTGCTCACATAATTGTCTCCAAGTGTCACTAATATACAGGGGATATAGATATAATACACGGCTCTTTCATTGATTTCCTTAATTATAGATACTTTTTTTTAAATAAGGAGTTATTTGGATAAAATGGATATTTGTTAAAATTAATGTTTGTACTGGACAATGTGCACCAGAAAGTTTTTAATGCGGATGTTCACTAGTTTTTATTAATTTAAAATGGGCCCATTGTGGTCCTAAGACCGGGATCACACATACGAGAAACTCGCACGATTCAGGTGACCTCTGATTGGCTGCTGTGGTCAAAATCTGTTCAAGCAGGAAAAAACATGGGGGGGCGTCAGGTGACCTCTGATTGGCTGCAGTGGTCACAATCTGTTCAAGCAGGAAAAATCATGGGGGGCGTCAGGTGACCTCTGATTGGCTGCAGTGGTCAAAATCTGTTCAAGCAGGAAAAAACAGCTCAGGTAAAACACTGAAGCCAGGAATCTGGCAGAGACAACGGCAACGGTATGGAGGAGCAATAAGGGTCCAGTAAGTGACCAGTATGTGCTTTATTATTTTAAGACCACCATCGTGGTTGTCCTGATGAAGAAGTTGTATACTTTGAAAAGCGTTGAGGAATAAACCACATACACACGTGGTCAAAATTGTTGGTTCCCCTCGTTTAATAGGCAAAAAAGAAACAAATGGAGTCAGCTTACCCCAATCTTCACATTGCATGTGGATCTTCACTCCTCGCACGGATATGGCAGAGCAACCAGAGCAGATGAAAACAAAAAGAAGAAAAATCCAGCGTAGAGTAGAAGAATAATAAAAAGTTCAAATCTTTAATAAATGCGATAAAAAATAAACAGCAATATACAAGCAGTACAGGTCCACAAAAATGTATCAGAGCGATCAACGCGTTTCGACGTTAAGTCTTTCTCAAGATCTCAAGATCTCAAGATCTTGAGAAAGACTTAACGTCGAAACGCGTTGATCGCTCTGATACATTTTTGTGGACCTGTACTGCTTGTATATTGCTGTTTATTTTTTATCGCATTTATTAAAGATTTGAACTTTTTTATTACTTCTACTCTACGCTGGATTTTTCTTCTTTTTGTTTTCATCCCCTCGTTTAATGACAGAAAAACCCACAATGGTGACAGAAATAACTTGAATCTGACAAAAGTGATAAAAAATCAAAAATCTATGAAAATGAACAAATGAAAGTCAGACATTGCTTTCGAACATGCTTCCACAGAATTTAAAAAAAACAACAACTCATGAAATAGGCCTGGACAGAAATGATGTTACCCCTGAAAATAATGTGACAAAAGGGACATGATAAATCAAAGTGTGTCCACTAATTAGCATCACAGGTGTCTACAATGTTGGAATCAGTGAGTGGGCCTGGATATAGTGGGCTACAGACACTCACTGTGCTGTTTGGTGACATGGTGTATATCACACTCAACATGGACCAGAGGAAGCGAAGGAAAGAGTTGTCTCAGGAGATTAGAAAAAAAATTATAGACAAACATGTTAAAGGTAAAAGTTAAAAGACGATCTCAAGCAGCTTGATGTTCCTGTGACTACAGTTGCACATATTATTCAGAAGTTTATGCCACTCGTTCTTTAAGGGGCTCATGCTCATGCGTGTCCATGTGCCTCGCCAGAAATGCTACTCCAGTTAAAGACTCAACACAAAGCCTTGCATTTTATTACCGTAATTGAAATCCCTGCTGTCTGTATGCAGGAGTCCACTGGGCGGTTCTATCAGCGATTGACGGTCTTCCCTGTACTGTGCATGCAGTGAAAGCTATCAATCACCGAGTAGCACCGCCCACTGGACTCCTATACATATAATCACCAGTGATTTCAATAAACAAAATTCAACTATTACTGAATCTTTTCCAACAAACTCCAATCTGATACCATACTGTCCACTGATCGGACAGCATGTACAAAGTGCCAGGTTTCCTTTAACTGATGATACATGCGCCACTTTTGCTGGGAATTGCAAAAAAAATGTATATTTTAAGTGATAAAACCTAAAGCTCCAATGCCGATCGATCTTTTCGAAAGGGTTTCACAATTTCACATAATAAGGCTTTATTCACACGTCAGTATTTGTATGCCAAAATCAGGAGGGTTTCAAAATCACAGAACAGGTGTCAATTTTTCGATTATAGTTTTTTTCTCTGTAAGTTCCACTCCTGGTTTTGGCATATGAAAATACTGACCAAATACCGATGTGTGAATAGGCCCTAAGAATGTTTCATACTCATTTGTCTGAAAAATCTGCCAATCTCTAGCTGCATCTACTCTGGATCCCAGGTCTGCAAGACCATTCAAGGCAAGTCAGGATGCTCTCCTTGTCACTCTCCGTCTCCCGCCCTGAGGCTCCTTTTAAGGCCCTCTCATGTCTTTTGGGCTTCTTAATCCCCCACTAAATTTATCAGCATTCGAAACATGGCCAAGCCTGAAGCTAAATTAGAACTTGGAGCCATTGGGAAGTAGGATCAGGTATAATTGTACGTCTAGTGGCCAGAGAGCTGTCCAGCACCGCAGCCGAAGTGTACTGGAGTCTGCAATCACTGGGCTGCCAAATGTCATTCCAGTCCACACACCCGGTACATCAGCGTTATATCATAGGGCAGGCAGACGAGACACCCTGCGTTTGTTCTGAAGCACACAGTGCAGTCCAGTCAAGATTTATAGATGCACAACTACCATAGATATTCCGCACACAACTGTCCAGCTTAAAAAAATATATAATTAAATGAGTAAGTCAAGCAACTTCCTAAATATAGTTCTAGTCTGAAAGGTTCCTGATCTCTAGCTACAAGCTCTGGTCCCAGCAGATCTATTTCCAATATGTGTCTGACACAGGACAGTTATTCCTGTTTCGGCACGTGAACGGCGCGGTGTGTGAAGGGGGCTGGTCGGCTAAGCCAGTCCCGTTCTTTGTCACATCTGATGTATAGACTAAGAAGGGGCAGGGCCGGATTAACGTAGGGGCTGATGGAGCTGCAGCTCCAGGCCCCTTGTTAGAGATAGGCCCATCCCGCCTCTTGTTATCTAATGGCTCTCTGCTCTCCTCCCTTCCCTGTGCTGCTGACGTCAGCCTGGTGATGGAGGGGGAGGTGAGGAGCCAGGAGAGACTGTGTGCTGGAGGGGGAGAGAGGAAACCTGGTGCTGAAAGTACTATAGGAGAGGAGTCGGCAGCAGCACAGTGTTATCTCATTCACCCAATCCAGAAGCAGGATGTAAATGAAGGCAGAACATGTGACCACAGAGCAGCCAGTCACAGCTCACCTTTCACTTGTCCTCATCCATGCACTGTCTTCTTACAGCTTTGCCTATTGGCATCCTGCCCTGTGTTCAGTGTCACGTTGTAGTGACGGTCCCTGTCTGGAGGAGAGAGTTAGAGACAGGCAGGCAGAGGTGTGTGTGCTGTTACAAGAATCCCAGCCATATTACAGTGAAAGCAGATGGAGAATCCTGAAGTCTCTGCACAGGTTTGTGTTATAAAGTGTGTGGTTTCTGACAAATTCCATCAGTAGCATTGAATGGCCCATAGTATATATAATGCAGCATTGAGAGGCCCATTCTAGTATATAGCGCAGCATTGAATGGCCCATAGTATATATAGCGCAGCATTGAATGGCCCATAGTATATATAGGGCAGCATTGAGAGGCCCATTCTAGTATATATAGCGCAGCATTGAATGGCCCATAGTATATATAGCGCAGCATTGAATGGCCCATAGTATATATAGGGCAGCATTTAGAGGCCCTCTCAATGCTGCATTATATATACTATGGGCCATTCAATGCTGTGCTATATATACTATGGGCCATTCAATGCTGCGCTATATGGGCCTCTCAATGCTGCATTATATATACTATGGGCCATTCAATGCTGCATTATATATACTATGGGCCATGCAATGCTGCGCTATATATACTATGGGCCATTCAATGCTGCGCTATATATACTATGGGCCATTCAATGCTGCATTATATATACTATGGGCCATGCAATGCTGCGCTATATATACTATGGGCCATGCAATGCTGCGCTATATATACTATGGGCCATTCAATGCTGCATTATATATACTATGGGCCATGCAATGCTGCGCTATATATACTATGGGCCATGCAATGCTGCATTATATATACTATGGGCCATGCAATGCTGCGCTATATATACTATGGGTCTCTCAATGCTGCATTATATATACTATGGGCCATTCAATGCTGTGCTATATATACTATGGGCCATTCAATGCTGCGCTATATGGGCCTCTCAATGCTGCATTATATATACTATGGGCCTCTCAATGCTGCGCAACTATGGGCCATTCAATGCTGCATTATATATACTATGGGCCATTCAATGCTGCGCTATATATACTATGGGCCATGCAATGCTGCGCTATATATACTATGGGCCATTCAATGCTGCGCTATATATACTATGGGCCATTCAATGCTGCATTATATATACTATGGGCCATGCAATGCTGCGCTATATATACTATGGGCCATGCAATGCTGCATTATATATACTATGGGCCATGCAATGCTGCGCTATATATACTATGGGCCATTCAATGCTGCATTATATATACTATGGGCCATGCAATGCTGCGCTATATATACTATGGGCCATTCAATGCTGCATTATATATACTATGGGCCATGCAATGCTGCGCTATATATACTATGGGCCATTCAATGCTGCATTATATATACTATGGGCCATGCAATGCTGCACTATATGGGCCTCTCAATGCTGCATTATATATACTATGGGCCATGCAATGCTGCGCTATATGGGCCTCTCAATGCTGCATTATATATACTATGGGCCATTCAATGCTGCGCTATATATACTATGGGCCATGCAATGCTGCGCTATATGGGCCTCTCAATGCTGCATTTATATACTATGGGCCATTCAATGCTGCGCTATATACTATATGGGCCATTCAATGCTGCATTATATATACTATGGGCCATGCAATGCTGCGCTATATATACTATGGGCCATGCAATGCTGCGCTATATATACTATGGGCCATGCAATGCTGCATTATATATACTATGGGCCATGCAATGCTGCGCTATATATACTATGGGCCATTCAATGCTGCATTATATATACTATGGGCCATGCAATGCTGCGCTATATATACTATGGGCCATTCAATGCTGCATTATATATACTATGGGCCATGCAATGCTGCGCTATATATACTATGGGCCATGCAATGCTGCGCTATATATACTATGGGCCATTCAATGCTGCATTATATATACTATGGGCCATGCAATGCTGCACTATATGGGCCTCTCAATGCTGCATTATATATACTATGGGCCATGCAATGCTGCGCTATATGGGCCTCTCAATGCTGCATTATATATACTATGGGCCATTCAATGCTGCGCTATATATACTATGGGCCATGCAATGCTGCGCTATATGGGCCTCTCAATGCTGCATTTATATACTATGGGCCATTCAATGCTGCGCTATATACTATATGGGCCATTCAATGCTGCATTATATATACTATGGGCCATTCAATGCTGCGCTATATATACTATGGGCCATGCAATGCTGCGCTATATGGGCCTCTCAATGCTGCATTTATATACTATGGGCCATTCAATGCTGCGCTATATACTATATGGGCCATTCAATGCTGCATTTATATACTATGGGCCATTCAATGCTGCGCTATATACTATATGGGCCATTCAATGCTGCATTATATATACTATATGGGCCATTCAATGCTGCATTATATATACTATGGGCCATTCAATGCTGCGCTATATACTATATGGGCCATTCAATGCTGCATTATATATACTATGGGCCATTCAATGCTGCGCTATATATACTATGGGCCATTCAATGCTGCGCTATATACTAGAATGGGCCTCTCAATGTCGCCCTATATTACTATGGGACATTCAATGCTGCACCATATACTAGAATGGGAGCGTTTAAATGCCCTCTCTCTGTTATGTATTGAAAATAGATTGCTGAATGAGCTTAATCTTGATTCTGCAATTGAGGAATTTGCAAGCAAAAAAGCACGAAAAGTGAATGTGTAGTTTAATTTTCTTCTACCAGTTTGATTTATTTACGATAAAACACAGTTTAGCGTTCAGTGAATAACCCTGTTTATTTGCCTCATAAGTTACTATCAGCGTGATAACCATAACAGACTTTCTATATCCACCATATACTAGAATGGGCCTCTCAATGTTGCCATATATGTGTATGGGGCCTCTCTGACGCAATATTACTAATGTGGCTATGTATGGCAGTATTATTGAGATGGCTATGTGTGGCAGTATTAAGGGCCGTTTAGACTGTCCAAATTCTTGTCTGATCGGCCGGACTTTAATTTTTTCCCAGGGTGCCCTGAGGCTGAGAAGGTTGAGAAAAACTGCTATAGGAGGACGTCAAACTGAGGTGTGAGTTGTGTGTTCCTGTGGAGCAGGTACTAATGTTATAATACATCTTGTGCTGCTGATATATATACAGACATGTTATTGCTATGTATAGCTGTGGTACTGGTATATAAGCAGGTACTAATGTTATACATAGATGTGCTGCTGACATATATACACACACAGTACTGGTATATATGGCTGTGATACTGGTATATAGGCAGGTACTAATGTTATAGATGGGCTGCTGACATACATACAGACACAGAACTGGTATATATAGCCGTGGTACTGGTATATACGCAGGTATTAATGTTATATGTAGATGTGCTGCTGACATATATACAGACAGGTGGCCAATCAGTGGCTACTGTCTGAAGTTCTGGCATGGTGGCCGCCATCATGTTAGGAGTTCTGACAGTGACTGCTGCAGCGGATGATTGTCACACCTGTCCGGCGCATAATCTCATTACTTGGACCATTGCCATTAATATGGAGGTTGATTGGGGATTGTGATCCACCAGCTGCTTGTTAGTCCCTGGATTGTGGATTATTATCTGTATTTACCCACATAGTCAGTGTCTGCACCTGTAGATTGTGCCTGGATTGTGGATTTTAATCTGTATTTATTTGCCTCATAAGTTACTATCAGCGTGCGTAATAACCATAACATACTTTATATCCACTGTATTTATATTAGGCATGTATCATATATTTATATTTACTTTGTTCTATAGCTTTATTTACAATAAAACACAGTTTAACGTTCAGTGAATAACCCTGCTTATTTGCCTCATAAGTTACTATCAGCGCGATAACCATAACAGACTTTCTATATCCACTGTATTTATATTAGGCATGTATCATATATTTACTTTGTTTATATCTTTTACGTTACATTTTTGGCCTTTGTGAATTGCCGTGTTTGGCCCCACCCTTGCCCCGCCCCTTGCCCCGCCCCTTCAGCTCCAGGCCCATCATGTTCTTAATCCGGCCCTGAGAAGGGGCTGTCCTAACTTTAGAAATGTGCAGTCAGCCATCCCCTCTTCTCACAGAGTGCTGGTCATGTGCCGAAACAGAAAAAGCCGTCCTGCGCTGGACACAAACCAGAAGAGGTCTTCGCCGGGGACAAGTGCCAGAGGTTGTAGCTGAAGAGCAAGCACATTTTACATGTCACCCATATTAGAAAGTTGGATCCTTTTTTCAAATTTAAGCACAATTAACACTTCTTTTTTAGGTGGATGATCCTGTTAAACACATAAAAACGTATTAAAGGCTTTACACCAGGTTATGCAATAGTTAAAGAAGAATTTGCAACCTTCTCTTGTCACTTTGGAAAAGTCAACGGATAGGTGAGAGGGGGACCACCGATGGTCGGAAAAAATGTATTTATGCCAGAAATTGGGAAATTTATAGTGTAAATCTGCACCTGTTCAAAAAAAGGAGTATATTTCAATTGCTGCCACGGACAATCCAAGATCCAGTTATTGAGTAAGGCTAAGTTCACACTGGGCGTTTTTTGCAGCGCTTTTTTTCTGCAGCAAAACTTGAGTGCTTGGCAGGAAAGAAGATGTGGCAAAAAGACAGGTTTTGATGTGTTGTTTGCAGCGTTTTTGGTGCGATTTTTCATGCATTTTGTTTCCCATTTAATTAGTGAAAAATATTGAAAGAAGTGACATGCTCTATGTCCAAAAAAAATATGCAAAGCACAAAATACTGATGTAAAAAAAAAAACAATGTGTGTGCATGAGCTTTCTGAAATCTCATAGACTTTGCTGGTACTGTAAAACGAGGCTGAAAATTAGCATTAAAAAAGTATCAAAAACGCAACGTGTGAACATAGCCTAAGAGCCCCGCCACTTACGGAGCCATGGTCTTCTGCACCGTATACTGCTTACATCCAGCTGCCACTGGAGTTGATAGCAGCTGATCACTGGGTTGATATTGATCAACAATCCTAGAGATTGTTCAAAAAATATAAAAAAAAATGAAAACCCCCTTAGACCAGAGCTGAATTCAGAATTCTTCTCGCTGTAATCCCTTACTGTTGAGCTGAACTCCTATGAACAGTCATCATTTTTTCCAGATCACTGTACAGTGACAGGTAAAAGAGGACTCCATCCATCACTAAAACAATTTCTGAGCAAGTAAGAACTGCTTACAGATTTCAGCTCTGAAGCCTGGTATGCCGTAAAGGCAGCTGTGGAGTACAGGCTGTAGCTTAGGGTCAGTACAGGACAAGCAATGCAGTGAGGTTATCGTTTACTCATCTTTTCATTTAGATTATACAGAATTTATTCTGTACCTCGTATATTAGCGTCGTCTACAAATCCGCACATTTAACAGGTGCAGATGTCCAAGGTTATTTCTGGCTTGTAACGACATAATCCTTCTTGTATGGCAATCACAAGTACTAAGGATCATGGACACCTCTCTCCTAGTAAATATTAGGACAGGGCTGATGTTACCCTTTACATTGATCTCCGTGATGTCACCACAATTTTGCTTCACTTCATGTCTGTTACTGGCAAAGCCGCCATCTTTACATGTGTCTTACACTAGTAGGAATTCCATGCAAATTATAACTTTATTTGTGGCGACAGGGAGCAAAATGTATATAGCGACAAAGAAAATCTGACGTTTCGACTCTTCCCGAGTCGTACTCATAGAGTCGCTTTTGAAGAGGTGATGAAAGCTTTAGAATCCACCATAGGATATCCAATATATATTCAATAAGCACAGTGTACCTGTCTTGCAATGATTGTAGAGCGGCGCTCCCGCGCCCTGCTGGTATTGCTGCTGGTGACATGCGCCGCTCCCGCGCCCTGCTTGTATTGCTGCTGGTGACATGCGCCGCTCCCGCGCCCTGCTTGTATTGCTGCTGGTGACATGCGCCGCTCCCGCGCCCTGCTGGTATTGCTGCTGGTGACATGCGCCGCTCCCGCGCCCTGCTTGTATTGCTGCTGGTGACATGCGCCGCTCCCGCGCCCTGCTGGTATTGCTGCTGGTGAATATATATTGGATATCCTATGGTGGATTCTAAAGCTTTCATTACCTCTTCAAAAGCGACTCTATGAGTACGACTCGGGAAGAGTCGAAACGTCAGATTTTCTTTGTCGCTATATACATTTTGCTCCCTGTCGCCACAAATAAAGTTATAATTTGCATGGAATTCCTACTAGTGTGCGGTATAATTTGTATGCTATATGTTAGGGACTATTAGTCCACTATACCAGCACCTCATCCCCATCTAATACCGTGTGCACACCTTTAACTCCTTTATGTGTCCTTACAGATATGACATGAAGTATTAAGAAAGCTGTCCTTCATAGCGAGACACTAAAAATGATCATACATTGAGCAATGCGCACTCTTATATTACCGCTATCATAGGACGGAGAGAGATGACATCATTCATACTGTTATCACAGACGGGGAGAGATGACATCATTCATACTGTTATCACAGGACGGAGAGAGATGACATCATTCATACTGATATCATAGGACAGAGAGAGATGACATCATTCATACTGATATCATATGACACAGTGATGACATCATTCATACTGATATCATAGGAGATGACATCATTCATACTGTTATCACAGGACGGAGAGAGATGACATCATTCATACTGATATCATAGGACGGAGGGAGATGACATCATTCATACTGATATCATAGGACGGAGGGAGATGACATCATTCATACTGATATCACAGGACGGAGAGATTACATCATTCATACTGTTATCACAGGACAGAGAGAGATGACATCATTCATACTGTTATCACAGGACGGAGAGAGATGACATCATTCATACTGATATCATAGGACAGAGAGAGATGACATCATTCATACTGATATCATATGACACAGTGATGACATCATTCATACTGATATCATAGGACAGAGAGAGATGACATCATTCATACTGTATCACAGGACGGAGGGAGATGACATCATTCATACTGATATCATAGGACGAGAGAGATGACATCATTCATACTGATATCACAGGACGAGGAGATGACATCATTCATACTGATATCACTAGGACGGAGGAGATGACATCATTCATACTGATATCATAGGACAGAGAGAGATGACATCATTCATACTGATATCAAGGACGGAGGGAGATGACATCATTCATACTGATATCATAGGACAGGAGAGAGATGACATCATTCATACTGATATCACAGGACGAGAGAGATGACATCATTCATACTGATATCACAGGACGAGAGAGATGACATCATTCATACTGTTATCACAGGACGGAGAGAGATGACATCATTCATACTGATATCATAGGACAGAGAGAGATGACATCATTCATACTGTATCAAGGACGAGAGAGATGACATCATTCATACTGATATCAAGGACAGAGAGAGATGACATCATTCATACTGATATCATAGGACAGAGAGAGATGACATCATTCATACTGATATCATAGGACAGAGAGAGATGACATCATTCATACTGATATCAAGGACAGAGAGAGATGACATCATTCATACTGATATCATAGGACAGAGAGAGATGACATCATTCATACTGATATCATAGGACAGAGAGAGATGACATCATTCATACTGATATCATAGGACAGAGAGAGATGACATCATTCATACTGATATCATAGGACAGAGAGAGATGACATCATTCATACTGATATCATAGGACAGAGAGAGATGACATCATTCATACTGTTATCATAGGACGGAGAGAGATGACATCATTCATACTGATATCATAGGACAGAGAGAGATGACATCATTCATACTGTTATCACAGGACAGAGAGAGATGACATCATTCATACTGATATCATAGGACAGAGAGAGATGACATCATTCATACTGTTATCACAGGACAGAGAGAGATGACATCATTCATACTGATTATCACAGGACAGAGAGAGATGACATCATTCATACTGTTATCACAGGACGGAGAGAGATGACATCATTCATACTGATATCATAGGACAGAGAGAGATGACATCATTCATACTGTTATCACAGGACGGAGAGAGATGACATCATTCATACTGATATCATAGGACAGAGAGAGATGACATCATTCATACTGATATCACAGGACGGAGAGAGATGACATCATTCATACTGATATCATAGGACAGAGAGAGATGACATGATTCATACTGATATCATAGGACAGAGAGAGATGACATCATTCATACTGTTATCACAGGACGGAGAGAGATGACATCATTCATACTGATATCATAGGACAGAGAGAGATGACATCATTCATACTGTATCATAGGACAGAGAGAGATGACATCATTCATACTGATATCATAGGACAGAGAGAGATGACATCATTCATACTGATATCATAGGACAGAGAGATGACATCATTCATACTGTTATCACAGGACGGAGAGAGATGACATCATTCATACTGTTATCATAGGACAGAGAGATGACATCATTCATACTGTTATCACAGGACGGAGAGAGATGACATCATTCATACTGATATCATAGGACAGAGAGAGATGACATCATTCATACTGATATCATAGGACAGAGAGAGATGACATCATTCATACTGTTATCACAGGACGGAGAGAGATGACATCATTCATACTGATATCATAGGACAGAGAGAGATGACATCATTCATACTGATATCATAGGACGGAGAGAGATGACATCATTCATACTGTTATCACAGGACGGAGAGAGATGACATCATTCATACTGTTATCATAGGACAGAGAGATGACATCATTCATACTGTTATCACAGGACGGAGAGAGATGACATCATTCATACTGATATCATAGGACAGAGAGAGATGACATCATTCATACTGATATCATAGGACAGAGAGAGATGACATCATTCATACTGTTATCACAGGACGGAGAGAGATGACATCATTCATACTGATATCATAGGACAGAGAGAGATGACATCATTCATACTGATATCATAGGACAGAGAGATGACATCATTCATACTGTTATCACAGGACGGAGAGAGATGACATCATTCATACTGTTATCATAGGACAGAGAGATGACATCATTCATACTGTTATCACAGGACGGAGAGAGATGACATCATTCATACTGATATCATAGGACAGAGAGAGATGACATCATTCATACTGATATCATAGGACAGAGAGAGATGACATCATTCATACTGATATCATAGGACAGAGAGATGACATCATTCATACTGTTATCACAGGACGGAGAGAGATGACATCATTCATACTGTTATCATAGGACAGAGAGATGACATCATTCATACTGTTATCACAGGACGGAGAGAGATGACATCATTCATACTGATATCATAGGACAGAGAGAGATGACATCATTCATACTGATATCATAGGACAGAGAGAGATGACATCATTCATACTGATATCATAGGACAGAGAGAGATGACATGATTCATACTGATATCATAGGACAGAGAGAGATGACATCATTCATACTGTTATCACAGGACGGAGAGAGATGACATCATTCATACTGTTATCACAGGACGGAGAGAGATGACATCATTCATACTGTTATCACAGGACGGAGAGAGATGACATCATTCATACTGTTATCACAGGACGGAGAGAGATGACATCATTCATACTGTATCATAGGACAGAGAGAGATGACATCATTCATACTGATATCATAGGACAGAGAGAGATGACATGATTCATACTGATATCATAGGACAGAGAGAGATGACATCATTCATACTGTTATCACAGGACGGAGAGAGATGACATCATTCATACTGATATCATAGGACAGAGAGAGATGACATCATTCATACTGATATCATAGGACAGAGAGAGATGACATCATTCATACTGATATGATATGACACAGTGATGACATCATTCATACTGTTATCACAGGACGGAGAGAGATGACATCATTCATTCTGATATATATGACACAGTGATGACATCATTCATACTGTTTATCACAGGACGGAGAGAGATGACATCATTCATTCTGATATGATATAACACAGTGATGACATCATTCATATTGTTATCACAGGACGGAGAGAGATGACATCATTCATACTGTTATATAACACAGTGATGACATCATTCATACTGTTATCACAGGACGAGAGAGATGACATCATTCATTCTGATATGATATGACACAGTGATGACATCATTCATACTGTTATCACAGGACGGAGAGAGATGACATCATTCATTCTGATATGATATGACACAGTGATGACATCATTCATACTGTTATCACAGACGGAAAGAGATGACATCATTCATTCTGATATGATATAACACAGTGATGACATCATTCATACTGTTATCACAGGACAGAGAGAGATGACATCATTCATACTGTTATCACAGGACGGAGAGAGATGACATCATTCATACTGATATCATAGGACAGAGAGAGATGA
This sequence comes from Oophaga sylvatica, assembly GCA_033576555.1. Lineage (NCBI taxonomy): Eukaryota > Metazoa > Chordata > Amphibia > Anura > Dendrobatidae > Oophaga > Oophaga sylvatica. Next base: position 21,716,633 of record JARQOD010000009.1, on the reverse strand, counting down.
CATGATTCATACTGATATCATAGGACAGAGAGAGATGACATCATTCATACTGTTATCACAGGACGGAGAGAGATGACATCATTCATACTGATATCATAGGACAGAGAGAGATGACATCATTCATACTGATATCATAGGACAGAGAGAGATGACATCATTCATACTGATATCATAGGACAGAGAGAGATGACATCATTCATACTGATATCATAGGACAGAGAGATGACATCATTCATACTGTTATCACAGGACGGAGAGAGATGACATCATTCATACTGTTATCATAGGACAGAGAGATGACATCATTCATACTGTTATCACAGGACGGAGAGAGATGACATCATTCATACTGATATCATAGGACAGAGAGAGATGACATCATTCATACTGATATCATAGGACAGAGAGAGATGACATCATTCATACTGTTATCACAGGACGGAGAGAGATGACATCATTCATACTGATATCATAGGACAGAGAGAGATGACATCATTCATACTGATATCATAGGACGGAGAGAGATGACATCATTCATACTGTTATCACAGGACGGAGAGAGATGACATCATTCATACTGTTATCATAGGACAGAGAGATGACATCATTCATACTGTTATCACAGGACGGAGAGAGATGACATCATTCATACTGATATCATAGGACAGAGAGAGATGACATCATTCATACTGATATCATGGGACAGAGAGAGATGACATCATTCATACTGTTATCACAGGACGGAGAGAGATGACATCATTCATACTGATATCATAGGACAGAGAGAGATGACATCATTCATACTGATATCATAGGACAGAGAGATGACATCATTCATACTGTTATCACAGGACGGAGAGAGATGACATCATTCATACTGTTATCATAGGACAGAGAGATGACATCATTCATACTGTTATCACAGGACGGAGAGAAGATGACATCATTCATACTGATATCATAGGACAGAGAGAGATGACATCATTCATACTGATATCATAGGACAGAGAGAGATGACATCATTCATACTGATATCATAGGACAGAGAGATGACATCATTCATACTGTTATCACAGGACGGAGAGAGATGACATCATTCATACTGTTATCATAGGACAGAGAGATGACATCATTCATACTGTTATCACAGGACGGAGAGAGATGACATCATTCATACTGATATCATAGGACAGAGAGAGATGACATCATTCATACTGATATCATAGGACAGAGAGAGATGACATCATTCATACTGATATCATAGGACAGAGAGAGATGACATGATTCATACTGATATCATAGGACAGAGAGAGATGACATCATTCATACTGTATCACAGGACGGAGAGAGATGACATCATTCATACTGTTATCACAGGACGGAGAGAGATGACATCATTCATACTGTTATCACAGGACGGAGAGAGATGACATCATTCATACTGTTATCACAGGACGGAGAGAGATGACATCATTCATACTGATATCATAGGACAGAGAGAGATGACATCATTCATACTGATATCATAGGACAGAGAGAGATGACATCATTCATACTGATATGATATGACACAGTGATGACATCATTCATACTGTTATCACAGGACGGAGAGAGATGACATCATTCATTCTGATATGATATGACACAGTGATGACATCATTCATACTGTTATCACAGGACGGAGAGAGATGACATCATTCATTCTGATATGATATAACACAGTGATGACATCATTCATATTGTTATCACAGGACGGAGAGAGATGACATCATTCATACTGTTATATAACACAGTGATGACATCATTCATACTGTTATCACAGGACGGAGAGAGATGACATCATTCATTCTGATATGATATGACACAGTGATGACATCATTCATACTGTTATCACAGGACGGAGAGAGATGACATCATTCATTCTGATATGATATGACACAGTGATGACATCATTCATACTGTTATCACAGGACGGAAAGAGATGACATCATTCATTCTGATATGATATAACACAGTGATGACATCATTCATACTGTTATCACAGGACAGAGAGAGATGACATCATTCATACTGTTATCACAGGACGGAGAGAGATTACATCATTCATTCTGATATCATAGGACAGAGAGAGATGACATCATTCATACTGTTATCACAGGACGGAGAGAGATGACATCATTCATTCTGATATGATATGACACAGTGATGACATCATTCATACTGTTATCACAGGACGGAGAGAGATTACATCATTCATACTGTTATCATAGGACAGAGAGATGACATCATTCATACTGTTATATAACACAATGATGACATCATTCATACTGTTATCACATGACGGAGAGAGATGACATCATTCATTCTGATATGATATAACACAGTGATGACATCATTCATACTCTTATCACATGACCGACAATGATGACATCATTCATACTGTTATCTTATGACAATGATTACATCATACATGATGCATCAAACTCAACAGATCACATATTACTATGATACAATATGTGTGATTGCCAAGAGAAAAAAATATTTTTGTTATCCATCACCAAGTTAGAAAAACTGAGTGGGTGCGAATGACAGATGACAGCAGCAGACGACACAGGGTATGTGGAGACACATAGTTCTGTATGAGAGCTATATGCACAAAACGGTAATCATTAGTGTTTCTGATATTCCTGCTGCAAAAATCTTTCTATAATGTCATATATCCTAGTAAAGAAATCAGATAAACATGGGGGACAACAGAGTAATAGGGTCTTATCTGGCATGAAAGTAAAACGTGAAGCAACAAATAACTTCTCTCTTTTCGGGATTGTGCAACCCACCACTGAGGAATCAAGACAAGAGCAGCTGCTGCAGCACGCACGGAATGCACACATTCTTTGGATTTTTTATTGGGAATACCTCATCAGCAGCACATCACCACGCCTCTCCTCCAAGCACATATTAGTAGAGAAATCGGCTTTATTTCTCCTCCTGGACTGATCGTTCATTCTCAATTCACAGGTAAAATCTGTTTTTAGTCAATATAGATTTTACCATTGCTGAGATAGTAGATGGCAGTTGGTGCTCAAAAAGTTCTATGGAGAACTGTAACTGTTATTTCAAGAGAAATAGTAGAAGAATGTCTGCATCTTGCTCCTCCCTCTATAGAACTTTAAAAGCACCAACTGTCATTTCTTAGCCCAATAATGTGAAGATCTGCCTTCACTGAATACAGATTTTATCAGTGAATTGAGACTAAAAGATCAGTCCTGGAGGAGAAAGAAGCAGACACGCATGCTTCTCACAAAATTAGAATATCATCAAAAAGTTAATTTATTTCAGTTCTTCAATACAAAAAGTGAATCTCATCTTATATAGCGTCATTACAAACAGAGTGATCTATTTCACGTGTTTATTTCTGTGAATGTTGATGATTATGGCTTACAGCCAATGAAAACCCAAAAGTCATTATCTCAGCAAATTAGAATACTTTATAACACCAGCTTGAAAAAATTATTTTAAAATCCAAAATGTTGGCCTACTGAAATGTATATTCAGTAAATGCGCTCAATACTTGGTCAGGGCTCCTTTTGCATCAATTACTGCATCAATGCGGCGTGGCATGGAGGCGATCAGCCTGTGGCACTGCTGAGGGGTTATGGAAGCCCAGGTTGCTTTGATAGCAGCCTTCAGCTCGTCTGCATTGTGGGGTCTGGTGTCTCACATCTTCCTCTTGACAATACCCCATAGAGGTTAAGGTCAGGCGAGTTTGCTGTCAATCAATCACAGTGATACTGTTGTTTGTAAACCAGGTATTGGTACTTTTGGCAGTGTGGACAGGTGCCAAGTCCTGCTGGAGAATGACATTTCCATCTCCAAAAAGCTTGTCGGCAGAGGGGAGCATGAAGTGCTCTAAAATTTCCTGGTAGACGGCTGCGCTGACTTTGGTCTTGATAAAACACAGTGGACCTACACCAGCAGATGACATGGCTCCCTAAACCATCACTGATTGTGGAAACTTCACACTAGACCTCCAGCAGCTTGGATTGTGGCCTCTCCACTCTTCCTCCAGACTCTGGGACCTTGATTTCCAAATGAAATGCAAAATTTACGTTCATCTGGAAACAGCACCTTGGACCACTGAGCAACAGTCCAGTTCTTTTTTTCCTTGGCCCAGGTAAGACGCTTCTGGCGTTGTATATTGGTCATGAGTGGCTTGACACAAGGAATGTGACACTTGTAGCCCATGTCCTCGATATGTCTGTGTATGATGGCTCTTGAAGCAATGACTCCAGCAGCAGTCCACTGCTTGTGAATCTCCCCCACATTTCTGAATGGCCTTTTCTTAACAATTCTTTCAAGGCTGCATTTATCCCGGTTGCTTGTGCACCTTTATCTACCACACTTTTTCCTTCCACTCAACGTTCCATTAATTTGCTTGGATACATCACTCTATGAACAGACAGCTTCTTTAGCAATGAACTTTTGTAGCTTCCCCTCCTTGTGGAGTGTGTCAGTGACTGCCTTCTGGACATCTGTCAGGTCAGCAGTCTTCCCCATGATTGTGGAGCCTACTGAAACAGACTAAGGGACCTTTTTAAATGCTTAGGAAGCCTTTCCAGGTGTTTTTTGTTAATTATTCTAATTTACTGAGAGAATGACTTTTGGGTTTTCATTGGCTGTAAGCCATAATCATCAACATTAACAGAAATAAACACGTGAAATAGATCACTCTGTGTGTAATGACTCTATATAATATATGATTTTCACTTTTTGCTTTAAAGAACTGAAATTAATTAACTTTTTGATGATATTCTAATTTTGTGAGAAGCACCTGTATATTATAAAGTTGCTTATTTTCATGTGTACTGTTGATTTATGGAAAAAAAAATGATGGCTACTCTTTAACCCCTTACTGCCATCGGACGTACTATCCCGTCCATGGTACCTGGGCCCGTATGACCGGGGACGGGATAGTACGTCTCGTGCGATCGGACGCGCTCCCGGGGGGAGCGCAGCCGATCGCGGCCGGGTGTCAGCTGATTATCACAGCTGACACCCATGACTGTGTGTCAGGAGCGGTCACGGACCGCTCCCGGCACATTAACCCCTTGCACACCGCGATCAAACATGATCGCGGTGTACTGGGGGCACAGGGGAGGATCGCGCAGGGTGGGGGCTCCCTGCGCGCCCCCCTGAGACCCTCAGAGCAGCGCGATGTGATCGCGCTGTTCTGAGGGCTTCCTCCCTCCCAGGACCCGGATCCAAGATGGCGCCGGGGTCCTGGAGGGAGGCGGCTACCTCAGTGCCTGCCGAGAGCAGGCACTGAGAAGCCTGCTGCACTGCCTGAGCGATCGCTGGTGTGACAGAGTGCTGTGCACACTGTCACACCAGCGATCTGATAAAATACTGTGATGTCCCACCCTGGGACAAAGTAAAAAAGTTAAAAAAATAAAAATAAACATGTTTTAAAAAAAAATCCAAAATAAATAAAAAAATATATATATATTCCCCAATAAATTCACTTCTTCCTGTAAATAAAAAAAACAAAGCAATAAAAGTACACATATTTGGTATCGCCGCGTCCATAACGACCCCCCCTATAAAATTGTCCCACTAGTTAACCCCTTTAGTGAACCCCTTAAAAAAAAAAAAAAAACGAAGCAAAAAATCAATGCTTTATCATCATACCGCCGAACAAAAAGTGGAATAACACGCGATCAAAAAGACCGATATAAATAAACATGGTACCGCTGAAAACGTCATCTTGTCCCGCAAAAAACGAGCCGCCACAGAGCATCATCAGCGAAAAAATAAAAAAGTTATAGCTCGCAGAATAAAGCGATGCAAAAATAATTATTTTTTATATAAAATTGTTTTTATTCTATAAAAGCGCCAAAACATGAAAAAATGATATAAATGAGGTATCGCCATAATCGTACTGACCCGAAGAATAAAACTGCTTTATCAATTTTACCACACGCGGAACGGTATAAACGCCTCCCCCAAAAGAAATTCATGAATTGCTGATTTTTGTTCATTCTAACCTCCCAAAAATCAAAATAAAAAGCGATCAAAAAACGTCACGTGCTCAAAAATGGTACCAATAAAAACGTCAACTCGTCCCGCAAAAAATAAGACCTCACATGACTCTGTGGGCCAAAATATGCAAAAATTATAGCTCTCAAAATGTGATGATGCAAAAACTATTTTTGCAATAAAAAGCGTCTTTTAGCGTGACAGCTGCCAATCATAAAAACCCGCTATAAATAGTAAATCAAACCCCCCTTTATCACCCCCTTAGTAAGGGAAAAATAATAAAATTAAAAAAAAGTATTTATTTCCATTTTCCCATTAGGGTTAGGGTTAGGGTTGCGGCTAAAGTTAGGGTTAGGGTTGGCGCTAAAGTTAGGATTAGGGTTAGGGTTGGGATTAGGGGTGTGTTAGGGTTAGGTTTGTGGTTAGGGTTGGGACTAGGGTTAGGGGTGTGTTGGGGTTAGGGTTGGAGTTAGAATTGGGGGGTTTCCGCTGTTTAGGCACATCAGGGGCTCTCCAAATGTGACATGGCGTCTGATCTCAATTCCAGCCAATTCTGCGTTGAAAAAGTCAAACGGTGCTCCTTCACTTCTCAGCTCTGCCATGCGTCCAAACAGTAGTTTATCCCCACATATGGGGTATCAGCGTACTCTGGACCCCAAGAGTTATTGTGCAATTTGTCCTATTTCTTCTGTTACCCTTGGAAAAATAAAAAACTGGGGGCGAAAATATCATTTTTGTACAAAAAAAATTATTTTTTTGTTTTTACGGCTGTACATTATAAACTTCTGTGAAGCACTTGGGGCTTCATAGCACTCACCACACATCTAGATAAGTTCCTTGTGGGGTCTATTTTCCAAAATGGGGTCACTTGTTGGGGATTTCCACTGTTTAGGCACATCAGGGGCTCTCCAAATGCAACATGAAGCCCCCAGACCATTCCATCAAAGTCTGCAATCCAAAACGTCACTACTTCCCTTCTGAGCCCCAACGTGTACCCATACAGTAGTTTTCTCCCACATATTGGATATCAGCGTACTGAGGACAAATTGGACAACAACTTTTGGGGTCCAATTTCTCCTGTTACCCTTGTAAAAATAAAATATTGGGGCAAAAAAATCATTTTTGCAAAAAAAAAAAGGATTTTTTATTTTTACGGCTGTGCGTTATAAACTTCTGTGAAGCACTTCGGGGTTCAAAGTGCTCACCACACATCTAGACAAGTTCCTTGTGGGGTCTATTTTCCAAAATGGGGTCGCTTGTGGGGGGTTTCCACTGTTTAGGCGCATCAGGGGCTCTCCAAATGCGACATGACGCCCCCAGACCATTCCATCAAAGTCTGCAATCCAAAACGTCACTACTTCCCTTCCGAGCCCTGACGTGCGCCCATACAGTAGTTTTCTCCCACATATTGGGTATCAGCGTACTCAGGACAAATTGGACAACAACTTTTGGGGACCAATTTCTCCTGTTACCCTTGTGAAAATAAAATATTGGGGGCGAAAAAATCATTTTTGTAAAAAAAAAAAGGATTTTTTATTTTTACGGCTGTACGTTATAAACTTCTGTGAAGCACTTCGGGGTTCAAAGTGCTCACCACACATCTAGATAAGTTCCTTGTGGGGTCTATTTGCCAAATGGGGTCACTTGTGGGGGGTTTCCACTGTATAGGTGCATCAGGGGCTCTCCAAATGTGACATGACGCCCCCAGACCATTCCATCAAAGTCTGCAATCCAAAACGTCACTACTTCCCTTCCGAGCCCTGACGTGCGCCCATACAGTAGTTTTCTCCCACATATTGGGTATCAGCGTACTCAGGACAAATTGGACAACAACGTTTGGGTTCCAATTTCTTCTGTTACCCTTGTGAAAATAAAATATTGGGGGCGAAAAAATCATTTTTGTAAAAAAAAAAAAGATTTTTTATTTTACGGCTGTACGTTATAAACTTTAGTGAAACACCTGGGGGTTAAAAGTTCTCACCACACATCTAGATAAGTTCCCTGAGGGGTCTAGTTTCCAAAATGGTGTCATTTATGGGGGTTTCCACTGTTTAGGCAGATCAGGAGCTCTCCAAACACGACATGGCGTCCAGCCAATTCTGCGTTGAAAAAGTCAGACGGCGCTCCTTCCCTTCCAAACTCTGCCATGCACCCAAACAGTGGTTTACCCCCACATATGGGGTATCAGCGCACTCAGGACAAATTGCACAATAACTTTTGGAGTCTTGTTACCCTTGGAAAAATAAAAATTGGGGTGAAAAGATCATTTTTGTGGAAAAAATATGATTTTTAAATTTTACGGCTCTACGTTATAAACTTGTGTGAAGCACTTGGGGGTTCAAATTGCTCACCAAAGATCTAGAAAAGTTCCTTAGGGGGTCTAGTTTCCCAAATGGGGTCATTTATGGGGGGTTTCCACTGTTTAGGCACATCAGGGGCTCTCCAAATGCAACATGGCATCCAATCTCAATTCCAGCCAATTTTGGTTGGAAAAAGTCAACTGGTGCTCCTTCCATTCCGAGCTCTGCCGTGCGCCCAAACAGTGGTTCCCCCCCACATATGGGGTATCAGCGTACTCAGGACAAATTGGACAACAACTTATGTGGTCCAATTTCTCCTGTTACCCTTGGGAAAATAAAAAATTAGTGACTAAAAGATCATTTTTGTGGGAAAAAAATAGGATTTTTTATTTTCATGCCTGGGCATTATAAACTTGTGTGAAGCACTTAGGGGTTCAAAGTGCTCACCAAAGATCTAGATAAGTTCCTTAGGGGGTCTAGTTTCCAAAATGGGGTCACTTGTGGGGGGTTTCCACTGTTTAGGCTCATCTGGGGCACTGCAAACGGAACATGACCCCCATCAACGTCTGCATTCCAAAACGTTACTACTTCCTTTCCAAGCCCTGCCGTGCACCCAAACAGTCCCCCCCACATATGGGGTATCAGCGTACTCAGAACAAGTTGGACAACAACTTTTGGGGTCCAATTTCCTTGGGAAAATTCAAAAATTTGGGACTAAAAAATCATTTTTGTGGAAAATTGTTTTTTTTTTTTCACACCCAGGCATTATAAGCTTTTGTGAAACACTTGGGGGTTCAAAGTGCTCACAACAGATCTAGATAAGTACCTTAGGGGGTCTAGTTTCCAAAATGGTGTCACTTGTGGGGGTTTCCACTGTTTAGGCGCATCAGGGGCTCTCCAAACACGACATGGCGTCCAATCTCAATTCCCGCCAATTTTAGTTTGAAAAAGTCAAACGGCGCTCCTTCCCTTACGAGCTCTGCCGTGTGCCCAAACAGTGGTTTTCCCCCACATATTGGGTATTGGCGTACTCAGGAGAAATTGCATAACAACCTTATCTGTCCATTTTCTCCTTTTACCCTTGTGAAAATAAAAAAAAAGTTTGTAAAAGATCATTTTTGTGGCTAAAAAGTTAAATATTCATTTTTTCCTTCCACGTTGCTTTAGTTCCTGTGAAGCACCTGAAGGGTTAATAATCTTCTTGAATGTGGTTTTGAGTACCTTGAGGGGTGCAGTTTTTAGAATGGTGTCACTTTTGGGTATTTTCTGCCATATAGACCCCTCAAAGTGACTTCAAATGAGAGGTGGTCCCTAAAAAAAATGGCTTTGTAAATTTTATTGTAAAAATGAGAAATCGCTGGTCAACTTTTAACCCTTATAACTTCCTAACAAAAAAAAATTTTGGTTCCAAAATTGTGCTGATGTAAAGTAGACATGTGGGAAATGTTATTTATTAACTATTTTGTGTGATATATTTCTCTGTTTTAAGGGAATAAAAATTCAAAGTTTGAAAATTGCAAAATGTTTAAAAATTTTCGCCATATTTGCGCTTTTTTTCAAAAATAAACGCAAGTTATATCGAAGAAATTTTACTTCTAACGTGAAGTACAATATGTCACGAGAAAACAATCTCAGAATCGCGAAGATCCGTTGAAGCGTTCCAGAGTTATAACCTCATAAAGAGACAGTGGTCAGAATTGTAAAAATTGGCCCGGTCATTAACGTGCAAACCACCCTTGGGGGTGAAGGGGTTAAACACAATCTCCATAAACACATCTCTTAATCTTGAAAGTTAACTTTACAGGGTTCCAGAAAGTTGATCTGCATGGTGTTTTTTGGCAAGATCCTCACACTGGTGAGTTGTCCCTGGGCTTCCAGAGCTGATGGTCACTGGTGAAGTTAAATCCCTGGCAACTAGTTCTCATTACCCTTACAGAACTTACAGAGCAATGAGCAGCCAAAAAAAATTTGCAGTGCAAATAAAGCAACATGTTCTAGGCCATGTTCACACGTAGTGGAAATTTCCTCTGCGGAACATGCCAGCAAATCAGATCTTTTCAGTCCTTTTTTTGGTTCACTTGTATTTTTTTCACTTGTATTTTTTTTGCAAATGAGATGCAAAATTCCTGGCAGAAAATCCATCTGATCACACCCTTGCACTACAGGTTAAAGATAAGAACAGAACCAAAAACAAAAAAAAGCTGCATATAATAAAGTGCATATAAATAATGTAATGATGGAAAGCAAAAGCATATAACCGATCATAAAGGTAATAAATACAACGCAATGTTAACATAATCTAGATGGTATACAGAAGGTGCTGAAAAGTGCAGTTTATATACTAGATAACAGAGTTAACGGCTTAGAAGGCATGATTGTTATGGAGGTAGAATAAAGTCACAATATTGAAAAATTCAAATATCGAAAGCAATATATGCAAGGACATGTCACAACCGTTTCGCTACCGCTTCATCAGAGAGTGTGGTAGCGGGGGGAGAACATGCACATGAATGCCGGCGCCTGGTAAAATGGCGAATTCCCCTTTCGTAATTATGTTCAGCAGGTCTTATATATACGTTGTTCTCCCCCCACTTCCACACTCCCTAATGCAGGGGTCCCCAACCGCCGGTCCGCAGCCCATGACCGGGCTGTTGCAGTTCTGTTGCTGGGCCGCGGAGCCACGGCACAGAACGCTGGTCACACATGGAGCCGGCGGCTGTAGCACTTTAGTGACAGCTACAGCCACCGGCTTCAAGAAGACTCAATGCTTACCTTCCGTCGCTGCGTCCCTGTTGGTCGCGGCAGCTTCATCCAGCACTGAGCGGTGACGTAGTACCGCTTATTAAGGTCATGAATATGGACGCGACGCCACTCCCATAGGCATGGCGTCCATATTCATGACCTTAATGAGCGGTACTACGTGACCGCACTGCACAGGAGGAAGCTGCCGCGCTCGACAGGGACGCAGGGAAGTTCAGCGACGGAGCAAGGAGGGTAAGTATGGGGGAGGACGGGGGAGCGGAGCCATGTATACCAGTGTGGGAGCGGAGCCATGTATACCAGTGTGGGAGTGGAGCCATGTATACCAGTGTGGGAGCGGAGCCATGTATACCAGTGTGGGAGTGGAGCCATGTATACCAGTGTGGGAGCGGAGCCATGTATACCAGTGTGGGAGCGGAGCCATGTATACCAGCGTGGGAGCGGAGCCATGTATACCAACGTGGGAGCGGAGCCATGTATACCAGCGTGGGAGCGGAGCCATGTATACCAGCGTAGGAGCGGAGCCATGTATACCAGTGTGGGAGCGGAGTCTTGCATACAAGGGTGGGAGCGGAGTCTTGCATACAAGGGTGGGAGTGGAGCCATGAATACAAGGGTATACAACCCCGACCATAGCCCCGCCCCCTTACGACCAAAGCCCCACCCCTGCCACATCTCCATCCCCGCCCTGCCGGGCCATGGAAGGATGGACTTGCTTGAAGCCGGTCCCTGGTGCAAAAAAGTTTGGGGACCACTGCCCTAATGAAGCAGTAGCGAAATGGCATTGGAATGGTGGTAGGGGGTTGTGGTATGTCCGTGCATATATCGCTTTCGGTATTTATCCATGTTTTTCAATTATGTGACCTGATTTATTCTATCTCCATAACAATCATGCCTTCTAAGCAGACTCTCTGTTATCTAGTATATAAATTGCACTTTTCAGCACTTTATGGACACTATCTAGGATGTTAACATTGCATCCTAAGTATTTATTACCTTTATGATAGGTTATATGTTTGCATCATATTCATTAGATTATTCACCGTATATATGCACTTTATTATATGCACTTTAATATTCATTGAATTTATTGTCATTGAACACTTTATAATTCAATTTACTTTGTGTACTTTGTGTGTAATTCTGTATACTGAGCCATGTGTGCATTTATTTTGGAGGCATATATAATTGGAATGGTGGTTTGCATTTTTGATCCCTTGGACATACCCTTCCCCCTCCTGCGATGTTTTTTATACATTTTTAATATGTCCTTGTCTACATGTTGTTTTTATGTTCTCTGTTACCAAATAAAGTATTTACTGTGAATAAATGAATTGTTGTTTGTTTTCCTTTTTGAATACTTTTTTGCTTCTCTTCTCTTCATTTTTGGTATCCTAGGACATATCTTTAATTTATTGTTGTTATTTCTTTCTTTTATAGGATTTATTATTGAAGATAAGAACACTCTGGCTATCCCATGAAGGGAACCTTTCATTAGATTCATGCTACACAGTCAGCATAAATCAAAGCATGGCTTCATGACTGCAGCCAGGTATCTTTTACTCTCAAACGCTGCAACATTTTAGAGAAAACGTAGTTTGAAGATCCATCCGAGAACCATAGGGAGAGACATGACTAGTCCAATACAGTTCCCCGGACAGCTTCTTCCCACCCCATCCTAGTTGATTGACAGGTTTCTTTCTTTGTAGACACATGGTAGAGGCCTATCAATCAAATGGAGTGCTGTGGGGTGAAGTCGTCCGGTGACTGCATTAGGCTGGAGTCACACACGTCTAAAAAATCGGACCGGTTTTGACGGACGACAATCGCACAAATGTTTCCTGAACATTGATCCGTCTGTCATCCGATTGGAATGCGAGGATGCGATTTTGTCGCATCTGAGCGTACGTTTCACATCCATTTGACATCCGTCTGGCGAGATTTTGTCGGTGGCTAGCAAAACCGACATATAATGGATCCAAATGATAGTTTTTAAATCACAAAAGAAAGAATACATATACACACATAGAATACATATATATATATATATATGTCATTGTCACATATATATATATATATATATATATATATATATATTTATAGTTCATACACTTCTACATACTGTACTAGCCGCTAATTCAATTGCCGGCTTCTGTGAAATTACAGAACCCGACATGAAATGACACATGGTTTACATACAGTAAACTATTTCATTTCATGTAGTTTGATATATGGTTTTAATTAACAATTACATGAGTGTTCGTGTGCAACATTTCATACATGTAGGTGGTAATTAAATGTGTAAATTCGTTGTAAAAAAATGCGTTGGCTCCCGCGCTATTTTCTCCACCAGACAGGGAAAGCCAGTGAGTGGGGGCAGATAATAATAGCCTAGGGAGGGTGCATTTTTTGTGCCCCCCCTGGCTACTAACATCTGCCCCCAGCCACTCCAGAAAAGGCACATCTATAATTAGATGCGCCTTTTCTGGCACTTAGCCAGCCTATTCCCATTGCCCTGTAGCGGTGGCTAATGGGTTAATAATGGGTTAAGGCCACCTTGCTATTGGAAGGTGACTTTAAGCCGCATTAATAACGGAGAGTTCTCAATTAGAGAACTATCCATTATTAATCCTATTGTAATAAATGGTTAAAAAAACACACACACATTAATTAAAAATCATTTTAATGAAATAAATACACAGTTTTTGACAATATTTTATTGTAGTGGTACTCCATCCGAATCCCTTGTTCTCCTGTAATAGAAATAAAATAATAAAGCAAGCATATTCTTACCTCTCCGACGCTCAGTTAGGTCCCCGCTGTAATCCATTGGAAAGGGTTAACAGATTTACAGCGAGGACCGCTGGTAATGCCTGCAGCCTCGCTGTAAACCCCCAAATGAATGAGCTCATCTTCCGGCTCACAGGAGAAGAGCTGATTAGCTGGGAAGCTTAATTGATTGTTTCCCACACTAATCTGTTCAATTCAGGTCAGCCGGGGACTCCCTCTGATGTCACTGATGCTGTGCTGCTGGTCCCACATCTGAGAGAGAGGTAATTATTAGGCACTTGCCACCACCGGTAGCACCTATTGTGGAGCCTCTCCAATGGTTGTCCTTATACGTATTATGTATATTTGTAGGTTTAGTAGTACAACTTTTTAAAGCGCTCCCTGGTTATTGGTTATAGACCTTATAGTGGACATTGGTCCAAATCTGTTATACGGAGCTTGCCTTCTTTATATCTAAGTACTACCTCTTTTACCTTGATACAAGGCAACCAGTAACGTTCCAGGGTGCTGGGATCAGTTTGTCTTCCTATTATCCAGGCTGTTTAATTGTCTTTGCTGTCTATTTTTCTGTGCTTTGTCCTTGTCTTTTTAAACTCTTGCACCGATTCTTGTGAATATCATAATAAAGATTTGTATTTTCATTCTGCCCCTTTTTTCATCTTTTCTGTGATGGCAACATCACACCTCTTTAACACATACACTCATGTAATTGTTAGTGAAAACCATATATCAAACTACTGTACATGAAATGGTCTACGGTATGTAAACCATGTGTCATTTCATGTCGGGTTCTGTAATTTCACAGAAGCCGGCAATTGAATTAGCGGCTATTATACTATGTAGAAGTGTATGAACTATAAAATATATATATGTGTATTCTATGTGTATATATCTATTCTTTCCATTCTTTATTAAACCTGTCAGTGTGATTTTACAGTATAGCCAGGGATGAAATGCAGGCTTTTCTAAAGGACACCGTTGCGATTTTCTCGCAAGTCACACGTGCAGGGCCGCCATCAGGGCATTACAGCCCTGACTGGCGTATGGGGCCCGATCAGCAGAGGGGGCCCGCACCGGGCCCCGGCGTCACCTACCGATCGGGCCCCACTGCCCCGCCCCCAGCGGCAGGATTCTGCCGCTCAAGTAACTGAACCTGCGTCCAGGACGCAGGTTCAGTTACTCTATTACCGTGCGGGCCCGCACGGTAATAGTTAACGCTGCCAGCCAATCGGAGGCTGGCAACTGACGTCAGCGCGCACGTCGCCGGCGCCTGACGTCATTGTCAGTTGCCGGCGAGTGCAAGCTTTCTGTGGAGTGTGGATCTCTCGCCGCTGGAACACGGCAAGGTAAGGAGAAAGATTTTTTTTTTTTTTAATATTGCAAGCCGGAGCCGCGGCAGAATGGAGAGTGGGCAGGACTGGAGGCAGAATGGAAGTGGGCAGGACTGGGGCGAATGGAGGTGGGCAGGACTGGGGGCAGAATGGAGATGGGCAGGACTGGGGCAGAATGGAGATGGGGAGGACTGGGGGGAGAATGGAGATGGGCAGGACTGGGGGCAGAATGGAGACTGGGCAGGACTGGGGCAGAATGGAGATGGGAAGGACTGGGGGGAGAATGGAGATGGGCAGGACTGGGGGCAGAATGGAGACTGGGCAGGACAGGGGCAGAATGGAGACTGGGCAGGACTGGGGCAGAATGGAGACTGGGCAGGACTGGGGGCAGAATGGAGATGGGGCAGGACGGGGGGGAGAATGGAGACTGGGCAGGACTGGGGGCAGAATGGAGACTGGGCAGGACTGGGGGCAGAATGGAGATGGGGCAGGACTAGGGGCAGAATGGAGAGTGGGCAGGACTGGGGGCAGAATGGAGATGGGGCAGGACTGGGGGCAGAATGGAGATGGGGCAGGACTGGGGGCAGAATGAAGACTGGACGGGAAAGGATGGAGATGGGGCAGAATGGAGACTGGGCGGGAATCAGGATGGAGACGGGGCAGGATGGAGATTGGGCAGGACTGGGGGCAGAATGGAGACTGGGCAGGACTGGGGGCAGAATGGAGTATGGGGCAGGACTGGGGGCAGAATGAAGACTGGACAGGGAAGGATGGAGACGGGGCAGAATGGGAGACACTGGGGGCAGAATGGAACGGAGCAGGATTGGAGACACTGGGGGCAGGATTGGCCATACAGACAGGGGGCAGAATGAAAGACATGGAGGCATTATTGGAGACACTGGGGGCAGAATGGAGAAGGGGCAGGATTGGAGACAGGGCAGGATGGAGAAGGGGCAGGATTGCAGACACTGGGGGCAGGATTGGAGACACTGGGGGCATGATTGGAGGCACTGGAGGCAGGATTGGAGGCACTGGGGGCAGGATTGGAGACACTGGGACAGAATTGAAGACGGAGCAAGATTGGAGACACTGGGGGCAGGATTGGCCATACAGACAGGGGGCAGAATGAAAGACATGGAGGCATTATTGGAGACACTGGGGGCAGGATGGAGAAGGGGCAGGATTGGAGACACTGGGGGCAGGATTGGAGACTCTGGGGGCAGGATTGGAGACACTGGGGGCAGGATTGGAGGCACTGGGGGCAGATTGGAGACACTGGGGGCAGGATAAAAGACATGGGGCAGGGTTGGAGACAGATGGGGCAGGATGGGGAGCTCATATGGGGCAGAATGGATACTCATGAGGGCAGGATGGGAGAACATATGGCTGAAGCCAGGAATGAGACACACGGGGCCAGGATGAGGGATATTATTACCATAGGGGCTAATTAAGGGATATTATAACTGCAGTGATGTATTTTATTTATTTGAGAATATTGTTTTAAATGGGGAGGCGGTCCTGTTACTGTGCAGAGCGACACTATGTTGCCTTTTTTTCTTCATCTGGTGTAGTTTAGAAGTTGGGAAAAAAATAAGTAATGTGTTCTGCATGTGGAGCTCTAGATAACTGTGTTATTTCCTGCAGAGACGAGCCCTGGCTGGAAGACGTGATGGCGGTCTGTGCTGGATGAAAGATGAAAAGCAAAGATGAAGGACTTCACCTAGAGACGTCACTGGTGAGTCAGTGTTACCTGTACACTGACACTATACACTGTATACAGAGCTCCTGTGTACAATGTCACCGGTGATTACTGTATTACCTGTACACAGACACTGCATACTAAGTACAGATCTCCTGTGTATAAAGGCACTTATGGTGATAGTATTGTGGTTTTTTTTATTACTGATCAGTATTGTAGTATTCAATCACTATGTGGTGGTAATTTGTGGTCTGGACATGGTGCGGTGGTATTTGTCCCTTGTATGTGATATTATTTTGGTCACTGTGGTGGTAATATGTGTTCTGGTCATGGTGCGGTGGTATTTGATCCTTGTATTTGATATTATTGGTCATTTTAAAAATTTAAAAATAAATAAAAATATACCTAAATTGTATTGGATATTTTAACAAATATTTAATAGGTTACAGTAGATAAGGGCCCTGCCAAAAGTGTCTAATGTGTTACGGTGGCAGCTTAAAAAATCTTTTGGCCAAAACTAGAGCTGCCGGCTATATGTGTGATCTGGTGATGGGAACTGTTAATGTGTGATTGGTGAGAAGTGAAGTTTTTCCAAGAGAGAGCGGTGGGGCTGTGGACAGTTCGAGGGGTGGAGGCGGGGCTGGGGTGGAGCCTGGGTGGAGTCTCAAGGGGGCCCCAAAAATTTTGCCAGTATGGGGCCCCAAAATTCCTAGTGGCAGCCCTGCACACGTGTGGTCCGTTTGTAATCCGATTTTTCATCGCACCCATAGACTTGCATTGGCGATTCTCGCCCGATAATCAGTGGCAATCGCAGCATGCTACGATTTTCTCGGCCCGAGGAAAACGGCCAAGTAAAAAATCGGATGCTGGGAGCTGCCCCATAGTTAAACATTGGTCCGAGTGCAATGCGATATTTCATCGCATTCCACTCGTCTGTTTTTGTCGCCAGTGTGACTCCGGCCTTAGACTAGTCACGTCTCTCCTTATAGTCTGCAGCTGGATCTTCAAACTATGTTTTCAGAGTAAAAGAGGCCTGGTAGCACTGGTGCAGCCAGACTTGTGATACGGGCAGCAAAACTCTAATGTCAGATTCCCTTTAAATTCTGAATGTTGGAACCTATGTTATGTTCTGAGTTCTATCATCACTCATCTATGGAGAGATTGGCAGCTACACATACAGTGGGAATTGTACCAATCTTGCAGGCACCAACTAAAGGTTTGGATCATCTCAAAGTGCAATAAAGATGTTATTCTACAGAACATACAATGACACAATTTGCTGATTCGCAGACGAGGAGGAGGCTGCTATTTCAATCACTTGGACATGCTCTGTCTATATATAAGTCTCAGAGCAGGTGTTTTTATCAGTATCCTGCCAACAGACAACTACTATTGGCAGTGGTCAAATCACAGCGGCTCATGCGAGCAGTGCGTCCTACCGAGCATACAGAATAAAAAATGGAAAAGGCCAGGAGCATCAATACATTTTACAAGTCCAAGAGATTACGACCTTGTAAAATTAGTGTTGTAAAAAATGAGTTATGCACTCGGCATGTCAAAGTAATTATTTGTTGTCTTGTTTCAAAGACAAAAGTACTCTAGTAAAAATCTGATAAGAGCCACAGCCTGAGAAAGGGTACAGTATGACGTAGGGATCGCTCACACAACGGACGAGTGCTTTCCGATGTTTTAGCATTCGACCAATGTTATATAATGGGGCAGTGCAGGTCTGCGTCTTTTTACACAGAACGAATCTGGTGGCAGTCACTGGAGCGTTGAATTATGCAAGTGACACTCTGCTCAAATTGATCAGAGTGTGAGCCGAGTGTCATGTTATTGTAATCTGATTCTATTGCATGAGGAAATCGTATCAGAAGTGCGGAGAACTTAATGACACTCTGATCAAACTGTGATCCGAGTGCCATCTGTGATCCAATAATGGAAGCACAGGTGAGAAGATGGAGAACTTAATTTCTCCATCTTCTCCATTGTCTGTGTTAGAGTAAATAGACTTGTATGGGTGCGCATGATCTGATTTAAGAAGCTACTCTCAGCATGCTATGATTTTTTTCAGCAGACCGAATCGGCATGAGAAAGAAAATGCAGATATGCACTGCCCAATGTATAACATGGGTCGGAGCATAGCACTCGTCCGAGTTACAGCTTGTGTGAGCGAGCCCTCTGTGGAAAAAAAATTGCAGCATGCAGGGATTGGCTCCACAAATTGGATGACAGCTCCCTTTCAAGTCTATGGGAGTGTGTAAAACATTGGACTGTAGTCGGATGTGATCCGAGTGCAGCCTGACATCTGTGGACTCAGACAATGGAGAAGATGGAGACATTAAGTTCTCCATCTTCTCCTCACCTGTGCTTCCACATTATTGGATCAAAGATGACGCTCGGATCAGATTATCATTAGCATATTTGATCCGATTCTCTCGGAAGAGATAATCAACGCTCGTGTTACTCCGACCTAGTAGGGGTTATTTAACTTAAAAACAATTGTCAACGCCATGAAATTCTAAAATAACAAATATGAGGCAATGCTCAGTGATCTAATGCCCCCTCACCCAGAGCCACTTCTCCAGTTGTCTCCGTCTTGACCAAAAGTGATGAAGTCCTGTTTTTATTACTGCAGGGATTGTTCATTTTCTTTTTTAAAGCCAGACAACCCCTTTAACTCTCCAGTGCTTCTTTTAACCACCTCTGATGTCAGAGCTAATTCAGATTGGAACTGCTGAGTCATAAGAGACAGTTATTAGGACTCGGCCATAATATGAGACTCATCCAATGGCCAAGAGTGGCATTATTTGTGGGAGAAAAATTAGACCCTGTTTTGTCATCTTGTGAAACCCCTTTGAGATTTGAACTAATCCGAAAAATAGGAGGTAGAGAGTCATAGATGAGCCAATAATTAGGGAACGTGCTTTCGTAGGAACACTTATTCACTACTATCAGCCCATCCAAACGGGTTGGCAATCACCCAATGAACAGACAAAATTCTCGTTCTTCAGGTGCAATGATTTTTAACGACTTTTTAGAAAGGCCAATCTAAGCAGTTAATTACTGATCGGCTACATGCATGGCAATCAGCGGTCGTTTATTGGCATGTTTGGACAGACCGAGGGATATTCTATGTGCACAGAACAATCTCTAATATGACAATGATGATATTTAAGCTTAAAAATCAACACACCTGATGAGTACGTGTTTTTATCTTTGATGGATGATTGCCAGCCATTTTAGATGTTTAGATGTACCGTAGTCAGGCCCATATAAAACCAATTTAAAATGAGCATATTATTGCTGCATTTCACCATTTCACTTCTGGTCTGAACACCCAAACAAACAGTATCATAGTTTGGGTAATTGGCTTTAATTCTGACTTATTTTGTGGTGTTTAAGAACCATTTCCTAAAATGACTATCTCATAAGAATAAAAAGGCATGTCGGACACGTATTCCCCTTTTTCCTTTCTACATGAGCCCTGACCCCCCGGTTAAGGTTCGCATACAATTTTGAAATATTTATTCTTTGACAATTTTTCCTCTCCTTTTTTTGTATTGTACCAAACCAGCGTGGAATTAGGATCCTTTATTGCTAGAGCCCAACGTATTCTCCCACTCCATTATTTTGGCACCTAATAATCTGGTGTCAGAAATCCTCCCCTTCCTCTTTTTGTCTTCCACCTTAATTTTAAAATTAATGGTCTCTGGTATTGCAGATAGTTATCGCATTGTCCTATCCATCCGGCATGGGATATTTATTGTGTTGTGTTCCCATTCTTCCTCCTCACCTTTGTATAAGGTCTTCTAGGCTCCCGCCAACACTCCCTTTTTTGCTTACTCTATTTTGGGTTTTGATATGTGTTACAAATAATTTTTCTTTTCTCGTACCATTATTAGTTTTTTATTTGGTTCTGATAAAGAAAAAAATTTCCCCAGGTTTAAGCATTTGTTTGAATACAAAACATCAGACTAGGACAAACTGTAACCCGTGGACCACATTCAGCCTCTTTGGCTTTTCCTGCCCAACCCACAGCCTATGACAGTCAAAGAAATGGAAATAATAGTGTTCTGGCCATGAATTGTGGAAATATGGCACCCCAGGAGTTCGATTGCCACAATGGCCTTGCCTTCCTTCAGGGGGAGTGATGTCATGCCTGGAAGCAAAGAAGGGATCCCCTTAACAGGTAGTTCCAGCATAAAACACAGTTCCTGCTCCAGGCCAGGAGAGGGAGCTCTAACCCGACTTCTGGGGGGCTGCTCTCTGGTCAGAAGCAGGAACTTAGTGAGTAGTTAGTGCCCAAGCAGGGTTGAGTCAGGATGTGTGGAGAGGAGCTGAGGGACAGGAGCTGTAGCTGAGCTCACCCCAGACTTGAGCACAGAGACAGGGCCCCGGAGCCCGAGGCTGTGTGGGTACTAAAGCTCCAGGAGCAGAATCCGGAGGGCAGAAGACCGCAGATCCTCTGTCCCCAACTGATACTCGACACACCAGCACGTGTGAGCTGGATACACCATACAGGAGTGATCCCTGAAGCAGGCTACAGTTGCCTGTCATGTGAGTGGAGTTCTACCTAAGTAGCAGACAGAGAGAGCAACTTGAATAGAGTTTACAGCAGCAAGTACCTCAGAGAATAGGGCTAGAGAGGAGGCTTCACAACCCACCAAAATAAGGAGATTCCTAAATTGCTTTCAGGCTGACCGACTCCAGAACTATCTGTAACCTGAGCCCCGGACTGTACCTGCACAGCTCAGTAAAAGGTCAAGGAAACTGCACTCTGTTGTGTCTTCTGAATCTTTCCTGCCTCACCTGCCCTGCACCACATTCACCTCCAACATTATCTTTAATATCCTAACTGCCTTGGGATATAGCTCTGCCTGTGGAGGGCTGAACCAACTCTGCTGCATCAACAACTGTCCCAGTGGACGGAATCTGCAGCGTCGGCTAACATCTTTATTGCCGAGTACCACAGGTGGCGTCACGAACACTTTATTACAAACTCTTTATTATCCCTTTTCATCATATCCCCTTTTACTAGACGCCCAGGGCCACGGACTGTGTCATTGCTGCCGTGACACTGCCCCTTTAAGAAGCGGCTCGGTACCGAGTATCCCCACTGTCCTGGCGGGCGATCTAGAACCCCAGTACCTAATAGCACCCCTATTTCCACATCAGATCTCACAATTTCAATGGAATCTGCATCCTCAGAACACAAATACGATTGAATACAATGGTGGAGGAGGGAACATTGGATCCCTCTTCCATCATTCTGTAAGGTGGCCAGGGTGGTAGTCGTGGCAACGGGCTGTACTTTTCCCACTCCATAGCACCCCACCGATAGAATACAGTGTCCCTGTCGCAAGTGCAACGTGCGCAGCAATACACTTACATTCACTGCCAGGATCCTCTCTGGTTCTGTCACTCCGGCTCCGTGTTTCCGAGCTCCACAAAACATCTCAGAGTCAAAGTTCTGTTCCAACAGATTAACTTTACTATTCAGCAAGGCATTTGTCACACTGGCAGCACAGGTTAAACAAAGAGACATCTTCTTATCTTTCCCTGCCGTCTGAGCTGCCTCTATCCTCTCTAGCAGCTCTGTCTCCCTTCTCTCAGCAATCACTGCCGTATCTTTGGACAATCCGTGTCCCATCTGTGCCTCCAGTGTCACCAGTTCCCTGTCAGCCCCTTGTCCGGTTCCAATAGGGAAAGGTACTAGGAACGCCATCTTAACTGCTCTCACCCCGGTCGTAGATCCCGGATCTGTCTTGGGGATGGTCCTTTTGAGCTGGTGCCCAACTGCACAACTCTCTGCCTGGGGCCGCTTACTGCCATAGTAGCTTTATCCCCACGGCCGGCCGTCTGCTTCCTTTACTGCTCACAACCTTATTCCCATACCATAACAGTTTTTTTTCATTACTACGTGTTAATTTCGCTTTCTACAAGTGCATGTCACTACTGAGATCTCAGGGTGAAATGCTTGGTCTATGATAATAACATATGAGCCTCCACGCATCGTGCAGGACTGAGGTTAATACTGTCAGTAAAATCTGTCATCCTGCTGGATGCACAATAAGAGCTGAGTACTTTTACTAATCCCCTAAGTGCCCTACAATCAATGTAATCCTAATAGGGATTAAAAAAATGATAGATGTTCAGTAAATAGTCAGCTACAGTGAGTTAATAATTAAGTGAGCCATTCATAAATATGTTTCCCTGTCAAATGATTTGTGAATTGACATGCTGACTGTTTTCAGAGTGACACTATTATTTCCTGATTAGTGTACATGAAGATTGCAAGAGATTTCCAGCAATCTGACATATGAGATAGAAGACTTGGGCTCAGGAGTTGTGCCTATCCTATCTACCAAAGGAGTCGGCTGTTTTACACAGCCTGCCTCCTGCTGCGTGTGCTGGGACTGGGACATAGCTCTGATCCCAGCACATTGACCCCTCACATGACGCTTGTCAGTCGGAACAGCGGAAAGTAAGGAGTTTAACGAGGTAAAAAACTTCCCTTTGTGAGCCCATTCGCTTCCCCGCAGCACAATCGCTGGGTGATGACGGTTGCTATGGCAAAAAGAATGCCTAACAATCGCCTTCATGTCTGCCATATCCCTCAGCCAATCAGATTGTGCTGGGGTGGAGCCAGATGGGCTGTCTGTCAAACACTGACAGGTTAGATAGTTACCTGTACTACATAGGTTGCACACTGCACCATTAATGTGATCAAAGGATCACAAGTCAAAGTCCCCTTGTGGGACCAGTATATATTTTTTTATATATAATACTTCAGGGTGTCTGATGTAGTCAGGTCTGTACTGTTTAGTTAGCGCCTTGACAAAGCTAGGTATTTATGTTTGTGATTTTGTTTTTGGCACTTTGTAATCTGTGGAAATAAACATTATTCCGATTATGACATCAAAACCCTGTGCGTGGTGAACGTTATTGACTACCAGAGAGTGTGAACCCTTACAATTGGTGGATGAAATGCTGGTGTGAAGCCCCAGAGAGCACAGGTGATTGCAAAGCATAAAGATTGAATGTCTTGGGTAAAGGCTGCTACAGTACTGCAATCACAGAATTACCAGAGAACAAAAAATGGAGTTTTTTTTACAAAACGTACAAAGAGTTTATTTATAAAGTACAAACAATGTCACTGCAAACATTAAAATTACCAAGATGTGTGTTTATAAGACACCAGAACATATGGAAACAAATAAGCACAGAAATTAGATATTTAGTTACATGTATTAGGTCAAAAAATTCATGAAAACACATCTGTTAGTTAGTCAATCTAATGCAAAGTAGAAAAATATTTAGACTTGAGAGTCCTCAGTGGTTGATACCTTTTAATGGCTAACTGAAAAGATGGTAACAAATTGCAAGCTTTCGAGACTACTCAGGTCTCTTCATCAGGCATAGACTAATACAACATCTGAAGAATCACATATTTATACACAAAATAGCACAGAAAAAATGCAATAGGTAGGACAAGTGACGTGAAGCAGAACTGTCATTATGGCAGAGGGATGAACATAAATATGACTAGTTCATAGATAAGGAGTGAAGGTTTTATTACCCTCTGATTGGGGTCTGGTATTGTGTTGTGATGACCCTAAAAGGTCAGGGAGGCAGATTCCTAATGCAAAGTAGTTACTTAATAAATCCAAAGTGGACTCAACAATGAGAAGATCACAATGAATAATAACGATTGCTAACGACAGCAATCCCATCAATAACACTTAATAATAAATAATAATCTTTATTTTTATATAGCGCTAACATATTCCGCAGCGCTTTACAGTTTGCACACATTATCGTCGCTGTCCCCGATGGGGCTCACAATCTAGATTCCCTATCAGTATGTTTTTGGAGTGTGGGAGGAAACCGGAGTACCCGGAGGAAACCCACGCAAACACAGGGGAGAACATACAAACTCCTTGCAGATGTTGTCCTTGGTGGGACTCAAACCCAGGACTCCAGCGCTGCAAGGCTGCAGTGCTATCCACTGAGCCACCGTGCTGCCCTCTTATTATTACACTTATTAGTAACTTAGTAAAATAAGGGAGCGGAATTTAAGACAGGGTTCTCACCAAGTGCTGGTTGCCATAAGACAAGCCCCCGACGCGCGTTTTCCTGCTGTCCACCTCGCTTTCTCAAGGGGAAGACTTGCTATTGGATTGCAGGACCCTGAACTAACCGCAACACTAGAAGTAGCCGTGGAGCGTACCTACGGTGATCCTAGACGCCTCATCACAGCCGGAGAGATAGCTACACCTAAAGGCAGAAAGATGAATGCTATCTGCCCCGTAGCAGAATCCCCAAAGAAATAGGAAGCCCCCAAACATGTAATGGCGGTTAGACCAGAAGAAATTACAAACACAGACAGAAAATAGAATGAGCAAACGCTGGGGCCCAATCTGTCTAGATAGAAAAGTATAGGAAAGAATTCTGACTGCAATCCAAAAAAACCCTGACAAAAATACCAACACTTCTGATTAACAAAAAACCTGAGATCACACGATCTCTACCACCTAAATCAGATCTCTGGTGTAACACACAGCAATTCAGCAAATAAAAAGTGACATAGGAACAGAACAAAATTGCAAACACAAACTGAGCACAATTGCAGCACCAGGCCCCAAAAAGGGACCAGGCTGAAGTCTACTGCTAAGCAGCAAATCAGCAAGGAAAATCAAACCAGAGGAAAAAAACAGCAAATCACTTTTTGAATTAGAGCAGGAATGCAAGCTGAGCTCCAAGCAAGACATGGAAGAACAATTGATTACCGGCAAGGCTGAAGGGAGTTCAGGTCACTTATATCAGACCATTCAGAGCCAGCTGAAGGCCATTCAGCAATTAGTTCATTACCCTCAGCAACCACCGGAGGGAGCCCCAGCTCAGAAGTCGCCTCCAGAGTATTCACAACACTTGGCCATGGGGAACTCCCTGAGCAATCAAGGAAGCCTGAAGTCACATTTCTGGGAGACTCAAAAGAATGGGAGCCCAAAAACACAGGAAGGGTTAGAGCCGGGTTCAATAGGTACATCTTGTACCACTGTCCGTTGGACGTGTTGAACATCATTTCATATATCAGCTACTCCTACTTTGCCTACCCTGCCTGCAGTGCTTTTCCTCATCCTGGCAAGGGGCCTCAGTAATGCCAGGTGACTGGAAATTATGTCAATGTGTCAGGAACTTTGCCGCCTTCCAAAAATCAGCATGACTGAATAATAAATAATAATAATAATAATAATCTTTATTTATATAGCGCCAACATATTCCGCAGAACTTTACAGTTTAACAGTTTCAAAACACAAGTCATAAGTAACAACGTTAACAATACAATAATTAAAGCAAAATAAGCCGCCCCTGCTCGTGAGAGCTTACAATCTACAATGAGGTGGGGAGCTACAAAGTACAGGTGTGTATATACAATGGTGCATTTACAATGATGGTTCAGCCATCTTGAGGGAGTGAGGGATGGATGGAGATAGTGAATGGGCTACACATACACACTTAAACATAGAACGACTTTGATAAGTGAATGTGATAGGCCAATCTGAACAAATGTGTTTTGAGGGAGCGCCTGAAACCATGCAAATTGTGGATAGTCCTAATTTCTTGGGGTAGAGCATTCCAGAGGATTGGCGCAGCGCGGGAGAAGTCTTGGAGTCGGGAGTGGGAGGTATGGATTAGTGCAGAGGTTAGTCGAAAGTCGTTTGCAGAGCGCAGCAGTCGGTTAGGCCGATAGATAGAAATGAGGGAGGAGATGTAGGGGGGTGCTGCACTGTGGAGAGCTTTGTGGGTGAGAACCAGTACTTTGAATTGGATCCTATAATGAATGGGCAGCCAGTGTAAGGACTGGCGAAGAGCGGACGCGTCCGAGTACCGATTAGCCAGATGGATGACCCTGGCTGCTGCATTAAGGATGGACTGGAGAGGGGATAGTCGAGTAATGGGGAGGCCAAGTAATAGAGCGTTGCAGTAGTCCAGGCGGGAGTGGATCAATGCTACAGTGAGGGTTTTTGTTGTTTCCATGGTGAGAAAAGGGCGGATTCTAGAGATGTTCTTTAGGTGTAGACGGCAAGAGCGGGCAAGAGATTGTATATGGGAGGTGAAGGAGAGATTGGTGTCAAACATAACACCCAGACAGCGAGCCTGCTGCCGGGGTGTTATTATGGTGCCGCCCACAGATAGGGAAATGTCAGATTTAGGGAGGTTAGTAGAAGGCGGGATCAGAAGGAGTTCAGTCTTGGAGAGGTTAAGTTTCAGATAGAGAGCGGACATGATGTTGGAGACTGCGGACAGACAGTCGATGGTGTTCTGTAGTACAGCGGGGGTAAGGTCGGGGGATGACGTGTATAGTTGTGTGTCATCAGCATAAAGATGGTACTGAAAGCCAAATCTGCTGATGTTCTGTCCAATTGGGGCCGTGTAGAGAGAGAAGAGAAGGGGGCCAAGGACTGAGCCCTGGGGTACACCGACAGCAAGAGAAAGAGGAGATGACGTGGAGCCAGAGAACGAAACACTGAAGGAGTGGTCAGAAAGATAGGAGGAGAACCAGGAGAGAGCAGTGTCCTTAATACCTAGTGACTGGAGCCTAGACAGTAGGAGACGGTGGTCAACAGTGTCGAAAGCTGCAGAAAGGTCGAGTAGAATGAGCAGAGAGTGGTCGCCGTTACGTTTTGCTGTCATAAGGTTATTGGTCACTTTGATGAGTGCAGTTTCAGTCGAATGTAGGGTGCGGAAGCCGGACTGTGAAGGGTCTAGGAGGGAGTGAGTTGAGAGGTAACGGGTAAGGCGGGAGTAGACTAGGCGCTCCAAAAGTTTAGAGATGAAGGGGAGATTGGAGACCAGTCTGTAGTTGTTTGTGCAGGAAGGGTCGAGAGCGGGTTTCTTTAGTAGCGGAGTAATGATGGAGTGTTTGAAGGAGGATGGGAAAATGCCAGAGGAGAGGGAGAGATTAAAGATTGTAGTTAGGTGAGTTGTGACAACTGGAGAGAGAGACTGGAGGAGATGTGAGGGGATGGGGTCGGTAGTGCATGTAGTCGGACGAGAGGAAGAGAGGAATCTGGAGACTAGGGTTGAGCATTCCGATACTGCAAATATCGGGTATCGGCTGATATTGGCTGTATCGGAATTCCGATTCCGAGTTCCGATATTTTCGTCATATCGGATACCGGAATCGGGATTGTCACTGTCACTGTCAGTGTCCGTCGGTCGGGTCTGTCAGGAGTCAGCGGCACTTACCTGGCAGAAGATCTCCGGCGGTCACGTCCTGGACTGCTTGATGGCCGCCATCATCTTTCCCCGGCGGTCACATGCAGTTTCTCGCGATAACTGCAGTGACTGCCAGGTAATCGCGGCCGTAAAGCAGTCAGTCCGATGACGTCACCGCCGGTGAAGCAGGTAATCAGCTGTGCTGCGCCGGGATGTCAGGCTCTGCCTGTCATTGCGATGTAGCAGAGCTGGATCGTCGTGGGACTGTCGTTATGGACTGCGTCGGACAGGTGGTATACTGTTGGTTTGTTTTTTTTCTTTTTTTACAGGAGATCGATGGCGTCGCAGGAATGAGAGTACAATAAAATTAATGAAAACTGTGTTGTCTCTTTTATTTCATTAAAAGACTTTTTTCTTGCTTTGTCTTTTTTTTAAACATTTAAAAACTTTGGGATTAATAATGGATCGGTGTCTTATTGACACCTCTCCATTATTAACCGGGCTTATTGTCACCGTGCAATCAACGGTGACATTAACCCCTTATTACCCCGCTTGCCACCGCTACAGGGCAAGTGGGAAGAGCCGGGTAAAGTGCCACAATTGGCACATCTTTTGATGCGCCAAATGTGGGGCTGCTGTAGCCTGGTATTATCAGGCTGTTGAGGGCCAAAATCCATGGGCCTTGACAGTCTTTTAATACCAGGCCGCAGCAGTCTGCATTTTACTTGGCTGGTTAACAAAAATAGGGGGGATCCCCACGCCGTTTTTTTTTCGAGGGGATCCCCTATTTTTGTTAACCAGCCAAGCTAAGCAGACTGCTGTGGCCTGGTATTATCAGGCTGGCAAGGTCCATGGATATTGGATCCTTACCAGCCTGAAAAACCAGGCCTCAGCGGTCTGCTTCATCTGGCTGGTTAACAAAAATAGGGGGGACCCCACGCCAATTTTTTTCGAGGGGATCCCCTATTTTTGTTAATCAGCCAAGATATGCAGACTGCTGTGGCCTGGTATTATCAGGCTGGCAAGGTCCATGGATCTTGGCTCCTTAACAGCCTGAAAATCCAGGCCTCAGCGGTCTGCTTCATCTGGCTGGTTAACAAAAATAGGGGAGACCCCACGCCAATTTTTTTCGAGGGGATCCCCTATTTTTGTTAATCAGCCAAGATATGCAGACTGCTGTGGCCTAGTATTATCAGGCTGGCAAGGTCCATGGATCTTGGCTCCTTAACAGCCTGAAAATCCAGGCCTCAGCGGTCTGCTTCATCTGGCTGGTTAACAAAAATAGGGGGGACCCCACGCCATTTTTTTTTCAAAGGGAACCCCTATTTTTGTTAATCAGTTCCCTCTGACGTCACTGATTGTGTCCCTGGCTGACCTGAAATGAAAGTGGAAAGCAATCAATTAAGCTTTCCACTTAAGGGCCCGTCTCACATAGCGATATCGCTACCGAGATCGCTGCTGAGTCACTAGTTTTGTGACGCAGCAGCGAGCTCACCAGCGATATCGCTGTGTGTGACATTCAGCGACGATCAGCCCCCCTGCCGGGTATCGCTGATCGTTGCTGAAATGTCAGGACCTTTTTTTGATCGCTGGTTTCCCGCTGACAGGCACACATCGCTGCGTGTGACAGGCGGGAGACCAGCGATCCGCTGGTAACCAAGGTACACAGCGGGTTTCCAGGCGCGGGGCTGTGCCTTAGAAACCCACTGTGTACCTTGGATACCAGCGCCCTGATGCAGGGAGCTGGTATCCAAGGTACACAGCGGGTTTCCAAGCGCTGCGCGGTGCCTGGAAACCCGCTGTGTACCTTGGTTACCAGCGGATCGCTGGTCTCCCGCCTGTCACACGCAGCGATGCGTGCCTGTCAGAGGGAAACCAGCGATCAAAAAAAGGTCCTGACATTTCTGCGACGATCAGCGATACCCGGCAGGGGGCTGATCGTCGCTGAATGTCACACACAGCGATATCGCTGGTGAGCTCGCTGCTGCGTCACAAAACTAGTGACTCAGCAGCGATCTCGGTAGCGATATCGCTATGTGAGACGGGCCCTTAAGCGATGTTACCCGCAGTGTCGCTGTCCCAGATCGCTGCCTGAGCTGCCTGTTTGGCAGCTCAGCAGCGATCATGTAGCGATACACCAGCGACAAGTGCATATCGTTGTCGGGATCGCTGGTGTATCGTTATGTGACACCCAGCCTTTACTCTCCTGTCAGCCAGGAGAGGAACTCATTCATTTGGGGTTTACTGTGAGGCTGCAGCATTAGCTGCGGTCCCTGCAGTAAACATTAACCCTTTCTGAAGGATTACACCGTGGGACCTGACTGTGCATGGGATAGGTAAGAATAATTTTGCTTTTTTATTTTATTTTTATTACAGGAAATGGTTTTTGCAGTAAAATAAAAGATGGTCAAAAACATGTGTCTTTATTTCATTAAAATGATTTTTAATTAAAGTGTGTGTGTTTTATTTTTATTTCATGCAATAGGATTAATAATTGATAGTTGTCTAATTGACAGCTCTCAATTATTAACCTGGCTTAAGGTCACCTTTCAATAACAAGGTGGCTTTAACCCCATATTAACCCATTCGCCACCGCTACAGGGCAATGGGAATAGACGGGCAAAGTGCCAGAAAGGGCGAATCTAATTATAGATTTGTCTTTCCTGGGGTGTCTGGGGGCAGATGTTAGTAGCCGGGGGGGGCAAAAATAATGGTCCCTCTCTGGGCTATTATTATCTGCCCCCACTCACTGGCTTTGTCTGTCTGGTTGCGAAAATAGGGCGGGAGCCCACGCATTTTTTTTTCAGCAATTTTACACCTCATATATATATATACATGTCATTGAATTTGTGACACATATATATATATATTTATATTTGTAGTTCATACACTTCTACATAGTATAATAGCTGCTAATTCAATTGCCGGCTTTTGTGAAAATGCAGAACCCGACATGAAATGACACTTGGTGTACATAGGGTTAACCATGTCTTTTCATGTCCTTTGCTATCTAATTTGCACAAACAATTAAATCAGTCTATGTGTGCAAAATTTCACACCTGTAGGGGTTAATTAAAGGTGTAAATTCGTAGCAAAAAAGTCCGTTTTTTTTACAACGAATTTACACCTTTAATTAACCCCTACAGGTGTGAAATTTTGCACACATAGACTGATTTAATTGTTTGTGCAAATCAGATAGCAAACGACATGAAAAGACATGGTTAACCCTATGTACACCAAGTGTCATTTCATGTCGGGTGCTTCTGTCTTTTCACTGAAGCCGGCTTTACCCGGCAATTGAATCAGAGGATATTTTACTATGTAGAAGTGTATAAACTATACATATATGTATATATATATATATGTCACAATGACATGTATATATATATATATGTATTCTATGTGTGT
Organism: Oophaga sylvatica; assembly: GCA_033576555.1. Classification (NCBI taxonomy): domain Eukaryota; kingdom Metazoa; phylum Chordata; class Amphibia; order Anura; family Dendrobatidae; genus Oophaga; species Oophaga sylvatica. The sequence goes on along the minus strand of JARQOD010000009.1, from coordinate 21,685,083 downwards.
ATATTTAGTGTTTACAAGGAAAGAATGGGGTTTTTTTTAGTTGCAATATTTTGTTCCCATAGACTTACATGGGACTTCCGGTATCGGTATCGGGTATCGCCGATATTTTAGTGATATCGGCGATACCATTCCGATTCCGATACTTTAGGATATCGGAAAGTATCGCTCAACTCTACTGGAGACTTCTTCTTCTGTGATGGGATCAAATGTGGAAAGTGAGCCAGGGGAAATGCAGGGTGGGATGGGAGTCACAGCACTTGGTGGTTGAGAGCAGATTTCCTGACGGATAGTATCTATTTTTTCTATAAAGTGGGAGGCCAGGTCGTCAGCACAAATGTCTGTGATAGGGGCTTGTGCTTTTGGCCTGAGGAGGGAGTGAAAAGTGTCAAAAAGTGACTGAAGATCAGTATCCAAAAAAATTGGGCACGTTCTTGGAGGTACTAGGTCTAAGGGGTAACATTTCTCATTTTGGAGAGTGAAGTACCAGCTCTGGCATGTCAAGGTAAGGAGGCTTATTCGCCATGCAATGCTCCTCTGGGAAATGACAAAGGCCATAGCAAGAAACACCGTGTCTGCAAATTGAGATTCTGATTTGGCTTTTATCCTGTCATACTGCAAGATCGTTAAAGGGTTGATTGTAACTTGTAAGATCGCTGCTTTCAACAGGTGGCGCTATAGAGTACCTCTCTCTATCCTCTATCTGAAGAGGCAATTTGCATATTAAATTTCACAGAGGAGCATTGCACAGGGAATGAGCGTTCTTACCTTGACAAGCCAAAGCTGGTATGTCACTCTCCACAAGGAGAAATCTTACCCCTTAGACCTCAGTCCAGAGCCTCTCACATAGCCAAATCAGTTGTCATATTTTGCACTGATGAGGGTCAATAGCCCGAAACACTGTGTCTGCAAATTGAGATTCTAATTTGACTTTTATCCTAAGTCATACTGCAAGACTAGTTAAAGGGTTGATTGTGACTTGTAAGATCAGTGCTTCCAACAGGTGGCACAATAGAGTACAAGACCTCTTTCTCTCTGAAGAGGCAATTTGCACTGCACAGCGAAGAAGCCTTCTTAACTTGACATGCGTCAAGAGTTGGCATAATAATAATAATAATCTTTATTTATATAGCGCCATCATATTCCGCAGCGCTTTACAGTTTAACAGTTTCAAAACACAAGTCATAAGTAACAACGTTAACAATACAATAATTAAAGCAAAATAAGCCGCCCCTGCTCGTGAGAGCTTACAATCTACAATGAGGTGGGGGAGATACAAAGTACAGGTGTGTATATACAATGGTGCATTTACAATGATGGTCCAGCCATCTTGAGGGAGTGAGGGATGGATGGAGATAGTGAATGGGCTACACACGCACACACACACACTTAAACATAGAACGACTTTGGTTAGTGAATGTGATAGGCCACTCTGAACAAATGTGTTTTGAGGGAGTGCCTGAAACAATGCAAATTGTGGATAGTCCTACTTTCTTGAGGTAGAGCATTCCAGAGGATTGGCGCAGCGCGGGAGAAGTCTTGGAGTCGGGAGTGGGAGGTACGGATTAGTGCAGAGGTTAGTCGAAAGTCGTTTGCAGAGCGCAGCAGTCGGTTAGGCCGATAGATAGAAATGAGGGAGGAGATGTAGGGGGTGCTGCACTGTGGAGAGCTTTGTGGGTGAGAACAAGTACTTTGAATTGGATCCTATAATGAATGGGCAGCCAGTGTAAGGACTGGCGAAGAGCGGACGCGTCCGAGTACCGATTAGCCAGATGGATGACCCTGGCTGCTGCATTAAGGATGGACTGGAGAGGGGATAGTCGAGTAATGGGGAGGCCAAGTAATAGAGCGTTGCAGTAGTCCAGGCGGGAGTGGATCAATGCTACAGTGAGGGTTTTTGTTGTTTCCATGGTGAGAAAAGGGCGGATTCTAGAGATGTTCTTTAGGTGTAGGCGGCAAGAGCGGGCAAGAGATTGTATATGGGAGGTGAAGGAGAGATTGGTGTCAGACATAACACCCAGACAGCGAGCCTGCTGCCGGGGTGTTATTATGGTGCTGCCCACAGAGAGGGAAATGTCAGATTTAGGGAGGTTAGCAGACGGCGGGAGCAGAAGAAGTTCCGTTTTGGAGAGGTTGAGTTTCAGATAGAGAGTGGACATGATGTTGGAGACTGCGGACAAACAGTCGGTGGCGTTCTGTAGTACAGCGGGGGTAAGGTCGGGGGATGACTCTCCACAAGGAGAAACATTACCCTTTAGACCTCAGTCCAGAGCCTCTCATCTAGCCAAATCAGTTCTCATACTTTGCACTGACGAGGGCCAATAGCTCGAAACACCGTGTCTTCAAATTGACATACTGATTTGGCTTTTATCCTAAGTCATATTACAAGACTCGTTAAAGGGTTGATTGTGACTTGTAGGATCGCTACTTCCAATAGGTGGCGCTATAGAGTTCAAGTCCTCTTTTTCTCTTAAGAGGCAATTGGCATATGGAGGTATTAGGTCACCCTTGTGTCATTAAGTATGAACCTCATGTTCAGATCAATTTAAAGCCGTGTTGAACTAAAGATTATCACATTAGAATCCTGTGCCTGTGAGAAGGTTATCAACTACCAGAGAGAGTGAATCCCTACAATATATACAGTGCCTTGTAGATTATTCATACCTCGTAAACTTCTCTCCATTTTTTCACGTTACACCAACAAAATTAAATGTATTGCAATTACTGCTGCAAGTCTTTTAGGGTATGTCTCCACCAGCTTTGCACACCTAGAGGCTGACATTTTTGTCCATTCTTTTTTGCAGACCAGCTTTAGCTCAGTGAGATTGGATGTAGAGCGTCTGTAAACAGCAATTTTTTCAAGTCTTGCCACAGATTCTGAATGGAATTTAGGTCTGGACTTTGGGCCATTCACACACATGAATATTTGCATACACGGTGCACCTGCATACAGATGCATGCCTACACGGTGCACATGCATACACAGAGCACCTGCATACATACACATGCATGCACAGGGCACCTATAAACAGACGCATGCATACATGCTGCACCTACATAGAAACGCATGCATACACGGACCACTTACATACACACGCATGCCTACATGGAGCACCTACATACAGACACATGCATACACAGAGCACTTACATACTAACGCATGCATACACGGAGCACATACATGTAGACACATGCATACACACAGCACCTGCATATGACGCGCACACATGTGTGGATACCAGGGCTATGGGGTACTCGGAGCCGAGCCCATGGAAGTCTATGGGAGTTGTCACTGGCAGCAGAGCTCGGTCCGTGGCCCTGGCGGTCATGCAATGGGGGATATTTATGTGTAGCCCTGGTATGTAAGGCACACAGGATCTGGAGAATGCACAGTAAGGTAACAGTTAAAGCTTGACACTCACACTTCAGACACACCCACAGGGGTGTATAGGGGAGTGACGTGTAGCATAGGGGAGAGTCAGTCTAGCTTCCTGTCATCGTACAGAGCAGTCAGGGCTAGCTCTTCTTAGACAGTGAGGATTCCTGTCAGAGCTCTGGGTGAGCAGAAGATTAGTTCCTGCCAATTCAACGAAGTGGAGTCTAGTAACGGATGACTAGTTATCATCCCGAGTCTAGTCAGAGTTACCTTTTACTCAGTCTGAACTTTGAGGAAACTGAGAGTTACTCAGTGAGACCAAGGAAGAAAACTGACTTTCTATCTTCACGCTTCAGTGCTACATTGAAAGCAGAAGCAGGGCGAAGGGCATAGTAGGAAGGATACAGAAGTGCCTTAAGGATCGGATTATCCTGCACATTGTCACCGGTCACTGGGGACCGAAGCGTCACTATAGCTCCAGGCATAGTGATAGAAAAGCCAGAGTCTTACTGGACCTTAGGTTGCAGAAAGCCGCCCTTAGAGTGCCAGTACGTAACCGAGTCAGGAGAACAAGACTTCTGAGTCCGGCGCGCGGCAAAAAGAAAGTACTTAGTTCACCACTTATAAGGCTCTATCACAAAACCGGCCGGGCAGTACAGCTAGTGGGAAAAGCAGAAAACTATAGAGTTAGCTTAGCTACAGGCAAGCTTGGACTCACTCATCATTTGGAAAGAGAAGGAGGCCTGTAACCTGCTCAACTGTTACCGCTACGTGCATTCATCCACCCCGAACAGCCTCCCTGGGACCTGCCTGAACAACTTGAAGTAAAAGGTATGGAAAGAGGCTTCTATGTGTGAGACTGAGTTATTTGATTGCATCCCTGCACAACCCCACCATAACTATCGACCTGAGGGAAGAGTCCCACCTGTAGGGGACCCGACATCTAGCTGCCTCACCATCCCCTCAGAGATCTACAGCAGCGCTGGTCTTAGTGATCAGAGAACTACAGGTGGCGTCACGAACTGTATATATACCTATCCCCTGTAAATATTCCCCCAACATACGCCTGACCGCCAGGGCCACAGACCGAGCCAGCGCTACCTGTGACAACCCCATAGACTTCCATGGGCTCGGCTCTGAGTACCCCATTGCTCTGGTAACCCACAATTGTGGTGCGTGGTCGAGACAAAACTTGGCGTCACGAACAGGATCCGAAACTTGCAGAATTGCGAGCCCTGTGTGCCTGTGGAGTGTTTTGGTGAAAAAGACTGTTGCTATTGTTTGGCGCCAAATACCGCCATATTTGCCGCCATATTCGCGCCCTGAGGCGCTGGAGAAGAAGGTGGGCGTACCTGAAGGAGCGCGCAAAGTCTTGGACACGCCCCCGGCTCTGACTCAGCGGCAGGTCCTGCGACAGGAAGTGGACGCTCTGACATCAGAGCGCCTGCGACGAAGGTCCTGTTCCTACTGCTGTGCCTGGGAAATAGCAGCTTCTGAAACCGGTAGGCTCCGTTTAACCAAGGGGGCGCTAATATGTTGCAACAACCGGCCGACAGTGCGGCCCCAGCCGGAGGACCCGACTCCGCACCGCGTGGCGTTGTAGCGCCAGATGGGGGCGCAGGCCCAGCACTCAGTCCAGTGGTCCCGCTCATGCCACTAACGCTTCCATATATGCCTGGGGCGAAATGGCTTCCCCAGTACAGCGGCGAGCCAGGCACTTTAGCAGGATTCAAACGGAAGATATGCAGCATCCTAGAAATGTACTCCATGTCTGAGAGACAAAAAGCTGCTGTGCTGATAGGGCAGCTAACTGGCGCTGCTGAGAGAGAAGTGGAGACTTGGGCTACCACGGACCAGGAGTTGGTGCCTGCAATCCTCTTAAAGTTACAGGCCATTTTTGAAGATCGCACCGAAACAGATCTCCGGATGGCATTCTATAACTGTTCACAGCAACCAAGTGACAGCATAAGGGACTATGCCTGCCGACTACAAGGGGCCCTGAGAGCCCTCAAGCAGGTTAATACCATAAGTGTCATTGATGAAAATAAGATGCTGAAAGAACAATTTGTGCAGGGATTGAGGTCCCAAGCGGAACGCAGAACTGTGAATTGGTGGTCTTTAGATCACCCTGATGCTACCTTTGATGCCCTAAAGGACATGGCAATAAAAGGGCTGCGGCCCCTGGGCAAACCTGAGGTGGCAACCCAACATCGTCAGGGTGAAGTCACTCTGGAGCCGGCGGCAACCCCCTTTTCCTCGCTAGTGGCCGAAACCAAAACGCAGGTGACACCCCCTAGTGAATTGGACTGTCTGCGCTCAGAGGTGCGCCAGCTGACTAAAAATCTGGCTGCTGTGATGAGTGCCCTGCAGCTGCGGAAAGAGGAAGAAGGGAAGATCTTATTAGCTGATTGCCCAGAAGACGTCCCGTGGATGAACCGGAGAAGAAGGAAGACGTCGCCCCCCCGGAAGAGGACAACGCCACCCCCAGGAGCGACCACTGATCAACACCCTCCTCGTCGGGAGATCACCTGTTACCGTTGCAACCGGAAAGGTCATATGTCTCCACAGTGTCCTTTAAACGGGCAGAACCTGGGTCCGAGGGCCAACACCCAGGAGGAGATCCGTCAGGCCCCCTAGACTGGAACCGCAGGTATGTGGGTGGACGACCCTACCTGTCTATCATTCTAGATGGTATTGCTGTTCCGGCATTGTTAGACACTGGGTCTCAGGTGACCCTAATACCTGATGCCCTATATACGAAGTTCTGGTCTATAGATAGTCTTAAACCCCCGAGCCCTGACTTTACCGTGTATGCTTCTAATGGTCTTCCTGTAGAAGTACTCGGGACAAAATGTGTAGATGTGAAAGTGGGCAGAGAGGAATTGAAGGACCAGGGGCTTCTGGTAGTAAAGACTGTAAATGAGGAGAACGGTTTAAATATAATTTTGGGTACTAACATTATCAGTAATTGTTTGGGAGAAGTTGTGTTCTTACTCCAACAGCTCGCTGAGATTGCCCGACCAAGGCAGAAAGGAGTAATCCAAAGAGAGATCCGGGCCCTGGTGTGTCAGCAGCAAGCGAAGCTTACAGACGGCGAAATTGGTAATGTACGGGTCACTGACTCGAATCCCATTGTGATACCCCAATGAGTGAAATGATAATCTGGTGCAGGGCAGCCATAGGTCTGAGAGGACAGAATTACCAAGCTGTAGTAGAACCCCACCATTCAGAACATAGACCTACACTTATGACTGCTAGGGGGGTAGTGGAAGTGGTGAATGGAAGAGTTCCGGTACGGCTTCTCAATTGGGGAGATGATGAGGTAAACTTACCCCGTTATGCAACCATTGCTAAACTACATGCTGTCGACAATAATTCTATTCTCCCGGCTGAGTCCTTAGACTCCTGCCAGATAGCGGAGGACAATGACCCAGCAACCCAGGTGGCGGAATGGTGTCAGCAGCTCCATGTTGGGACGGACACCACTCCCGCTCACCAGAAGCAAGGGGTATTACGGGTGGTGCAAGAGTACGCCCAAGTATTTAGCAAGAATCCACTTGATTTTGGGATAATTAAGGGGGTACAACATCATATCCCTACAGGCAGTCATCCTCCCATCAAAGAGCGGTATAGGCCTATACCCCCAGCCCATTATCAGAAGGCTAAGGAAATGTTGCGAGATATGAAAGAAGCCGGAGTAATCAGGGATAGTTGTAGTCCCTGGGCAGCACCTCTAGTCCTGGTTAGAAAGAAAGATGGTAGCTTGAGAATGTGTGTGGATTACAGGCAGGTGAACCGCATAACACACAAGGACGCATACCCGCTACCACGTATAGAGGAATCATTGGCTGCTCTGAAAACGGCTAACTACTTTTCTACCCTCGATCTGACTAGTGGATACTGGCAAGTGGCTGTGGCTGAGGAGGATCGTGAGAAAACGGCTTTCACCACCCCAATGGGGCTCTGTGAGTTCGACAGAATGCCGTTTGGGCTCAGCAGTGCCCCAGGAACATTTCAGAGAGTGATGGAGAACTGCCTGGGACATCTCAATTTTGAAACCGTGCTGCTATACCTAGACGACGTCATCGTGTATTCCAAGACATATGAGGACCATCTGAAGCACCTGGCAGAAGTATTTGAGTCCCTGTCCAGGTACGGGATGAAGTTGAAACCCTCAAAATGCCATCTACTCAAACAGAAGGTACAATACTTGGGGCACATCGTCAGTTCGGAAGGAGTAGCGCCGGACCCAGAGAAAGTCACTGCCATCCAGAAGTGGCCGGAGCCGAAGAACCTCAAGGAAGTGCGACAGTTCCTGGGACTAACGGGTTACTACAGAAGGTTCGTGAAAGATTACACGAAGAAGGCAGCGCCTCTACAGGACCTCCTAGTGGGCCAATCCCTAAAGAGCAGAAATCCTCCCTTCAATTGGGGTAAGGAACAGGCTGAAGCATTCCAAAAGATGAAAGAGATCCTTACGGGTGATGAGATCTTGACGTATCCTGATTACAGCCAACCGTTCCTGCTGTACACCGATGCTAGTAATGAAGGTTTAGGAGCAGTTCTCAGTCAGAAGCAGAATGGCCAAGAAAAAGTCATCGCTTATGCCAGCAGAAAACTCAGGCCAACTGAGAGGAATCCGGAAAATTATAGCAGCTTCAAGCTGGAGTTTCTGGCGCTGGTCTGGGCCATTACTGAAAGATTTAAGCACTACCTGGCCTCCAACAAGTTCACGGCGTACACAGACAACAACCCGCTAACGCACCTGGAAACGGCCAAGTTGGGCGCCATGGAGCAGCGTTGGATGGCTCGGTTGTCTAATTACCAGTTTACTATCAAGTACCGGGCAGGCCGAAAGAATGCTAATGCTGACGCATTGTCCCGAATGCCGCATGACTGACACGGAAGAAGAATCGGACGACCTGGAAGAAATTGAGCTACCTGCGTTCCATCTAAATGGGGTAGTCCACGAGCATCGAGTCTACAGAAAGCAGTATGGTGCAACGTTAAATCCCTTACCCCATCACAGCTGGAAGGAGACTCAAGACAGCGATCCAGTGGTCAGCCGTATCAAGGAGTTGTTAAGACAGGAAGGTTCCTCCTTGGAAAAAGATGCACCTATGTCAGCAAAGCTCCTGCGGAACGAGAGAAGCAGGTTATTCCTATACCGTGAGAAGTTGTGCAGGAGATACGTCAATCCCAGGACCCACGAGATGGTCTGGCAAATAGTGGTCCCCAAGGCAGACGTCCAAATGGTGTTGGAAGCATACCATGATCAAGCAGGACACTTTGGCTGGAGAAAGCTGGAGACCCTGTTGAGGTGCCGGTTCTACTGGGTAGGGATGCGCAGCTCCATTGAGAGGTGGTGTCGGAACTGTGGACCCTGTGGTCTCAGAAGAAAGGACTACGGTAGTCAGAGGGCACCCCTGCAGCCTATCCGGACGACTCGTCCCTTGGAGATTGTGGCCCTGGACCACGTCAAACTGTCGCCAAGTAGATCTGGATACTCATACGCCTTGACCATGGTGGACCATTACTCTAGATTTCTGGTGGTTGTACCAGTTAAGGATCAGACAGCAGTGACGGCAGCAAAAACCTTTCAAGCAAGCTTCTGCAGACCGCATGGGTATCCGGAGCAAGTATTAACCGATCAAGGACCTGCTTTCGAAGCTGATCTATTCAAGGAATTCTGTCACATGTATGGGTGTAAGAAAATTAGAACAACACCATACCATCCTCAAACCAACGGTCTTTGTGAGAAAATGAACCACATTGTCCTTGATTTGTTGAAATCCATACCGTTGGAAGACCGAAATCGATGGCCGGACTTACTACCTGATTTGGTTGACTTGTATAACCATATACCTGTAAGTTCCACTAACTGCACTCCAGCCTATCTTATGAGAGCAAGGCCCGGAAGACTACCAATGGATTTAGAACTTGGAGTGGTAGACCCAGAGGCAGATGACGCTATTGAAAACTGGGACATCAATCGGCAAGAGCAATACAGAAGAGTGCAAGTCTGTGTAGAAGAAAGTCTCAACAAGGTACGGGAAAAACAGGAAGATATTTACAACAGGAATGCTCCTGCCAAGCCTTTGATGCCTGGAGAAGTGGTATTGAAAAGGAAAAGGAAAATGCACAAATTGGATAACCAGTGGGAGCAAGAACCCTACGTCGTACAAGATTCCAAATATGACAATAGAAAAGTTTGTATCATCAGTAAGGACGGAGGAAGAACAATATCCACTGTGTCCAGAGACCATTTGAAATTGTGTCCAGAACCCTTAAAGTTTCGTGAAGAGAACTCTGTCATCAATCAAGAAGAAAGAAAAGAAGAGGTCATACACACGGATCTGGGAGATTTCCCTGCAGATTGGCCGAGACTGGGAGATGCTGTAATAATTCCGGTGTTGCAATTTTATCAGCCACAAGAGGAAGTTCTACCTCCAGTTGTGCCCATGGTGCCAGTTGAGCCAGTTCAGGAGTTACCTACTCCAGCAGCACCCCAACCTGCGGAACCTCAAGAGGAAGAATCATCGGAAGCAGCGCCCCATGCTATGGGAACCCCTGGTGAAGCTGACTCACACCGCCCAGCCATCAGTACGCTTGCCAGATCCATAGAAAGATTGAGGCAGTTCTATAGTTTGCCGTTACGTAGAACAGTTGGGTTAGAGATTAATATACCTGAAGCTACTCCACGTAGATCAGAACGTACAACGAAAGGGAAGATACCTATTCGTTATCAAAAGTAGTCCTAGCAAACTAGTTTACTAAGTATGGATAATTGTATAAAGTATTGTTATGATATGTAAATTACTTGAAAATGTTTCATGATGGACTCTGAGGCTGAGGACTGAGCCAGCCCAAGAACTGATCTTGTATATAGTTGCACTTTGTGCATTCTCTACCAGCACACCTACCTCTGAACATAAAACCCGTATGGTGAGGCACTGAGTGAGGTCTGCATTCAGATGTCCTGCAGCCCACCCAGGACCCACGTTGAAGGTTTGGTGCGGGTCCTTCACAAGAATATTGTCATCTATTTATATGAAAATGTCTATTTAGTATTTTGTATTTTTCTATGCCTATTGTTATAATGCAACGTTCAAGAAATCCGTACCTCCCTGATGGGAAGAGTTTAAAATGTTACTTGTTTAAATGGAAAACAAAATGTCTTTCTTCTTGTATTTCACAGCCCGGGAGTGCTGTATTTTACCAAGGGGGAATGTGTAGCCCTGGTATGTAAGGCACACAGGATCTGGAGAATGCACAGTAAGGTAACAGTTAAAGCTTGACACTCACTTACACTTCAGACACACCCACAGGGGTGTATAGGGGAGTGACGTGTAGCATAGGGGAGAGTCAGTCTAGCTTCCTGTCATCGTACAGAGCAGTCAGGGCTAGCTCTTCTTAGACAGTGAGGATTCCTGTCAGAGCTCTGGGTGAGCAGAAGATTAGTTCCTGCCAATTCAACGAAGTGGAGTCTAGTAACGGATGACTAGTTATCATCCCGAGTCTAGTCAGAGTTACCTTTTACTCAGTCTGAACTTTGAGGAAACTGAGAGTTACTCAGTGAGACCAAGGAAGAAAACTGACTTTCTATCTTCACGCTTCAGTGCTACATTGAAAGCAGAAGCAGGGCGAAGGGCATAGTAGGAAGGATACAGAAGTGCCTTAAGGATCGGATTATCCTGCACATTGTCACCGGTCACTGGGGACTGAAGCGTCACTATAGCTCCAGGCATAGTGATAGAAAAGCCAGAGTCTTACTGGACCTTAGGTTGCAGAAAGCCGCCCTTAGAGTGCCAGTACGTAACCGAGTCAGGAGAACAAGACTTCTGAGTCCGGCGCGCGGCAAAAAGAAAGTACTTAGTTCACCACTTATAAGGCTCTATCACAAAACCGGCCGGGCAGTACAGCTAGTGGGAAAAGCTGAAAACTATAGAGTTAGCTTAGCTACAGGCAAGCTTGGACTCACTCATCATTTGGAAAGAGAAGGAGGCCTGTAACCTGCTCAACTGTTACCGCTACGTGCATTCATCCACCCCGAACAGCCTCCCTGGGACCTGCCTGAACAACTTGAAGTAAAAGGTATGGAAAGAGGCTTCTATGTGTGAGACTAAAGTTATTTGATTGCATCCCTGCACAACCCCACCATAACTATCGACCTGAGGGAAGAGTCCCACCTGTAGGGGACCCGACATCTAGCTGCCTCACCATCCCCTCAGAGATCTACAGCAGCGCTGGTCTTAGTGATCAGAGAACTACAGGTGGCGTCACGAACTGTATATATACCTATCCCTGTAAATATTCCCCCAACATACGCCTGACCGCCAGGGCCACAGACCGAGCCAGCGCTACCTGTGACAACCCCATAGACTTCCATGGGCTCGGCTCTGAGTACCCCATTGCTCTGGTAACCCACAATTGTGGTGCGTGGTCGAGACATTTACAGGGGATTGTAGATTAGTATAGTTCGTGACGCCACCTGTGGTTTCTGATCTGATTGACCAGCGCTGCAGGGTAGATCTCTGAGGGGATGTGATGGCAGCTAGGTGTTAGGTCCCCCACAGGTGGGACTGGTCTCTCAAAGTCTATGGTGGTGATGCAGGGTGCAGATAAGAATTCAGTCACACACAATGCAATCTTTTTCCATACCTTTACTTGTAGATGTTGCAGGTATGTCCCGGGAAGCTGGTTAGGCTGGAGAATGCACATTCAGGAGAACTGTTGAGCAGGTTAGAGGCCTCCTTTATCCTTTTTCTGTGTGTGAGTACAACTTGCATAAAGTCAAGTACAACTCTTTTAATAACAACTACGCCCGGCCAACATTGTGGTGGAGCCTTCTATGTCTCTGATTATCAGATGTTGAGAGAACAAAGTCCTTTCTTTTGCAGGGTCCTGCTCAAAGTCCCTGTTCTCCCTAACTCCGGTTACGTATCAGCGCTTAGGGCTACCTTCTGCTACTTGTAGTCCAGAAAGCCTCCGGTTTTCTTATTACTAGGCGTGAAGCACTAGCAACGCTTCGGACCCCGGTGTCCGGCTAATTTGAGTGAGGGTGATCTGTCCCTTTGTCACTCTTACTTCTCCACTCGCCCTTCGCCCTGCTCTCGCTCTTAACATAAGCACGTGTAGCAATCGTGCCAAGGTCAGATTTCCTTCAGTGCTCACTGACCTGTTCTCAGTTGACTCGTTGGTATACTGCTGTAATTCCTTTCCTTCCTTCTTAGGAACGCAGGCAGATTGTTCTAAGTAGCAGGTTAAGGGGTAGCTCTGACTAGGCTAGGATGATTCACTTCACCCGTACTAGCCTCCACTTTCTTGTCAGATGAGCTACACAAGCTCTGTCAGGATTCAGACTTCTCTCCTCTCCCTCCGTCTGTCTGACTGGAATCTATCTGTGCTGATCTTCTCTGTCCGAAGACAGGAAACAGACTGAACACTAACTTTGCTACGTCACACTACTAAATAGTCTCGATATGCCTCTAGTGGCAATGCTGAGAAGTGTGCGTGAATGAATATCAAGCTTTACAGTTACCTTCCTGTGCATTTTCCAGAAGATATGTGTGCCTTGCGAAGCTGGGCCACACATCCCCCCCTAGTTAAACTCAGCACTCCCGGGCTGAAATAGAAAAGAAAAACATTTTTGTTTTGCATATAACATCAACATAATAACGCATCCCTTGCGGGAGGTACGACTCTTGAACGTTACATTTTGTACATAGATCAATAGAAAATTATCAAAATACTTTTCAATAAATACATAGTATAAGACAAGATTCTTGTGGAGGACCCGCACCAAAAACCTCCCACGTGGGTCCTGGGTGGGCTGCAGGACTTCTGACTGCAGACCTCACTCTAGGCCACACCATACGGGTTTTTCTTCAGAGGTAGTAAAGTTTTATGTAAAACCAAAATGGGGCACCAAAGTGCGAACTATTTACATTGAAAGTTTTTGGGCTGGCAAAGTCCACAGCCATGTCAGTCCTTTGCATGGTTAAAACATTTTTCAAGTAAAATCACATTAATACTTTAACTCTTTACATTTCTATACTTCACTTTAACTCTTTACCCAGCCGGGTATTCTACTTTAAATAAGCATACATATTATGTAAACATTTATCAATAGTAAAGTGCAAATTTTTCTTCTTTTTCAAACTTTATACATTTTCAGTTGCAGTAAACCCTGTCTGGGTCCTACTAGACTAGTTTGCTAGGACTACTCTTGATAACGAATAGGTAACTTTCCTTTCGTTGTACGTACTGACCTACGTGGAGTGGTGTCAGGTATAGTAGTCTCTGGCCTGTCTGTTCTGCGTGCTGGCAAACGGTAATACTGTCTCAACCTTTTTATGGATCTGGCAAGCATACTGGTGGCTGGGCGATGCGATTCGGTTTCACCAGGTGATTCCACTTCTTGGGGTGCTGCCTCTTGTGGTTCCGCTGCTTGGGATCCCACTGGTTGAGGGTCTGCCGGAACAGGTCTTTCTGGAACTGACTCTATTGGCACAATTGGTATGACTGGATGTAGAGATTCTTCTTGCGGTTGATAAAACTGCAGCACAGGAATGATTACAGCTTCCCCCACTCTGGGCCAATCTGCAGGTAAATCTCCCAAATCCGTATGTATGACCGCTTCATCACTCTCTTCCTGATGGACAACAGGTTCTTCTTCGCAAAGCTTTAGTGGGCCCGGATACAACTTTAGATGATCTCTAGATACAGTTGCAGTCGTTTTTCCTCCATCCTTGCTAATGGTACAGGTCTTTCTGTTATCAAATTTGGAATTTTGCACGACATATGGCTCCTGTTCCCACTGATCATCCAATTTGTGCATTCTTCTTTTTCTTTTTAGCACAATTTCTCCAGGCATAAAAGGCTTAGCGGGAGCATTTTTGTTGTAGTTCCTCTCTTGCTTTTCCCTTACTTTATTGAGACTATCTTCTACGCAGGCTTGTACTCTCCTGTACTGTTCCTGTCGGTTTGTGTCCCAATCTTCAGCGGTGTCGTCAGCCTCTGGTTCTACCACACCAAGTTCCAAATCCATTGGCAGCTTCCCTGGTCTTGCTCTCATAAGGTAGGCTGGAGTGCAGTTGGTGGAACTTACTGGTATGTGGTTGTACAAGTCGACCAGGTCAGGTAACAAGTCCGGCCACCGATTTCTTTCTTCCAGGGGTACAGATTTCAGTAAATCAATGACAATGTGATTCATCTTTTCACAAAGGCCATTGGTTTGAGGGTGGTACGGTGTTGTTCTGATCTTCTTACACCCATATAAGTGACAGAATTCCTTAACCCCTTCACCCCCAAGGGTGGTTTGCACGTTAATGACCGGGCCAATTTTTACAATTCTGACCACTGTCTCTTTATGAGGTTATAACTCTGGAACGCTTCAACGGATCTTCGCGATTCTGAGATTGTTTTCTCGTGACATATTGTAGTTCATGATAGTGGTAAAATTTCTTCCATATAACTTGCATTTATTTATGAAAAAAACGCAAATATGGCAAAAATTTTGAAAATTTTGCAATTTTAAAACTTTGAATTTTTATTCCCTTAAAACAGAGAAATATGTCACACAAAATAGTTAAGAAATAACATTTCCCACATGTCTACTTTACATCAGCACAATTTTGGAAACAAAATTTTTTTTTGTTAGGAAATTATAAGGGTTAAAAGTTGACCAGCGATTTCTCATTTTTACAACAAAATTTACAAAGCCATTTTTTTTCGGGACCACCTCATATTTGAAGTCACTTTAAGGGGTCTATATAGCAGAAAATACCCAAAAGTGACACCATTCTAAAAACTACACCCCTCAAGGTACTCAAAACCACATTCAAGAAGTTTATTAACCCTTCAGGTGCTTCACAGGAGCTGAAGCAACATGGAAGGAAAAAATTAACATTTTACTTTTTAGTCACAAAAATGATCTTTTACAAACATTTTTTTTATTTTCACAAGGGAAAAAAGAGAAAAAGGACTGATAAAGTTGTTGTGCAATTTCTCCTGAGTACGCCGATACCCCATATGTGAGGGAAAACCACTGTTTGGGCACACGGCAGAGCTCGGAATGGAAGGAGCGCAGTTTGACTTTTCCAAACCAAAATTGGCTGGAATTGAGAACGGACGCCATGTCGCGTTTGGAGAGGCCCCGATGTGCCTAAACAGTGGAAACCCCCCACACGTGACCCCATTTTGGAAACTAGACCCCCTAAGGAACTTATCTAGATGTGTGGTGAGTAGCTTGAACCCTCAAGTGCTTCACGCAAGTTTGTAATGTAGAGCCGTGAAGAAAAAAAATCATATTTTTTCCACAAGCATGATGTTTTAGTCCCCAAATTTTTATTTTCCCAAGGGTAAGAGAAGAAATTGAACCACAAAAGTTGTTGTCCAACTTATCCTGAGTACGCTGATACCCCATATGTGGGGGGAACCACTGTTTGGGCGCACGGCAGGGCTTGAAAGGGAAGGAGCGCCGTTTGACTTTTCCAAACCAAAATTGGCTGGAATTGCGAACGGACGACATGTCGCGTTTGGAGGGCCCCTGATGTGCCTAAACAGTGGAAACCCCCCACATGTGACCCCATTTTGGAAACTAGACCCCCTAAGGAACTTATCTAGATGTGTGGTGAGCACTTTGAACCCTCAAGTGCTTCACGCAAGTTTGTAATGTAGAGCCGTGAAGAAAAAAAATCATATTTTTTCCACAAACATGATGTTTTAGTCCCCAAATTTTTATTTTCCCAAGGGTAAGAGGAGAAATTGGACCACAAAAGTTGTTGTCCAACATGTCCTGAGTACGCTGATACCCCATATGTGGGGGGAACCACTGTTTGGGCGCACGGCAGGGCTTGAAAGGGAAGGAGCGCGTTTGACTTTTCCAAACCAAAATTGGCTGGAATTGCGAACGGACGCCATGTTGCGTTTGGAGGGCCCCTGATGTGCCTAAACAGTGGAAACCCCCCACATGTGACCCCATTTTGGAAACTAGACCCCTAAGGAACTTATCTAGATGTGTAGTGAGCACTTTGAACCTCAAGTGCTTCACGCAAGTTTGTAATGTAGAGCCGTGAAGAAAAAAAATCATATTTTTTCCACAAACATGATGTTTTAGTCCCCAAATTTTTATTTTCCCAAGGGTAAGAGGAGAAATTGGACCACAAAAGTTGTTGTCCAACATGTCCTGAGTACGCTGATACCCCATATGTGGGGGGGAACCACTGTTTGGGCGCACGGCAGGGCTCGAAAGGGAAGGAGCCGTTTGACATTTCCAAACCAAAATTGGCTGGAATTGCGAACGGACGCCATGTGCGTTTGGAGGGCCCCTGATGTGCCTAAACAGTGGAAACCCCCCACATGTGACCCCATTTTGGAAACTAGACCCCCTAAGGAACTTATCTAGATGTGAGTGAGCACTTTGAATCCTCAAGTGCTTCACGCAAGTTTGTAATGTAGAGCCGTGAAGAAAAAAAAATCATATTTTTTCCACAAACATGATGTTTTAGTCCCCAAATTTTTATTTTC
>JARQOD010000009.1:21575129-21668080 GCA_033576555.1 Oophaga sylvatica | reverse complement strand
AAGTTGTAACGATGAAGAAATCTAGTTTTCCAAAAGTTAGCCCACATTCCATTTTGGGTAAACTAGGACTAATTTGTTGCACACTGACCTTACCACTATGTAGGGGAACATGGAACAATTTTTAACAGCGTGTTATCCCAATTTGGGGCAAGGCAATGGGCATGCGATGAGGCGAAGCTGAAATTGAACCCCATGTGGAACCCTGTGCACGCGTGAGGACTGATGCCTTAGTTTAACCCCCAATTACGTTTGAAGACCTGTTGAGAGAACTTTTTAACAATGGTCCCCAATTTATTTTACGGTAAAGAAAATTAATTTTTCAGCTTTACCTGTTACCTATGTAGGGAGACACTGAAAAATTTGTTCAGCAAGAGGTTTACCCTTTTAATCCTGTTGGGAAGGAAATGAGGTCGCGTTTGGAGGGCCCTGAGTGCAAACGTGGAAACCCCCACAGTGACCCATTTTGGAAACTAGACCCCCTAAGGAACTTATCTAGATGTGTGGTGAGCACTTTGAACCCAATGTTCACCAAGTTTGTAATTAGACCGTAAGAAAAAAAATCATATTTTTTCACAAATGAGTTTAGTCCCAATTTTTATTTTCCCAGGGTAAGAGGAGAAATTGGACCAATAGTTGTTGTCCAACTGTCCTGAGACGCGATACCCATATGTTGGGGAACCACTGTTTGGGCGCACGGCAGGGCTGAAGGGAGACGCCGTGACTTTCAACAAATGGCTGGAATGCGAAGGACGCATGTCGCGTTTGGAGGGCCCCTGATGTGCCTAAACAGTGGAAACCCCCACATGTGACCCCATTTTGGAAACTAGACCCCCTAAGGAACTTATCTAGATGTGTGGTGAGCACTTTGAACCCCAAGTGCTTCACCAAGTTTGTAATGTAGAGCCGTGAAAAAAAAAAATCATATTTTTTCCACAAACATGATGTTTTAGTCCCCAATTTTTATTTTCTCAAGGGTAAGAGGAGAAATTGGACCACAAAAGTTGTTGTCCAACATTGTCCTGAGTACGCTGATACCCCATATGTGGGGGGGAACCACTGTTTGGGCGCACGGCAGGGCTTGAAAGGGAAGGAGCGCCGTTGACTTTTCCAAACCAAAATTGGCTGGAATTGCGAACGGACGCCATGTTCCGTTTGGAGGCCCCTGATGTGCCTAAACAGTGGAAACCCCCCACATGTGACCCCATTTTGGAAACTAGACCCCCTAAGGAACTTATCTAGATGTGTGTGAGCACTTTGAACCTCAAGTGCTTCACGCAAGTTTGTAATGTAGAGCCGTGAAGAAAAAAAATCATATTTTTTCCACAAACATGATGTTTTAGTCCCCAATTTTTTATTTTCCAAGGGTAAGAGGAGAAATTGGACCACAAAAGTTGTTGTCCAACATGTCCTGAGTACGCTGATACCCCATATGTGGGGGGAACCACTGTTTGGGCGCACGGCAGGGCTTGAAAGGGAAGGAGCGCCGTTTGACTTTTCCAAACCAAATTGGCTGGAATTGCGAACGGACGCATGTCGCGTTTGGAGGGCCCCTGATGTGCCTAAACAGTGGAAACCCCCCACATGTGACCCCATTTTGGAAACTAGACCCCCTAAGGAACTTATCTAGATGTGTGGTGAGCACTTTGAACCCTCAAGTGCTTCACGCAAGTTTGTAATGTAGAGCCGTGAAGAAAAAAAATCATATTTTTTCCACAAGCAGATGTTTTAGCCCATTTTTTTCCAAGGGTTGGAGATTGACCCATTTTTCCAACATGTCCTTCGCTTACCTTTGTGGGGGGAACCACGTTGGCGCCGGCAGGCTGAAGGGAGGAGCCCGTTTGACTTCAACCAAAATTGGCTGAATTGGAACGGAGCCATGTCGCGTTTGAGGGCCCCTGATATGCTAAACGTGAACCATGTGACCATTTGAAACTGACCTAGGAACTTTCTGTGTTGTGAGCACTTGCCCCAAGTGTTACAGTTTGAAGTGACTGAGAAAAATCATATTTTCCCACATGATTTAGTTTTTTCCCCAGGTAGGGGAATGACCACAGTTGTTGAGCCTGGACGGTACCCAGGGGGTGTGACAGGGGAAGGGAGGGCGCCGTTTGACTTTTCCAACAAATTGTGGAATGCGACGACGCCATGTGCGTTTGGAGGCCCCTGATGTGCCTAACAGTGGAACCCCCCACATGTGACCCCATTTTGGAAACTAGACCCCTAAGGAACTTATCTAGGTGTGTGGTGAGCACTTTGAACCCCAAGTGTTTCACTAACGTTTATAATGCCCTGGCGTGAAAAAAAAAATATTTTTTTTTTCCACAAAAGTGATGTTTTAGTCCCAATTTTTTATTTTCCAAGGGTAAGAGGAGAAATTGGACCCCAAAAGTGGTTGTCCAATTTGTCCTGAGTACGTGATACCCCATATGTTGGGGGATACACTGTTTGGGCACACGGCAGGGCTCGGAAGGGAAGCTGTGACGTTTTGGAATGCAGACTTTGATGGAATGGTCTGCGGGCGTCATGTTCCGTTAGCAGAGCCCCTGATGTGCCTAAACAGTGGAAACCCCCCACATGTGACCCATTTTGGAAACTAGACCCCTAAGGAACTTATCTAGGTGTGTGGTGAGCACTTTGAACCCCCAAGTGTTTCACTAAAGTTTATAATGCCCTGGCGTGAAAAAAAAAAAAAAAAAATTTCCACAAATATGATGTTTTAGTCCCCAATTTTTTATTTTCCCAAGGGTAACAGGAGAACTTGGACCACAAAAGTTGTTGTCCAATTTGTCCTGAGTACGCTGATACCCCATATGTTAGGGGGAACCACTGTTTGGGCGCATGACAGGGCGCAGAAGGGAAGCAGTGACGTTTTGGAATGCAGACTTTGATGGAATGGTCTGCGGGCGTCATGTTCCGTTAGCAGAGCCCCTCATGTGCCTAAACAGTGGAAACCCCCACAAGTGACCCCATTTTGGAAACTAGACCCCCTAATGAACTTATCTAGGTGTGTGGTGAGCATTTTGAACCCCCAAGTGTTTCACTAAAGTTTATAATGCCCTGGCGTGAATAAAAAAAAAAAAAAAATTTCCACAAATATGATGTTTTAGTCCCCAATTTTTTATTTTCCCAAGGGTAACAGGAGAAATTGGACCACAAAAGTTGTTGGGCCAATTTGTCCTGAGTACACTGATACCCCATATGTTGGGGGAACCACTGTTTGGGCGCATGGCAGGGCGCAGAAGGGAAGCAGTGACGTTTTGGAATGCAGACTTTGATGGAATGGTCTGCGGGCGTCATGTTCCGTTAGCAGAGCCCCTCATGTGCCTAAACAGTGGAAACCCCCACAAGTGACCCCATTTTGGAAACTAGACCCCTAAGGAACTTACCTAGGTGTGTGGTGAGCATTTTGAACCCCAAGTGTTTCACTAAAGTTTATAATGCCCAGGTGTAAAAATAAAAAATCCTACTTTTATCCTCACAAAAATGATGTTTTAGTCCCCAATTTTTTATTTTCCCAAGGGTAAGAGGAGAAATTGGACACCAAAAATTGTTGTCCAATTTGTCCTGAGTACACTGGTGCCCCATATGTGGGAAAAAACTGTTTGGGCACAAGTCGGGGCTCAGAAGGGAAGTCGTGACGTTTTGGAATGCAGACTGATGGAATGGTCTGCGGGCGTCATGTTCCGTTTGCAGAGCTCCTGATGTGCCTAAACAGTAAAAAAAACCACAAGTGACATAATTTTGGAAAGTAGACTCCCAAGGAACTTTTCTAAATGTGCCCCCTTCTGGAACTAATCTTTCCTGTAAAGTAAATTAGTAGTGCATTGAGGTGTGGTACAATTTGAAACAATCCTTCATACACAGGCCAGGTTTTTCGGGGCAGGTGTCGCATTGGTAAGTGGTGTCCTTGCGTATTCCCCTTTTGTAACACACTCGGCACCTTTTTTGCGGCTTACCTTTGCTTCCAGTTGGTGGGACCACCCCCGGGAAATGCTGACCTGGTATGATACGAGCACCTTCAGTTCCAGAAGTACTGGGGCCCGCTGTTTCCTGAGCGCCAAACATCAGGGCCTTAACCACTACCTCCTGGAACTGAAGGTACGTCGTATCGCTGTTGCGTGCACAACGTGACAGCAGGAAAGCGTTGAGCATTGCCATTTGGACGATGTGCACGGACAGCTTCTTGTACCACACCTTGGCCTTTCTCAAAGCACTGTACGGTTGGAGGAGTTGATCAGAGAGATCAACACCCCCCATGTATTTATTTATTGTACCCCAGTACACAGTCCGGTTTGCGGACCTGTGTAGAGGTACCCCGTACAGTGCTGAGGGCGCTGCCATCACCATGTATGGTGGTCAAGAGAAGGACATCCCTCTTGTCCTTGTACTTGACCACCAACAGGTGGTCGCTACATTGGGCTCTGCTCTCACCCTTTCTGAGCATCTGCCCAAGTAGCGTCTTCGGGAGGCCTCTCTGATTTTTGCGGACGGTACCGCAGCTGCGGTACCTCGCGCAGAGAGGGATTTGTAGAGTGGGACGCTGGAATAAAAGTTATCGGTGTAAAGGTGATAACCTTTATCCAGCAGTGGGTGCACCAAATCCCACACAATTTTCCCACTCACTCCCAGGACGGGGGGACACTCAGGGGGTTCAATCCTGGTGTCCTTTCCTTCGTAAACTCTAAAGTTGTGCGTGTACCCTGAGGTACTCTCGCACAGCTTGTAGAGTTTAATTCCGTACCTTGCCCTCTTGCTGGGCAGGTACTGGCGGAATCTGAGCCGTCCCTTAAAATGAACCAAGGACTCATCCACGCAGATGTCCCTTTGGGGCACGTACACTTCAGCAAACTTTTTGCTGAAGTGTTCGATGACCGGCCGAACTTTGAACAGACGGTCAAAGTTGGGGTCATTTTGTGGGGGACACTGTGCATTATCATTATAATGCAGGAATTTGTGGATGGCCTCAAAACGCGTCCGAGCCATGACCATTCGGAACAGTGGAGTGTTGTATAAAATATCAACACTCCAATATTGCCGAAGTTCTGGCTTCTTCAGGATCCCCATATGGAGGACCAGGCCCCAAAACTGCATCATTTCACCTGCGTCTACAGGAGACCAGTTGGAAAATGATGACACTGGGTTTTGCGCCAAAAATTGCCGAGCGTACAAATTAGTTTGCTCCACCACGAGGTTAATAAAATCCTCAGAGAAAAAGACTTTGAAAAAGTCTATTTCTCTGAGGCCCGTGGTGTCAAACTTGATTCCTGATTCTGCCACAAAATCAGGAATCAGTGGCTCGTAATTTTCGGGGGCGGGGTCCATATGGGGTACGAAGAGGGGTGCGCTGGTTCATTTTCAGGGGTGGGCGCTGCCTCATCTTCTGTCCTGGGGCGTCTGCGTGGCGGTTCCGCAGGACCCGAGGAGGAAGATGAGGAAGAGGAGGAAGAAGAAGAAGAGGATGAAGAATCTGAAAAGTAAAGAAATGTGGGATCCTCTCCCTCGCTATCAGTGTCAGAGGCAAGTAAAGCGTATGCCTCTTCCACTGAATAGCGCTGTTGGGAAGAACGTGACGAGGGGACATTTTTTTTGTGAATGTGGTGCTTTGTGTGAACTTTATTTATAACTGTGTGTGTGTGTGGGGGGGATAGTGGTTGGTGCAAACTATGCTGAAAGGAAAAAGCTAAAAGAAAAGAAAGAGAATAGGGAAAAAAATGCCTGTGAAAAAAAGTCTAAACCAGCAGGCACGAGCTCTGATAAGTGACCGGTGTCACTTATCAAAGTTCCGCGGCTGCCGGATGTGCGCACAGGAGTGGCGGAAAGGGAAGTGAAAAAAAAAAAAAACGGCAGGAACGAGCTCTGATAAGTGACCGGTGTCACTTATCAAAGTTCCGCGGCTGCCGGATGTGCGCACAGGAGTGGCGGAAAGGGAAGTGAAAAAAAAAAAAAAAAACGGCAGGAACGAGCTCTGATAAGTGACCGGTGTCACTTATCAAAGTTCCGCGGCTGCCGGATGTGCGCACAGGAGTGGCGGAAAGGGAAGTGAAAAAAAAAAAAAAAACGGCAGGAACGAGCTCTGATAAGTGACCGGTGTCACTTATCAAAGTTCCGCGGCTGCTAGATGTGCGCACGGGAGTGGCGGAAAGTGGAGTGAAAAAAAAAAAAAACTGCAGGAACGAACTCTGATAAGTGACTGGTGTCACTTATCAAAGTTCCGCGGCTGCTGGATGTGCGCACAGGAGTGGCGGAAAGGGGAGTGAAAAAAAAAAATGCAGGAACGAGCTCTGATAAGTGACTGGTGTCACTTATCAAAGTTCCGCGGCTGCTGGATGTGCGCACAGGAGTGGCGGAAAGGGGAGTGAAAAAAAAAAAGACGGCAGGAGCGAGCTCTGATAAGTGACCGGTGTCACTTATCAAAGTTCCGCGGCTGCTAGATGTGCGCACAGGAGTGGCGGAAAGGGGAGTAAAAAAAAAAAAACGGCAGGAACGAGCTCTGATAAGTGACCGGTGTCACTTATCAAAGTTCCGCGGCTGCTAGATGTGCGCACGGGAGTGGCGGAAAGTGGGGTGAAAAAAAAAAACTGCAGGAACGAGCTCTGATAAGTGACTATTGTCACTTATCAAAGTTCCGCGGCTGCTGGATGTGCGCACAGGAGTGGCAGAAAGGGGAGTGAAAAAAAAAAAAAAACTGCAGGAACGAGCTCTGATAAGTGACTGGTGTCACTTATCAAAGTTCCGCGGCTGCTGGAAGTGCGCACAGGAGTGGCGGAAAGGGGAGTGAAAAAAAAAAAAAAAAAACGGCAGGAACGAGCTCTGATAAGTGACCGGTGTCACTTATCAAAGTTCCGCGGCTGCTAGATGTGCGCACGGGAGTGGCGGAAAGTGGTGTGAAAAAAAAAAAACTGCAGGAACGAGCTCTGATAAGTGACTGGTGTCACTTATCAAAGTTCCGCGGCTGCTAGATGTGCGCACGGGAGTGGCGGAAAGTGGGGTGAAAAAAAAAAAAAACCTGCAGGAACGAGCTCTGATAAGTGACTGGTGTCACTTATCAAAGTTCCGCGGCTGCTGGAAGTGCGCACAGGAGTGGCGGAAAGGGGAGTAAAAAAAAAAAAAAAAAAACTGCAGGAACGAGCTCTGATAAGTGACTGGTGTCACTTATCAAAGTTCCGCGGCTGCTGGAAGTGCGCACGGAGGGGGGTGCAAAAGAAAAACGAGCACGAGTGTTGATCGGTGAACTGCGTCACCAATCAACGATTCTGCCACAAAATCAGGAATCAGTGGCTCGTAATTTTCGGGGGGCGGGGTCCATATGGGGTCCGAAGAGGGGTGCGCTGGTTCATTTTCAGGGGTGGGCGCTGCCTCATCTTCTGTCCTGGGGCGTCTGCGTGGCGGTTCCGCAGGACCCGAGGAGGAAGATGAGGAAGAGGAGGAAGAAGAAGAAGAGGATGAAGAATCTGAAAAGTAAAGAAATGTGGGATCCTCTCCCTCGCTATCAGTGTCGGAGGCAAGTAAAGCGTATGCCTCTTCCACTGAATAGCGCTGTTGGGAAGAACGTGACGAGCGGGACATTTTTTTTGTGAATGTGGTGCTTTGTGTGAACTTTATTTATAACTGTGTGTGTGTGTGGGGGGGATAGTGGTTGGTGCAAACTATGCTGAAAGGAAAAAGCTAAAAGAAAAGAAAGAGAATAGGGAAAAAAATGCCTGTGAAAAAAAGTCTAAACCAGCAGGCACGAGCTCTGATAAGTGACCGGTGTCACTTATCAAAGTTCCGCGGCTGCCGGATGTGCGCACAGGAGTGGCGGAAAGGGAAGTGAAAAAAAAAAAAAACGGCAGGAACGAGCTCTGATAAGTGACCGGTGTCACTTATCAAAGTTCCGCGGCTGCCGGATGTGCGCACAGGAGTGGCGGAAAGGGAAGTGAAAAAAAAAAAAAAAAACGGCAGGAACGAGCTCTGATAAGTGACCGGTGTCACTTATCAAAGTTCCGCGGCTGCCGGATGTGCGCACAGGAGTGGCGGAAAGGGAAGTGAAAAAAAAAAAAAAAACGGCAGGAACGAGCTCTGATAAGTGACCGGTGTCACTTATCAAAGTTCCGCGGCTGCTAGATGTGCGCACGGGAGTGGCGGAAAGTGGAGTGAAAAAAAAAAAACTGCAGGAACGAACTCTGATAAGTGATTGGTGTCACTTATCAAAGTTCCGCGGCTGCTGGATGTGCGCACAGGAGTGGCGGAAAGGGGAGTGAAAAAAAAAAAATGCAGGAACGAGCTCTGATAAGTGACTGGTGTCACTTATCAAAGTTCCGCGGCTGCTGGATGTGCGCACAGGAGTGGCGGAAAGGGGAGTGAAAAAAAAAAAGACGGCAGGAGCGAGCTCTGATAAGTGACCGGTGTCACTTATCAAAGTTCCGCGGCTGCTAGATGTGCGCACAGGAGTGGCGGAAAGGGGAGTAAAAAAAAAAAACGGCAGGAACGAGCTCTGATAAGTGACCGGTGTCACTTATCAAAGTTCCGTGGCTGCTAGATGTGCGCACGGGAGTGGCGGAAAGTGGGGTGAAAAAAAAAAAACTGCAGGAACGAGCTCTGATAAGTGACTGGTGTCACTTATCAAAGTTCCGCGGCTGCTGGATGTGCGCACAGGAGTGGCAGAAAGGGGAGTGAAAAAAAAAAAAAAACTGCAGGAACGAGCTCTGATAAGTGACTGGTGTCACTTATCAAAGTTCCGCGGCTGCTGGAAGTGCGCACAGGAGTGGCGGAAAGGGGAGTGAAAAAAAAAAAAAAAACGGCAGGAACGAGCTCTGATAAGTGACCGGTGTCACTTATCAAAGTTCCGCGGCTGCTAGATGTGCGCACGGGAGTGGCGGAAAGTGGTGTGAAAAAAAAAAAAAACTGCAGGAACGAGCTCTGATAAGTGACTGGTGTCACTTATCAAAGTTCCGCGGCTGCTAGATGTGCGCACGGGAGTGGCGGAAAGTGGGGTGAAAAAAAAAAAAACCTGCAGGAACGAGCTCTGATAAGTGACTGGTGTCACTTATCAAAGTTCCGCGGCTGCTGGAAGTGCGCACAGGAGTGGCGGAAAGGGGAGTAAAAAAAAAAAAAAAAAAACTGCAGGAACGAGCTCTGATAAGTGACTGGTGTCACTTATCAAAGTTCCGCGGCTGCTGGAAGTGCGCACGGAGGGGGGTGCAAAAGAAAAACGAGCACGAGTGTTGATCGGTGAACTGCGTCACCAATCAACGCTCGGCGGCTGCTAAATGTGTGCAAAGGGGGGGTAAAAAGAGGGGGAAAGGGAAGGGGGGAGGGGGGAATGGGGGGATTGGGGTGGATCGGGCAGGGATCGGGGTTCAAAAACTCACGTTTGTAGTCTCTCTTCTTTCTTCTCTCTTCTTTCTTCTCTCTTCTTTCTTCTCTTCTTCTTTCTTCTCTCTTCTTTCTTCAGCAGGAGTTGTGGTGTCACAGGCTACTGTGGCACCACAAGGCCCAGCACAGGAGGAGATCTGGCGTGTGACCGCACTGCAGGAATCCTCAGCAAGTGTGAGGACCCCTGCAGTGCGGTCAGACAGGTCAGATCCAGTTTGCAGACAGGTCACAGAGCGGTCACATCGCTGCTGTGACCTGTCATTGGTGGGATCGATGATCACATCGATCCCACCAATCAGAGGAGACCCTTGTTTTGCCGGTTGCTAGGCACCGGCCTAGTAATCGGAGCTCACTGCTCCGATTCCTAGGCAGGTCACCGGCAGGTCAGGAAGCAGGGCACAGAGCGGTCACACCGCTGCTGTGCCCTGTGATTGGCGTGATCGTCGATGACATCGATCGCGCCAATCAGCAGCTGCAGGCCCTACTGGGCCTGTCCTAGGCTCCGGCCTAGGATCGGTGCTATTACTGCACCGATCCAGGCAGGTACAGGCAGGGCACAGCGCGGATACACCGCGGCTGTGCCCTGCGATTGGCGCGATCGATGTGATCGGCGATCGCGCCAATCCAGGGGGGGTCTGCTCCTTTCTATGCCCAGGCCTAGGATCGAGTACATCGGTACTCGATTCTAGCCTGGGATCTCACTGTTTCAGCCCATCGGATTGGCTGAAACAGTGAGAAAGGCTGCGATTGGCTGTTCAGAATTGAACAGCCAATCACAGCGATCGGGAGTGAGGGTGGGCGGTGACAGACCCCGGGATGCCGGCGCCATCTCTCCTGAGGTAAGATGGCGTCGGAATTTTAATGCGATCATTGCGACTTAAGTCGCAATGTCGCATTAAAGGGCTGGACGTACTATCCCGTCCCCGGTCATACGGGCCCAGGTACCATGGACGGGATAGTACGTCCGATGGCAGTAAGGGGTTAAACAGTTCAGCTTCAAAGGCTGGACCTCCATCAGTCAGTACCTGCTCTGGATATCCGTGTGGTCTGCAGAAACTTGATTGGAAGGTCTTTGCTGCTGTCTCTGCTGTCAGATCTTTGACAGGGGCGACCACCAAAAATTTGGAATAGTGATCCACCATGGTCAGGGCATATGAGTATCCCGACCTGCTTGGTGACAGCTTGACATGGTCCAATGCCACGATCTCCAAGGGACGAGTCGTCTGGATAGGCTGCAGGGGTGCCTTCTGACTACAGTAGTCTTTTCGTCTGAGGCCACAGGGTCCACAGTTCCGGCACCACTTCTCGATGGAGCTGCGCATCCCTACCCAGTAGAACCGACACCTCAACAGGGTCTCCAGCTTTTTCCAGCCAAAGTGTCCCGCTTGATCGTGGTAGGCTTCTAACACCATTTGGATGTCTGCTCTGGGGACCACTATCTGCCAAACCATCTCATGGGTCCTTGGGTCGACGTATCTCCTGCACAACTTCTCACGGTAGATGAACAACCGGCTTCTCTCGTTCCACAGGAGCTTTGCTGGTATAGGTGCATCCTTCTCCAAGGAGGAACCTTCCTGTCTTATCAACTCCTTGATACGGCTGACCACTGGATCGCTGTCTTGAGTCTCCTTCCAGCTGTGATGAGGTAAAGGGTTTAGCGTCTTTTCACACCGCTTTCCGTGGACTCGTTGCTCATGGATCATCCCATTTCGGTGGAACGCAGGTAGCTCAATCTCTTCCAGGTCGTCTGATTCTTCCTCCGTGTCGGATTCATGCGGCATTCTGGACAAGGCGTCAGCGTTGGCATTTTTACGGCCCGCCCGGTACTTGATGGTAAATTAATAGTTTGACAGCCGAGCCATCCAACGTTGCTCCATGGCTCCCAGCTTGGCTGTTTCAAGATGCGTCAGGGGGTTATTGTCTGTATACGCAGTGAACTTGTTGGAGGCAAGGTAATGCTTGAATCTTTCCGTAATGGCCCAGACCAGCGCCAGGAACTCCAACTTGAAGCTGCTATAGTTTTCTGGGTTTCTCTCAGTTGGCCGGAGCTTCCTGCTTGCATATGCGATGACTTTTTCTTGGCCATTCTGCTTCTGACTGAGGACAGCTCCCAATCCTTCGTTACTGGCATCTGTGTATAGCAGGAACGGTTGGCTGTAATCAGGGTAGGCTAAGATTTCATCGCCTGTCAGGATCTCTTTCATCTCTTTGAATGCCTCAGCTTGTTCTTTACCCCAGTGGAATGGAGGATTTCTGCTTTTGAGGGGTTGTCCTACCAGGAGGTCCTGCAGAGGCGCTGCTTTCTTGGTGTAATCTTTTACAAACCTCCTGTCCCAGGAACTGGCGCACCTCCTTGAGATTCTTCGGCTCCAGCCATTTCTGGATGGCCGAGACCTTCTCGGGGTCGGGCGCTACTCCTTCGGAGCTGACAATATGCCCCAAGTACTGTACCTTTCGTTTGAGCAGATGGCACTTTGAGGGCTTCAGTTTCATCCCAAACTTGGACAGTGATTCGAATACCTCTGCCAGGTGTTTCAGATGATCCTCATACGTCTTGGAGTACACAATTACGTCGTCCAGGTACAGCAACACGGTTTCAAAGTTGAGATGTCCCAGGCAGCTCTCCATCACTCTCTGGAATGTTCCCGGGGCACTGCTGAGTCCAAACGGCATTCTGTCAAACTCACAGAGTCCCATTGGGGTGGTGAAAGCCGTCTTCTCCCGATCCTCCTCAGCCACAGCTACTTGCCAGTACCCACTAGTGAGGTCGAGGGTGGAAAAGTAGTTAGCCGTTTTCAAAGCAGCTAAGGATTCCTCAATGCGTGGTAATGGATATGCATCTTTATGTGTTATGCGATTTACTTGTCTGTAATCTACACACATTCTCATGCTTCCATCCTTTTTCTTAACTAGGACTAGAGGTGCTGCCCAGG
The DNA here is from genome assembly GCA_033576555.1 of Oophaga sylvatica. Lineage (NCBI taxonomy): Eukaryota > Metazoa > Chordata > Amphibia > Anura > Dendrobatidae > Oophaga > Oophaga sylvatica. The sequence goes on along the minus strand of JARQOD010000009.1, from coordinate 21,655,793 downwards.
GACTACAACTATCCCTTATCACCCCGGCTTCCTTCATGTCACGCAACATTTCCTTAGCTTTCTGATAGTGTGCTGGAGGTATAGGCCGGTACCGTTCTTTGATGGGAGGATGACTGCCTGTAGGGATATGATGCTGTACTCCCTTAATTGTCCCAAAGTCAAGTGGGTGTTTGCTAAATACCTGTGCATACTCTTGTACCACCCGTAGTACTCCCTGTTTCTGGTGGGCGGAAGTGGTGTCTGTCCCGATATGGAGCTGCTGACACCAATCCGCCACCTGGGTTGCCGGGTCATCATCCTCCGCTGGTTGGCGGGAGGCTAAGGACTCGGTTGTAAGAATAGAATTGTTATCTACGGTATGTAATTTAGCAACAGTGGCATAACGTGGTAAATTTACTTCATCTTCTCCCCAGTTGAGAAGTCGTACTGGTACTCTCCCATTTATTACTTCCACTACCCCTCTAGCAGTCAAGAGTGTAGGTCTGTGCTCTGAACGATGGGGCTCTACTACTGCTTGGTAGTTCTGTCCTTTCAGACCTATTGCTGCTCTACACCATATTAACATTTCACTCATTGGGGGTATCACAATGGGGTTCGGGTCCGTTACCCGTACATTACCAATTTCACCGTCTGTAAGCTTCGCTTGCTGCTGGCACATCAGGGCCCGGATCTCCCTCTGGATCACTCCCTTCTGCTTTGGCTTGGCAACATCAGCGAGCTGTTGGAGCAAAAACACAACTTCTCCCAGACAATTACTAATTATGTTAGTACCTAAGACCACATTTAAGCCATTTTCCTCATTTACAGTCTTTACTACCAAAAGTCCCTGATCCTCCAGCTCCACTCTGCCCACCTTTACGTCCACGTTTTTGGCTCCGAGTACTTCAACAGGGAGACCATTAGAGGCGTACACTGTAAAGTCAGGGCTCGGGGGCTGGAGACTGTCCATGGACCAGAATTTATTATAAAGGACATCAGGTATGATGGTCACCTGAGATCCAGTGTCTAGCAGTGCAGGGATTGCGATTCCGTCCAGAATGATGGACAAGTAGGGCTTCCACCCACAAACCTGCGGTTCCAGTCTAAGGGGCCTGATGAGTCTACTCCTGGGTGTTGGCCCTCTGACCCAGGATCGGCTCGTTTAAAGGACACTGCTGAGCCATATGACCTTTTCGGTTGCAGCGGTAGCAGATGATCTCCCTGCGAGGATGGTGTTGATCAGGGGTCGCTCCTGGGGGGGGCGTTGTCCTCCTCCGGTGAGGCGACGTCCTCCATTTCCTCCGGTTCATCCAAGGGACATCCTCTGGACAGTCGGCTAGCAGGATCTTTCCTTCTTCCTCTTTCCGCAGTTGCAGGGCACTCATCACAGTGGCCAGATTTTTAGTCAGCTGGCGCACTTCTGAGCGCAGACAGTCCAACTCAGTAGGGGGTGTCACCTGCGTTTTGGCTTCTGCCACTAGCGGGGAAAAGGTGGGTACTGCCGGCTTTAGAGTGGTTTCACCCGGGTGATACTGGGTCGCCACTTCAGGCTTTTCCAGGGGTCGCAGTCCTTTTATAGCCATATCCTTTAAGGCATCAAAGGTAGCATCAGGATGATCCAAGGACCACCAGTTCACAGTCCTGCCCTCCGCTTGGGACCTCAGTCCCCGTACAAATTGTTCTTTCAACATTTTGCTTTCATCAACGGCATTTATAGGGTTAACCTGTTTGAGAGCTCGCAGGGCCCCCTGTAGTCGGCAGGCGTAGTCCCTAATACTGTCACCTGGTCTCTGAGAGCATTGGTAAAATGCCATCCTGAGGTCTGTTTCTGTGCGGTCCTCAAAGATGGTCTGTAGCTTTAAGAGGATCGCAGGCACCGACTCCTGGTCTGCAGTGGTCCAAGTCTCTACTTCTCTCTCAGCAGCACCAGCTAACTGCCCTATTACCACAGCAGCTCTTTGTTTCTCTGTCATTGAGTACATGTCCAGGATACTGCATATTTTCCGTTTGAACACTGACAGGGTGTCTGGCTCGCCGCTGTACTAAGGGAGCCACTTCGCTCCTGGCATGTATGGGAGCGTTAGGGGCATGAGCGGGACCACAGGACCGGGTGAGGGACCCACATTTCCATCCTGCGCTACAACGCCCAGCGGTAAGTCATTGGGGCCACCGGCTGGGGCCGCGCTGTCTGCCGGTTGTTGTGACATGTTGACGCCCCCCTGTTTGATCGGAGCCTACCTTTTTCAAAGGCTGCAGCTCCGCAGACACAGCGGTGGAGACAGGACCTTAGTCGCTGGCGCTCTGATGTCAGAGCGTTTACTTCCGCTCTCACAGGACCTGCCGCCGTGTCAGCGTTGGGGGCGTGGCTAGGGAACAGCGCGCTCTTTCAGGTACGCCCACAAATGCACGCCCACCTTCTTCACCAGCGCCTCAGGGCGCGAATATGGCGATAAAAATGGCGGTATTTGGCGCCAAAAGTGACAAAACAGCAAACAGTCTTTTCTGCACAAAACAGTCAATATAGGCAACACAGGACTCACAATTTTGCAAGCTTCGTATCCTGTTCGTGACGCCAGTTTAGATGACGCGCACCACATGTGTGGATACCAGGGCTATGGGGTACTCGGAGCCGAGCCCATGGAAGTCTATGGGAGTTGTCACTGGCAGCAGAGCTCGGTCCGTGGCCCTGGCGGTCATGCAATGGGGGATATTTACAGGGGATTGTAGATTAGTATAGTTCGTGACGCCACCTGTGGTTTCTGATCTGATTGACCAGCGCTGCAGGGTAGATCTCTGAGGAGATGTGATGGCAGCTAGGTGTTAGGTCCCCCACAGGTGGGACTGGTCCCTCAAAGTCTATGGTGGTGATGCAGGGTGCAGATAAGAATTCAGTCACACACAATGCAATCTCTTTCCATACCTTTACTTGTAGATGTTGCAGGTATGTCCCGGGAAGCTGGTTAGGCTGGAGAATGCACATTCAGGAGAACTGTTGAGCACGTTAGAGGCCTCCTTTATCCTTTTTCTGTGTGTGAGTACAACTTGCATAAAGTCAAGTGCAACTCTTTTAATAACAACTGCCCGGCCAACATTGTGGTGGAGCCTTCTATGTCTCTGATTATCAGATGTTGAGAGAACTAAGTCCTTACTTTTGCAGGGTCCTGCTCAAAGTCCCTGTTCTCCCTAACTCCGGTTACGTATCAGCGCTTAGGGCTACCTTCTGCTACTTGTAGTCCAGAAAGCCTCCGGTTTTCTTATTACTAGGCGTGAAGCACTAGCAACGCTTCGGACCCCGGTGTCCGGCTAATTTGAGTGAGGGTGATCTGTCCCTTTGTCACTCTTACTTCTCCACTCGCCCTTCGCCCTGCTCTCGCTCTTAACATAAGCACGTGTAGCAATCGTGCCAAGGTCAGATTTCCTTCAGTGCTCACTGACCTGTTCTCAGTTGACTCGTTGGTATACTGCTGTAATTCCTTTCCTTCCTTCTTAGGAACGCAGGCAGATTGTTCTGAGTAGCAGGTTAAGGGGTAGCTCTGACTAGGCTAGGATGATTCACTTCACCCGTACTAGCCTCCACTTTCTTGTCAGATGAGCTACACAAGCTCTGTCAGGATTCAGACTTCTCTCCTCTCCCTCCGTCTGTCTGACTGGAATCTATCTGTGCTGATCTTCTCTGTCCGAAGACAGGAAACAGACTGAACACTAACTTTGCTACGTCACACTACTAAATAGTCTGATATGCCTCTAGTGGCAATGCTGAGAAGTGTGCGTGAATGAATATCAAGCTTTACAGTTACCTTCCTGTGCATTTTCCAGAAGATATGTGTGCCTTGCGAAGCTGGGCCACACACATACAGACATATACATACGGAGCATCTGCATGCAGACACATGCATACACAGAGCACCTGTATACAGACATATGCACACACAGAGCACCTACATACAGACACATGCATACACAGAGCACATACATGTAGACACATGCATACACAGAGCACATACATACAGACCCATGCATACACAGGGCACCTACAAATAGACGCATGCATATAAGGAGGTTCTACATTCAGATGCATGCATACATGGAGCACCTATATACAGACACATGCATACACAGAGCACATACATACAGACCCATGCATACACAGAGCACCTACAAATAGACGCATGCATATAAGGAGGTTTACATTCAGATGCATGCATACATGGAGCACCTATATACAGACACATGCATACACAGAGAATTTACATGCAAATGCATGCATACACGAAGCACCTACATACAGATGCATGCATACACGAAGCACCTACATACAGATGCATGCATACACAGAGACCATATATACAGAGACATGCATACACAGAGCACATACATTATATATACGAGTTATATATACATACACACACTTATAGAATACATACCAATCTCCTCTTCTTCAGTTATTCTAAACTCCCGCCAATTTCAGGACCTGTGGTGACATCAAGTGACTGTGATGTCACCAAAGGTCCTTAAACTTTCTCAACAACAGGAATGACATTGCTAAAGCAGAATTATTTATGTAATTTCTGCTGTAGATGCAGGGTGTCCTGGGGGGGTGAAGGTCCTGGGTAATTGCTCAGATCCCCCCATGCCGCTTCTGCACATACAGAGAAATGGATTCCTGCTCTTCATTCTCTGTAGCACACAAACAGAAGTAGCTGCAGCAGGAAGGACATTTTACAGCAGTACTGAGCAGTGTAGATGTGAATTCTGCACTTGGATAAGTCGAATGAAACTGAAGCCTGATATGTCTCTCTGCCTCTGCTTGTTTTCTCAGGGTATGTTTGGGCTGCCCATCAGTGGCTCCATTGAGGCTTCCATCTGTGGAAGCCCTGACAGAGCCACTGACATGTGGCTCAAATGCAATGTAAACTTGCTCGCTCCAGCTCACTCTCCCTTCTCCATAGACTTCACAATGCAATACGCATAATAAGCCGACACTTCATTTTCTGGCACTCCAGTCCACCTTGTCTTGACCAAGACTAATTTGAGCTTTTTTTTTTAACACTGAACAATAAGTTTAAGAGGAAGGTGGGAGGGGGAAAAGTGGTTCATAAGTGGTGAAAGAAGTAAATTTCTATGATAAGAGATATTACAAAGCTTTTTATATTTACACTAAAGAGCAAAAGGCCAACAATGTTTTGAACTAAAGACTTTTAGGCTCCATATCTCATTACCCACTCCTGCTTTGAACTTGATGCTGCCATCAATTTATAGACAATCATCTTGGATATATCATATTTAAATTTGACTTGCAACTATTTAGCATATGATAAGTTATGCAGATTCTTGTCATATCACTGCATTTTTACTGTTTTGCTCCTAAAGATCTTAATGTTAATTTTTATTAATTGTAAATCCACCTCTAACTTTAAAAACTTCCTTAATCCTTCTGGGCATATTCTCAACCAGATTTAAACACGTGTCGACCGAAATTTGATTTCACGTCTCTTCTACACGTTCCAAAAGTTGTTGTATACTGGTCGACTCACTTGGGTGTGTTACAGCTTTTTCTTCAATTCTACCCACAAATGTTTGATTGGGTTGAGGTCTGGGGACTTTGGAGGCCAATTCAGCAAGTCTACTTCATTGTCATTGAACCATTTCTTCACCAATCTCGACATATGCTTCATGTTGTTGTCATGTTGGAATGCTATGTCATCTTTTTCATACCCATAGTACTTGAGAGTATGAAGTAACTCATCTTGTAGGATACTCAAATATAGCTCAGGAATGAGACCATCGATCCTGGTCAAGTATCCAATGCCTTTGGCTGTGAAACATCCCCATATCATCAGGCTTCCTCCACCAAACTTGACATTTCCTTCAATTTCTCAATCCTTTAGCCCCGTTTTCCTTTGTTTCTTTCAGACCCATGTGCACCCATCAGAGCCTAGTCTATTGACTTTCATTTCATCGCCCCAAATCACCAGTTTCAAATCTTTAAATGTCCACTTTTCGTACTTGCTTGCAAACTTAAATTGACGCTTCTTATGACAATATTGAAGTTGAGGCTTCTTCACGTTTTTTCGGGCCACCATTCCAGACTTGTGTACTGTGCATCGCACGGCGCTTGCATCAAACGTCTGTGATGTCAATATTAACCCCTTAGTGACAGAGCCAATTTGCAGCTTAATGACCGGGCCAATTTTTACAATTCTGACCACTGTCACTTTATGAGGTTATAACTCTGAAACGCTTTAATGAATCCCGTTGATTCTGAGACTGTTTATTCCTGACATATTGTACTTCACGTTAGTGGTAAAAAATTTTTTACATGACTTGCGTTTATTTATAAAAAAAACAGAAATATGGTGAAAATTTGGAAAATTTAGCAATTTTCAAACTTTAAATTTTTATGCCCTTAAATCAGAGAGATATGTCACACAAATTTCTTAATAAATAACATTTCCCACATGTCTACACTACATCAGCACAATTTTGGAAACAAAATTTTTTTTGTTACGAAGTTATAAGGGTTAAAAGTTGACCAGCGATTTCTCATGTTTACAACACCATTTTTTTTTAGGGACCACATCACATTTGAAGTCACTTTGAGGGGTCTATATGATAGAAAATACCCAAAAGTGACACCATTCTAAAAACTGCACCCCTCAAGGTGCTCAAAACCACATTCAAGAAGTTTATTAACCCTTTACTTGCTTCACAGGAACTGAAGCAATGTGGAAGGAAAAAATTAACATTTAACTTTTTTTTTTTAAATTTACTTCAGAACCAAGTTTTTTTATTTTCACAAGTGTTAAAAGAGAAAATGAACCACAAAATTTTTTGTCCAATTTCTCCTGAATACGCTGATACCCCATATGTGGGGGTAAACCACTTTTTGGGCGCACGGCAGAGGTCACAAGGGAAGGAGCGCCGTCTGACTTTTTCAACACAGAATTGGCTGGACGCCATGTCGCGTTTGGAGACCCCCTGATGTGCCTAAATAGTGGAAACCCCTTAATTCTAGCTCCAACCCTAACCCCAACACACCCCTAACCCTAATCCCAACCCTAATTGTATCCCTAACCATAATTGTGACCCTAACCCTAACCCTAATGGAAAAATGAAAATAAATATATTTTCTATATTTTATTATATGTCACTAACTAAGGGGGTGATGAAGGGGGGGTTTATTTACTATTTTTTTTATTTTGATCACTGTGATAGCGTTTATCACAGTGATCAAAATGTTCCTGCACAGAATGAATGAATCTGCCGGCCGGCAGATTCGGCGGGCGCACTGCGCATGCGCCCGCCATTTTCTTTGCAGGAAGAAGACCGGGAGCTGCAGGAGCCATGGGAGGACGGGGGAACAACGGGAGGTACCGGGGAGGATCGGGGGACCCTATTTCTCTCCCCTCTTATGTGCGATCACATCAGAGGAGAGAGAAATTAAATGCAGAATCGCCTTTTTTTTTGCGGTCGCCGTTATATGGTTAATAACGGCGATCACAAAAGGAGACAATCCGACTCGGCGGGCACACTGCGCATGCGCCCGCCATTTTCTTTTACAGGAAGAAGACGCTGGGAGGCTGGGAGCTGCGGGAGGACAGGGGGACACCGGGAGGTACGTGGGACAGATCGGGGGTCCCGGAGACCCTATTTCTCTCCCCTCTGATGTGCGATCATATCAGAGGAGAGAGAAATTTAATGGAGAATCGCGGCTTTTTTTTTTTGCGATCACCGTTATACGGTTAATAACGGCGATCGCAAAAGCGGGGTCGGTAAAAACCAACCCGAATCATGTTCTCTGGGGTCTTGGTTTAAGTACCCTTAACTACCGCCGTTAAAAGGCGTATCTGCGGTCGTTAAGGGGTTATGAGGCACACGAGCCACCTCCACTGCTGTGTTTGTCGCGCCAGAACTGATAGACCTTGGGATGAGCCATCTTGTTGACTCCAATATTTTGCCTGGACGTCCACCTTTTGGCTTCTGAATGGGTGGACGGAATTCATTTCGCATTCTTCCAACTGTCATGGCGCTCACATGATGCAATTTGGCAATCTTCTTGGCCAAGAGTCCGATATTGATGAGCTGAATGATGCTGTTTCTCTTTTCTTGGGAACTCTCCTTCATGGCTGCTCCTTGATTCAAACCAGTGACTTTTCACTTGGGAATCAGCCTAATAACACACTGAGCTTATAGGGAATGTGCGAACAGCTTGAATTTTGTAGTATTCAGGAAGAAAAATATTTTTCCACCACCAGGAGCAAAACAGTAACAATGCAGTGACATGACAATAATCTGCATAACTAATCATATGCTAAATAGTTGCAAGTCAAATTTATGTATGAGATAGTCAAGATGATTGTCTATAAAATGATGGTAATCTCACGATCAAAGCAGAAGTGGATGGTGAGATATGGAGCCTGAAAGAGAAGTTTAAAACATTGTTACCCTTTTGCTCTTCACTGTATCTATACAATTCTTCTTATGCAGTTTGTTGAAAGTGTAATGCCCATTTAACACTAAAAATTTTAATAAGTTGCTGTTCACAGATCTAATTTTTATTATGTATCTCTACTGCTTTTAGTACAATTGAGCTGTGAGTCTTTCTTACTGACCCTGTTTATAAGGTCAATCCTATATCAATCCTCTCATTAGTCCTCCATTAGGCTGCAGAATATGTGATTAGGACACTAAATTTAGGTCCATCTACTTAATAATACATTGACCACTGATTTTTGTGCATGGACCAAACAAACACCTCTACCTCTAGGATGGGTTATGAAGAGGTTGGTTGAAGTTGGGAGGTGAAAGCTCCTTAGAAAACAGTTCATTGTGTCTCAGTAAATATTATATTGTAAATAAATTCTATACGCTAAAAGGACTATTCCAGATTGACAGATTTATCACTTATTGACTGGTGATTGATGGACGTTCCACCATCAGACCCCTGGATGAGCACCAAATTAGGGGACCCTTGTTTTCAGTTATTTCTATCAGCCCCAAAACCTTTGAGTGGAGCAGCAAGGCACATGCTGAACCAAAGTTGGATCTCTGCTAGGGATGAGTGGACCCGTGGATGTTCGCGTTCATTGAGTTCGGCCAAACTTTAGTCAAAAGTTTGGTTCAGGTACCAGAACCATGGGCGGACATACCGCCGGTTCAACCGGTGCGGTTGCACCGGGGCCCAGAGGCTCCAGGAGGCCCCTGCAGGGCAGATAATAATGAGAGCAATCTGGCTGGTTTCTCCGGGCTAGAGGCTCCGGGGGCCCCTGGCCAGATTGCCCTCATGTGTGGCGGGCAGGGAGCGATCCCAGCAGCTCCGCTGCCTGCAAGAGAAAATAGCAGGAGCGGAGCTGCAAGGATCCTTCCTGCCGGGTGCCCGCACCTCCTGTCTCTGACACAGAGCAGTGCCACTGGATGATGTCATCATTCAGCGGTCGGCTGTGTCAGAGCGGGGAAGCGCGGGCGCCGGTGATGCTGCGGACAGGTGAGAGGTGCTGTGTATGTGTGTGTGTGTGTGTGTGTGGAGATTGTGTGTGCGTGTGTGTGTGTGTGTGTGGTGAGTGTGTGTGTGTGTCTGATGGCAGTGGGGGAGGCAATGATGAAGGTGATAGGCAATGATGAAGGTGATGGGCAATGATCACAGTGGGGGGAGGCAATGATGAAGGTGATGGGCAATGATGGTGGTGGGGGGCGGCAATGATGAATGTGATGTGCAATGATGGTGGCGAGGCAATGATGGAGGTGATGGGCAATGATCACAGTGAGGGGCGGCAATGATGAAGGTGATGTGCAATGATGGTGGCGAGGCAATGATGGAGGTGATGGGCAATGATCACAGTGAGGGGAGGCAATGATGAAGGTGATGGGCAATGATGGCGGTGGGGGGATGCAATTATGAAGGTGATGTGCAATGATGGTGGGGGAGGCAATGATGGAGGTGATGGGCATTGATCCAGTGGGGGTAGGCAATGATGAAGGTGATGGGCAATGATGGTGGGGGAGGGAATGATGGAGTGATGGGCAATGATTGCAGTGGGGAGAGGCAATTATGAAGGTGATGTGCAATGGTGGTGAGGAGAGGCAATGATAGAGGTGATGGGCAATGATGGTGGGGGAGTCAATGGTGGAGGTGATGGGCAATGATGAAGGTGATGTGCAATGATGGTGGGGAGAGGCAATGATGGAGGTGATGGGCAATGATCGCAGTGGGGGGAGGCAATGATGAAGGTGATGGGCAATGATGGAGATGATGGGCAATGATCGCAGTGGGGGGAGGCAATGATGAAGGTGATGGGGAGAAGGCAATGACGGGGTGATGAGGAGAAGGCAATGACGGGGTGATGGAGAAGGCAATGATGGGGTGGTAGGGGAAAATGCAATTATGGTGGTGGTGGAAAGGGCAATAATGGGGGTGGTGGGGGAGGAGGAAATGATGAGGTGGTGGAATGGGCAGTGGTGGCAGGGGAGAAAGCAAAGATGGTGGGGTAGAAGGCAATGATGGAGGTGGTGAAGAGGGCAATGATGGGGTGGGGGAGAGGACAATAATGGGATGTGGGGGATGAGGACAATGAGGAGTGTGGGGGATTGGGATGGGAAGAAGGGGGACTTATGGCCTTAGGAACAGGGGGAGGTGGAGGAAGACATTATCACTTATGTCTAACACAGTCCCTTAGTATATAGTGTACTCACTAATTCTGTATAACACCATCCTTAGTTACATAATTTCCTCTTTTATTATGTTGAACACCGTCCCTTATTTTGTTATTCACAGCGCCCTCTTTTATTACATAGTACCCTCTCTTTTTAGATATAAAATGACTGCTGATTGAGGAGTCGGTGACCAGATTACCAGTCCATCAGCTCCTCCATTAGAAAGGAAGCTTTCCCATGCTCCATCAGCCATCATTGCATTATACAGCTAACAAGAGAGGATGGTACGTAATAAAAAAACAGGGCTCTATATAATCCAACATGTAAGGGACGGTGATGTACATAACAAGAGGGCACTGTAAAAGGGACAGCAATATACATAATAAAGGAGACTGTGTAATATATACATGTATGTGTGTGTGACTATATATATATATGTATATATATATATATATATATACACACACATATATATATGTAGCTATGTCGCCATAAAAAAAAGGGGGCCCAGACACATTTCTTGCACAGGGGCCCCAAGCTGTCAGTGTCCGCCCCTGACCAGAACGCTACCAGAACTTCAACATGAACCCCATAGAAGTCAATGAGAACCTGAACTTTGGTGCTGCAAAAGGTCTCTCTCCATCTGAACACTAAAATAGACTTCCGGGAGAAGTCCGTGCTTGGAGTTCGGCATCGGACTCTAGGTGTCTGGTATGAACCCCGAACTTTACAATTTGGGTTTGCCCATCTCTAATCTTTACCAATCTTGAAAGGTGATAAATGTTTTCCTTGACAAACTCCCTAAGAAGCAGTTAAACTATCTAAAGTCTACAGTGTACAGTATATTAAAGAGTTAGTTACTTTTCTAAATAAGGACAGTTTCATAAAAAAAAAAAAAAAAGTTCTGTACTCACCTTCCTCAGGTCCACTGGCAAGTCTGCATCACTGCTCCGGGTGTTTGACACAGGCTGCAGTGCTGGTGACACGTCAACACTGCGGGACATCAGTGACAGACACCGAGCGCAGCGTCAGAGACTCGCCAGTGGAGCCAGGAATGGTGATCCAGTGCTGTTTGGTTTTTTATACCAAACTGCCTCAGGAATGAAAATTACCTGAAAGGGAACAATCACTATCAATATACATAATGCACAAAAGGTATTTTGTTTATATACTGTATGTGTTATTTACAACCATTTTGTTTTTGGTATTACCAGGATATTTTCACCAGTTCATGACCAAGCACAATTTAGGTAGTTTTTTTTATATACAAAGTTTTAAGAGCCCTTATATTTTATTTTATTCTGATATTGAAATGTCTTTCTTCCAGTTTTGTGTGCTATGTGGGGCCTTATTTTTATGTAGTTTTTTTTTTTTACTAACATCGGGGGAAATGGCCATGGCTTTTTTTTTTTGTTTATTTTATAATTTTTGACTTTTTATATATTTTTTTTTATTTACTTCACACATTGTGCCCCGCCATAAGGTTCTAAAACACCTTTGGGCAGCAATTCAACATCTAAACACAGCTTCATTATTGCTGATTTCCCCTGTAACTGGGGCTATCAAATTAGCTACAGTTACAGGGCAAGTTCAGCCTCTCGAGTCAACTCCAGAGCTGATCTGAATCTGCTAAGCAGCTCCTGCTCCCTTCTGGCACTCGGCAATCACATGATCACTTGGACCTGAGGAGGAAGCACCTTCCTAATCTGTATACACAGAGATCATTCAGCGATGAGGAAGGCAGAGATGGTAATGAACCTTCCCTATGGGGAATCCAGTAATTTCTCACATCCTGCTCCTTACTTCTGACTCTGCAAAGATGTTCCAAAATTTCACTGCAGAGCTACCGTATATGCGTCCAGCCCAATGTTTTAAGACATTGGGTGATCCACAAACAATTAAATGTTTATAGGTCTTGATGGCCAATATAATGTATGTTAGTTGTTTGATATATCATCATTAGTGTATTATCTGCATTAAAACAGTTTTTTTTCTCCAAATTTGGAGCTAGGTACTAATCAGAGGACATAACATAGTAGTTAAATCCATAAAACTGCCTGCATGGAAATCACATGGTCGTAGATATCAATGTGCCATCATATGTATATGATATGTTAGCTGTTATCTGTACAGTATATGAAGCCTTTTGGCATAGTATAATATTAATGCACATAATCCTGCATCACATGGTCATCATACAATATGTCTGTGGTCATTTCACATACTAAATCCCCACAAATATACGTTAAGGTATCAATAATCACCCCAATCCATTCCATACAAATGACCCCATAGAATGACAACGCAGTGATTTCTTGATTATTTTTTATTACGTTTCATTATTATTCTTTTTTTTACTTACATTTAAGATTGTTACCGCTATTATGTATTCAATGCATTTTCTTTGAAGTTTTTCTTTTTTGTAATCTTCCTGTACTGAAACACAAAAGAACAATATTAGCCTCCATTGTAAATAATTACAAGGAGGAATATTACGTCAAGAGCAATGTATTAAAAAAAATTCTAGGACTTCGGATCAGACTGCACAGAAAAATGCAACATACGGTGGACTTATACATGCACGAGAAACTAGGAAGTAAAAATATAATAATAATACTAAGAGAAGTAACACTAGGAAAATACAATTACAATGATGGGGCTTGCAAAAAGCTGCAGACAACTGCATAAATGACAGGAGTTAAAGATATGGTCAATTAGGTCAATCCTAAGCACAGCACAGTTTGCATATAAAACCTTTTGTTTGAAAACGGAAAAAGGTTCATCATCTATATGAAAGTATGATACGTGCCATAGGGTTTCCTCATGCTTCACTAATAGTTATAATATTGAGCGGACACTTTCCGAGATCCATTCATTGCTGAAATTCCTAGTTATTATTATGAATGGCGATCTCATATCTGAGTCTCAGTAACCTCTGGCCGAGATCACGCGCACAAAAGACACGTACAGAATTCCTGTGACTCTTGGCTGTGTATTTCATACCTGCAGCTATAATCTATGAGCATGTATCCAAGTTTATTCATTCAGGAGTCCTGGCACACTGCAAATAACAGGAGGCGGGAGTAGAATGACTTGTGGCTAATACATGGCATTCCCATTCCAGAAGTGTTTCCCACTGTGAAACCGCAGGCTTAATCCAAACTCCAGTAATAGTTGGAGACTACTCATTGGAATGGAGGTCCGCAAACATAGGGATCCAAATTGGAAGAGGCGATATCCATAAGTAAAAGGAGCAAAGAACAACCATCGTCCAAAATATTCTGGAGATAAGTTTTAATCCACTAATGGATTGTTTTCGCTCTGCGGAGTTCCCAGTCTGGTTGCCCAAAGTTGAAAACTGCCAAGAGATCCCATTTATGGGAGTATCTCCTCTTGCTCTGCCAGGAAGTACTCATCACGCGCATTAAATTCGGCACAATTGCCAACTTCAGCATCGCGTCATCCAATAAAGTAATTAGATAAATATAGATTTGAGCAAATTTCTGCTTATACATTATACAGTCCATTTGTTCAGACATCAACAAGGCCCAGACTTTTCCTCCACCTTTCTTGGATCCTGGAGACATCTGACCTATTCACTGACACCACTTACTCGCCAAGCATTTAGATTAAACTTGGAAAAGAGCCCTTAAATCTTCTGACTTTTTCAAGTCTGGTAGAAAAGTCTTGTAAATGTAGTTCAGGCAGCAAGAGCAGTAGAAAGACAAAGAATGTATTCAATATAGGGGTGCACTTAAATAAATGAAGCATCCCTACCCCCACTCTTTAGATTTCAGATGGATTGTCTCTTTACCAAGTCCTCCTTCCTCCTTTGGCTTCAAAGCCCAAGTCCAGAACCTGAGCTCCTGCCAGGCATATTAATAGAGTTTCTTGATGAGTTACTTGTCAATAAACATGATCCCCATCCTGCTGTCTCAGGGTATCTGACACCAGGCGATCTGGATGCTGAGGAGGAGGGGATGGACTTTCCCGAAATAGAACAGATGGAGAAAGTATTTAAGAGGGAATCCCTTCTTAGGGGCACCTCACCGTTGCCTTATCTCAGCCCTTCCCACGGATCCTGATCCATCCCCAAGTGAGTACAAGGGGAGGAGGCTCTGGGTAGAAGAGACTGGATCTACAGTAAGAGAGGATGCAATGCACTGAAACATACTAACCGCCAGTGCACATTTGTCAGGACTAGCCTTCAAGCCATTGGCATTGTTGAATAGCATAGCTGGGACTAGCATTAAGTTATCATATTCAAGGGATGATGATTTTTTTATTTGCAAGCTGTGCATGGTCAACAGTTGAGAGCTTCGGATGATCAGAAGTGATCAATGAATCACTGCTAAACTGGTATTATCCTCCAGTGCAGCAGGTGTCTACGAACCATGAGACAAGGGACACATCTCAGTGTATATACCTGGCTTTAGTATATATTCTTATTATTATATCTTGGGTGAACATAGGAACAGTAAAGAGGTATTCCCATCTTGGACATTTGTGCTCAAAATTTTTTGGAAGGGAATGTAGAGAGCCGCTCATGTGCAGCCACCTCTCCATTCCCTGCAGAGCCCGGTTCTCAAAACCAGAGCTGGAAACCCTCATTTTTTAATGTCAGAAATGGGTATACCGCTTCAGCGAGACAAGGAATAGGCAACAAGAAATAGGAATTGTCTTTTAAAGAGGTCCTTTCACTTGATATTTTTATTGTCGCAGCTCCACCGATTCTGGAACAGTTTTTCTTTTTTTATGTTCTCCTCTGTTCAAAAGTTATACCCTCCCTAGTAATAAAGAAGCAAATTTTTCCTTTAGCTAACTGGGCATATACCACAGAACCTCTCTGTGGGCATTTGCTTTTTCTCCTCCATAACAGAAGTTCTATGGTATAAGACCAGTTGGTGGAAAGAAAAATTTGCATTTTTGTTACCGGAGGGTATAATTTTGGAACATTAAAAAAAAAAAGTGTTCCAAAACTAGTGGAACAGTGCCAATTAGATGGGGTACTTAGTTTATATTAAAAAATCCACTGAAAGGTCCTTTTAATATATGATCGAGTACAAGAGGAAGGAATGATCAATTTGTAAGATATATACAGCTCTGTATGTTCAGAATGCAGAAAATGTTCAGTCGGGAAAAGTCATGATGAGATTTCTCAGTTGTCGTATTTTATGAAATATTTTGCACTTATATTAGGTAGATTGAAGTCTCTGCAAAATGTGTAAGTCGTATTGCAAATATTTTTATGCATAAATAGCCATAAAAGCAGGAGCAAATATCAAACATCTGTTAATCTTCATACATCTAAAATGCAGACTATGAGCAAGCGGGCATGTAAAGTTGGGCACAGCACCATTACATCAGCAGATACAGATGGTACTCGAGTTCACGTTCATAAATGTCACCATGTTCCATTCTGTAAGCCAAGGGTAATGGATCCTTATGGGGGCGCAAATATGTAGACTCAGCAAATGCATTCAATTATTGACCTGAAGCCTTATCTGGCTGCAAAAGATCATCTGAAATAAGAGTAAGTGTCTACTCGTTTCGTTTGATGCAGATGTGGGCTGAAACTTTTCGGGAGTGAATGAGAGTGACAGATTTATGAGGATGTGTTGAAGGCACACTCAAGTATCAGCAAGAATCTGCAAAGGGGTAGCGTTGTAAGCCTGGCCTAAATATGGGCAAAAGTAGCGTCGGTCCAGTTGGCAGCTTCAGAGTTTGGGAAAGTGAAGAAGTTTTGAGGCTGCCAAAAACTGAGTATAGGAAGAACATTTTATTGACTAGTTTATTAAAGAAAAACTCTACCTTTGGGAGACTACTTCACTAATCCTTCAAGAGAAATAAGGTGAATGTGCCAATCATTCATTTATACAGATCATTAGTAATATCCTTGCATAGTCAGGAAGAAATGTGGACTTGCCGAACATCAGGGAAATCCAAGTATAGTATAGCTTGGCTCCATAATGTTTACTTCTTTTTTATTTCACTTATATAACACTATCATCATCGTTGTCCCCATTGGGGATCACAATTAATTTCCCTATCAGTATGTCCGTGGAGTGTAGGAGAAAACCCAGAGAACCTGGAAGAAACTCACACAAACACGAGGAGAACATGTTCTACTTGTAGATGTTGTCCTTGGTTGGATTAGAACCCAAGCCCCAAGCACTGCAAGAATACAGTGCTAACCAATGAGCCACCCGGCTTATGTGGTATGGGATTAGATAGAACCATTTCATAAAATACATGGCTTAGTATTTCTCAACATAGATGTGTACCTGCCTGTTATGAAATCAATGACAAACCTAAGCTTTATAAAGTAGAGGAGCAGATAACTTCCACGTGAGCTCAAGCAACGCTTGGCTTTAGGGAGTATTGGATTATTTTAAACATAATTATCTAATCTATATAATCACTAGTGAATTCATTATTCAAGGTAAACTGATTTCTAACAATTTTATTTTTGTTTTTTATAATATACTGTACTATTATAATAGGCAGTTAAACTAATATTCCCATTTTGCTAATACTTACCATAGGCATGAGATACTATATCTGTTGGTCAAACTGTTCTTTCACCAGACAGCTATCTCTCCTGAATCAAAGATAAAAGTGAGCATTTTTTTAGCAGAGCATGTATTTTCAGCGGAGAGATGAAAAAAAAGCTCCTGCCAGACACCTCTGGCAGTGGCTTTTTTCTCCTGAAAACAGAAGGAGTAGCATTTAAATTCTATTAACCTTATCCTTCTCTCATTTGTAACTATCTGTCCCCCATAGACCTCAGATACACAGCTACTTAGTTACTTAGCTAACAGCCATCCGTCACGACTCCCCCCCCCCCATACATACAAATGTCAATGACAAACACCTAAGGCAGAAGCTTATATCCACTGTGAGAACAAAAGGATTGGACATGTTGAAATCCAACTGACTAATCCTTTTCTCCCCTGAAATCTGTTGTTTTTATTTCATTTCGTCTATGCGCGTTCTCCAGGCACCAGAGCGCACTATAAAAAATAATTGTAAAGTAGTGCAACTATAATTAAAGTATAATTTAAGTATCCAATTTTTGCTCCTATTTTATTCCTGCTCCTCTCCTGAGTTTTCAGGTTTTCGTATTTTTTAAATCCTTCACACGGTGCCAGAGATATGGGCCTTTTTACTCAGTGATAATTCCTGTTCTTTATTAAGGGGGCGGTGCTTACAGGGTAATACGGCAGAGTCGCCTAAAGACACGCCCCCATAGCACCTTGTGAGCCACACCCCCTGAGCACTGACCAAAATATGAAGCACTAAACACAAAAGGTCCATATCTCTGGAACCGTATGGTGGATTTAAAAAATGTAAAATATTAAATGCTCAGGGGAGCAGCGGGAATAAAATAAGTGCAAAAGTGGCCACTTTTAAGCTGGTGCCACTTTCTCTTTAAAGTAGAGAAATAACAGAAAAAGGAAAGAAATGATGTTACCAAAACACTGACTGTAGTTGGCAAAGAGTTAATGCAGATCTGCTTGCCATGTAGAAGTGATGTGGTATTATTTCATAGAGATACTTAGGTTGCCCTCTAGCTGTCATAGTCGAATGCAAAAAAAAAAAAAAGAGTACAGGCACTAAAATTGTGCAGCAGTGGCCCCAATTCCCCAATAGATGCTGGTGCATCCGCTCCATGTAAGCGTTGGACAATATATTTAGGAGACAGATGCTGAAGTGTAATAACTGTCACATCCATGTATTTATCAATAGGATTAATGAGCGCTGCATTGTACATTATATACCGTCACCAAATGCTGCGCCAGATACAACCCCTGCAGCACCGCATCTACATTCATGTCATCTATATTTATGATGATTGTGATAGGACGAAAAAACGTCGCTTTAATTGCTCGCAAAGACGGAAGAATCAGACAAGTGGATGTTACCGTACTATCTGTTAACCCTTCACTGCAGAAATGCTGATGACATCCAGAAGGTATCAAATTGGCAGTGCAAATCTATGGAGGCTTCAGTCGGCTCTCGAAATAGTGAGAAGTGATTTAATTTTACTCCATGTTTTAACGAGAACATATTTACGGGCGCAGCTTGTTCTCAGGATGTGGCATTAGGGCTATGCTATTAACCCTTTTGTAAATGTCAGAGAGGCTCAGCGACCTAATGAACTACTTGTAGTGTGAGTCTCATATCCTAGATCTGATAGTGGGGGATTAACTGAAGACTGCTCTAAGGTATCACGTAGCTGAAACAGGTGGCGATTTATGGTGAAGTAAGGCCAATCAACAGCCCAGAGTGTTACATGATTTCCTTCAGACTGTCTCACATTTTAATTACTGTCTGATCATTACATTTTTTTTCAAAATATTAAAGTATAAGAGGTCCATGACCATTCTGGGCCTACAGGCTTAACCGGGTGATGTTGTCCGGCCACATAAGACATTAGTATTTTGATGGATCAGTGTAAGCCCTCATGCAGACGACCCTATAGTGCTATACTTTGTTTTGATGGATAGTTTTCATCCCAGTGTTTTTTCTGAAGAAAAGAGTCATAACATGCACGAGCTGCCTCTGATCCGATCGCACTCGGCCATTCATGTCTACGGGTCCGTGGGAAAAAAATCACTTGAGTGTGGTCTGGTGTTCACGGAGTGACACAATGGAGAAGATGGAGAAATTCTATTTTTTTTAATTATTCGCATTCGAGAAAATCTGATCAAACTCTGATTAGCATAACCAGGCTGATTTTCTCGAATGAGAGAAAAATGGTTGTGTGACCCTAGCCTAAGAGACAATCTGTTCTACTGACAGCTCCACGTGGAAGGTCACTCCTTCAAGACTCTTCCTTTTTTGGGCTCCACCTTTATGGGCATAACTTGAAACTCAAGGGCCTCAATGCAAAATTTCCAACAGGGTCACCAACTTTCAAGTGTCTTTACTCGTATTTGTCTTCTCAAGAACCTTTTGGACCTTCCAAGGCTCCAGGTCCTTGGTGCAACTGCAACCCCTGCTCCCACTATAGTTAAACCCCTGACTGTATGTTTCTATGAAGAACCTACTTAAAGATTTGGGAAGGGGGGATTTCATACGATTTTGTACATTTGTCTTTGTCCAGAGTAGTGGGGAAAAATGTGATAAATCTAATCAATGGTATAGACCACTTAACAAAATGTGTTGTCTTTTTGACTGTGCAAAAAAATGTGCTTTATTATTTTTGGCACATTCAGGAGTAAATGATATTAAATCTGTTGGGTGGTTGAGGGCCCCATAACTCCCTTAAGAACAGCCCACTTTTGGGAAAAAAGAGATTTTCATACCAGAATTTTTGCCTTTTTGTAGAAGCAATGAGAGCGTCGTAAAAAATGATAAATTCTTTGCATAAAATCAGCGACTTTCACGCCAGCTAGCCGCTTTCATAAATTTCCTTTACTGAAATATCTGAAATGTAATCGAGAAGGTTCTAAAATACTTTCCTTTTAAATCTTGCCAAGTATTACCCATTAGAGATTTTAGGTAGAATAGGACACATGAGATGAAGCAGAGGGTTAGATCGGGTCTATATTACCGCTACTACTCCATAAATACACAGCTAACGCCCCAGGTGCCAGTTGCCGCAGCCAGAAAAGGAGCGATGCCAACACAGAATTTGGGAGGGGGTAGCAGGATACAGTTACTATGAAATTGGGGATGCATAACACCCGGTGTCCTGCACTGTCAGCAAGTTGTTGTAGGAGAAAATCTATCTTGGCAGACACCATGAGACCTTCGGCATCACTCCCTGGCGTGAATCATATTTTGCCACAAAGAAGTCGGTCGTTGCTCATCACGGCACTTGTATATCTCATCATGGACAATCCTGACATTTCCCACTATGTGCGTCACACTTTCTTCGTAATCCGATCAGTGTCTCCACTAGTCAGGGAAATGTCACTGTAATGAGTTTTTTAGACACTATTTTTTTTCATTCCCTTCTCATCCAGAAGAAGCAACACTCAAATTACCACCATTGCCAACCTCGGGAAACTAACGAATGCTTTGACCGGAGGCATTTTTTTGTTAAAGGGCACAGGGCCACAGTCATGGAAACCCTTTTGCTTGGAGGTATTGATGCTAAAAGTGTACCTTGGTATTCTCAATGTGGCATGGTGCCCAGGGTTTGAGAGATGCATCCATCAAATGGTCTTAAAGTGACCTCAGCGCTATCCCCGAGGCTAGAAAAACATTTTATCATGTCTGCGTAGCATCTATTCTGCTATAATGATACGGTATGCAGCCCGTACGTGGAATTTGTTCACATACCTTTATGATCGAGCTGAGACAACTACAACTATAAAAAAAAGTTGGCATCCACTGTCAGTCTGAAACACAACGAGATCAACTTTTTCATCCGGCTCCTTAACCAGTCCAGTTATTGATCCCATAGTGAACAGTGGAATCAGAAAAAACAACGGGATCAGTCATCTATGTATAGATGCACCCTTATAGGGTTTTTTTTCACTTGTATATTATTGATGACCTATCCTTAAGATAGATCATCACTTTCAGATTGGTGGGGGTCCAACAACCGACACTGCCGCAAACCAGCTGTTACCAGCTACGGCAGCGGAAGGATGCAAAACTATATGGAGAAAAGCTGATCTGCAGAACCAGGCAGGGTCATCGTGACGAGACGGGATGGCTTTCGCATTTTTTTTTTTATCAAAAATCATGTCAACTAAGTACCCTTTATTATTTTTGTGCACTATGCTATTTATTAATTTACTATTCAATAATTATGTTCCTGTCTTTAGTTTTTTTAGCGGCCACTGATGGAGCAGTGGTTCGACTCCGCAGACTGTATACATTGGGCCACTGCCACAACTGGTAGCAGCTGATCGGTGGGTGCTCCCAAGTGCCGGACCCTCACAAATCTGATATTGATGAACCATCCTACGGATAGGTAATCAGTATCAAAATAACGGACAGTCCGTATAAATACCAGTGGATCTGGGCAACCATTGACCTAAGGAATAGGACGGAACGTGTGGTCTGTATTGTTTGTATTGTACTAATTGGTTGTAATCATCAAAATACAATACAATAAACACAAGGATAATTCTGTGGGTGAAGATTATCTCCTTGATTATGTCCCTCAGACACATACACACTCCATGATTGATCCTGCTTGGCTTTGTGAATAAATATTACTTCAAGCCTTGGAAAATCATCATTAAAGTTTACACTTGGCCTTTTCACCAGATATAATTGCCAATTCTCCACCGTAGTCCCTTTGCTATGTGGGTACTCTCACCTGCCACCTATTTATTGGAATTTTGAGACTTGTAATGCCGTTCTTTAAACAAAACAGGTCGCCAACTCACTGTCACGCTGTATAGCAGATATATATATGAGATGTCAGTAATCTATATCAAAAGGGCAACATACTATATAACATGCGCATAGATATATTATAACATGGATTTACCTGATAGAATGTCCAGTGGGTCAAAACGGAATCCGCTATACGCTGTCTCCGGCTAGAGGGTGATCGGGGTCTAAGCTGACCCTGAACTGGGGTCCTAACTAATCCCTCTACCTGGAGGTACTGTTAAAGGTACAGAGGTCCAGGCCACCAGCGTAAACCCTGTCTCCTATCAATCCCTGCCAACTGTATTCTAGTCCTAAGAAGGACCCTGAATACCACCAAAGGGAATGAACAGGTAACGGTTAATGAACAGAAAGACATACAAGAAAGATAAGAAATAAAGTAAATAAAGTCTTACATACAACACTCACACACAGTAGGAACACCTAAGGTCTCAGAGATAATCTATAAGCTATAAGAGTAAAAACAACTAATGAACTCTTAGCTTAAATATTCTCAGAACCGATCCAGTCTGCTAGACTACATGAATGCTTTCACCGGCGTCTAACACCCAGACTGGCAGAAATATAAAGGAAACTAATTAGAACATAATCAAAAGCAGCCAGGCGAGGCTGCACCTAGCCTTAGCAAAGAGCTAGGAAAAATTAACTCTCACATTACCAAAAAACAAAGAAACAGAAGCTCAGCTGTGAGAAGTCAGAATGTGCAATCGCGACGATCTTCGTGGCGATGCACCCATGACAGTACCCCCCTTCTACGAGGGGCCTCCGGACCCTCATGACCAGGTCTGTCCGGGTGAGTTGTGTGAAAGGTCCGTCCACGTTATCATTGACCACCACAGAAGGAGGTAGAGGTGACGGTATGACTGGTGCCACATACTTTTTAAGTAATGACTTGTGAAACACATTATGAATTTTAAACGTAGGAGGGAGGTCCAGACGAAATGCCACAGGATTAATTATGGAGCTGATCCTGTACGGCCCGATGAATCTGGGACCCAACCTCCAGGAGGGAACTTTAAGTTTAATATTCCTGGTAGACAACCACACCAGATCATTCACCTTCAGATCTCGACCAGAAACTCTCCCCCTATCAGCCATCCGTTTGTAACGGTTCTCCGTAACCTTCAGTCTTAACTGATCTGGAACTATCAGTCTCCCTGGAAGTCCCACAGGGGCGTCCCCCTGAGCCCCCAATACCTCCCCCTCAAGCTCAGAGCATACAGCTGACACTACAACTCCCTCCTGAGGAATAGGAACCGGATCATCCATCCTCCCGGTCCCTGGGAAAGTACGAGATAAGGCATCAGGAAGCAACTTTATTGAGCAGTCATATGCGCGATGAGGAGGTAACTCTTTACACCCCTCCTCTGAGAACATCTCCCCAAAGTCCTCCAGAAAAGGAGGCAAAGTCCTAGGTACAACCGCACCGATGACCGTGCTCATGCAGTTATTCTTGCAAAATTCACCCCACTGGCTAATCTTTCTGGATTGCCAATCAATCACTGGGTTATGTTTAGCCAACCAAGGAAGTCCCAACACAATAGGAGTAGGTAGACCCTCCAACACATAACAAGACAATTGCTCTTTATGTATTGCCCCTACTCGAAGATCTATGTTATGAACAGCTTGAACCAAGCTACCTTGACCAAGAGGTCTAGAATCAATAGAGAGTATAGGGACCGGTTTGGCCAATACACTCAGTTGCATACCATGCACCTGGGCAAACCGAGCGTCCACCAGATTAGCCCCGGACCCACTATCAAGAAAAACAGAAATCCTCTCAGTTCTAGTACCAATCACCACCTCCGCAGGCACGAGAAACTGAGAGGGATTTGGGGACGAAATACACACTCCCAGGTTAACTCCTTTGCTCAAAGAGGCCCGGGATGGACACCCCCCAACAAAATGTCCCTCTCTCCCGCAAAAGAAACACCTTCTAGTCTTGCGGTGCACCGCCGATTCCCTCCTACAAAATGATGTCCCTCCCAACTGCATGGGTTCCTCAGAACAGACCAGGGGAACCTCAGTATAAGGGACTTTAGTAGTAGGTGGAGTCATCATGGGGGGCGGAGTTACCTCGCGTCTTCCCCGAAGTCGTCTATCAATGCGAATAGCGAGGGCCATAGCAGCCTCCAGTGATGGAGGAGAATCATACTGAGCCAACACATCCTTTAATTTGTCAGACAACCCTTGACAAAACTGGCTCCTAAGAGCTGGGTCATTCCACTGAGTATCTGTTGCCCATCTACGGAACTCAGAAGAATATTCCTCCGCTGGACGATTTCCCTGCCGTATTTTACGTAACTTTGTTTCAGCAAGGGAAACTCGATCCGGATCATCATATACCAGACCCAGGGCAGTAAAAAATCGATCCACTGACTGGAGATCTGGGGAGCCTGGAGGAATAGAGAACGCCCAAGATTGAGGGTCCCCTTGCAAGAGCGAGACAACAATTCCCACCCTCTGCTCCTCACTCCCAGATGACCGAGGCCGCAGCCGAAAGTACAATTTACATGCCTCCCGGAAAGTAAAAAATTTGTCCCGCCCACCAGTGAACCTGTCCGGGAGAGCAACCTTAGGTTCAGATCTGGTTTGCTCTGGGAGGGACAAAACCTTGGACTTAATGTCTGCAAATTCCATGGACAACCCCTGCAACTGTCGGGCCAGCTGGGCTACTGGATCCATGACAGCTGGGGAGAATTTTTTTGGGCCGGTGAAAATGTCACGCTGTATAGCAGATATATATATGAGATGTCAGTAATCTATATCAAAAGGGCAACATACTATATAACATGCGCATAGATATATTATAACATGGATTTACCTGATAGAATGTCCAGTGGGTCAAAACGGAATCCGCTATACGCTGTCTCCGGCTAGAGGGTGATCGGGGTCTAAGCTGACCCTGAACTGGGGTCCTAACTAATCCCTCTACCTGGAGGTACTGTTAAAGGTACAGAGGTCCAGGCCACCAGCGTAAACCCTGTCTCCTATCAATCCCTGCCAACTGTATTCTAGTCCTAAGAAGGACCCTGAATACCACCAAAGGGAATGAACAGGTAACGGATAATGAACAGAAAGACATACAAGAAAGAGAAGGAATAAAGTAAATAAAGTCTTACATACAACACTCACACACAGTAGGAACACCTAAGGTCTCAGAGATAATCTATAAGCTATAAGAGTAAAAACAACTAATGAACTCTTAGCTTAAATATTCTCAGAACCGATCCAGTCTGCTAGACTACATGAATGCTTTCACCGGCGTCTAACACCCAGACTGGCAGAAATATAAAGGAAACTAATTAGAACATAATCAAAAGCAGCCAGGCGAGGCTGCACCTAGCCTTAGCAAAGAGCTAGGAAAAATTAACTCTCACATTACCAAAAAACAAAGAAACAGAAGCTCAGCTGTGAGAAGTCAGAATGTGCAATCGCGACGATCTTCGTGGCGATGCACCCATGACACTCACATCTGATTGTTAACCTATTGATTGAAAACACTAGACTTTTGACCACTGATATTGGATCTTTTTCTTCATTTAAAGCTTCACTTCAGTGGTTTTTCTTTTCAATTTCACCCCTGGAGTGGAATCACGAACGCCTCTACTAATAAACTTACCAGCCGCACTCTTCTTCTGTTCTTGGCGGCGATCCGGTCTTCTTCTCCACATTGTGACCTGCCTGATCGCTCCGGTGATTGCTGAGCATCCAGAAGTCACAACTCAATGTAAGCCTATGACCACACCGAGACCAGAACGAGGTTTTCATAGACTTCAATTGACTGAGAAGTTGCCATCACAAGGTGCCGGATCTTGACCGGAGCGGCATAAGACAAAGTCTTATATTTTTGACTTGTTTGATTTGGTTCCCTTTATCTACTTTTAGGACTTGTTTGAAAATCCAATGTAGCTTTAGGTCAAATTTATACCAAAGTACGGAAAGTTCAGAGAGGTTCACAAACTTATTATCACCACTTCAGTTACTATCCACAATGAAGAGTTTCTATGCATGTAGGAAGTAAAGCATAGCCACTAAGACTTAGGGCACAAAGTCTATCATCAAGGGCAAGTCTGATGATGCCAGCGTCTTGGAACTGGAATAAAAAGAGTAATTCATGCCAAGGTCACGCCATTTTGCCTCGGCGCTATATAAAATGCATACGTCTTTATTGGTATGTTCGGCTGCATTCAGGGATGCCCCGTGCCACATAGTTTCTGGGTATTCATCTTACCTGGCACCGGCCCTGATCTGCAATGCAGGTACTGCCATAATACACAATACGTCGTCCTTTATTATTATGACCTATAACGATACGCCGTACGCGGGGTAGGAGGGGATGAAGGATTGGCATGGGTGTTAACTATTTAAAAGTTACTTCTAATTGCTATTTTTCTGTTATTAAAGCCCAGGAGTTAATTTCCAAAGGGGCGCACAAACGTTATATTTTTGCTGCAGGCATGCAGCGCTTTAGGAGGAATATCAGCAAACTGGGGAATGGCGGATTATATGCAGTATGATAAAGCACAGTCCTGCCGGTAAAGCCTTTACTGCAAAATTAAGACTAATCAATGGGAAAAAAAATCTCTGCTGCAGCTTTGATGTAACTGCAGGAAAAAATGATTTATGCTAAGAGCATGCAAAGCTTATCAGTGAAAGTATAGGAGGCTGAAATGGCGTTAACCCTCTCGGTAAGATGACTGTATAGCGGGGGAACCTGCCTCAGTGATAATACGCAGAGGATAATGTGACATTGGTAAATTTTCAGGTGACTGGCATATTGCCCCGTGGCTTACTGCCAGCAGTTTCACCCTCAGCTAGCCACCCCCCTAATATACTGTCACCAGGAGTTTGCGTGCCTGCAAGCAGCCGCAGTCAGGTCGGCTGCCCCTTGGAAGTGATGAGTCCAGCAGAACATCCCCTGCCTCTCACTCTGTCCCATTCTCTTGCAGATCCAGAGCCGCAATGTCTATGACTGATGTACTCGCTGCTGCTGACATCTCAAAGGCTGTGGGGGCCTTTGCAGGTAAGAGAAGTTTATGCTTTGGGTCTATGCTTGGGAAAAATTAAAACTAATTTTGGCCAAAAAAAATAATTTGGATAAAATCTGTGAATTTTTACAGATGTCCTACTTTAATAGGACGACCGGAAAGTCGAAAAAGTGGAACCGGCACTAAATTTTCAACACTTTGGATGACTTTTCTATATCCCTTATATAGAAAATAACTTTAAGATTTAATTAAAATTAAAAAAAAATTAAAAAAATTAAAACTCACTTTTTCACGGAGGATTGACCTTGTTCAACCCATGCAAAGCTTTATTGCCAAGCTGCATGTTCATACCCCGGTCTCCTCCCATCCCTGGTCCTTACTTCTTATCTTCTCCGCGCTCTTTCCTGCTGACTCCGAGCATCCGAGCCCCCATCCTCCCATCTCATCCCTTATTCTTTTGTGCCCGTCTATCCTTCACAACTGGTTATGTCTGTATAAATCTGCAAAAAAAAAAAAAAGTGAGTCGTTAGAGCGTGTTCACTCTAAGGGAACATCTGATTAACATCTTTATATCACGGGGAAAAAAATTGCAGCCTGAGGGACGCCGCGCCGTATTGTTCCCTGAAAGCAATTAAAGATGAAATGATGCTAGCGTCACATCCAGCCCGGATTATGATATGCTGTAAATTGTGTCATATAAAAATTAAAAAAAAAAACTTCCCCATCGTGTAATCTAGACCGTGACATTTAAAGAGATACTTTATTAGCTACATCTGGTAATAAAATATGGAATCACTGTACTATGATAAAATAATACAGCAAAAATTCACACTGCATTTTTCAGGCTCAAATTACCATCTCTGAGATCCTATCCCAATATGTAGTAGGTGTGATACTAATAATATTAGCAAATACCTTCAATTAGAAATGTGGTATAGTTCTTCTGATTAGCCATGTGCAGGACATTGCAGTAGCTTAGGTATTCATGGTTACGACTGCTCATATAGTTGTTAGTGGTCATACCTATGGATACCTAAGCTGCTGCAATGCCATGCACATGGGGTAAGCAACGTAGCTAATCAGAAGAACTATACTACATTTCTAATTTTAGGTATTTGCTAATATTATTATTATTAAACCTACTACATATTGGGATAGGTTGTGGAGATGGACCCTTTTGGTTGTCCTGTTACAGTATAAAGATCTATCCTCCTCTTCTTCTAGCAGAGCTGGACCCAGTTGACTCCCATAGACTTTTCTTCCTAAAGTGTGTAGGCAGCGATTCCTTTGCTCAAAAAAGAGGATCCCAATGATCTACGTATTGAGGATGTGCAATCTCAAAGCCCCTTTAAATGCAGTAACCCTATGAAAATATTTAGATTTTTTTTTATTTCCATCCGTCAAGACCAAACCTCTAAGTGACAGATATATGATGATTGTCCCAAAAGCTTGCCAAAGAATAATTAGCTATTCTCGTTATGTGTATGGGCACATTTATTATTGAAGGGCATTAAATAGACAATTCTAGGCTCCTTCTACACAGACTTCATAGATTCAGTTAGAAACCTTGACGCACTGCAGGATCCGCTGAGCATTGGACACCAGGGTCAGAGCACTGACTTGTGAAAAATATAATGGGTGTATATCCATTGGCTAACTACATATATATATATTCCATCTTACGTTCATGAAATATGTGTGACTAGCATATCTAACATTAACCAGCTCCACATCACGCTAGAGAGGACTTTTTTTAACCTCTTAAAGACCAAACTCTTTTTTTTTTTACAATGGGCCTTTCGAGTCCCAAGTCTGCATCTTTGTCTGAATTAATACGGTATTCCCGTCTCTAAAATCCTATCTCAATATGTAATAGGTGTAATAATAATAATATTAGCAAATACCTCCAATTAGAAATGTAGTATAGTTCTTCTGATTAGCTATGTCTCTTACCCTATGTTCAAGGCATTGCAGTAGCTTCAGTGTCCATGATTATGATGACCATTCATATAGTGACAGTTAGTAAGTTGTTAGTGGTCGTAACCATGAACATCTAAGTTAATGCAATGCCCCGAACTTGGAGTAAGAGACATAGCTAATCAGAAGAACTATACTACATTTTTAATTGGAGATATTTGCTAATATTATTATTATTATTATTACACTTACTACATATTGGGATAGGATCTTGGAGATGGGAATATCAATTTAAAGCTCCTGCAATCTAGCAAGAGAAGGTCAAATCCTCGGCTGCCAGAAGAGGGGACAAATGTGGTTTAAACCTCTTCTGTCTTCTCTTTTTTCAGGCTCAATAGCACTCAGTAAGTGCTATGGAGTGAAAAGGAGCATCAACAATGCCGATGCCTCTTTTAGACCCGGCAACCGCATGATTGCTTGGTGTCTCCCCAGTACAGCTGAGCGGATCACCCAGAGTAGCTCTGCAGTTACTTGTGTGATGACATGTGACAGGTTTTGCATGGAATCGGGATTCCCGTGGATGCCCCCGAAGTCTTGTATGACATCTTGGGGGTTGTATTATGTAGCAATTTCAGTACATCGTCTGCAATCTAATGAAAGCCATGATAACATGGACACTGGATGTCATTTGGTCTATGACCTGAATGATAAAACTCCGTGATTCTCTGGAAGCAGAAGAGAAGCATTGTGGCCATATCAGAGCATTGCTCCCTTTGTAATTGCTAAATATATGAATTAAATATCTGACAGTATTTTAAGGACCATGTCATTTCTTATATTCCCATCCAGCTGCCGACTCTTTTAACTACAAAAAATTCTTCGAGTTGGTCGGCTTGAAGTCCAAGAGTAAAGATGTCATGAAGAAAGTATTCGGAATCCTGGATCAAGATGCCAGTGGATTCATAGAGGAGGAAGAGCTGTGGTGAGTACGTGGACGTGTATCCGGCGGATGAAGAATATCTACATTTTTACATTTTCAAAACCCTATATTTTATACTCTATAGAAGAAACTTGGCACTGAAAGGATGAACTTTAATGAGAACAACGTTCCTTTTATTATGCATTCATTTGTAGTTGTTGAACGTTTTCGGTCCTTTGTCCTGGACCTTCATCAGAACTGAATGCATGATGGAGAAAGGAACCAGCGGATGGCTAGCTCAAGGAGATGGTGAAGGCGTCACTGTATAGAGCGCTCTACACTGCGACGCCATTCACCATCTCCTTGAGCTAGCCGTCTGCTGGTTCCTTTCTCCATCATGCATTCAGTTCTGATGAAGGTCCAGGACAAAGGACCGAAAACGCTCAACAACAACAAATGAATGCATAATAAAAGGAACGTTGTTCTCATTAACGTTCATCCTTTCAGTGCCAAGTTTCTTCTATAGTGTACAAGACGGGCTGGATGCCCTACCTGAGCACTTCTCCTAAACTTTCCATAGGGTGCCATGTTTCTACCGTATCACATATTTTATATAGGCACAAAATACCTATCATGCCTTCACAAAAACCCATGGAACATAAAGTGTGCTTGTATGTCCAGCTATGTCTGCAGACCACCCGATATGCCGGGCTACTTTCATTGGTTCATTAAATTAAAATAATAATTAAGAAATATTAGAAAAACCCTGAGCATTGGGTGCTAACGGCTTGTGATATCTCAACTGAGAGAATCGAGTAGAATGTAGAATCAGTAGATACTTTATTAAAATAAGATTTAAAAAAAAGTAATTAAATAAAACATTAAGGAGTATATAGAAAGGATGGGACCCTATATCAAAAGTCCTAATTGCCTGCTTCCAAAAATCAAAAATATTAGGTGGAGTCACTGCACATGGGTGCAGTCACAGAAGGGTGCACCTCCCAACGTTAAAAGAATGGGAGATGGACAGGTATTGCGGTACAAACACAGAAATTGAAGCCACTTAGTATTCTTACCAAGTATGGCAGTCCTTTCATGGCACCCATAGAGTATGATGCTCCCACTGAGTTCCCCTTCACAATTTCCCCCAACTCTGCATAGTATGATGACCCCACAAGGCCCCTAGTAAAGTTTTATGCCCCCAGAGTGCCTGCAACATAGTATAATGCTGCCACAGTGCCCCAAACAAGGTATGATGCCCCCACTGAGACCCCCATGCATTATGCTTTTTATAGTGCCCCTCAACACAGTATAATGCCCCCCACATCCACCCAACGCAGTATGATGCACCCGAAGTGCCCCAACACACGGTATAATGTCCCAACAGTTCCCCCACACAGTGTGATGCCCACACACGTATGATGTCTCCACACAAAGTAATGTCTGCCACAGTTTTCCCACACCCACAGTATGATGGCCCGAACAGCCCCTCTCACAGTATAATAGCCCCAACTGTCTCCTCCCAATATCTATCTATTATTTATCTATCCATCTATTAATTATCTACTATCTATCTAATATATATTTATTTATCTATCTATCTATTATCTGTCTATCTATTTATTATCTATCTATTATCTATCCATTGTAAGCTTTTCAGGGGATATAGCTCTGGGATCGCCGTCCGGGTAGACGGAGTGGCACGGAAACAGTTCATTCAGACAGCAGTTCTGGTGAAAACTGGCCGCAACCAGTTTTATTAAAGTCCACAGCAAACAGAACATAATCAAAACCAAATCATAAACATAAGACCTGGGCTTGTCCAGCCACTTACTACACTTAGATAGATTTCCCTATCTATCCGGGACCAGACTCTAACAGCCTGGGCCAAAACAACACATATGTTCAGCATTTACCAGCATGGAGTTTCACAGAGTCTCCTCCTTGTGTCTGAAGGCACCTTCAACGTCCAGACTTGAGAGAGCTCCCCTCCTATTCAGCAGCTATCCGCATGGATTCTCACAGAGACTACTCCTGTGTCCGGGGTACATCGAGCACCCAGACTGAGACAGCTCATACTCCTGGAGACTCCTTCTTGTGCCTGGACTCCTTGTCCAGACTAAGAGAGCTCTCTGTCTGTGTTCGCAGACACCTACTTCTGGTCTCCTAATTAACAGCTGAGTGGTTTCAGGCCTGAGCTGCAAGTGTGTACTGAATGTAAGGTGTAGTGACCTTTCTCTACCACTAGGTTTACAAAGCCATACATTTCCCTTATACCAGTCAGCAAAGTATCTAGGTGAAATGTACACCCCATTCAACACACATACTCTCACTGTCTCACATATCCCCCCCCTCTTCTCCAGACCGGAGGGCTGGTCATCCAGACCGGAGGGCTGGTCAACAATCCAAAAGAGACAGTGAACTCTGGACCAGTCATGGCCTTCATCAGCTTCATCTTCACTACTGTCATCTGTATCTTCACCTGAGCCATAGCCAACATCAGCTTTCTCTTCATCTGAAGCATCCGCACTACCCTGTACCCTCCCAGGCCTATGCTCTCTGCGGGCCTCGGGTATCCTGCACGGTTTCATCTTGACCTTAGGGCCGGGCTCAGTTTCGATATAGTGCCTGGCCAGAGAAGTACGACCCGGCACATCAGAACACTTCTGCTGACTCTTCCTCAGAAACTCACGTACCTCCTGTCCTTGGTGCACTGACCATGTGTCACCAACTATCACAGAAGGTATAGGGTTTTTTTTACTTTTCTCTAGTTCCCCGTGAACCCTCTTTAGCACATCTATTTTCTTGAATATCGGTTGACTCATAAAGTCTATTTCACAGACCTTAAGCTCCTCTGCCATGGTCTCTGACCATTTTAAGCTACTCTGTTCAAATGATTGGGACTGTAGAAGGAGCAGATCGTTTTTCTTTTGCAGTACACATAATTCATCCGCTAAGTCTCCAGCTGAATTGTAATGTTCTACCGTGACAACAGCATTCTTATATAGAGCCTTAGACTTATTGAGCAGCATTTGCTCTTGCAACGAAGAGATTCCCTGTATTCTTCCTTTTACTTCATTGACTTTCTCACGAAGATGCTCATGGCTTTCATCACACTCCTTCATCACAGTTTGGAGTTTTTTCTGAGAAGTAATCAATTCATCTGGTACCTGTTGGACGTCCTTTATGTCTTCGGCCCCTTCTTCAGGCTCTTCTGGTAGAACATGCTCAGAAGCCCTACCGTCAGTCTTACATTCTACCTCTTCAGTCACATCATTATGGTCTCCAATATCTCCATTTATTCCAGCTTTCAAGTTCTCCTTGATAGCTGCATCTGTATACTCAGAACCCGCCGGATTCTTCTCTTCCACCACGTTCTGCATCCCATCTGAGCTCCCGTGTGTCTGCAGCGGCAACGGAGTGACACATCGCTTTTCCCATTTGTTGGGACGTGGCTCCGATGTAGACTCCATGAAAGTGCGCTTGAGCTCACCAACGCCAGCCTGATGTCTCAAAATCTCATCTTGTGACTTATCCAGATCCTTGGTGTCACTCGGGAACACCGCTGGGGCTCCGGGCGCCGAACTTCCAGCCTGAGCTTCACGAGTTGCAGCTACTGATCCGAACCGCAACCCGTCCACGCCGCTGTCTTCGGCAGAAACAGATTCCTGGACAGAGTCAGTCCCCATATCTTCAGTCTTGTTCCTCACAGCTTCACTTGAGACCTCAGCTTCTGATGAGGCATCTGGCTTGGTGACTACCACTTCTATGGCTTTTTCCACCTCTGCAGCATCTCCCTCAGAGTCCTTGGCACGATGCAGATCCACACCATACCTTGGTAACTTCACATTTCCAACAGCATCTACTTGGGCTGTGTTCAGTTTCAGAGTCCTGCCTTTAAAGCTCAGCTCTCCTCCTTTCACCTTAGTCTTTGCCAGGGAACCGGCCAACTGTAAAACATCTTCAGATGTCATCTTCTGTCCGACTGCAAGGTCAGCATCAGCCTTCCTCTCAGGACTCTCAACCTCCTCTGCTACCATGCCTTCCTCATTTGCACTGGTTGCTTGATTGTCATCAGATGATTCACTATCACTACCACTATCCCTGTCTGACCCCTTTTTCTCAGCCACATCTGGCTCACTTTCAGGGTTATACACTTCATTTTCATTCACATCCTGCTCACTGTCAGGGTTATACAATTCATTCTCATTCACATCCTGCTCACTTTCAGGGTTATACACTTCATTTTCATTCACATCCTGCTCACTGTCAGGGTTATACAATTCATTCTCATTCACATCTTGATCTGGAACCTTAGTTAACATGTCATCCACAACATTAACTTCGCCATCTGGTCCCTGGTTTCCCTCAGGTGGTCCCTCAAGTATGTGACTATGTGACAACCCCAGCACTATACTTCCATATAGCTCAGGTACTAGGAGCTGGCTCACGACCTCTCCCTGGACTTCAGTGTCCCTATACAACAGGTGAGTGTTTATGGCAACATGAGGAAACCTCTCCTCAGAGCCAGGCTCTTGGGAAACCTCATTTAGAACATTTATATTTTCCTGGGCCGTTTTAAGAGAGGGGTCTCGCCACTGCTCACTCTCAAAATTGTCACAGGACACAGGTAAGTCAGGGACACTCGGTTCCCGAGAACCACCATCCTCGTCTCCCAACATCACCTGCAAAGGAATTTCATCACTATCACAGTCATCATTATTATCAATATCATTATCATGATTATGATCAGTATCATCATCACTATCATGATCATCATCATTATCAGCATCAGCATCATTATCATGGTCATCATCATTATCATGATCATCATCATCATTATCATCATTATCACATAAGTTTAACGGCCCACTAGCATTGTGTTCCGCCCCTCGGGACTGCGCACCCTCAATAGGAGCTTCATCACACTGTCCATCAGAAACATTTTTCCCCCAGAGATCCTTAGACCGGGGAAAGTCATTACCCAATATGACGGGGGCACCAGGTTCTTCACTACCCCCACTTCACATGAAACCTCCCCGCGTTTGGGGATCAAGTCCACGACAGTCTCTGGGTAGACTTTGGTGTCTCCATGGACGCACACCACACTCAGGTGTTTATCAGGATAAAGTCCCTATCAATCAGGCTGTCCCATACGGAAGTCACTGGACTCTCTGAGTCCAAGAGGGCCTGTGCTGGGCAGTCATTTACAACCACCGGGGACCCCTGTGGTCCAGTCTCTTCGGCTGAGGTGGACACACACAGGCTCTGCGCAGGGAGAGAGGGATCCGCCAACATCACAACACATAGGCTCCCCCTCTATTGGACAGTTGGCTGCAATTTCACGACATCTCCAACACTGTCCATCACACTCTCCCACCCACACGACCCCAACAGCTGGAACGCTCTTACCGGGAGAGTTCGGCGTCCAGGAACTCTGAAGTGACGACCTCTCAGACGGCTGGTCACGGAGGCAGTCTTTGGTGGCGAAGGCCCTCTCCATCAGGCTGACCAGACGATTGGCGTCCTGGTGGTCTCCTTGTCCGACCTCTGACTGTACCTCAGGAGGACGTGCTTGGGTGTAGCGTCCACTATCACCTTTTCAACTCCATAATCAGGTTTGCTGACTGCAGACTCCCAACTGCATCTCCAGTCATGAACTCCCCTGGCACGGGCTGTCACCGTAACACCCAGCCGGGTAAGAATCTCCGCTTTCAGCTTGGCATAGTCTTGGCTGTCCTGCTCGCTCAGGTCAGCATAGGCCCTTTGGGTTCTCCAATCAGATAGGGTGCGACCATCATGGCCCATTCAGATAGAGGCAGATTCTCCTTCTCTGCCAGTCCCTCAAACCTAGTGAGATATACCTCCACATCGTCACGAGGTGTCATCTTTTTCAGGGACCGTCTTACCGCCTTCTTTACAGCGGACAATGCAGGTGACTTTGCAACATTACTTTGGGACGATGCGCTGCAAGTCTTTTGTAGTGCTGCAACCTGCTCAAAAAACAACCGGTTATTCTCCTGCTGCTGCTGCAGGAATTGCTGCTGGGCCTGCTGCATGCGCTGCTGGTGCTGCAGGCGCTGCCGCTCCATGCTCTGCTGCATGCTCCGCTGGGCCTGGACCAGGTACTCAACGAGCTCCTCCATACTGCCGGACTTATCTGTCTCAACCACGGCAGTCTTATGTTGCACATTAACTTGCGCCATTTGTTCAAACAGCGCCTCCATGCTGTCATCCATGCTGTCAGACTTCTGTCTCAACAACGGCAGTCTTCACTCAAGGCATACACACTCCACAGTCTTTTCCACAGAAAGTTCAGCTTTGCTGTGCAGACACTTTTTTTTTTTCTCTGCAAACTCTATTAGGGCCACTGTCTCTTTAAGACTGCTCCAACAGACACACTTTTTTTTTCTTTCTCTGCTGCTGCTTCAACAGACTTCACCTTTTATTGCTGTCTCTCGCCACTGTGTTGCACGCACATTCCAGCACCAATTGTAAGCTTTTCAGGGGATATAGCTCTGGGATCGCCGTCCGGGTAGACGGAGTGGCACGGAAACAGTTCATTCACAGACAGCAGTTCTGGTAAAAACTGGCCGCAACCAGTTTTATTAAAGTCCACAGCAAACAGAACATAATCAAAACCAAATCATAAACATAAGACCTGGGCTTGTCCAGCCACTTACTACACTTAGATAGATTTCCCTATCTATCCGGGTCCAGACTCTAACAGCCTGTCCCCAAAACAACACATATGTTCAGCATTTACCAGCATGGAGTTTCACAGAGTCTCCTCCTTGTGTCTAAAGGCATATCCCACGTCCAGACTTGAGAGAGCTCCCCTCCTATTCAGCAGCTATCCGCATGGATTCTCACAGAGACTACTCCTGTGTCCGGGGTGCATCGAGCCCCAGACTGACACAGCTCATATTCCTGGAGACTCCTTCTTGTGCCTGGACTCCTTGTCCAGACTAAGCGAGCTCTCTGTCTGTGTTCGCAGACACCTACTTCTGGTCTCCTAATTAACAGCTGAGTGGTTTCAGGCCTGAGCTGCAAGTGTGTACTGAATGTAAGGTGTAGTGACCTTTCTCTACCACTAGGTTTACAAAGCCATACATTTCCCTTATACCAGTCAGCAAAGTATCTAGGTGAAATGTACACCCCATTCAACACACATACTCTCACTGTCTCACACCATTAATTATCTATCCATCTATTATCTATCTATTATCCATCTATTATCCATCTATTATCTATCTATCTATTATCTATCTATTATCCATCTATTATTCATCTATTATCCATCTATTATCTATCTATTATCCATCTATATCTATCTATTATCCATCTATTATCTATCTATCTATTATCCATCTATTATCTATCTATTATCTATATATCTATCCATTAATACTATCTATTATTATCATCTATTATCCATCTATTATCTATCTATTATCCATCTATTATCTATCTATTATCCATCTATTATCTATCTATTATCCATCTATTATCTATCTATTATCCATCTATTATCTATCTATCTATTATCCATCTATTATCCATCTATTATCCATCTATTATCCATCTATTATCCATCTATTAACTATCTATTATCTATCTATTATCTATTATCCATCTATTATCTATATATCTATCAATTAATTATCTATCTAATATTATTTATCTATTTATTATCTATCTATCTATCTATCTATCATATATGTGTGTGTGTGTGTGTGTGTGTTGAGTCACCTTATTATAATCATCTTACATAATACATTTCTATCTATTATCCTATTTTAACTTTATTATTATTCATTATCTACTATTTTAATACTATTATAAAACTCTATTTTTTTTTTACACATTTATCTTTTTATTTTATCCATCTATTATCTCAAATCTCTAATACTACACTCAATCTAACACTATTCATTATTATTCACCTAAAAAAACATTCATATTATCTAACTTTGAATCATTATATATCTATCTATTATCATCTATTATCCATCTATTACATCTATTTATATATTATCTATATATCTATCAATTAATTATCTTCTAATATTATTTATTATTATTATTATCTATCTATCTATCTATCTACATATTATCATAATATTGTTTTTGTTTTGGTGTGTGTGTGTGTGTGTGTGTGGTGTGTGTGTGTGGTGTGTGTGTGTGTGTGTGGTGTGGTGTGTGTGTGTGTGAGGTCACCTGAGCACCATCAGCATGAAAGACTCAAGGGTAGAACCTCACTGTATAGATTCTTGATCATCATTGACAGCAAGAAAACACTTGCTAATCACTGGTGAAACCTCTGACTTTCCTGTGTGTTATTAATCACAATAAGGCTATGTTCACACGTTGCGTTTTTGCAGCCTTTTTTTTCTGCAGACAAAACCTGCTCACTTGCAATAGATCAGCTGCTTACAAAAAAAGCAGGTTTTGCTACGTTGTTGCTGCTTTTTTACAGCGTTTCGTGTAGTTATGCGTCATTTGTCTACAGTACTTTTAATAAAGTTAGTAATAAACTGGCTGATTTTTTTTTTTTACAGCATTTCTGCACTTTGTATTTTTATGGGTGAAAAAATGCTGCAAAAACTCTGAAAGACTTGACAAGCTGCAGATCTAAAAAACTATGCAGTTGTTCAATTCAGCCAGGAAAAAAAGCAAGGCGTGTGCATGAGATTTCTAAAACTTTGCTGGAAAAGTAAAAAGCAGCTTTTTATTTGCATAAAAACCCAGGAAAAATGCAACGTGTGAACATGGTTTACACCAGATCCATTTTACTCCATTTGTTTGTTCACAAAAAATGGAACAGACAGAACGTCCAACTGCAAGTGTGATATATGATTATATAAAATACTCTCTAAACCGAACCTAATAAGGACCGGACATTCATTTCAAGGGATTTACCAGGACTTCAAGGCAATATTCACACTTCTGGTGACCAAAAACATCTGGATTCCAGGCAGAGGACGCTTTAGGAAGCTCTCCTTTCTCTAGAGTTTTGTAAACCTCAAGCATCTTTTCCTAGCAATTTTTTAGCCAATATCTGAGCATTTTTTTCTGCCAGGTGTGTGCATGAGATTTCTGAAATGTAAACTGCAGATTAAAATGTGCATAAAAGAATGCAGCCAAAAAACGTAACGTGTGAACATAGTTTGTATTAGGTCCATTCTTTTGAGCATTTGTGCAATGTTTTCCCTTCAAAAAACAGCAGAAAAAGAAAAACTGAACATACACTAATGTTGAGGAGCTACAGTGGGTACAGAAAGTATTCAGACCCCTTTACATTTTCACTCTTTGTTTCATTGCAGCCATTTGGTAAATTCAAAAAAGTTCATTTTTTTCTCATTAATGTACACTCTGCAACCCATCTTGCCTGAAAAAAAACAGAAATGTAGAAATTTTTGCAAATTTATTAAAAAAGAAAAACGGAAATATCACATGGTCATAAGTCTTCAGACCCTTTGCTCAGTATTGAGTAGAAGCACCTTTTGAGCTAGTACAGCCATGAGTCTTCTTGGGAATGATGCAACTAGTTTTTCACACCTGGATTTGGGATCCTCTGCCATCCTTCCTTGCAGATCCTCTCCAGTTCCGTCAGGTTGGATGGTGAACGTTGGTGGACAGCCATTTTCAGGTCTCTCCAGAGATGCTCAATTGGGTTTAGGTCAGGGCTCTGGCTGGGCCACTCAAGAATGGTCACAGAGTTGTTCTGAAGCCACTCCTTTGTTATTTTAGCTGTGTGATTAGAGTCAGTGTCTTGTTAGAAGGTGAACATTCGGCCAAGTCTGAGGTCCAGAGCACTCTGGAAGAGGTTTTCATCCAGGATATCTCTGTACTTGGTCGCTTTCATGTTTCCTTCAATTGCAACCAGTTGTCCTATCCCTGCAGCTGAAAAATACCCCCATAGTATGATGCTGCCACCACCATGTTTCACTGTTGGGATTGTATTGGGCAGGGTGATGAGCAGTGCCTGGTTTTCTCCACACATACCGCTTACAATTATCACCAAAAAGTTCTATCTTTATCTCATCAGACCAGAGAATCTTATTTATCATAGTCTGGGAGTCCTTCATGTGTTTTTTAGCAAATTTTATGCGGTCTTTCATATGTGTTGCACTGAGAGGCTTCTGTCAGGCCAATCTGCCATAAAGGCCCTACTGGTGGAGGGCTGCAGTGATAGTTGACTTTGTGGAAATTTCTCTCATCTCCCTACTGCATCTGTGGAGCTCAGCCACAGTGATTTCGGGGTTCTTCTTTATCTCTCTCACCAAAGCTCTTCTCCCACGATTGCTCAGTTTGGCTGGACGGCCAGGTCTAGGAAGACTTCTGGTGGTCCCAAACTTCTTCCATTTAAGGATTATGGAGGCCACTGTGCTCTTAGGTACCTTGAGTACTGCAGAAATTCTTTTGTAACCGTGGCCAGATGTGTGCCTTGCCACAATTCAGTCTCTGAGCTCCTTGGCCAGTTCCTTTGACCTCATGATTCTCATTTGGTCTGACATGCACTGTGAGCTGTGAGGTCTTATATACACAGGTGTGCGCCTTTACAAATCAAGTCCTATCAGTTTAATTAAACACAGATGAACTCCCATGAAGGAGTAGAACCATCTTAAGGAGGATCACAAGGAAATGGACAGCATGTGACTTAAATATGAGTGTCTGAGCAAAGGGTCTGAATACTTATCACCATGTGATATTTCAGTTTTTCTTTTTTAATAAATTTGCAAAAATTTCTACATTTCTGTTTTTTCAGTTAAGATGAGGTGCAGAGTGTACATTAATGAGGAAAAAAATGAACTTTTTTGAATTTAACAAATGGCTGCAATGAAACAAAGAGGTGAAAAATTTAAAGGGGTCTGAATACTTTCTGTACCCACTGTATCCTTAGGATAGGTCATCCATATCAGATCATTGGGGGCCTGACTTCTGCAGGCACCCCTGAAGATTAGCTGATTGAAGGTGGAGTGATGCAGAAGTAATGGCACAGCTTCCTACAATGTGTGGTGGCCTTAAATACTACTGCAAACTACAATTAGATCTTCACAAGAGATATAACAATCATGAAAACGAATAAGATGTCACAAACTATAAAACAAAGGACCCAGAATTCCTTAAAGGGAACCTGTCACGTTGTTACAGTCAGACCTTAGACTGCAGGGTGTAGAGAAAGAGAAGCAGAGCAGAATGATATATAGGTTCAGTATAACTTATAATTTATTCATTGATGTCCATGGTGTTTGTGTGCGTAAGAGTCCAGTTGGTAGTCCTATTGACAGTCTTCCTTGTACTGTTCCGGCAGAGATAACTGTCAATCATCAGTAGGACCGCCCACATGAATATAAACATCAGGATTTCAATCTCTCCACCCATTTGTACAATGAGAAGAATCAGCAGGGAAACTGTTTTAAAGGGGTTTTTCAGCTTTAAAAAATTATATCTTGAAGGCATGTAGATAAAGAAGAAAAGAAGCTGTTGTCACCACAGAATCTGCTCTTTTCTCCAGCACTGTAGCTGTACTCACCATAGGAATCTCCTCTTTTCTCCAGCACTGCAGCTGTACTCACCACAGGAGTCTGCTCTTTTCTCCAGCACTGTAGCTGTACTCACCACAGGAATCTGCTCTTTTCTCCAGCACTGTAGCTGTACTCACCACGGGAGTCTGCTCTTTTCTCCAGCACTGTAGCTGTACTCGCCACAGGAGTCTGCTCTTTCCTCCAGCACTGTAGTTCTACTCACCACAGGAGTCTGCTCTTTCCTCCAGCACTGTAGCTGTACTCACCACGGGAGTCTGCTCTTTTCTCCAGCACTGTAGCTGTACTCATCACAGGAGTCTGCTTTTTCCTCCAGCACTGCAGCTGTACTAACCACAGGAGTCTGCTCTTTCCTCCAGCACTGTAGCTGTACTCACCACGGGAGTCTGCTCTTTCCTCCAGCACTGTAGCTGTACTCACCACGGGAGTCTGCTCTTTTCTCCAGCACTGTAGCTGTACTCACCACAGGAGTCTGCTCTTTCCTCCAGCACTGCAGCTGTACTCACCACGGGAGTCTGCTCTTTCCTCCAGCACTGTAGCTGTACTCACCACAGGAGTCTGCTCTTTCCTCCAGTACTGCAGCTGTACTCACCACGGAGTCTGCTCTTTTCTCCAGCACTGTAGCTGTACTAACCACAGGAGTCTGCTCTTTCCTCCAGCACTGTAGCTGTACTCACCACGGAGTCTGCTCTTTTCTCCAGAACTGTAGCTGTACTCACCACAGGAATCTGCTCTTTTCTCCAGCACTGTAGCTGTACTTACCACGGAGTCTGCTCTTTTCTCCAGAACTGTAGCTGTACTCACCACAGGAATCTCCTCTTTTCTCCAGCACTGCAGCTGTACCCACCACCAGGAATCTCCTCTTTTCTCCAGCACTGTAGCTGTACTCACCATAGGAATCTCCTCTTTTCTCCAGCACTGCAGCTGTACTCACCATAGGAATCTCCTCTTTTCTACAGCACTGCAGCAGTACTCACCACGGGAGTCTGCTCTTTTCTCCAGCACTGTAGCTGTACTCACCATAGGAATCTCCTCTTTTCTCCAGCACTGTAGCTGTACTCACCATAGGAATCTCCTCTTTTCTCCAGCACTGCAGCTGTACTCACCATAGGAATCTCCTCTTTTCTCCAGCACTGCAGCTGTACTCACCATAGGAATCTCCTCTTTTCTCCAGCACTGTAGCTGTACTCACCATAGGAATCTCCTCTTTTCTCCAGCACTGCAGCTGTACTCACCATAGGAATCTCCTCTTTTCTCCAGCACTGCAGCTGTACTCACCATAGGAATCTCCTCTTTTCTCCAGCACTGTAGCTGTACTCACCATAGGAATCTCCTCTTTTCTCCAGCACTGCAGCTGTACTCACCATAGGAATCTCCTCTTTTCTCCAGCACTGTAGCTGTACTCACCATAGGAATCT
Organism: Oophaga sylvatica; assembly: GCA_033576555.1. Lineage (NCBI taxonomy): Eukaryota > Metazoa > Chordata > Amphibia > Anura > Dendrobatidae > Oophaga > Oophaga sylvatica. Next base: position 21,613,009 of record JARQOD010000009.1, on the reverse strand, counting down.
CCTCTTTTCTCCAGCACTGCAGCTGTACTCACCATAGGAATCTCCTCTTTTCTCCAGCACTGCAGCTGTACTCACCATAGGAATCTCCTCTTTTCTACAGCACTGCAGCAGTACTCACCACGGGAGTCTGCTCTTTTCTCCAGCACTGTAGCTGTACTCACCATAGGAATCTCCTCTTTTCTCCAGCACTGCAGCTGTACTCACCATAGGAATTTCCTCTTTTCTCCAGCACTGTAGCTGTACTCACCATAGGAATCTCCTCTTTTCTCCAGCACTGCAGCTGTACTCACCACAGGAGTCTGCTCTTTTCTCCAGCACTGTAGCTGTACTAACCACAGGAATCTCCTCTTTTCTCCAGCACTGCAGCTGTACTCACCATAGGAATCTCCTCTTTTCTCCAGCACTGTAGCTGTACTCACCATAGGAATCTCCTCTTTTCTCCAGCACTGCAGCTGTACTCACCACAGGAGTCTGCTCTTTTCTCCAGCACTGCAGCTCTGACAGTCTTCATAAGACATGAAGCAATGCAGCCAATCAGTGGTCGTAGCGCTCAAATGACCGGTGGTCATGGCGTCATCGCTAGCAGTCTGAGTGTGGAGATTGTCAAAGCAGCAACGGGAATCGATTATCTCAAGGTGATTATCAATTTTCTTTGTCTTTTATCCCTTCTTTTATCATTTCTTTTAAGAAGCCCAAAAAGTAAACTGTTTACATTGTTAATAAGATCAACAGGAGCGAAGATGAAACAGAAGACCTGATGGACAAATCAACTCACCACATTGTTTTTTTTTTTTAAACACCCAACTCTCCTTTTTAACAAATATGGCAAAGCAGCTGAAATATCCAGTCTTTTTATGTAACACAAAAGTCATCTCAGCGTTTCATATGTCTATATGATATCAAGAATTTATCTTCTCCAGTGATGAAAGGACCAAAGACTTTAAGGGTGCACCGTAGGAACACTCATTTCTCGATAATCATGCAGTCTAAACGGGCTGCGAATCATCCGACTAATAAGCAAAACGCTTGTTTGTCAAATGAAATGGGCTTTAGTCTTACAAATTATTGCTCTCGGCAGCAGATCAAGAACTGTGCTACCGAAAACTATGTCAGCCTATGAGCACAGATCCATTTATGAATGATTGTTTGGAAGGATGGTTGGCCTGTTTAAACAGGATATCAAATGATCGCTTATCGGCTTCTATGTAGCCAATCTGTGGTTTGTTCACAGCCGCGTGTTTACTAGTGTAAATGAGCCTTAAGCCACTCATGTTAATATTACATGCTGTAATGCTGCTGAAGTGCAGTATAGCACAACCTCCACCAGAGGATGCTGGTGAGGAAGAGAGGTTGCACACACAGCGTAACACCACTGAGCAGCAGCACAAGCGCCACTAGGTGGAGAAAGAGTGGTCAGACAAGCCGAGTCAGAAACAGTCAGGACAACAAGTAGCAGAGGTCACAACAATACACGTGGTCAAATACAAGCCAAAAGTCAGAGCCAGATGGGAGCAGAGATAACCGAGATGAGATAGTAAAACAGGTCAGAAGACAAACCAGGTCACATACCAAAGGTCCAAGCACAGGGAGCGAATACTAAGACAAGCGGGGTAGCAGGAAAGGGAAGTCACGAGAACAGAGTAAACGGGCAGAGGACAAACACGGTATCAAGGGGTCAGCTGCTCTAGCCTGGAAGAATGAACTATTACTGACATTAGTCTGAAGGCCACAGCAGACTGAAATAACCCCACAGAACCCAAAACAAGGCAGAGAAGGGTAACCCCCGCATGACCAGACCGGGGAGAGAATAACATGAAATAAACCCCGGCCTGGATCATGACACATACTTCATAAAAGCTTTTACATTTGCAAATACCTGTTTCCCACTTTGCACGAAATAAACCTCTAAATAGCTTCAAATTTGCCAGAAAAATTATTTTTAGCAATGGAAATAGTTAAGTTTGAGTGTTGGGTAATGGAGCACAATTATATATATATGATATATATACAGTATATATACACACAGTATATACATGTAAACATACTGCATGTATCAGCAATAAAACTTTGTTAAAAGTTTACAATAATAATAACGTAATAATAAAATGTAGCAAACATGAAACTGCAAAATTGCACAATATACAATTATTTCTAATGACTTTCCTCATTCTCCAGTCTTATATTGAAAGGCTTCACCCCTGATGGCAGAACTCTCTCTGCCAAGGAAACTAAGGAACTTCTGAACGCCGGTGACAAAGATGGAGATGGTAAAATCGGCGTGGATGGTAAGTATGTTGTAAAATAAGAAAGTGTCTACAGGGGTAGAGGAGGTATCTGTGTATTTTCTGAGTATCACAGTGATCAGGGATTGTAATGCCCAATGGAGGACCACACAACAACTCACTAAGGAGACATCTATCATCGGCACATACACTGCAATTATTAATAATATCCAATTTATTCCTTCATCCGACGATGGTCTGACATCTTTGATACTTACATGTTGAAGTTCATCAGTTTGATTGGATGATTGGATTCATATATGTATTTTATGATTTCTTTACCCTATATCAGAAACAGTGTCGACTTAAAGGGAATCTGTCACCAGGTTTTTGCTATGTAATCTGAGAGCAGCATGATATAGGGGTTGAGACCCTGATTCCAGCAATGTATCACTTACTGGGCAGCTTGCAGTCATTTTGATACAATCAGAGTTTTTTTCTGCTGCAGATCTAGCAGAGCTCTGAATGCTGATCCCTGTATAACTCCGCCCACACCACTGATTGTCAGTTTCCTGTGTACACTGTATATAGTCAGAAAGCTGCTAATCAGTGGTGAAGACAGGTAGTCCTCTAGTGATGATCTCCTGCTGACAAAAACTGATTTTATTGAAACAGTGCTGTAAGTGACACATCACTGGAATAAGGGTATCTGCCACTACATAATGCTGCTCTCAGATTACATAGCAGAAACTGCTGACGGATTCTCTTTACGATGATAGTGTAAGACAGCAAGCCATCATTTTTGCACCATATTCGCATTTGCTTTGTGTCCGTTTCCTCAGAATAACATACTGTTATCTTGTGTTCGCAGAGTTTGTAACCTTGGTGAGCGAATCCTAAGCAAGAGAAGCTCTGTTGTTATTTTAGCAAAGCCTTTCCCCTCCTTGGACACCAATTTATTTATTGCTCCCGTTTTATACTCCACCTCTGGTCCCTGCCTCCTGGATCGCCGTGCTGGAACAAAGCGTAACACAATGCAATAAAGGGCAGAAACGTCTCAGAAACTAGAATCTGTCTGTGTTCATTAATTCATTTTTTTCCTTATTATTTTTCTTGCGTTACTTCACTTTGACATTTGTGTGGTTTAGGATTTAGTGATGGCACACTTAGGGTATGCGCAGAAAAAGTCTTCTTCAGGGGCAGACAGCTGAACAAGACATTGCAAAAAGAGCTCAGGACACGAGCAAAAATAAGCAAAAAGAAAGTCTAGAACAAAAGACATGATCGTGTCCTGAGCCGTCATCCTCCTGGAAAACTCAGTGGATTCACACAAGTCATGTTCTTATCGGGGCTATCCAACCAACAATTACCACTAAGAATGAGGACCCCAGGCCTCCATTGTAGTGACCCTCACTCCATTCACTTCTATGGGTCTATGGGAGCGATATTCTGCATTTCTGACCACTGCTCGCATAGATAATGCACTGCACAAACACTGGACCCATATTCTTGAGAGCAGTGGGTGATAAATGTTGTTGGCAAGATAATCCCTTTAAAGAGAAACTGTCACCAGGTTTTTGCCACCTAATCTGAGAGCAGCATAATGTAGAGACAGAGACCTTGAAAGCAGCATAATGTAGAGACAGAGACCTTGATTCCAGCTATGTGTCACTTACTGGGCTGCTTGCTGCAGTTTCGATAAAATCACAGTTTTATCAGCAAGTGATTAACTAGTAAACCTGCTGCCAGGTAGTCTTCCATATTCATAACCCCCATCTCCCCGCACGACTGATTATCAGGTGATGGTCTCCACCAGAGAACAAGGGGCGTCATGAAGGACCAGAGCATCTTTAAGCAATTCTGAAATGCTTTTATGGAACTGGCCCTTGAGAGCTACATCATTCCACAGAACTTCAGTGAACCACTGCCGAAACTCAGTGCAATAGTTCTCCGCTGTGTGACCCCCATGTGCCAGGTCCATGATCTTAGTCTCAGCGACTTGGATCCTATCAGGCTCCTCATAGATGAGACCTAAACTGTCAAAAAAGGCGTCAACATAAGGCTGTTCTTCAGCTTGCGGCGACAAGGAAAATGCCCAGCTCGGAGGAACCCCTCACAGTAGGGACATTATTATTATCACCAGCTGGAACTAATCCCCTGACATCCGGGGAAGAAGGGTAAAAATAACCTACAGTTCTCCCTGAATACCATAAAATGGTCTTTCTCTTCCGAAAATGTATCAGAGAGGGCCATTACAGGTTCGGGAGAGACAAACTGCACATAAGAGGGGCCTAAAGTGTCCTTAACAGTAACACAGACGACCGTGATTGCTTAGAAAGCTATACATGAAAAAGAGTCCTCCAAACAGAACTATTAATTAAATACTCAATTTTATTGACACAAAAAAAATAAAAATAATTAAAATTGAAGAGACACCAAACATACAGGAAAAGAAAAAACACTGAGCATAAATTATGTCGGAAATGAATTCTACGTATTCTGTGTCATCAGTTGCACAGTGAAAGGGGACTAAACTCTTGTATTCTTAATCTAAATATTATTTTAGACACTGAAACCCCGACGGAATTGTTTATGATAAAAAATCCATACAAAAAAGTACAGAGTGCAAACAGACAGCTGGACAGCTGGGTCATCAGACACAGAAACAAGTGATGCTGGAAGGTGTTGTGGGTAAATTTCAAGTCTCTACGGCAGAAATGGGTAATTATAAAGGAATATTTATGATAGCATGATCCAAGGCTATCATTCTACAGAGAGACCCAGAGGTATCATAGTAATCCTATAAAAATACCACTGCTTATCAAAAAGCACATTACAGCATAATGACACATATTGCAGAATCCCGGCTACACAGTGCATGCTAGGTAATAGGTACTAAACATGATTAGCTAAATTCCAGACAGCTTTAGTGTAACCCCTTAACGGGCGTTTCGCCTGTTCTTCCTCTGAAGGGGCTCTCGGTTCTGCTCAGCCCTTATTCACATAGGACGTCTGGTATGATTCGGTAACCAAGGAGGATAATAGGGAAATAGGCTAGGCAACCAGATACCCAGAGATGTTGGTAACTTAGAGGATTGCAGACCCCTAAACTGACAACACAACTAGAATTAGCCGTGGGACGTACCTACGATGCCCTAGACGCCACGACACAGCCAAAGAGTTAACTAAGCCTAAGAGAGAAAGGGGAAAGCTAAACTGCCTCGGAGTAGAGCCCAAAAGGAATAGATAGCCCCCAAACATATATTGCCGGTGAGACAGATGAGCCACAAAACACAGGCAGAAAATAGAGTAAGCAAATGCTGGGGCCCAAACTGTCTGGATAGAACAGGACAGGAAAGGATACTGTCTGCAATCCCGCAAAAACCCTAAGAAAAATTCCAACAAGTCTGATATGCAAAAATACTGAGGCCACACGACCTCTCCCCCACGAAATCAGAATTCTGGTGTGAACTGGGCGCAAAACAACAGATACTGAAATAACAGGGGACTAGAAATACAGAAAAGACTGACATAAGCTGTGGCAAATGAAAGCAGAGTCCAGCACAGGTCCCAGCAGGGAACCCGGCTGAACTCACACCAGCAAGGCAGAAAACAGAGAAAAGCAAAAAGGGAACAAATGCCACAGATTAAAACAGACAAATAACTTATCTGAAAGATGCAGGACAAAGTAGGGAGCAAGCAGACTTCCAAAAGGCTCAGGAAGAAGACCAAATCACTGGCAACAACTAAGGGAAGGCTGCTCACTTAAATCTCTCCAGTCTGTAACACCTGACCTCCAATCATCTTCTTCAGGTGATTGACTTCTGTCAGTCAGAACAGCTCCATTACCAGCAGCAACCACCAGAGGGAGCCCAAACTCAGAAGCCAGATCAAAAGTGTTCACAAGAGACATCACTAATACTATGACACATGGTAAGGTTTTAATATTAGAGGTTAGGACCATCCCGAACTTGGGTACACCTAGATGTTGGTGGGATGGCTTTTATTAATCAAAAACGATGTTTAATAAGTACCCCATGTTATTTATGCACTATTGCTTTTACTTATTTACTTACAGCAGGGTAAAGCTACTCCTATGGAATATGTGTAACGCGGCATGTGGCGGTAACCTCGGGTGAGGTATTCGTCTCTTACACCCCGCTGTTACATATGTGGACTTGTGCTGTGAGGGTCCACGCAGGCCGCATATAACCAGTGATGTTGGTTTACCACGACCAGATGTTTTACAGTTCAGTGAGGGAGACCACTATTTGAAAATACTCAAACAAAAAAGGCAGCTGTCACGACGTATAACAGATATATTCAAAGATATCAACCTATATCTAATGTGACATCATTCTAAATTTCATATAATAGAGAAAATCAACATGTATACATAGTATCTGCCAGCAATGTCTTACCTGACATAATATCCTATGTATTGTGGGTCAATACTGTGTACGTGTCACGCTGTCTCTGGATAGAGGTGGACCGGGGTCTATGCTGACCCTGAACTGGGGTCCTGACTAGTCCCTCTACCTGGAGGTACTGTTAATGGTACAGAGGTCCAGGCCGCCAGCGTAACCCTGTCTCCTGTAGATCCCTGACCACTGTAATCTAGTCCTGAGAAGGACCCTGATTACCACCACAGGGAATGGGCAGGTCACAGCTTACACACAGTCTAAGACAAACGAGACAGACAAGGGGTAAAGGAAACACAGCCTTGCATACAACACTTCCACTACAGAGGAACACAAAAGGTTAAGGAGATAAACAATAAGCGAGGAGAGGAAAAACCACAACAGGCACTCTTAGCTTAAGTCTTCTCAGAAACGATCCGCTCTGCTGGTCTGAATGAATGCTTTCACCGGCAACTTCCCCAGCAGACCAGCAGGTATATGAAGGAAGCTAATTAACAAAACATCAATCGCAGCTGGGCGAGGCTGGTCAGCCCAGCACCGAGAGAGAAAGAATTAACTCCCTCAGTGCCGAAAAACACCCAGCACCAGAAACTCAGCTGTGCGAAGTCAGGGTGTGCAATCGCGACATCTCCGCCGCGACACACCCGTGACAGTACCCCCCCTTCTACGAGGGGCCTCTGGACCCTCAGGGCCTGGTCTATCTGGGTGAGTAGTGTGGAAGGCCCGAACCAAACGGTCTGCGTTAATATCCGACGCAGAAACCCACATCCTCTCCTCTGGACCATACCCCCTCCAATGAACAAGGTACTGAAGGGACCGGCGATTCAGACGTGAGTCAATGATCTTTGATACCTGAAACTCCAAATTACCATTGACCACCACTGGAGGAGGAGGTAGAGGTGACGGTATAACTGGTGCCACGTACCTCTTAAGCAACGATTTGTGGAACACATTGTGGATTTTAAATGTAGGAGGGAGGTCAAGACGGAAAGCCACCGGATTAACTATTGAACTGATCCTGTATGGCCCGATGAATCTGGGACCGAGTTTCCAGGAGGGAACCTTAAGTTTTATATTCTTGGTAGACAACCATACCAGATCGTTCACACTTAGGTCCGGACCAGACACTCTCCTCCTATCAGCCATACGTTTGTATCGGTTCCCCATAGTGCTCAGATTATTAAGCACTCCTCTCCACACTGAAGAAAGTGACGACGAAAATCGTTCCTCCTCAGGAACCCCAGAAGAGCCCCCCCATTGAAAGTACAAAACTGGGGGTGAAAACCATATGCCCCAAAAAACGGGGACTTACCAGTGGACTCGCTCCGCCTATTGTTAAGAGCGAACTCTGCCAGGGGCAAGAAAGAAGACCAGTCCTCTTGGTTCTCTGAGACAAAACACCGGAGATATGTCTCTAAGCTCTGATTCAGACGCTCTGTCTGACCATTGGTCTGCAGATGAAAAGCCGAAGAAAATGACAACTGCATCCCCCGACGAGAACAAAATGCCTTCCAGAATTTGGACACAAACTGAGACCCCCAATCCGACACCACATTGGAAGGCAACCCGTGAAGTCTCACAATCTCCCCAATGAACACCTGCGCCAGAGTTTTAGCATTAGGAAAAGCAGGAAGAGCAATAAAATGTGACATTTTGCTGAACCTGTCAACTACAACTAGTATGACAGTTTTACCTGAAGACGGAGGAAGGTCCGTAATGAAGTCCACAGACAGATGGGTCCATGGACGCTCCGGGATTTTCAACGGTAAAAGGGCCCCAGATGGATGGGTATGTGGGGTCTTAGAGCGCGCACATACCCCACAGGACGCGACAAAAGTTACCACCTCTTTATTTAAGTTAGGCCACCAAAACCGGCGAGAAACGAGATCTACAGTTGCTTTACTCCCTGGGTGTCCTGCCAAAGCAGAATTATGATGTGCCTCGATAACCTTTTGTCTTAACTGATCTGGAATAAACAGTTTCCCTGGAGGTCCTACAGGGGCGTCCCCCTGAGCCTCCAATACCTCCTCCTCAAGCTCAGAGCATACAGCCGACACCACAACTCCCTCCTGAAGAATAGGAACCGGGTCATCCGTCTTCCCGGCCCCCGTGAAACTACGAGATAAGGCATCAGCCTTTACATTTTTTGACCCAGGACGATATGTGACGACAAAATTAAACCTGGTAAAAAACAACGACCATCTAGCTTGTCTGGAATTCAGACGTTTTGCAGACTCTAAATACAGCAGGTTCTTGTGATCAGTAATGACGGTGACCGGGTGGACTGCCCCCTCCAAAAAGTGACGCCACTCTTCAAAAGCCAACTTAATGGCCAAGAGTTCCCTATTGCCGACATCATAATTCCTCTCAGCGGACGACAATTTTTTAGAGAAGAAAGCGCACGGATGCCATTTACCAGGGGACGGACCTTGAGATAATACCGCACCCACTCCTACGTCAGATGCGTCTACCTCCACAATGAACGGTTGTGATGCATCAGGTTGGATGAGTATGGGTGCTGAAGCAAAACATTTTTTCAAGGAGGAAAATGCTTGACAAGCTTTGTCAGACCACCTAGAAAAATCCGTCACTTTTTTTGTCATGTCAGTGAGAGGTTTGACAACAGATGAGAAATTACGAATAAATTTCCGGTAGTAGTTAGCAAACCCCAGGAAACGCTGCAGTGCTTTAAGATCCTCTGGCCGATCCCATTCAAGCACAGCCTTCACTTTCCCAGGGTCCATACGGAAACCGGAGGCTGACACCAAGAATCCTAAAAACTGAAGTTCTTGTACAGCGAATACACACTTCTCCCATTTGGCGTACAGTTTATTATCTCGCAAGATCTGCAACACTTGTCTCACATGCTCCTGATGAGACACAAGATCCGGCGAGTAAATTAAGATGTCATCTAGATAAATGACAACAAACTGTCCCACTAGGTGGCGAAAGATGTCATTAACAAAATGTTGAAACACCGCCGGGCAGTAGTCAGACCGAAAGGCATGACAAGGTTCTCATAATGTCCCTCCGGAGTGTTAAACGCCGTCTTCCACTCATCCCCCTCCTTTATCCTAATCAGATTATACGCCCCCCTGAGATCCAACTTAGAGAACTATTTGGCGCCCACAATCTGATTGAAAAGATCAGGAATAAGTGGGAGTGGATACGGATCTCGGACCGTAATCCGATTAAGCTCACGGAAATCCAGGCAAGGGCGTAGGCCTCCATCTTTTTTCTTCACAAAGAAGAACCCCGCGGCCACTGGGGAAGATGAAGGTCTAATATGCCCCTTGGCCAGACTTTCCGAAATGTAATCCTTCATAGCTTGCCTCTCAGGACCAGAAAGGTTATATAACCTAGATTTTGGTAACTTAGCATCAGGAAGCAATTTTATAGCACAGTCATATGCACGATGAGGAGGTAATTCTTGACACCCTTCCTCTGAAAACACATCCTCAAAGTCCTCCAGAAAAGGAGGTAAGGTTCTAGGCACGACCGTACCGATGACCGTGTTCATGCAGTTACTATTGCAAAATTCACCCCACTGGCTTATCTCTCTGGATTGCCAATTAATAACTGGGTTATGTTTAGTTAACCAAGGAAGTCCCAACACAATAGGAGTGGGTGTCACGCTGTATAGCAGATATATATATGTGATGACAGTAATCTAAATCAAAAGGGCAACATACAATATAACATGCGCATAGATATATGATAACATAGAATTACCTGACAGAAAGTCCAGTGGGTCAATACGGAATCCGTTATACGCTGTCTCCGGCTAGAGGGTGACCGGGGTCTATGCTGACCCTAAACTGGGGTCCTAACTAATCCCTCTACCTGGAGGTACTGTTAAAGGTACAGAGGTCCAGGCCACCAGCGTAAACCCTGTCTCCTATCAATCCCTGCCAACTGTAATCTAGTCCTAAGAAGGACCCTGATTACCACCAAAGGGAATGAACAGGTAACGGTTAATGAACAGAAAGACATACAAGAAAGACAAGAAATAAAGTAAATAAAGTCTTACATACAACACTCACACACAGTAGGAACACCTAAGGTCTCAGAGATAAACTATAAGCTATAAGAGTAAAAACAACTAAGGAGCTCTTAGCTTAAGTATTCTCAGAACCGATCCAGTCTGCTAGACTACATAAAGGCTTTCACCGGCATCTAACAAGCAGACTGGCAGGTATATGAAGGAATCTAATTAGAACATAATCAAAAGCAGCCGGGCGAGGCTGGACCTAGTCTTAGCAAAGAGCTAGGGAAAATTAACTCCCTCATTACCAAACACAAAGAAACAGCAACTCAGCTGTGAGAAGTCAGAGTGTGTAATCGCGACGATCCTTGTGGCGATACACCCATGACAGTACCCCCCCCTCTACGAGGGACTCCGGACCCTCAGGGCCAGGTCTGCCCGGGTGAGTTGTGTGAAAGGTCCGAACCAATCCATCTGCGTTAACATCAGACGCAGGGACCCACGTCCTCTCCACAGGACCATACCCCCTACAATGAACCAAGTACTGAAGGGATCGGCGACTGAGACGTGAGTCAATGATTTTCGACCCATGAAATTCCACGTTATCATTGACCACCACTGAAGGCGGAGGTAGAGGTGACGATATGACTGGTGCCACATACTTTTTAAGTAATGACTTGTGAAACACATTATGAATTTTAAACGTAGGAGGGAGGTCCAGACGAAATGCCACAGGATTAATTATGGAACTGATCCTGTACGGCCCGATGAATCTGGGACCCAACCTCCAGGAGGAAACTAAGTTTTATATTCCTGGTAGACAACCAAACTAGATCGTTCACCTTCAGATCTAGACCAGAAACTCTCCCCCTATCAGCCATCCGTTTGTAACGGTTCCCCGTAACCTTCAGTCTTAACCGATCTGGAACTATCAGTCTCCCTGGAAGTCCCCCGGGGCGTCCCCCTGAGCCCCCAATACCTCCCCCTCAAGCTCAGAGCATACAGCTGACACTACAACTCCCTCCTGAGGAATAGGAACCGGATCATCCGTCTTCCCGGCCCCTGGGAAAGTACGAGATAAGGCATCAGGAAGCAACTTTATTGAGCAGTCATATGCGCGATGAGGAGGTAACTCTTTACACCCCTCCTCTGAGAACATCTCCCCAAAGTCCTCCAGAAAAGGAGATAAAGTCCTAGGCACAACCGCATCGATGACCGTGCTCATGCAGTTATTCCTGCAAAATTCACCCCACTGGCTTATCTTTCCGGATTGCCAATCAATCACTGGGTTATGTTTAGCCAACCAAGGAAGTCCCAACACAATAGGAGTAGGTAGACCCTCCAACACATAACAAGACAATTGCTCTTTATGTCTTGCCCCTACTCGAACATCTATGTTATGAAGAGCTTGTACCAAGCTACCTTGACCGAGAGGTCTAGAATCAATAGAGACTATAGGGACCGGTTTGGCCAATACACTCAGTTGCATACCATGCACCTGGGCAAACCGAGCGTCCACCAGATTAGCCCCGGACCCACTATCAAGAAAAACAGAAATCCTCTCAGTTCTAGTACCAATCACCACCTCCGCAGGCACGAGAAACTGAGAGGGATTTGGGGACGAAATACACACTCCCAGGTTAACTCCTTTCCTCAAAGAGGCCCGGGATGGACACCCCCAACAAAATGTCCCTCTCTCCCGCAAAAGAAACACCTTCTAGTCTTGCGGTGCACCGCCAATTCCCTCCTACAAAAAGATGTCCCTCCCAACTGCATGGGTTCCTCAGAACAGACCAGGGGAACCTCAGTATAAGGGACTTTAGTAGTAGGTGGAGTCATCACGGGAGGTGGAGTTACCTCGCGTCTTCCCCGAATTCGTCTATCCATGCGAATAGCGAGGGCCATAGCAGCCTCCAGTGATGGAGGAGAATCATACTGAGCCAACACATCTTTTAATTTGTCAGACAACCCTTGACAAAACTGGCTCCTAAGAGCTGGGTCATTCCACTGAGTATCTGTGGCCCATCTACGGAACTCAGAAGAATATTCCTCCGCTGGACGATTTCCTTGCCGTATTTTACGTAACTTTGTTTCAGCAAGGGAAACTCGATCCGGATCATCATATACCAGACCCAGGGCAGTAAAAAATCGATCCACTGACTGGAGATCTGGGGAGCCTGGAGAAATAGAGAACGCCCAAGATTGAGGGTCCCCTTGTAAGAGCGAGATAACAATTCCCACCCTCTGCTCTTCACTCCCAGATGACCGAGGCCGCAGCCGAAAGTACAATTTACATGCCTCCCGGAAAGTAAAAAATTTGTCCCGCCCACCAGTGAACCTGTCCGGGAGAGCAACCTTAGGTTCAGATCTGGTTTGCTCCGGGGGGAACAAAACCTTGGACTTAATGTCTGCAAACTCCATGGACAACCCCTGCAACTGCCGGGCCAGCTGGGCTACTGGATCCATGACAGCTGGAGAGAATCTTTAGTATGGCCGGTGAAAATGTCACGCTGTATAGCAGATATATATATATATGTGATGACAGTAATCTATATCAAAAGGGCAACATACAATATAACATGCGCATAGATATATGATAACATAGAATTACCTGACAGAAAGTCCAGTGGGTCAATACGGAATCCGTTATACGCTGTCTCCGGCTAGAGGGTGACCGGGGTCTATGCTGACCCTAAACTGGGGTCCTAACTAATCCCTCTACCTGGAGGTACCGTTAAAGGTACAGAGGTCCAGGCCACCAGCGTAAACCCTGTCTCCTATCAATCCCTGCCAACTGTAATCTAGTCCTAAGAAGGACCCTGATTACCACCAAAGGGAATGAACAGGTAACGGTTAATGAACAGAAAGACATACAAGAAAGACAAGAAATAAAGTAAATAAAGTCTTACATACAACACTCACACACAGTAGGAACACCTAAGGTCTCAGAGATAAACTATAAGCTATAAGAGTAAAAACAACTAAGGAGCTCTTAGCTTAAGTATTCTCAGAACCGATCCAGTCTGCTAGACTACATAAAGGCTTTCACCGGCATCTAACAAGCAGACAGGCAGGTATATGAAGGAATCTAATTAGAACATAATCAAAAGCAGCCGGGCGAGGCTGGACCTAGTCTTAGCAAAGAGCTAGGGAAAATTAACTCCCTCATTACCAAACACAAAGAAACAGCAACTCAGCTGTGAGAAGTCAGAGTGTGTAATCGCGACGATCCTTGTGGCGATACACCCATGACAGTGGGAAGGCCCTCCAACACATAACAAGACAATAGTTCTTTATGTATTGCCCCCACTCGAAGGTCTATGTTATGCACGGCTTGCACAAAGCTACCTTGACCGAGAGGCCTGGCGTCAATAGAGAATATAGGGATAGGTTTGGCCAATACACTCAGTTGCATACCTTGCACCTGGGCAAACCGAGCGTCCACCAGATTAGCCGCGGTCCCACTATCCAGAAGAACAGAAATCCTCTCAGTTCTCGTACCTACCACCACCTCCGCTGGTACGAGAAACTGAGACGGACTTGGGGACGAAATACATACTCCCAGATTGTCGTCCACCACACAACCTGGGATTAATAGTTTTCCGGCGACTTCTTGCTCAGTACAGTACGGGATGGACACCCCTCAATAAAATGTCCCTCTCTCCCGCAGAAGAAACACCTTCTTGTTTTGCGGCGCACCGCCGATCCCCTCCCTCGGAATGATGTCCCTCCCAACTGCATAGGTTCCTCGGAACAAACCAGGGGAACCTCAATATTAGGGACTTTAGAAGGAGGTGGAGTCATCACAGGGGGCGGAGTTACCCCACACCTCTCCCGAAGCCGTCTATCAATGCGAATAGCAAGAGCCATAGCGGCCTCCAGTGACGGGGGAGAATCATACTGAGCCAACACATCTTTTAATTTGTCAGATAAACCTTGACAAAACTGGCTCTTAAGAGCTGGGTCATTCCACTGAGTATCCGTGGCCCACCTACGGAACTCTGAAGAAAATTCCTCCGCCGGACGATCTCCCTGCTGTATCCTACGTAACTTCATCTCAGCAAGGGAGACCCGATCCGGGTCATCATATACCAGACCCAGGGCTGTAAAAAATCGGTCCACTGACTGGAGAGCCGGGGAGCCCGGGTGGAGAGAGAACGCCCAGGATTGAGGGTCCCCTTGTAAGAGCGAGATGACAATTCCCACCCTCTGATCCTCACTCCCCGACAACTGCGGCAGCAGCCGAAAATACAATTTACATGCTTCCCGGAAAGTGAAAAACTTGTCCCGCCCACCAGTGAACCTGTCCGGGAGAGCTACTTTAGGTTCAAATCTGGTTTGCTCCCGGGGGTACAAAACCTTGGATTTAACGTCCGTCAGCTCCATGGACAAACTCTGCAACTGCTGAGCTAAATGGGCTACTGGATCCATGGTGGCTGGGGAGAATCTTTAGAGTGGCCGGTGAAAATGTCACGACGTATAACAGATATATTCAAAGATAGCAACCTATATCTAATGTGACATGATTCTAAATTTCATATAATAGAGAAAATCAACATGTATACATAGTATCTGCCAGCAATGTCTTACCTGACATAATATCCTATGTATTGTGGGTCAATACTGTGTACGTGTCACGCTGTCTCTGGATAGAGGTGGACCGGGGTCTATGCTGACCCTGAACTGGGGTCCTGACTAGTCCCTCTACCTGGAGGTACTGTTAATGGTACAGAGGTCCAGGCCGCCAGCGTAACCCTGTCTCCTGTAGATCCCTGACCACTGTAATCTAGTCCTGAGAAGGACCCTGATTACCACCACAGGGAATGGGCAGGTCACAGCTTACACACAGTCTAAGACAAACGAGACAGACAAGGGGTAAAGGAAACACAGCCTTGCATACAACACTTCCACTACAGAGGAACACAAAAGGTTAAGGAGATAAACAATAAGCGAGGAGAGGAAAAACCACAACAGGCACTCTTAGCTTAAGTCTTCTCAGAAACGATCCGCTCTGCTGGTCTGAATGAATGCTTTCACCGGCAACTTCCCCAGCAGACCAGCAGGTATATGAAGGAAGCTAATTAACAAAACATCAATCGCAGCTGGGCGAGGTTGGTCAGCCCAGCACCGAGAGAGAAAGAATTAACTCCCTCAGTGCCAAAAAACACCCAGCACCAGAAACTCAGCTGTGTGAAGTCAGGGTGTGCAATCGCGACGATCTCCGCCGCGACACACCCGTGACAGCAGCACTCTGTAGCGCCATAGCATGCAAATATGAAATATGAAAATTGAATTGCATTACTGCATTAGAAATATGAAAAATTGAGAAAGCTTAGCGCATAAAATGGCCAATTCATGTGTACCTGGAAGCCAAGTTAAGGCGATTCTCATTTTCCAGGACCTAAACCTAATGCCAATCCTCGCTTAGACTAAAGTCTTCATCTGTGTGGGAACCTTATGTAAATCCTCTCTTTAGACTAAAATCTATAGCTGAGGGGTAATAGCCATGCTGTGATTAAAAACGCCTGTGGCTAAGAGGCGGAGTGCACAGTCAGAAGACTAATGAATACAAATCTCAAAAAACTGACCGTCGCATCCAAACATAAACGAAGTGTGAACAGGTGCTTAACCTAGAGTCACCAACTCATATACACTCAAACAAAAAAGGAAGCACTCTTTTTGTTTGAGTGTATATGAGTTGGTGACTCTAGGTTAAGCACCTGTTCACACTTCGTTTATGTTTGGATGTGAGATTTTTTGAGATCACTATTTGAAAATAAACTTTTCACTAAACGGGAATTTGGTAGGGAATATATACAAGAGATACAGGGTACACATTCTTATGAATGTTTTCTTCACAACTTGAAGCATTTTCCACACACTTTTCTACCTTCTTTACTGTCCTTCATCTTCATTTTTCCTCTTTCTACTTTTCCTCTGCTTCCACTGTTTCTCACTACTTCACCACTGTAAAGGGGGTGAGAAGAAGATGCTGAGTCAAGAAGGGTTAAATTATATATTAATATTAATGTTTTATTGTTATTACTGTTTTATAAATTTGCATTATATCCTTATGGCCTGTTTGTGTCTCGGTTTTCCTGGAGGCTTTACCTCAAAGACATCCTCAGGGATTGGAGAAGGCTGTCCATAGGGGAATCCTTACAAGGCATAGGGATACACTGTGGGGAAAAAAGTATTTAGCCACCAATTGTGCAAGTTCTCCCACTTAAAAAGATGAGAGAGGCCTGTAATTGACATCATAGGTAGACCACAACTATGAGAGACAAAATGAGAAAACAAATCCAGAAAACCACCCTGTCTGATTTGGCAAGATTTAGTTTGCAAATTATGGTGGAAAATAAGTATTTGGTCATTAACAAAAGTTCATCTCAATATTCTGTTATATATCCTTTGTTGGCAATGACAGAGGTCAAGCGTTTTCTGTAAGTCTTCACAAGGTTGGCGCACACTGTTGGTGGTATGTTGGCCCATTCCTCCATGCAGATCTCCTCTAGAGCACTGATGTTTTGGGCCTGTCGCTGGGCAAATCCCTCCAAAGGTTTTCTATGGGGTTGAGATCTGGAGACTGGCTAGGCCACTCCAGGACCTTCATATGCTTCTTACGAAGCCACTTCTTCATAAGTATCCACAATCAGTGATGGTTTGGGGAGCCATGTCATCTGCTGGTGTAAGGCTACTGTGTTTTATCAAGACCAAAATCAGCGCAGCCGTCTACCAGGAAATTTTAGAGCACTTCATGCTTCCCTCTGCCAACAAGCTTTTGGAGATGGAAATTTCATTCTCCAGCAAGACTTGTTGCCACCTGTCCACACTGCCAAAAGTACCAAGACCTGGTAAACAAATAACAGTATCACTGTTCTTGATTGGCCAGCAAACTCGCCTGACCTTAACCCCATAGAGAATCTATGGAGTATTGTAAAGAGGAAGATGAGACACCAGACCCAACAATGCAGACGAGCTGAAGGCTGCTATCAAAGCAACCTGGGCTTCCATAACCCCTCAGCAGTGCCACAGGCTGATCGCCTCCATGCCAGGCTGCAGTGATGCAGTAACTGATGCAAAAGGAGCCACGACCAAGTATTGAGTGCATTTACTGAACATACATTTCAGTAGTCCAACATTTCAGATTTTAAAATCATTTTTTCAAGCTGGTGTTATAAAGTATTCTAATTTACTGAGATAATGACTTTTGGGTTTTCATTGGCTGTAAGCCATAATCATCAACATTAACAGAAATAAACACGTGAAATAGATCACTCTGTGTGTAATGACTCTATATAATATGAGTTTCACTTTTGCATTGAAGAACTGAAATAAATTAACTTTTTCATGATATTCTTTTTTTTTTTGTATATATTCTTTATTTAGAAAATTTCAATAATACAACAGGAAAGGAAAAAAAGGGTAAATGTTTCCAGAAATAGTAAAAGAAGAAACAAAGAAAAAACATTCGTAATAAATCACAACGATAACACTACAAGGCTGCGGTTTTGCAAACCAAAAGGGTTGTAAGAAGAGTTTAAAAAACAAGGGGCAGTGGTGGGGAGGGACACAGGAAGGAAAGGGGAGGGTAGGGAGTCAGAAAGTCCTGCTTAAAATATAGAGATTAACTAAGCGATTTGGGAAATCAAACTCAAATCAAGGCATGAACATTACAGAACAGGCTATATGTAAAAAAAAAAAGGAATAACAAAAGAAACTTATAGGGAGACAGAAATTAAGGATTGCCGTTACCGGTTGTGCTTATTTGGTGATCCTCTGAGGCGTTCAACCAGGCTATCCATGCGTTTAGAGTCTTTAGGTTTTTAGATCCTGAAAGTCTAATTTTCTCGTATATACCGATTTGGTTGGATTCTTTTATCCATTCTTTGCAGGTAGGGGTCTCTACATCTTTCCAGATAGTTATTTTAGCTGCGTTGAGCAGGTGAGGTATCAGTGAGCCTTTTTTAAAGTGTAAATTTGAAGGATCCAGATAAAATAGAATGAAACGTGATGTTAATGGGATGTCTACGTTTAAGGTTTTCTTATATGCTCTCTAACTTTCTCCCAAAAACTTTAATTTTTGTGCATTCCAGCCAAATGTGAGACGGAGAACTTTTCATGATATTCTAATTTTGTGAGATGCACCTGTACTTATATTAGAAAATGGTGTGATTTCATATTTTTATTTTTCTGTAAAAACAATTAAATATAAATTTGACAGCCCATTTAACTTCAATAAATGACTTGTCGACATATACTATTCCACTGATATGTCTTTTTTTGCCCTGGGCATCCCATTTTTATGTCATAACAACCTAAAAGGGAAAGGTGGTGACAACAGCTTTGCGGATTTATGCCACAGAAACAATATAATGTAACCTGTCTGTACTGATGGTTCAAATAAAAAATGTGAGAAGACCAAAAAGGAGTGATGGACTTTAAGATATAACTACATATCTAAAACAAGACTGTTACCATTGAAGGCTGTCCTTCTCCACATCTTCAATGTCAAGCATGTCACCACAAAAAAATAAGAAATTCCAGTGAAAAGTTACAAGCCGAACCATGCTTGCTTAATGTCTCTCCATCATCACATGTCTTGGAGCTAGTCAGTCACAGAATAGCTAAGGGACAAGTGTCTGTTACACACCATCTACGGTGCGTACTGTGGGAAATTACCAAATGTCTCTGGGCTTTTATCACTTACTTGCGCAGACATAGCCTGGAGTACAGCCTCAGGCAAGCCTCCTATGTTCACATACAACTTGATCTATACTGATACTCCAATGCTGTGGCTTAAAATAGATTTCATAAGAGCAGCATTTCTATGTCCAGCCCAGAATTCATTATATTATCAGTTCTTTATATAATCCCACCCAAGTATTGGCAGCTGTGAACAAATTATTGGGCAGATACATGTAACTTAGAATCCATAATCTATTCTAGGTTATATTCTCTATACTATATACATTTATACTGTAAGGTAGGTGTAGGGCAGATAAACCTCGAGTAATGCTTTAGTATATATGGGACTAAAAGGGGTTAATCAACCATGTCTCCACCCTTTGGGTGTGGGTCACTTTGTAAAATGAGACTAGTTTGTCTCACACGTGGCTGTGTGTATGGAGGTGTGCAGATCTCCTAGATTAAGTGCCTTTGCTAAAGGTCTAAGAAGATGGACTCTAAGGGTATGTTCCCACGGTCAGTAAACGCTGCGGGTTGGACACTGCGTACCTCCGCAGCGTCAAACCCACAGCGGCCAGATGTTACAGCATAGTGGATGGGATTTCAAGAAATCCCATGCCCACCATGCGTGCACGGACCCCTCAGGCTTCTCTGCGGAGCGCAGCATATCTATTTATGCAGCTGAGATGCTCCGCTGTGTAAATTACCCATTCACGATCATTAGTTGCGGTAAAACCGCATTATCTTCCTAGCCCGCCTGGACTACTGCAACGCTCTATTACTTGGCCTCCCCATTACTCGACTATCCCCTCTCCAGTCCATCCTTAATGCAGCAGCCAGGGTCATCCATCTGGCTAATCGGTACTCGGACGCGTCCGCTCTTCGCCAGTCCTTACATTGGCTGCCCATTCATTATAGGATACAATTCAAAGTACTTGTTCTCACCCACAAAGCTCTCCACAGTGCAGCACCCCCCTACATCTCTACATCTCCTCCCTCATTTCTAACCTTTCCCTAACTCCAACCCTAACCCAACACTAATGATGACATAGTCAATATGATAACCTAAGGTTATCAAATTCTGTGCTGTACCTGTTGTTTCAAAATGCTCACTATACCCCTGGATAAAATACTTGAGGGGTGTGGTTTCCAAAATGAAGTCACTTGTGGGGGTTTCCACTGTTGATGCACATCAGGGGCTCTCCAAACACGACATGACATCTGCTAATTATTCCAGCAAATTTTACAGTCAAAAAGTCAAATGGAGCTCCTTCCCTTCTGAGGCCTGGGAAACCTCATTTTGGGGTTCATTTTATCCTAATACCCTTGTGAAAATAAAAAGGTTTGGGTCTAAAGTAAATTTTTTGTGAAAAAAATTAAATGTTAATTTTTTCCTTCCACATTGCCTCAGTTCCTGTGAAGCACCTGAAGGGTTAATAAACTTCTTGAAAGTGGTTTTGAGCACCTGGAGTGGTGCCATTTCTAGAATGGTGTCACTTTTGGGTATTTTCTTTCATAGACCCCTCAAAGTTACTTCAAATGTGATGTGATCCCTAAAAAAAATGGTTTTGTAAATTTTGTTGGAAAAAGGAGAAATCACTGGTCAACTTTTAACCATTTTAACTTCCTAACAATAAAAAATTACTAGATTATAAGATGACTTTTTTCCCCCAAATTTGGGGGAAAATGGGGGTGCAACTTATAATGCGTATATACCTTACCGTTACCGTTGCTGCAGGCTGGGATGAGAGGGTGTACAGCGGTGCTGCAGGTGCCTGGCGGTGCTTAGGGGGTGTCCGGCGCTGCGAGGGTGTCTGACGGTGCTGCCCGGTGTGCCTGCTGTGGGGGGCTCTGCCAACATTTTGTGAAAGGCCAGAGCCCCCCGCAGTTCCATGGTTTTCCTGTGCGGTAGACTCCAGGAAAATGGCCGCCGGGAGCGACGCATGCGCAGATGGAGATCTCGGCACCAAGATCTCGGGAGATGAGATTTCAGCGCTGGTGCCGAGATCTCCATCTGCGCATGCGCCACCCCAGCGGCTATTTTCCCAGAGTCCACCGCACAGGAAACCATGGAACTGCGGGGGGTCTGGCCTTTCGCACAATGTCGGCAGAGCCCCCCCGCAGCGCCGGACACCCCCATAGCACCACCAAGCACCCGCAGCACCTGAGACACCTGCAGCAGCACCGGGTAGCATCGCTGGACACCCCCGCAGTGTCGGTCACTCGCAGCAGTGTCGGACACCCGCAGCAGCTCCAGACACCCGCAGCGGCGCACTGCACATCGGAACGCCCCCCCATCCCAGCCTGCAGCATCATCCCACTCCTGCCTACTCCAGCAGCAACCATGGGTACCCGCTTCACTGCAGCCACCACCTCCGGTAAGCAATGAAACACATGGATTATAAGAAGCACCACCAATCTATTAACAAAAAAAAATCCTTTTTTTCTCTTCTAAATTTGGGGTGCATCTTATAATCCGAAAAATACGGTATGTTTCAAAAATTGTGCTGATATACAGTGGTGGCCAAAAGTATAATGCTCAGTTTCTTCCTGAAAATGATTGCAATCACAAATTATTTGCTATTTTTATCTTCATTTAATTTGCTTGCAAGGAAAAAACACAAAAGAGATTGAAGCAAAAATCAAATCCTTGATCATTTCACACAAAACTCCAAAAATGGGACAGACAACAGTATTGGCACCCTCAGCCTAATACTTGGTTGCAGAACCTTTAGCCAAAATAACTGTGAACAACCGCTTCCGGTAACCATCAATGAGTTTCTTACAATGCTCTGCTGAAATTGTAGACCATTCTTCTTTGGCAAACTGCTCCAGGTCCCTGATATTGAAGGGTGCCTTCTCCAAACTGCCATTTTGAGATCTCTCCACAGGTGTTCTATGGGATTCAGGTCTGGACTCATTGCTGGCCACCTTAGAAGTCTCCAGTGCTTTCTCTCAAACCATTTTATAGTGCTTTTGGAAGTGTGTTTTGGGTCATTGTCCTGCTGGAAGACCCATGACCTCTGAGGGAGACCCAGCTTTCTCACACTGGGCCCTACATTATGCTGCACAATTTGTTGGTAGTCTTCAGACTTCATAATGCCATGCACACGGTCAAGCAGTCCAGTGCCAGTGGCAGCAAAGCAACCCCAACACATCAGGGAACCTCCGCCATGTTTGACTGTAGGGACCGTGTTCTTTTTTTTGAATGCCTCTTTTTTTTTCCTGTACACTCTATGTTGATGGTTTTTCCCAAAAAGCTCGACTTTTGTCTCATCTGACCAGAGAACATTCTTCCAAAACGTTTTAGGCTTTCTCAGGTAAGTTTTGGCAAACTCCAGCCTGGCTTTTTTATGTCTCGGGGTAAGAAGTAGGGTCTTCCTGGGTATCCTACCATACAGTCCCATTTCATTCAGACGCCGACGGATAGTACGGGTTGACACTGTTGTACTCTCGGACTGCAGGGCAGCTTGAACTTGTTTGGATGTTAAGGCACTGTTACACTTAGCGATCGCACCAGCGATCACGACAACGACACGACCTGGCGAGATCGTTGGTGCGATCGCTATGTGGTTGCTAGTTAGCTTCCAAACACAAAGATCTCATCAGAGATCAGCGATCTGTATAACGACCTCTGCGGTTGTTGGGAAAACCTAGTCCCACCTGCGATGCTGGTAAAGTCGTTCATAAAGGATGTCACACTCAGCGATTCAGGCTCACCAGCGGGACACCAACGACCAAAAAACGGCTCAGAACGTTCATGAACGATCAGCGACATCGCAGCGGGGGCCACATCGCCGCTACATGTCACACACAGCGACGTCGTTAACGAGATCGCTGCTGCGTCATAAAATCGCTGACGCTTTAGCGATCTCGCTAGCGATCTCGCTTAGTGTGACAGTACCTTAAGTCGAGGTTCTTTATCCACCATCCGCACAATCTTGCGTTGAAATCTCTCGTCAATTTTTCTTTTCCTTCCACATCTAGGGAGGTTAGCCACAGTGCCATGGCCTTTAAACTTCTTGATGACACTGCGCACAGAAGACACAGGAACATTCAGGTCTTTGGAGATGGACTTGTAGCCTTGAGATTGCTCATGCTTCCTCACAATTTGGTTTCTCAAGTCCTCAGACAGTTCTTTGGTCTTCTTTCTTTTCTCCATGCTCAATGTGGTACACACAAGGACACAGGACAGAGGTTGAGTCAACTTTAATCCATGTTAACTGGCTGCAAGTGTGATTTTGTTATTGCCAACACCTACTAGGTGCCACAGGTAAGTTACAGGTGATGGTGATTACACAAATTAGAGAAGCATCACATGATTTTTCAAACAGTTCCAATACTTTTGTCCACCCTCTTTTTTAGGTTTGGTGTGGAATTATATCCAATTTGGCTTTAGGTCAATTCTTTTTGTGTTTTTTCATTGAAGACAAACTAAATGAAGATAATAATACCCAAGAATTTGTGTTTGCAACCATTTTCAGGAAGAAACTGAGTATTATCTAACAGAATTGCAGGGGTGCCAATACTTTTGGCCACCACTGTAAAGTAGACATGTGGGCAATGTTATTTATTAACTATTTAGTGTGGCATATCTCTCCAATTTAAGGGCATAAGAATTAAAAGTTTGAACACTGCAACATTTTCAAAATTTTTTGCAAAATTTCTGCTTTTTTCACAAATAAACGCAAGTCATATCGAAGAAATTTTACCACTAACATGAAATAAAATTTGTCACAAAAAAACAGTCTCAGAATTAGTGGGATACGTTAAAGTGTTCCAGAGTTATAACCTCATTGTAAGGTTCTTTGTCTCTGTTGACATGTTCCTTGAAACTCAGTTTTCCGTCGGCCATTTTGCTTTCTGTCCTTCTGCAGCTCTTGCCCTCAGTTAATATGGAGTTTCCAGTTTTCATGTTCCCGCCCTGATTCTTCCTCTTGCTTCTTAAGCAGCCTCAGCTGAACAATCAGTGCTCCTGAATCAAGCCTCAGTCAGTCTGTGACCTGACTCCTGGAAGCCTTGGACTTGTACTCCAGCTATTCCCTACTGAGGAACCTTGGAACACTTTTGGACTCTGGAAACCTGCTGTTTGGTGAATCCATGTTTGCAGAGGAATTACGGTACAGAGAAGAGATCCTGAACCTGCTTTGGAGATTTATTGTAGTGCTTGAAGTTACTCTGGTCTGCTGTGTCTCCTGTCGCTGTTCCTACAAACTGTGTGAACTTTTCAGCATGCTTGTATGAAGTAATACAAGTCATTTCATATCAACCTATGTCTCCTGTGTTTCCTCGCACCCAAGCACAAGACGCTATAGGAACTGTACACTATACATGACACTCATAAAGTGACAGTGGTCATAATTGTAAAATTTGACTTGGTCATTAAGGTCAAAATTGGCTCGTCCATTAAGGGGTTAATAATGAGTTTGTGGAAGACATGAAGAGTAGAATTTCAATATCAGCATTTGCACATGACGCTAAGTTCCACATGGCAATCACCACAGAGCAGGATACTCTAATGTTATAGTGAGATTGGGACAGCTGGAAGGTTGGGCCGAGAAATAGCAATTGAAATTCAATGTAGATAAATGAAAGGTTTGGGCTTCGGAAATAAAATATACAATTATGTGCTGAATGGTTAAACAATTGGAAAAAGCTGTCACTGAAAAAGACTTGGGTGTATGAGTGGACGGCAAACTCAACTTTGGTGGCCAGTGCCAGGCAGCTGCTGCCAAGGCATATAAAATAAAGGGATGTAGAAAAAGAGGCATAGATGCTCATGACAAGTAACTTTGTTGCCTCCATACAAGTTACTAGTTAGGCCACACTTAAAATAATGTGTTCAATTTTGCTCTCAAGTTTATAAGCAGGTACATAGAAAAGTGACCAAGGTTATTAATGGAATGGGTAGACTTTAGTAAAAACAGGTCAGAGATCTTTCTAGTGAACTTTTTACAACGGTGATAAGGGGCATCGTCTAGGTCTAGAGGAGAGAAGGTTTCTCCATTATCACAGATGGCGATTTTTTTACTGTGCGAGCAGTGAGACTATGGAACCCTCTGCCACATGAGCTCGTAATAGTAGGTTCACTTAAAAAAAATTAAAGCAGGACCTGGATGCCGTTCCTTAAAAATATAATATTCTATGGGTACTATTTTAGTAGTATTACATGGGTACTAGATTCTTTGGTGGGACGTTGATCCAAGGAATTGATCTAATTGCCAAATCTGGAATGTGTTAGAATTTTTCTCCTAATCTCGGGCTATTATGTGTCTCATGATTTTTGTCTTCTTGTGGTTTGCTCATACGTTAAACTGGATGGACTTGTATCTTCTCTCAACTTTAATGCAATGAATTTAAAAAAAATTATAAGGTAAGACGGTGCCAAGAAAAATATGTTGAGGCGAGTGGATGTCACAACACTGCAAAATGTGCCTCTATAGAAAGAAATGTCTAAAATCCCAAATAACAGTAGTGTTTCAAATCTGCCCTAATGGTAATCCAAAGAGCAGCCATGTACACAGCTCTGTGCCAAAATGGTAAATGAAGCAGCAGTCCCTGTGTCTTCTCCAGCAAGAAGTGCTTGCCCCAATGAATAGGGTGCAGGTACAGCAATCCACCCTTCAGGCATGCTTGTATGTGTCTTGACCCGCACCACAATTGTGGTTTACCAGAGCAATGGGGTACTCAGAGCCGAGCCCATGGAAGTCTATGGGGTTTGTCACAGGTAGCGGTGGCTCGGTCTGTGGCCCTGGCGGTCAGGCGTATGTTGGGGGGAATATTTACAGGGGATAGGTATATATACAGTTCGTGACGCCACCTGTAGTTCTCTG
Source organism: Oophaga sylvatica (assembly GCA_033576555.1). NCBI lineage: Eukaryota > Metazoa > Chordata > Amphibia > Anura > Dendrobatidae > Oophaga > Oophaga sylvatica. The sequence goes on along the minus strand of JARQOD010000009.1, from coordinate 21,586,860 downwards.
ATCACTAAGACCAGCGCTGCTGTAGATCTCTGAGGGGATGGTGAGGCAGCTAGATGTCGGGTCCCCTACAGGTGTGACTCTTCCCTCAGGTCGATAGTTATGGTGGGGTTGTGCAGGGATGCAATCAAATAACTCAGTCTCACACATAGAAGCTTCTTTCCATACCTTTTACTTCAAGTTGTTCAGGCAGGTCCCAGGGAGGCTGTTCGGGGTGGATGAATGCACGTAGCGGTAACAGTTGAGCAGGTTACAGGCCTCCTTCTCTTTCCAAATGTGATGAGTGAGTCCAAGCTTGCCTGTAGCTAAGTTAACTCTATAGTTTTCAGCTTTTCCCACTAGCTGTACTGCCCGGCCGGTTTTGTGATAGAGCCTTATAAGTGGTGAACTAAGTACTTTCTTTTGCCGCGCGCCGGACTCAGAAGTCTTGTTCTCCTGACTCGGTTACGTACTGGCACTCTAAGGGCGGCTTTCTGCAACCTAAGGTCCAGTAAGACTCTGGCTTTTCTATCACTATGCCTGGAGCTATAGTGACGCTTCGGTCCCCAGTGACCGGTGACAATGTGCAGGATAATCCGATCCTTAAGGCACTTCTGAATCCTTCCCACTATGCCCTTCGCCCTGCTTCTGCTTTCAATGTAGCACTGAAGCGTGAAGATAGAAAGTCAGTTTTCTTCCTTGGTCTCACTGAGTAACTCTCAGTTTCCTCAAAGTTCAGACTGAGTAAAAGGTAACTCTGACTAGACTCGGGATGATAACTAGTCATCCGTTACTAGACTCCACTTCGTTGAATTGGCAGGAACTAATCTTCTGCTCACCCAGAGCTCTGACAGGAATCCTCACTGTCTGAGAAGAACTAGCCCTGACTGCTCTGTACGATGACAGGAAGCTAGACTGACTCTCTCCTGTGCTACACGTCACTCCCCTATACACCCTGTGGGTGTGTCTGAAGTGTAAGTGAGTGTCAAGCTTTAACTGTTACCTTACTGTGCATTCTCCAGATCCTGTGTGCCTTACATACCAGGGCTACACATTCCCCCTTGGTAAAATACAGCACTCCCGGGCTGTGAAATATAAGAAGAAAGACATTTTGTTTTCCATTTAAACAAGTAACATTTTAAACTCTTCCATCAGGGAGGTACGGATTTCTTGAACGTTGCATTATAACAATAGGCATAGAAAAATACAAAATACTAAATAGACATTTTCATATAAATAGATGACGATATTCTTGTGAAGGACCCGCACCAAACCTTCAACGTGGGTCCTGGGTGGGCTGCAGGACATCTGAATGCAGACCTCACTCAGTGCCTCACCATACGGGTTTTATGTTCAGAGGTAGGTGTGCTGGTAGAGAATGCACAAAGTGCAACTATATACAAGATCAGTTCTTGGGCTGGCTCAGTCCTCAGCCTCAGAGTCCATCATGAAACATTTTCAAGTAATTTACATATCATAACAATACTTTATACAATTATCCATACTTAGTAAACTAGTTTGCTAGGACTACTTTTGATAACGAATAGGTATCTTCCCTTTCGTTGTACGTTCTGATCTACGTGGAGTAGCTTCAGGTATATTAATCTCTAACCCAACTGTTCTACGTAACGGCAAACTATAGAACTGCCTCAATCTTTCTATGGATCTGGCAAGCGTACTGATGGCTGGGCGGTGTGAGTCAGCTTCACCAGGGGTTCCCATAGCATGGGGCGCTGCTTCCGATGATTCTTCCTCTTGAGGTTCCGCAGGTTGGGGTGCTGCTGGAGTAGGTAACTCCTGAACTGGCTCAACTGGCACCATGGGCACAACTGGAGGTAGAACTTCCTCTTGTGGCTGATAAAATTGCAACACCGGAATTATTACAGCATCTCCCAGTCTCGGCCAATCTGCAGGGAAATCTCCCAGATCCGTGTGTATGACCTCTTCTTTTCTTTCTTCTTGATTGATGACAGAGTTCTCTTCACAAAACTTTAAGGGTTCTGGACACAATTTCAAATGGTCTCTGGACACAGTGGATATTGTTCTTCCTCCGTCCTTACTGATGATACAAACTTTTCTATTGTCATATTTGGAATCTTGTACGACGTAGGGTTCTTGCTCCCACTGGTTATCCAATTTGTGCATTTTCCTTTTCCTTTTCAATACCACTTCTCCAGGCATCAAAGGCTTGGCAGGAGCATTCCTGTTGTAAATATCTTCCTGTTTTTCCCGTACCTTGTTGAGACTTTCTTCTACACAGACTTGCACTCTTCTGTATTGCTCTTGCCGATTGATGTCCCAGTTTTCAATAGCGTCATCTGCCTCTGGTTCTACCACTCCAAGTTCTAAATCCATTGGTAGTCTTCCGGGCCTTGCTCTCATAAGATAGGCTGGAGTGCAGTTAGTGGAACTTACAGGTATATGGTTATACAAGTCAACCAAATCAGGTAGTAAGTCCGGCCATCGATTTCTGTCTTCCAACGGTATGGATTTCAACAAATCAAGGACAATGTGGTTCATTTTCTCACAAAGACCGTTGGTTTGGGGATGGTATGGTGTTGTTCTAATTTTCTTACACCCATACATGTGACAGAATTCCTTGAATAGATCAGCTTCGAAAGCAGGTCCTTGATCGGTTAATACTTGCTCCGGATACCCATGCGGTCTGCAGAAGCTTGCTTGAAAGGTTTTTGCTGCCGTCACTGCTGTCTGATCCTTAACTGGTACAACCACCAGAAATCTAGAGTAATGGTCCACCATGGTCAAGGCGTATGAGTATCCAGATCTACTTGGCGACAGTTTGACGTGGTCCAGGGCCACAATCTCCAAGGAACGAGTCGTCCGGATAGGCTGCAGGGGTGCCCTCTGACTACCGTAGTCCTTTCTTCTGAGACCACAGGGTCCACAGTTCCGACACCACCTCTCAATGGAGCTGCGCATCCCTACCCAGTAGAACCGGCACCTCAACAGGGTCTCCAGCTTTCTCCAGCCAAAGTGTCCTGCTTGATCATGGTATGCTTCCAACACCATTTGGACGTCTGCCTTGGGGACCACTATTTTCCAGACCATCTCGTGGGTCCTGGGATTGACGTATCTCCTGCACAACTTCTCACGGTATAGGAATAACCTGCTTCTCTCGTTCCACAGGAGCTTTGCTGACATAGGTGCATCTTTTTCCAAGGAGGAACCTTCCTGTCTTAACAACTCCTTGATACGGCTGACCACTGGATCGCTGTCCTGAGTCTCTTTCCAGCTGTGATGGGGTAAAGGATTTAACGTTGCACCATACTGCTTTCTGTAGACTCGATGCTCGTGGACTACCCCATTTCGATGGAACGCAGGTAGCTCAATTTCTTCCAGGTCGTCCGATTCTTCCTCCGTGTCAGAGTCATGCGGCATTCGGGACAATGCGTCAGCATTAGCATTCTTTCGGCCTGCCCGGTACTTGATAGTAAACTGGTAATTAGACAACCGAGCCATCCAACGCTGCTCCATGGCGCCCAACTTGGCCGTTTCCAGGTGCGTTAGCGGGTTGTTGTCTGTGTACGCCGTGAACTTGTTGGAGGCCAGATAGTGCTTAAATCTTTCAGTAATGGCCCAGACCAGCGCCAGAAACTCCAGCTTGAAGCTGCTATAATTTTCGGATTCCTCTCAGTTAGCCTGAGTTTTCTGCTGGCATAAGGGATGACTTTTTCTTGGCCATTCTGCTTCTGACTGAGAACTGCTCCTAAACCTTCATTACTAGCATCGGTGTACAGCAGGAACGGTTGGCTGTAATCAGGATACGTCAAGATCTCATCGCCTGTAAGGATCTCTTTCATCTTTTGGAATGCTTCAGCCTGTTCCTTACCCCAATTGAAGGGAGGATTTCTGCTCTTTAGGGATTGGCCTACTAGGAGGTCCTGTAGAGGCGCTGCCTTCTTCGTGTAATCTTTCACGAACCTTCTGTAGTAACCCGTTAGTCCCAGGAACTGTCGCACTTCCTTGAGGTTCTTCGGCTCCGGCCACTTCTGGATGGCAGTGACTTTCTCTGGGTCCGGCGCTACTCCTTCCGAACTGACGATGTGCCCCAAATATTGTACTTTCTGTTTGAGTAGATGGCATTTTGAGGGTTTCAACTTCATCCCGTACCTGGACAGGGACTCAAATACTTCTGCCAGGTGCTTCAGATGGTCCTCATATGTCTTGGAGTACACGATGACGTCGTCTAAGTATAGCAGCACGGTTTCAAAATTGAGATGTCCCAGGCAGTTCTCCATCACTCTCTGAAATGTTCCTGGGGCACTGCTGAGCCCAAACGGCATTCTGTCGAACTCACAGAGCCCCATTGGGGTGGTGAAAGCCGTTTTCTCACGATCCTCCTCAGCCACAGCCACTTGCCAGTATCCACTAGTCAGATCAAGGGTAGAAAAGTAGTTAGCCGTTTTCAGAGCAGCTAATGACTCCTCTATACGTGGTAACGGGTATGCATCCTTGTGTGTTATGCGGTTCACCTGCCTGTAATCCACACACATTCTCAAGCTACCATCTTTCTTTCTAACCAGGACTAGAGGTGCTGCCCAGGGACTACAACTATCCCTGATTACTCCGGCTTCTTTCATATCTCGCAACATTTCCTTAGCCTTCTGATAATGGGCTGGGGGTATAGGCCTATACCGCTCTTTGATGGGAGGATGACTGCCAGTAGGGATATGATGTTGTACTCCCTTAATTATCCCAAAATCAAGTGGATTCTTGCTAAATACTTGGGCGTACTCTTGCACCACCCGTAATACCACTTGCTTCTGGTGAGCGGGAGTGGTGTCCGTCCCAACATGGAGTTGCTGACACCATTCCGCCACCTGGGTTGCCGGGTCATTGTCCTCCGCTATTTGGCGGGAGTCTAAGGACTCAGCCGGGAGAATAGAATTATTGTCAACAGCATGTAGTTTAGCAATGGTTGCATAACGGGGTAAGTTTACCTCATCATCTCCCCAGTTGAGAAGCCGTACCGGTACTCTTCCATTCACCACTTCCACTACTCCCCTAGCAGTCATAAGTGTAGGTCTATGTTCTGAATGGTGGGGTTCTACTACAGCTTGGTAATTCTGTCCTCTCAGACCTATGGCTGCCCTGCACCAGATTATCATTTCACTCATTGGGGGTATCACAATGGGATTCGAGTCAGTGACCCGTACATTACCAATTTCGCCGTCTGTAAGCTTCGCTTGCTGCTGACACACCAGGGCCCGGATCTCCCTTTGGATTACTCCTTTCTGCCTTGGTCGGGCAATCTCAGCGAGCTGTTGGAGTAAGAACACAACTTCTCCCAAACAATTACTGATAATGTTAGTACCCAAAATTATATTTAAACCGTTCTCCTCATTTACAGTCTTTACTACCAGAAGCCCTGGTCTTTCAACTCCTCTCTGCCCACTTTCACATCTACACATTTTGTCCCGAGTACTTCTACAGGAAGACCATTAGAAGCATACACGGTAAAGTCAGGGCTCGGGGGTTTAAGACTGTCCATTGACCAGAACTTAGTATATAGGGCATCAGGTATTAGGGTCACCTGAGACCCAGTGTCTAACAATGCCGGAACAGCAATACCATCTAGAATGATAGACAGGTAGGGTCGTCCACCCACATACCTGCGGTTCCAGTCTAGGGGGCCTGACGGGTCTCCTCCTGGGTGTTGGCCCTCGGACCCAGGTTCTGCCCGTTTAAAGGACACTGTGGAGACATATGACCTTTCCGGTTGCATCGGTAACAGGTGATCTCCCGACGAGGAGGGTGTTGATCAGAGGTCGCTCCTGGGGGTGGCGTTGTCCTCCTCCGGGGGGGCGACGTCTTCCTTCTTCTCCGGTTCATCCACGGGACGTCTTCTGGGCAATCAGCTAATAAGATCTTCCCTTCTTCCTTTTCCGCAGCTGCAGGGCACTCATCACAGCAGCCAGATTTTTAGTCAGCTGGCGCACCTCTGAGCGCAGACAGTCCAATTCACTAGGGGGTGTCACCTGCGTTTTGGTTTCGGCCACTAGCGAGGAAAAGGGGGTTGCCGCCGGCTCCAGAGTGACTTCACCCTGACGATGTTGGGTTGCCACCTCAGGTTTGCCCAGGGGCCGCAGCCCTTTTATTGCCATGTCCTTTAGGGCATCAAAGGTAGCATCAGGGTGATCTAAAGACCACCAATTCACAGTTCTGCGTTCCGCTTGGGACCTCAGTCCTGCACAAATTGTTCTTTCAGCATCTTATTTTCATCAATGACACTTATGGTATTAACCTGCTTGAGGGCTCTCAGGGCCCCTTGTAGTCGGCAGGCATAGTCCCTTATGCTGTCACTTGGTTGCTGTGAACAGTTATAGAATGCCATCCGGAGATCTGTTTCGGTGCGATCTTCAAAAATGGCCTGTAACTTTAAGAGGATTGCAGGCACCAACTCCTGGTCCGTGGTAGCCCAAGTCTCCACTTCTCTCTCAGCAGCGCCAGTTAGCTGCCCTATTAATACTGCAGCTTTTTGCCTCTCAGACATAGAGTACATTTCCAGGACACTGCATATCTTCCGTTTGAATCCTGCTAAAGTGCCTGGCTCGCCGCTGTACTGGGGAAGCCATTTCGCCCCAGGCATATATGGAAGCGTTAGTGGCATGAGCGGGACCACCGGACTGAGTGCTGGGCCTGCGCCCCCATCTGGCGCTACAACGCCACGCGGTGCGGAGTCGGGTCCTCCGGCTGGGGCCGCACTGTCGGCCGGTTGTTGCAACATATTAGCGCCCCTTGGTTAAACGGAGCCTACCGGTTTCAGAAGCTGCTATTTCCCAGGCACAGCAGTAGGAACAGGACCTTCGTCGCAGGCGCTCTGATGTCAGAGCGTCCACTTCCTGTCGCAGGACCTGCCGCTGAGTCAGAGCCGGGGGCGTGTCCAAGACTTTGCGCGCTCCTTCAGGTACGCCCACCTTCTTCTCCAGCGCCTCAGGGCGCGAATATGGCGGCAAATATGGCGGTATTTGGCGCCAAACAATAGCAACAGTCTTTTTCACCAAAACACTCCACAGGCACACAGGGCTCGCAATTCTGCAAGTTTCGGATCCTGTTCGTGACGCCAAGTTGTCTTGACCCGCACCACAATTGTGGTTTACCAGAGCAATGGGGTACTCAGAGCCGAGCCCATGGAAGTCTATGGGGTTGTCACAGGTAGCGCTGGCTCGGTCTGTGGCCCTGGCGGTCAGGCGTATGTTGGGGGGAATATTTACAGGGGATAGGTATATATACAGTTCGTGACGCCACCTGTAGTTCTCTGATCACTAAGACCAGCGCTGCTGTAGATCTCTGAGGGGATGGTGAGGCAGCTAGATGTCGGGTCCCCTACAGGTGGGACTCTTCCCTCAGGTCGATAGTTATGGTGGGGTTGTGCAGGGATGCAATCAAATAACTCAGTCTCACACATAGAAGCTTCTTTCCATACCTTTTACTTCAAGTTGTTCAGGCAGGTCCCAGGGAGGCTGTTCGGGGTGGATGAATGCACGTAGCGGTAACAGTTGAGCAGGTTACAGGCCTCCTTCTCTTTCCAAATGATGAGTGAGTCCAAGCTTGCCTGTAGCTAAGTTAACTCTATAGTTTTCAGCTTTTCCCACTAGCTGTACTGCCCGGCCGGTTTTGTGATAGAGCCTTATAAGTGGTGAACTAAGTACTTTCTTTTGCCGCGCGCCGGACTCAGAAGTCTTGTTCTCCTGACTCGGTTACGTACTGGCACTCTAAGGGCGGCTTTCTGCAACCTAAGGTCCAGTAAGACTCTGGCTTTTCTATCACTATGCCTGGAGCTATAGTGACGCTTCGGTCCCCAGTGACGCGTGACAATGTGCAGGATAATCCGATCCTTAAGGCACTTCTGAATCCTTCCCACTATGCCCTTCGCCCTGCTTCTGCTTTCAATGTAGCACTGAAGCGTGAAGATAGAAAGTCAGTTTTCTTCCTTGGTCTCACTGAGTAACTCTCAGTTTCCTCAAAGTTCAGACTGAGTAAAAGGTAACTCTGACTAGACTCGGGATGATAACTAGTCATCCGTTACTAGACTCCACTTCGTTGAATTGGCAGGAACTAATCTTCTGCTCACCCAGAGCTCTGACAGGAATCCTCACTGTCTGAGAAGAACTAGCCCTGACTGCTCTGTACGATGACAGGAAGCTAGACTGACTCTCTCCTGTGCTACACGTCACTCCCCCATACACCCCTGTGGGTGTGTCTGAAGTGTAAGTGAGTGTCAAGCTTTAACTGTTACCTTACTGTGCATTCTCCAGATCCTGTGTGCCTTACATACCAGGGCTACACATATGGGCAGCCAGCAACCTGCAGGCATATCTGTATGGGCAGCCGGCAGCCAGCAGGCATATCTGTATGGGCAGTCGGCAGCCCACAGGCATATCTGTATAGGCAGTCGCTAGCCCGCAGACATATCTGTATGGGCAGTCGGCAGCCCGCAGGCATATCTGTATGGGCAGTCGGCAGCCCGCAGGCATATCTGTATGGGCAGCCGGCAGCCCACAGGCATACCTGTATCGGCAGTCGGCAGCCCACAGGCATATCTGTATGGGCAGTCGGCAGCCCGCAGGCATATCTGTATGGGCAGCCGGCAGCCATATCTGTATGGCCAGTTGGCAGCACGCAGGCATATCTGTATGGGCAGCCGGCAGCCCACAGGCATATTTGTATGGGCAGAAAAACAGGCACAAAAAAACAAATATCCAAAAATGAAATAAAAAATCTTTTTGCAAAAATGCATGAAGGTAGTAATAATCATAAGGGTATTTAGTAAACATAATTTTGATCAAAATAATGTACAAGCCATCCCGCCACGTCAAGGCAACCCTCTGTGGGACAGTCCTACTCTAATATTGAAAACCTTTCCACTTGTCAAGTGACTTAAATGTGAACAAGGGCAGAGGGACTGAACCCACCAGTTGAAGCTCTGGCCAGACAGGATGGATTTTCTCAACTCAGAAAACAGGGCGGTCACACCCTTATATGCACGGAATGCACTATGAACTACATAGAAAACTAGATCTGAACTGAAAAAGTAAGTTAATGTGTATGCAAAATGTAAATGCATATTAACACATGACCATTACACAGAAAAACAGGCACAAAAAAACAAATATCCAAAAATGAAATAAAAAATCTTTTTGCAAAAATGCATGAAGGTAGTAATAATCATAAGGGTATTTAGTAAACATAATTTTGATCAAAATGATGTACAAGCCATCCCGCCACGTCAAGGCAACCCTCTGTGGGACAGTCCTACTCTAATATTGAAAACCTTTCCACTTGTCAAGTGACTTAAATGTGAACAAGGGCAGAGGGACTGAACCCACCAGTTGAAGCTCTGGCCAGACAGGATGGATTTTCTCAACTCAGAAAACAGGGCGGTCACACCCTTATATGCACGGAATGCACTATGAACTACATAGAAAACTAGATCTGAACTGAAAAAGTAAGTTAATGTGTATGCAAAATGTAAATGCATATTAACACATGACCATTACACAGAAAAACAGGCACAAAAAAACAAATATCCAAAAATGAAATAAAAAATCTTTTTGCAAAAATGCATGAAGGTAGTAATAATCATAAGGGTATTTAGTAAACATAATTTGATCAAAATAATGTACAAGCCATCCCGCCACGTCAAGGCAACCCTCTGTGGGACAGTCCTACTCTAATATTGAAAACCTTTCCACTTGTCAAGTGACTTAAATGTGAACAAGGGCAGAGGGACTGAACCCACCAGTTGAAGCTCTGGCCAGACAGGATGGATTTTCTCAACTCAGAAAACAGGGCGGTCACACCCTTATATGCACGGAATGCACTATGAACTACATAGAAAACTAGATCTGAACTGAAAAAGTAAGTTAATGTGTATGCAAAATGTAAATGCATATTAACACATGACCATTACACAGAAAAACAGGCACAAAAAAACAAATATCCAAAAATGAAATAAAAAATCTTTTTGCAAAAATGCATGAAGGTAGTAATAATCATAAGGGTATTTAGTAAACATAATTTTGATCAAAATAATGTACAAGCCATCCCGCCACGTCAAGGCAACCCTCTGTGGGACAGTCCTACTCTAATATTGAAAACCTTTCCACTTGTCAAGTGACTTAAATGTGAACAAGGGCAGAGGGACTGAACCCACCAGTTGAAGCTCTGGCCAGACAGGATGGATTTTCTCAACTCAGAAAACAGGGCGGTCACACCCTTATATGCACGGAATGCACTATGAACTACATAGAAAACTAGATCTGAACTGAAAAAGTAAGTTAATGTGTATGCAAAATGTAAATGCATATTAACACATGACCATTACACAGAAAAACAGGCACAAAAAAACAAATATCCAAAAATGAAATAAAAAATCTTTTTGCAAAAATGCATGAAGGTAGTAATAATCATAAGGGTATTTAGTAAACATAATTTTGATCAAAATAATGTACAAGCCATCCCGCCACGTCAAGGCAACCTCTGTGGGACAGTCCTACTCTAATATTGAAAACCTTTCCACTTGTCAAGTGACTTAAATGTGAACAAGGGCAGAGGGACTGAACCCACCAGTTGAAGCTCTGGCCAGACAGGATGGATTTTCTCAACTCAGAAAACAGGGCGGTCACACCCTTATATGCACGGAATGCACTATGAACTACATAGAAAACTAGATCTGAACTGAAAAAGTAAGTTAATGTGTATGCAAAATGTAAATGCATATTAACACATGACCATTACACAGAAAAACAGGCACAAAAAAACAAATATCCAAAAATGAAATAAAAAATCTTTTTGCAAAAATGCATGAAGGTAGTAATAATCATAAGGGTATTTAGTAAACATAATTTTGATCAAAATAATGTACAAGCCATCCCGCCACGTCAAGGCAACCCTCTGTGGGACAGTCCTACTCTAATATTGAAAACCTTTCCACTTGTCAAGTGACTTAAATGTGAACAAGGGCAGAGGGACTGAACCCACCAGTTGAAGCTCTGGCCAGACAGGATGGATTTTCTCAACTCAGAAAACAGGGCGGTCACACCCTTATATGCACGGAATGCACTATGAACTACATAGAAAACTAGATCTGAACTGAAAAAGTAAGTTAATGTGTATGCAAAATGTAAATGCATATTAACACATGACCATTACACAGAAAAACAGGCACAAAAAAACAAATATCCAAAAATGAAATAAAAAATCTTTTTGCAAAAATGCATGAAGGTAGTAATAATCATAAGGGTATTTAGTAAACATAATTTTGATCAAAATAATGTACAAGCCATCCCGCCACGTCAAGGCAACCCTCTGTGGGACAGTCCTACTCTAATATTGAAAACCTTTCACTTGTCAAGTGACTTAAATGTGAACAAGGGCAGAGGGACTGAACCCACCAGTGAAGCTCTGGCCAGACAGGATGGATTTTCTCAACTCAGAAAACAGGGCGGTCACACCCTTATATGCACGGAATGCACTATGAACTACATAGAAAACTAGATCTGAACTGAAAAAGTAAGTTAATGTGTATGCAAAATGTAAATGCATATTAACACATGACCATTACACAGAAAAACAGGCACAAAAAACAAATATCCAAAAATGAAATAAAAAATCTTTTTGCAAAAATGCATGAAGGTAGTAATAATCATAAGGGTATTTAGTAAACTAATTTTGATCAAAATAATGTACAAGCCATCCCGCCACGTCAAGGCAACCCTCTGTGGGACAGTCC
>JARQOD010000009.1:21514093-21575029 GCA_033576555.1 Oophaga sylvatica | reverse complement strand
AGCACAGCCCCCCCGGTAGGGCCCCCGGCGGGGACCCCCGTCAAGAGGGAGAGCGACTGGGAAAGTGGAGAGCGACAGCAGCAGGTTAGTGGTCCCCAATTGACCATTGCGAAAAACCTGTTTCCTCCTGCATCACCCCAAATTTGTGCTCCTATTCCGCATCCCCCCTGCACATTTCTGCATGCAAAATCGATCATCTCAATTGAACCACTAAAAAACCTTTTTTTGCCCAGTATCTTATGCTGCAGCAGCGCCCCCAAAGGGGAGGGGGGCCCTGCGGCCTAGAGGACCGGAGTGAACCCGGCCCTGCAGGTAACCAGCGATGAGACCCCCGCGGGAAAACCCCACCCCCCACCGCCCAGTGCACCCCACCAACAGACCCCGATGGGGAGTCGAATTTTGGTTGCTGGGCACGGCCCCAGAATAGGAACGGTTTTTGCAGCAAATTTTTCCAGCCCCCGGGGATGGAAAGTGAAACCGAATTTAAAACAAAGAAATGTGAAGAACGGTAGGACCCAACGGGTTTACCCAAAAAAAAAGATTTTTTTAATTTTTATAAAGTGAAAATGTTTACACTTTTGATATATAATATTGTTTATATAATTGCCCAAAATAAAATGCCCCCTGGGTAAGGGGGTAAAGATTTTTTGCATTTTATTGTGATGTTAATATATATGTTCTTTGTCTTAAATGGACTCAGAGGCGGGACGTGCCAGCCCGAATTTATCCTTAAATTTGCGTTTCGGGCAAAAATTGGTTTTTTCAAAAAACCACCACAACTACCCTGAAAAATAAAACCCTTTTTGTGGTGGGGGCACTGATGAGGTCTGCACCCAATGTCCTGCATTTCCACCCAGGACCCATTTTTAAAGGTTTGGTGGGGGCCCTTCACAAGAATCTTTTCTGTTTTTTATATAAAATGTCTATTTTAAAATTTTGTATTTTTCTATATTTTAAGTTTTTTTTGCAACGTTTAAAAATCCTTACCTCCCGGGTGGGACGATTAATGTTTTAAAGTTAATGCAAAACAAAAATTTTTCTTTGTATTTCACAGCCCGGGAGTGCTGTCTTTTACCATGGGGGAATGTGTAGCCCTGGTGTGAAGGCACACGCAGTACCCTGGAGGATGTGTGGAGAGATAGCAGTTCAATGCTCAATGAACATTCATTCCAACACGCACTTAGACACGCCCTTAGGGTATTTAGCCATTCGTCAGGGAGTGTTCAGGTCAGTCAGTGAGTCAGTGATTCAGAGTCTAGCCTGGACGTGGAGGGAGGAAGTAGTCCAGCCTGGGTCTGTGTGCAGTTCAGAAAGTGGAGGCCAGTAAAGGTGAGCCAGATCACCTCAGCCTGGTCAGAGCTGTGCCCCACTGGCAGACAGACTGAGACATTTATTGAGAAGGAAGAGGGAGTTGCAGATATACTTCAGTCTCCTGTCCCAAGGACAGTGAAGGTTCAGAGACGTGCTCCTGCCTAGAGGATTACTGAGATTCTGGCAACAAGCTCAAGAAAGAAGTTAAGAAAGTGATTGACTTATATATCCTTTGGAAGTGAGGAATGCTTATGCTACAAGCGCGGACAAGGCGAAAGGCACAGTGGTAGGAATTCTGAGTGCTATAGGATTGGAGAAGTCCTGCACATTGTCACCGGTCACTGGGGACCGAAGCATCACTATAGCTTCACGCATAGTGGTAGAAAAACCAGAGGCTTACTGGACCTTAGGTAACAGCAAGCAGCCCTTGGAGTGTCGGTACGTAACTGGGGTCAGGGGGAGTGAGAACCTTGAGCCTGATCAGCAAGAATAGGAACTCAGCTCTCTCATAGGAAGGCTCCAACCACAAAACTGACCGGGCAGTACAGCTTGGAGAAGCTGCAGTTTATAGAGGGAACTACGCTTTATGCTGGTTGGACTCATCATTGTGAAAGTAAAGGAGGCCCCTAACTTGTCCAGCTGCTAACTCAAAACACATTCTCCATTGGATCAGCCTCCCTGGGACCTGCCTTACCATCTTACAAGTAAAAGGTATGGAAAGACGCTGACGGTGTGAGACTGAGTTATTTAATTGCATGCCTGCACAACCCTATCATAACCATCGACCTGAGGGAAGAGTCCCACCTGTAGGGGACCCGACATCTAGCTGCCTCACCATCCCCTCAGAGCTCTACTGCAGCGCTGGTACAAATTACCAGAGACTACAGGTGGCGTCACGAACTGTAAATATATCTATCCCTTGTAAATATTCTCCCCAACATACGCCTGACCGCCAGGGCCACAGACCGAGCCACCGCTACCTGTGACAAACCCCATAGACTTCCATGGGCTCGGCTCTGGGTACCCCATTGCCCTGGTAACCCACAATTGTGGTGCGTGGTCACAACAACCCCACAACCGTGCATAACCCCCTAGGAGCACACACAGACCCCACAGCCATGCATAACCCCCTAGGAGCACACACAGACCCCACAGCAGTGCATAACCCCCTAGGAGCACACACAGACCCCACAGCAGTGCATAACCCCCTCACACAGACCCCACAACCGTGCATAACCCCCTAGGAGCACACACAGACCCCACAGCAGTGCATAACCGCCTAGGAGCACACACAGACCCCACAAGTGTGCATAACCCCCTAGGAGCACACACAGACCCCAAAAGTGTGCATTAACCCCCTAGGAGCACACACAGACCCCACAAGTGTGCATAACCCCCTAGGAGCACACACAGACCCCACAAGTGTGCATTAACCTCCTAGGAGCACACACAGACCCCAAAAGTGTGCATTAACCCCCTAGGAGCACACACAGACCCCACAACCGTGCATAACCCCCTAGGAGCACATACAGACCCCACAAGTGTGCATTAACCACCTAGGAGCACACACAGACCCCACAACTGTGCATAACCCCCCTAGGAGCACACCCAGACCCCACAAGCGTGCATAACCTCCTCACACCCCACTACACAGCCCCAAGTATCAGCCCCCAACCCGGTAATGAAGATCGCTGCGGAGTCACTAGTTTTGTGACGCAACAGAGATCTCCCCTGCGATATCACTGTGTGTGACACTGATCAGCGACTGGCCCCCCTGTCGGTTATCGCTGATCGTTGTCCAAAGTCCGGGACATATTTTTGATCGTTGGTCTCCCGCTGGCCAGCACGCATCACTGCGTGTGGCAGGCAGGAGACCAGTGATCAGCTAGTAACCAAGGTACACATCGGGTTTCCAGGCGCCGGGAGGCGCCTGGAAACGCGATGTGTAAGTTGGATACAAGCGCGCTGCTGCAGGGAGCTGGTAACCAAGGTACACATTGGGTTTCCAAGCACCACGCAGCACCTGGAAACCCGATGTGTACCTTGGTTACCAGCTCCCTGCACCAGCGGGCTGGTATCCTACGTACACTGCGGGTAACTAAGCGACGTTACCCGCAGTGTCGCTGTCCTGAACGCTGCCTGTTTGGCAGCTCACCAGCGATCATGTAGTGACACACCAGCGATCCTGACAAGTGCATATCGTTGTCGGGATCACTGGTGTGTCGCTATGTGTGACGGGGCCCTTACTTGTAAGGCTGACAACTGTCTTTCCTCAAACTTGATGACAGAGAACCCCTCTGTTATGGACTTAGGACTATATATGTGATGGGCATAAATATCTCGGGGGACATTGACTGATTAGAACACTTTTATCCTAAGGATATCAGGGACCGACCTATTCTAAATGAGACTGAGACCCCGCAACCTAATACTTCCAATGACTCCTTCCTGGTGCCCTTCCCTACAAGGAACCAAACCCCATTGCTTTCTCCTGATTAATTCAGCTATTTTCTGTTACAGGAGAAAATAGTATAGAGTGTAATCTGCTCCGACAGTTGTATCCCCCATAAACCCTAAAAATGTAAAGGCCAATGGAGTTAGCCCCATCCCAGGAATTACACGTGTTTCCAGAGTTTAACAGGTACCATTAACCTAAATCACTTAGGTTCCTCGTGCTGCAGTCCCACCACCACTAACTTGGTGGCGGAGCGAGGTCATGCCGTCCTGAATAAGACGGTAGCTAGGGCTGACTTGTGGTGGATGTGTGGAAAGGGTGACTTTTATCAAGGACTACCAGTGGGACAGGATGGTACATCTGCTATGGTTAAATTCCTGATACCACTCAAGATTGTGATTCCAAATACAGACAATCTTCATGAATATGCAACAGAAAACCAGAGACATCAGTATTCCTACTCTTTCCGATCCTCACGTGTATGTACATAGACGCTACTAGAGTCCCAAGAGGAGTACCAGACGAGTTCAAATCCAGAGATCAAGTAGCAGTGGGATTAGAATCGCTATTCCCAACCGTTATAGCAAATAAAAATGTGGATTAGATAAATTATACATACTATGACCAACTGTTGGATGCCAACTCTGACCAGCACATAAATGTGGCACTCGTATAGTTTCCTTGCTTGTGTGTGTATGTGTCCATCCGATGGTGTGACAGGCAGGCCGATCCGGAGAATCCAGTGAAGTGGTGGAAGAAGACCGGCTTCTTCTATTAGGGAAGGAGAACGTATTTGGGGGAGTTCGTAGACGGGAACTTCGGCTGGAACATCCACCCACTGCCACAAGAGAAGGGAATTGTGAGAGCAGGAGTTATGTATCTATCCTGATTCTAATGTGGATATTCTGCATATATTCTTTCCTGCTTACCAAGATAGAGTTTGAGCCAGAATGTTTGTGTGAGATAACAGAGGTCCCTCAGGAATGTCTTTGTCTAACGGACTTAGGCCTCTTTCACACTTCAGTCGTGTGACGTCAGTCAAAATCCGTCAAAATGTGAAAAAAACGGATCCGCATTTTTTTTTGGCAGATCTGTTTTTTCCCATTGACTTGCATTAGTGACGGATTTTGACGGATGGTCGTCCGTTAGGTCCGTTTTTTGACGGATCCGCCAAAAATTGGCGTCCGTCCTTTTAGAAAAACGTCCTATTCAACGTTTTTTTGGTCCACCAAAATGGCGGACTATGGCGGATCCGCCGCATCCGCCATTTTGTATAATGGCCGCCTATGGGCGGCGGATTCGCTGGCATCCATCTTTGACGGAATCCGCCCGCGGATCCGTCGCCTCCATAGAAAACCATTGAAAATGCTGACCACAATGTCCGGGGTCTCTCTCTCTCACATTTCCGGAACGAAAATTTCATCTTTTCCTGGTGAAAACTTCTTGGCGGATCCGTCAGAAAACTGATCCGTTTTACATCCGTTTTTACACTTTACTGACGGATCCGCCATTTTCACACTTGGGCGGACGTCACACGACTGAAGTGTGAAAGAGGCCTTAGAGAAAACATAGGAAAGTTGGATAAATGAAACCGAAGGAGAGGAAACACGCCTAACTTTCCAGTTGGGTGTAGACAGAATCACCTTTAGCCAATCAGATGTATGTATGCTAATGCCAGCACATATTTAGAGATAAGCTGAGCCAATTATATTATTACAAAGCATGAATACTAATAACTTATATAAGATAATGTTATGGGGCAATAAAGAGAGATCTACTTTGATACTCAAGGTATCAGCGTGGCTCTTCCGTGCACGTATTTGAATTTTACTATTTAATTCGGAGCAGGCACAACGTCCCAGAACTTCCCACATTATGTGCCAACGACACTGCATTCAAGACACTGAGCGGTGGAATCGTGACAATATATATATATCAGGATGGGCCAGATTGAGGAACATATATAACAATATGGGGGCATATATACAAGGATGGGGGGACACAAACTAGAAAGGGGCCCAAGATGGTGAACATTACTACGTAATGAGGGAGGGAAAAAATATGTCTATAGGATTTAAAATGCTACAAGGGCCCATACATCTGACCAACATGTGGTGAGTGGGGATCAGGCTCAAATTTTGCACCGGGATCCATTGGACTCTAGTTACGCCAGTGTCTGTAGCCATGGAGGTGCATACATCTGCATGTGAACTGAATACATAAAACAGTGGAATCTTGTAAATAAAGATTATTTGCAAAGGTTATAAACATTTTTTCAATACATTTCCTAATAAAAAAACACACAAATACAGATGCCAAATTCTGGGAAAGCTCCATCCTCAGAGGTGATAGCACAGACTTGGCTGGAGCACAGTCTTTCTTCCACCACACAAACACTCTCAGCAACATAAATTTGACACAATATTAATGTTTGTACTATGGCTGTTTAAACAGTTGTTCCCAATATCACAATGTGGACTTATAACAATGTACACATTTATTTATTTGCCCTCTAAAGCAGGGATTTCAAACTCAAATACGCAGTGGGCCAAAATGAAAAACTTGGACAAATTTGTGGGCCAATCTTGTCATTTATTGAAAAAAAATTCTAAAATTGAAGAAGTTTTTCCTTTTCATCAAATGTAAAAATGAGCCTTTTCATATAGAAACAAAGTTAAGTTTTGCTTAAACATTGAATATGGAACAAGCAAAGCTTAATAAACTAAGCACATGTAAAACGTGGACCGAAAATGTGGAATTAGTGGTGCATACGCTGTCTACCAGTGGGTCGGCTCTAATAGACATTATTTGGTATTTTCTCGTGGGCAAACTATAATTACACTGCAGGCCAGATTTGACCCACAGGTCTGCGATTGACATCTAAGCTCTAAAGGATGCCCCCCCACCATACAGTGGGCAAAGCATAAAATCATTACCGCACATGCGCTACTCTTTCCTTGCCCCGGAAATGACTGCTTGCCTTGGATGACTTCCGGGGCAAGGAAAGAGTAGCGCATGCGCTGTAATGATTTTATGCTTTGCCCATTGTTGGGCAAAGCACACTGCGCATGCGCGGGGCCGAATTTGAAATGCGCAATTGCGGGAAGCCGAACGCCATCTGTGGGATTCACAGACGGCCATACGCAAGTGATCCCAAGGAGCGGGGGGGGGGACAGAGAAAACGGACCTGAGCGCCCTGATTTACAGAAAATAATCCCAACTTTACTAAGGTATTTTGGTATCAAAACGGGGGTATCAGGATATAAGCTACATACCAGTAGATTGCTTATGGGACGCACTATTCAGCCATATGTTTAGCTGATATGGCTAAAATGGGGTGACAGATTCCCTTTAAGTGCTGTGAAGTCGATTTTGACTCCTGGTAGACATGTAAAGTGTTGTTCTAATAGGGTTTATTAGAGCACTGAGCTACACTTTTCCTGCAAATATATTCTTGAACTGTGGATCCTCAGTGAATTGACAAGTGGCATTTGACATGTGCAGGCATGTTGTATCATGTTATGCTATACATGCGCACAAATAACTGTATTTACGTGTTTACTACAAATGATGTACTGGCCTTTAAGAAATCAGAGGTCACGTGTGCAAAGGCTAAGCTGCGCTGCACAGGTTCTTTTCTTGGTGGGGCTAGAAATTTCAGAGGCAGCTTAAAGCACTTTGTGGTCAGACCATGAGATGACTAGACAGCAATACAGTAATTAATGAATGTACATAGTGAACAGTCACACACAGCAAAGGTGCATCTACTCTGAGTTAGAGAAGCGGATCAATATTTGAAGTTTGCCCTGTTAAGAAAGGTAGAAACCACTGAGATCTGAAAGTGTGGTTATGAATTAGCACCTTCCCATCAGAACTGCTCTTAACTGCATTATATTTGAGCATGCTCAGTGCTCAGTGGTAGATGTGGCCCCAGATATTGAATGTGGTTACTAGTGTGGATTATATATTGTGGTGTTCTGTGCATTACAATGTGAATTGTGCTTCACGATGCTTCCTGTTGTTCAAATGTACCCACAAACCTCTGTTTCAACATTGATGTGTAGCTGCAAAGCTCTGTGCCTATACTATGATGTGTAACTGCCAAAGTCTGTGCCTCAAGGTTGATGTATAACTACCAAGCTCTGTGCCTCAACTCTGATGTGTGACTGCCAAGCTGTATCTCAAGGTTGATGTGTAAATCCCAAGCTGTGTTCCTCAATGTTGATGTGTAACTGCCAAGCTGCATGCCTCAGCTTTGATGTGTAACTGCCAAGCTCTGCGCCTCAACATTGATGTGTAACTGCCAAGCTGTGTGCTTCAACATTGATGTGTAACTGCCAAGCTGTGTGCCTCAACATTGATGTGTAACTGCCAAGCTGTGTGTCTCAACATTGATGTGTAACTGCCAAGCTCTGCGCCTCAACATTGATGTGTAACTGCCAAGCTCTGTGCCTCAACATTGATGTGTAACTGCCAAGCTGTGTGCTTCAACATTGATGTGTAACTGCCAAAGCTGTGTGCCTCAACATTGATGTGTAACTGCCAAGCTGTGTGGCCCTCAACATTGATGTGTAACTGCCAAGCTTGTGCCGCTCCAACTTTTAATGTGTAACTGACAAGCTCTGTGCCTCAACATTGATGTGTAACTGCCAAGCTGTGGCCTCAACTTATGTGTAACTGCAAGCTTGTGCTCAACATTGATGTGTAACTGCCAAGCTGTGTGCTTCAACATTGATGTGTAACTGCCAAGCTGTGCGCCTCAACTTTTATGTGTAACTGACAAGCTCTGTGCCTCAACATTGATGTGTAACTGCCAAGCTGTGCCTCAACTCTGATGTGTGACTATCAAGCTGTGCCTCAACTCTGTTGTGTGACTGCCAAGCTATATCTCAAGATGTGTCTGCCAAGCTTTTGCTTCAACTCTGATGTGTAACTGCCAAGCTCGTGTGCTTCAACTCAATGATGTGTAACTGCCAAGCTCTGTGCCTAAATATACTGTTAAACATCAAAGTTGAGCTCATTTTGAAAGACTATCAGATCGCAAATTACTTTACAGAGTAAACGCTTGTTCCAGTTAAGACCTGATGTATCTCTATGAGTTACTGCACCATTTTTTAATGGGATACCGAGTAAAGGGTTCTGGGCTACACAAACTGACTTCATCCTCATATAAGCCTATGTAGATTGCTTCTCTGTTTTTTCCTTCAGGTTTATCTATGGTGTGATTACATTTCTATTACATTGTCTCCCATTTTGCTGCTACTTTACTTCCCTCCAACTTAATTTATTGTTTTTATTTTTGCAAAAAGGTAGATTTTTTTCAGATACAAAATAAGTGGCTCCGTCTGGTTACTTTTGTTTTAAGAGATAAAAGAGCCCTGATATTTTTTCAAGGATTCACTCGTTTATTTCCCTGCAGTTAATGTCTACATCCAAGGACCTAGAAGGCATCAATACTTCCGTCCCACCTCTTTATTGTGCAGCTTTCACATTTCTATAGCCATCCTTACATCTGGAGATGTTTTCTACGTCTTATATACTTGCCCTGCTAAGTGCCAGTCTGTAATGCAATCGCTGACTGCAGGATCCTTTGTGGTGTATGCACTATATAGTTCTTTGTTTTCCCCAACAATGCAACGATTGTCACTCTTTCTGCTTGTCATAATAACCTTTGCTTTATTCAAATTATATGAAGCCCAATCTTTTCATTGTGTTCTATAACTTTCCTTTCTACGATGTTAAAGGGGTTTAGAAAGGAGCTGTCAGCTCTCCTGACATGTCTATTTTAGTGAATACTTGATTTCTCTGACAATTCTGAGACAAATCTAGAGCATCATTTCTTATAACTCTATTCTGTTATTCTTCCTAGAAATGTATAATAAATAAATTGACAACTGTTACCAGCTGGTGGTGAGTCCCTTCACAGTATGGCACTGTCCAATCAGTGATAAAGTTTTTGGCCTGCAGAAGTACAGTAGGTTACTTTGAAAGGCGTCGACAAAAACAAAAACAAAACGCATACCCTTCTTGTTGGTACCTTGAAATGTCTTTCCATTCACCAGCAGCACAGAATATCCACATGTTTTCCTTCTTCACTGTCTAATCAGGACTGACCCGATCAGGACACAAAATGATAACACACATTTTTTATTTTTCAGGAGGAATAATAGTGAAACAGGATAGGTTACAGTTGTAAGAATGGAAGCTTCAGAGTTGTCACTTCATGGGGAACATGTCACCAATGTGCCGCACTCTGCTGGGACCTGTTGTAGCTGAGCACATGTACTCTTTGAAATCTACAGGGCCATTTATGAGTTAAACAGGTTTATGGTTTCTTGTGGTGTAGAAGGGGTTAAGAGTTCCTTGTAGTAACTGAGTTTTTCTATTAGCTCTCCTGTCAGCTGCTACTTGTTGGAACTATGCACTTTTCATTATTTAAACCTGCCCCTGGCTTTCTCCCATGCCAGCTATAGAGTTTCTATCCTGCGCCTGACTACTCTGGAGAAGGTGTTCCTGAAGAAACTGTTGTGCTTCTTTGAAGCGTGTGGATTTCAATTTGTTGGTGTGTTTTCCCCCCATCTGTGTCATTCCCTGTGTTGTCTTTACAGTAGTAGTAAGGCTAGTGTGTTGCTGTCTTGCACACTAGCCAGGGCAAGGTGCAGGGTCAGTCAGGGTTTAGGCACATTATGGCACACGGGAAAAGGACCAGTCTAGGGTGATAGGAAGCGCAGGTTTCAGCATAAGGTGAGTTTTGAGGGGTCACCATCTTCCCCCTCTCCCTATCGTCAGGGCTTTCCGCTCTATCCCCTTCCTTTGCGTTGCACACCGGGCATCTCCCTGCCCTTGCGTGACAGAACACAAGTATTTACTTAAACAGATATGTTTGGAGTGGTGATAGGTCCACTTTAAAATGGTTTATAAGGGTAGAAAACAAAAAAAAAGGCTTTACATAAGACCAAAATACTGAAAAGTATAAATTTTATTGAGCAAACATATTAAAAACAAGGCAAATACCACAAAACACAAGAAAGAGGTGGGTAAACCCAGGCACAAAAACACTCAGCAGTTTTATACCATTATGCACGAATAAAAATACAGTGCCACATACATGCAGAGAGGAACATAAATAAACTACAAATGAGCTACCATAAAGCGCCTCAAAGTGGCTGCAGCAATCCAAGTAAACCCAAATGGGGTCAAGATAAGATCAAATGTATATATTCATAAATGCAGAAAGTAGCCATATGTACATAATAGCAACGCATATAATACATGCATAGTAGCAACATCAAGAAGAGATAATAAAGCGCGTTTTGCAAGACCCCTGTACGAAGCATTTCTTGCGAAACGCGCGTCGGTTGTGGTGGGTTCCCCGGGCTTTGATTTTGGTAGCTATGCTTTAATTTTATTGTATTTCACTTTGCGTTTTTTTCACCTGCATATTATCTCTTCTTGATGTTGATGCAGGTTTTGGCTTACAAATACTGAGGTAAAAACTGACTAAATAGTGAACATGTGAACCTGGCCTTAGTCCTGTGTAATTTTCTCCTTGTTGTTATCATTGTTCCTTGTTTTGATCTCAGCTTGTGTTTCTTACTATTCTTACGGATTCTGATTTTGTACTTTTTCTACCCTCTTGGCTCTGACCTGACTACATGACCACTTCTGCCAGTCTGTACCGCCGAACAGCAGCTTATTCCATGGCCCCAACCCAAGGGCCCCTGTTTGAGTCCAGATCCCTGTACAGGGGTTAAAGGTTGATGGCCAGGGCAACACCTGGGATCTGGTAAGCAGAGTAGCTGGCGCCAAGTATGTCAGTGGTAGTCATTTTAGAGCTGACAGGCAGCCACTAACAGAATGTCCCTACAGACCTTATATTATAAGCCCCATGGGCAATTTGAAGTCACTTTAGCAGAAAACTCAGGCAATGAAAACACCTCTTCATCAAGACTTTGATCAGTCTTGGTTTCTCAAGGAGGACCTATTATTGGCTATAAATATGTATTTTTTCCCTGTTGAGAGTGCTGCTGCTCTCCAGCATTTGACTTTGTTTTTCTTTTGTCCCCGCGCCTCTCCATTCCTGAGATATGACATCCTCTTTCCTGTATCTAAATCAAGTCTTTTTTTTAAATCAAAGTGGGCCTGGCCCCCTTGCGGAAATCTTCTTGAGGACCACGCCCGGTTCGCGAAAAAAAAAGACTACATTTACATACAAGGAAGAGGTGGCCATAGCTCTGGAACTAAATGGCTTAGGAACAAAAGAAAAACAATGCCAAATTCAGGAGAACAGCGACATTTATACCGGGGGTAAAAATAAAGAAAATGACATACCGGTATTTAGTGACGGATTCTATTACAGCATTGCTAACATGCATATTTCTAATTCAATTTCTCCAGACCAGTTAATTACCCTATTTTATTTATAAAGTTGCGTCACGCACATTTCTTCCTGCCATAATCTAATTTCCCTACACCTGACAATATGAAAAGGAGCCAATTAACTTATTGATACGTTCCCGGTGTGTGGGAGGAATCGTGGAACAAATATCTCCAACGGGGCGAACATACAATTTCAACCCAGGACACTGGTGCCCTTCTGCATTTATCCGGGAATATTCTATATTTATTAATCTGTGTTCGTTTTAATTGCCATCCTTAATCTTTTCACCCGCTTCACGGTTCATACGATGGAAAGTCGGCGCTCGCAGATTTGACGTCTATTATAAAGCATGAGTCGATCCTGGAAGCTCGTCTATTCCTTCTTTCAATTTATTTCCTCCACACTGCGGGGTTGAAGCACTGGGATTTTACGCGGGTTCACTGATTACTAATAGGTCAGATTGTCATTCTCACAGCATTTTAGCGGGTGACATTCCTGCTGACATCTATATGAGGCAGCTTGCATGACTCAAGCCTACGTCTCCGAGAGCTCATCTCTTCTCATTAGGTTTAACGCCAGCACAACCATTGATTAACTGGATCTAAAGCCTATTTCTGGCCATCTGGATTTCCGACATGGGCACCTTGGTCACCAATAACATGACAATTTGATTTTTTGCTTTCCTAATTGCTTGCCTATCTGCATAGCAGGATTACAATTAGCGAGGCCACATAGACGTCAATTCTCCATTTACAGGTCCATGTATCCCATTCACTATACCCTGCACACTTTTTATTTTCTGTGCTCTCTTATGGAAGCTGGCAGTAATCCCACTTGAAAAAAAAAAAAAAGAAATGTGCCATTCACAAGCTAATTTTCTCCAGATCTATCCATTTCACGGACTTAACTCTTACATGGGCTCTATTTGCAGCATGGGGGTAGAAGAATAAATTCAGAAAGCAGTTTTGTAAAAAAAAAAAATAGAAGCGTGCAACAAGAGGATAAATCTGCGCCGCATGAGAGAGATTTCTTGAGCTTTTTTTTTTTTTTTCCTTTACAATGACACCTTGAAATCTGAGATAATAATGAGGCAGGCAGAGATGGGATATTTAATAAAATGCTGCCCCCTAGTGAGGAAATTGAAAAATAACACTCAATTTAGGCTCGGCTCCAAAACATAAGATTTCTCCGCATGCTTCATTTTTCTCTTCCTTCCGAGTGCAAAAAATCAATACTACTATGCTTACAACAACTTGAATGTACGCGAGAAAGATTTATTTCGGATTAGGACTCAAGTAATAAATGATGCTTTGTTTTCTACATTTCATGGAGTCTGGAGTCTTAGCAAATAAAAAGTCTCCTTTGGAAATAGCAAATCTACCACCGGTACACATTGCTCTTCTAGCTTGGAGGAAACATCTGACCATAGACTAAATTTCATGCTCCTTGCATTGACCTTACAACATTTTTACCGCAAAATTGCCCACTTGGGGCATACGCCCACGGACGGGAAATATTGTGGATGTTTCTTATGGATTTGTGCATTGAAAATTTGCAGCAAATAAAAGTAGCAGCCACACAGGTGAGATTTGTACAGATCTCATCCATGTGTTGTGGGGATTTTTCCATGCAGACAGTAATAACGTGACTGAGGCTTCAGATCTACCATAGCCCTTTAGACTCATTTGAGTATCAGTTCAAACTTTGATTTCTCAGTAACGGCGGAGCGGCTCGACATTTACAGGTGTTGCTGGACTTGTCTTTGAAAGAGCCTCATGAGCATATAAATAGTTTAAGGGAGGAGAAATCCTGCTGACAGATCCCCTATAACATAAGGGTTGAAATTTTCAGCAAAAAGGTAACAAATATCCACGTTACCTCCAGATTTGCAGTGAAAAAAAACCTCCCTTATTATGCAGCATATAATATTTGAACATCACTTGGAGATAAGCAAGTGTTTGACACCTTATTTTTCAGAGTAGAAAACGTCCTTGCAGAAAACAGACGGCTAGACATCACAGGTTTTGCAGGGAGCAAATTGCATAACAAATCTCTGCACAAATAATAATGGCGGCTCTAAGATCTATTCTCAGAATGGGCCCGTGTACTGAGCAGAACAGCAGCCATACAAACGTTTACACCGACAGATCAAGGTCTTCATTTGGGTTGCTGACCGTTGTCTTGTGTGGTTCGTGCAGAATAAAGGCTCATTCACATGTCGGAATTTTCCATGTATGAATAAAACAGATCATTATTCGGATCAGAGTGTGGGCTGAGCATCATCCTATTTCTTGTACGTATAGATATATATAAAAAAATTGCCGTCCGGGTAGACGGAGTGGCACGGAAACAGTTCATTCACAGACAGCAGTTCTGGTAAAAACTGGCCCAACCAGTTTTATTAAAGTCTACAGCAAACAGAACATAATCAAAACCAAATCATAAACATAAGCCTGGGCTTGTCCAGCCACTTACTACACTTAGATAGATTTCCCTATCTACCTGGGACCAGACTCTAACAGCCTGGGCCAAAACAACACATATGTTCAGCATTTACCAGCATGGAGTTTCACAGAGTCTCCTCCTTGTGTCTGAAGGCACCTTCAACGTCCAGACTTGAGAGAGCTCCCCTCCTATTCAGCAGCTATCCACATGGATTCTCACAGAGACTACTCCTGTGTCCGGGGTACATCGAGCACCCAGACTGAGACAGCTCATATTCCTGGAGACTCCTTCTTGTGCCTGGACTCCTTGTCCAGACTAAGCGAGCTCTCTGACTGTGTTCCAGACACCTACTTCTGGTCTCCTAATTAACAGCTGAGTGTTTCAGGCCTGAGCTGCAAGTGTGTACTGAATGTAAGGTGTAGTGACCTTTCTCTACCACTAGGTTTACAAAGCCACACATTTCCCTTATACCAGTCAGCAAAGTATCTAGGTGAAATGTACACCCCATTCAACACACATACTCTCACTGTCTCACACTATGCAGCTGAATGCTCCGGTCTGAGTGCCGGGTATTGAGGTGCGAGACTCGTGCGAGTTTCTCGCAAGTGTGACCCCGGCCTTACACTGAACATTTTCGAATGTAGTCATGCCAGTTTTCAAGATTAAGCCCCGGCACGCCCACTACCATCTTCCTCTTTGCCACTTCCACACCCTTTGTCTAGCCTTCCTCAAATGGCTGGATACAAAAAGACTTATGGATGTGCTGCATTCTGGGGTATTATGGAGGGACCTGAAAGATTTACCAAGTTTGAAGAGAGTACGGGAGGGTCTCCCCTTTTTCTGGGAACCCCCAAATGCTCTGGTGGAGTTGGCAAGTATGCTGTAAGATCAATTTCATATGTGCATGCTGTTTCACTAACATTATGGCTTCAACTCAAATATCTGCAGTCTGAGTTGTCGACAGTACCCGGCGATGGTGAGTAGTAGGAATTTTACTGCTATTCACAGACAACAACCAGGATTCGGGGAGCAATGGACTACAACGGAGCTGCGTGGGAACATTTTTGCTAATATAGGTGCTCTCACAAATTTAGAATATCATCAAAAAGTTAATTTATTTTAGTTCTTCAATTCAAAAAATGAAACTCATATATTATATAGAGTCATTAGGAAGCCTTTGCAGGTGTTTTTTGTTAATTTTCTAATTTACTGAGATAATGACTTTTGGGTTTTCATTGGCTGTAAGTCATCATTAACAGAAATAAACACGTGAAATAGATCACTCTGTAATGACTCTATACAATATATGAGATTCACTTTTTCTATTGAAGAACTGAAATAAATTAACTTTTTGATGATATTCTAATTTTGTGAGAAGCATCAGTAAATTGGTGAACAAAGTACTGTGTCTTGTGTTTGCATCTGTAGACACCTTGTGTTTGTCCGATAGACTCCTCTCCATTACTAACCCCAGGGCTTGATGACAGCTATGATTTTTGACAAATCACAGCTGTCATCAACCCAAACTACCATTACCCCGATTGCCACTGCACCAGGGCAATAGGCAAGGGCGAAGGAGAAGAGCCAGAATTGCAGCAACTCGTGTGATGTGCCAATTCTGAGGTGGCTGCGGGCTGGTATTTTTAGGCTGGGAAGGACACAATATCAAGGGACGTTTCTTGCCTGATAATATAAGCCCCCCAGTTGTCTGCTTTACCTTGGCTGGTTATCAAAAAAATATGTGGAACCCAGAGTCATTTTTTTCATTTGTTAGCTTAATACAGTACATGTAGTAAACTACACACGCAAGGTACTAATTATATATCCCATGGATATCCATATCTATTTACCCCATTTGTAGCTCTATTTTTGCAAATCTGACACTTAAACATCTGTCATTTCTATTCTGCATTCTATTCCAGTACATGTCACACTGATGGTACACACAGACAGTGCACACACGCATGGTACTCAGACGACACCAGTATTGTTTTTTCCAGCACCAGAAATATCAGGACTTTGCAGGAGGCCTTGGGGCTCGCTCACATTGCTGTATAACACGACTGAGTGCTATTTGATGTTTTATCTGATAGCACTCGGTCCAATGTTATACTATCGAGGCCGTGCAGATCTGTGATTATTTTCACATGCCAATCGAGAAAAACTACCAGTGCACCCGATAATTGGATCACGTGCACCCATGCAAGTCTATGGGCGAGTAGGAAACATCGGATTGCACTCAGATGTCATCCGAGTGCAGTGCGATTCCCGCAGTCGCCGACACTGGAGGAGGTGGATAAATTACGTTCTGTCTCTCCTCCACATCTGTGCTGCGAGTCTCTCATGTGAGACTCGGATCACAGTAAAATGACACTTGGCTCAGGCTCGCAGCGAAGTTTGAGCCAAGGGTCATTTGCATATAGCACCCAATGAGAGACTCATCGGATGCTACTCACCAGCCTCATAAGGGACGACACGTCAAAGTGTTTACTCCAGATAATCGGCGTAAAAACACTTTGAATAGTCGCCAAATTTTGATGCAATGTGGATTTTAAGCATTTTTAAGCAGCTGTCGATGTGGGCGGGGCTAGGGAGGATCTGGAACAGGATGGGTGTGGCCAAGCACGCCGGTCAAATTAATGGAGTAACATTTTTGGCAAGGCGCATGCCATTGATAAGATGTGCCAAATTCATTAAGTGGTGTGAGCCTCCTAAATTTGTTGCATCTTATTCCTACACACCTCTCATTAAAACTGGCATACAAATGGAGGCCATATTTCCTGATATTTCATGAAATAAGACACGTAGGGTCAGACCCCAACCCTATATTTTGTATTGAAGCATCTAATGACCGTGTGCAAAGGTGATTGTGAAGGCAGAGAAGTAAGAGGGAGCTAAGACATCTCCTATTGTGGATCCTGTGTAATCAGCTGTGTATAGAGGAGTTATTTGTCATAGTAATCCTGCATCTGATGATAATGAGTCTGCTGAAAACTCTTCCGAAAGGGCAGGAAATATGAGTCTAAAAAATCCCCAATGGCCAGTGTGAAAATTACAAGAGTACTATTTTATTTTTTAATAATTATGACTGTGATATGAAGAAGAAAGAAAACATCGGCAAAATGTAAAACATACATGTAATACAAAAAACAAATGTACGCCAGCCTACCTGGGGTTCCAGTTCTGCCTCTCCAGTCTTTGTTGATGGCTGCAGCGGTCACATTGTCAGTGATGCAGCTATGCACAGACACCATTGGTATGTTGGCATGGATGCTGTGCTAAGTGTTTGGCTGAAGCGCTTGTTTTCAACGTTCTGCTGCAAACAATCAACAAAGACCGAAACAGCTGTGAGAGGTAGGACTGGACCCCGGGAGGGTGAGTTAAAGCTCAGTTTGTTTTTTTTGCTTCTGGAAGCTAAGAAAAAGCGAGGCACTATACATGGCACACACAGCCCTGCTGCATGTCTATGACAAGCAAACACCTCTGCAGCTGTATATGGCACATGGGCACACACCTCCGTAGTAGTGATGAGCGAACGTGCTCGGATAAGGTGTTTATCTGAGCATGCTCAAGCAAGTCAACCGGTTAGCACCCAAGCATGCTCGTATAACATCTTATCCAAGCACATTCGCTCATCACTACTCTGCAGCTGTCTATGACAGGCACATGGGCACACACCTCTGCAGCTGTCTATGACAGGCACATGGGCACACACCTCTGCAGCTGTCTATGACAGGCACATGGGCACACACCTCTGCAGCTGTCTATGACAGGCACATGGGCACACACCTCTGCAGCTGTCTATGACAGGCACATGGGCACACACCTCTGCAGCTGTCTATGACAGGCACATGGGCACACACCTCTGCAGCTGTCTGACAGGCACATAGGCACACACCTCTGCAGCTGTCTATGACAGGCACATAGGCACACACCTCTGCAGCTGTCTATGACAGGCACATAGGCACACACCTCTGCAGCTGTCTATGACAGGCACATAGGCACACACCTCTGCAGCTGTCTATGACAGGCACATAGGCACACACCTCTGCAGCATGTCGCATACATACATGCACATGCTTGCCCATTACAAACTCATAGGTCAATACATTACACACATATATACAGGGGTTGGACAAAATAATGGAAACACCTGGAAACATCAACAAAAGTTAGTTTAATATGGTGTAGGTCCACCTTTTGCGGCGATTACAGCCTCAATTCTCTGAGGTATGGATTCTGGATTCATACAAGGTGTGAATTGTTTCCAAAGGAATTTTAGCCCATTCTTCAGTTAAAACACCCTCCAGTTCTTTGAGCGACGATGGCGGCAGAAATCGACGTCTAACTTGAATCTCTAAAATCGACCATAAATGCTCAATAATGTTGAGGTCTGGGGATTTTGGGGGCAGATGAGATGGTCAACTTCATTAGAATGTTCCTCGTGCCATGCTTTAACGATTCTAGCTGTATGAATTGGTGCATTATCATCCTGAAAGATGGCGTTCCCCTCCGGGAACAGTGCTTGAACCATAGGATGCACTTGGTCGCCCAAAATGCCTAAATAATCGCGGCTGTTAATTCTTCCATGAAGGGATATCATTGGCCTGGCGGATCTCAACGAAATAGCACCCCAGATCATCACAGAACCTCCGCCATGTTTTACGGTTGGGAGAAGGCAGTCTGGATGGAATGTTTCTTTCGGCTGTCTCCAAACGTACACGCGGCCGGAGGTTGGAAATAGGGTAAACGATGATTCGTCTGAGAATATCACGTTTCCACTGCTCGAGGGACCAATTCTGGAGGTTCTTCACCACTCTAAACACTTGGAAACATTTGTCATTGAGAGCAGCGGTTTTTCGAATTGCAGCTCTTCCGTGGAATCCAGATTTGTTCAGCTCCCGACGAACAGTTTTCATGGAAACTGGGTTCTGTAGGTGTTCATTGAGCTCAGCAGTGATTTTCGGAGACGTGGTCTTGAGATCCTCTCTCACAATTCGTTTTAGAGTCTGACGGTCTCTCTCAGTCAACTTCGACTTTCGGCCGGACCTGTGATTTGCTGCGGACTTTTTCCTTCTCTTTCAAACGCAGTCATTGCTTTGGAGACAGTACCTCTTGACACGCCAAGCATTTGTGCACTTTCAGTTTCACTAGCACCTGCCATACCAGCACAACAATTTGGCCTCTTTGAAAATCCGAGAGGTCTGCCATTGGTATCAGGTTCTCCTCAATGTTCTTACAATTCTGCAAAACAAACAGTTAATTTACATACACATATCACATAACACAAATAATCAACTACAAAACATTACCATGCGTCACGGTTTGCATGTTTATAACATGTTCAAAGATTATGATGCCAAAACGTTGTGTTTCCATTATTTTGTCCAACCCCTGTAGATACACATAGCTCAGTACACACACATGCGCACCCCCTGGCAAAGCTTGTGCGAAACAACGTTGGAGCGCAGTACAGGCTAATCTCTGGGCGTGTGGAGGATTCCCCTACCTGGATTGTGGGTATTGGCATTTATTGTAAATGATAGTGATGGGTTAAACTTTCCAACTCTCCAGGTGTGGCTGAAGCTTCCCTTAACATTCCGGTACACAGCACACCCTTAGGCTATGGTTCCACGGTCCGAACCATAGCGCTTTTGACGGAGCGGAAATTCCGCTCCGTCTAAGCCCCGCCCCCTTTCTGACCGCGATCTTTCCGGAGGTGTTCAGGACACCTCCGGAACACCTCCGAAAGAGCGCAGGGCTACATACCCTGTGTTAATTATGTTGCGGCGACACAACCGTCGCCGCAATACGCGAGGACATGCTGCGGTCTAAAAAGACGCGCCGCATGTCCGTTTACGCAGGTCTGCCACCTGCGTATTGTTACGCATAGTGGAGACGGGATTTCTTGAAATCCCCTCCACTATGCTGTAACATCTGGACGCTGCGTGTTTGGCGCTGCGCCAGCGCACAGCGCCAAACACGCAGCGTTTCCTGACCGTGGAAAACTCACCCTAAATGTGTCCTGTGGGTGGTGACGCCAGACCAATCAGACACAC
Source organism: Oophaga sylvatica (assembly GCA_033576555.1). Taxonomy (NCBI): domain Eukaryota; kingdom Metazoa; phylum Chordata; class Amphibia; order Anura; family Dendrobatidae; genus Oophaga; species Oophaga sylvatica. The sequence continues at coordinate 21,554,379 of JARQOD010000009.1, read as the reverse complement.
AGATAATGGGGGGGAAATGGGACCTGGCGTTTAAAAAAGGAATGTGGCCATAATAAAGCCCCGAACACTGTGGGGTGGGGGACATTTATCTTTGCATTTGCACAAGACAAATTTATTAACGTTTTATGCCATTTATCACACCGTGTTTTGCACCCACACCCAAACTTTAATCACGCCCCCTTGTCACGTTATGCTGAATATTTGGCTCTAAGTATGACATACTTATGATTACATTTCTACATAAAAGATGCAAAAAATAAGTCCTATAATCTAGACAGGTCACATCTGCCATAAAAACAGGCATGAATACACGGTCGTGTTTCCACCATATTAAACATAAATCAACTCGCAATTTACACAAAATTCTTCATTAAACTGCAACATTTCAGTAACAAGTAACATGCATAAAAAAAGAGCAATTTACAAAAAAAAAATTCTAAATGATTTTCTCCATTTAACACATCGGTCTCAGTCCCTTAGCAATGTATCTGGGGATAAAAATCATCTTTTTTGCTATAAGGTTTCACCAAAAGTGTTTGCACCACTTCGCCATTGCAGACTCTTTTCTCTGCACTTCCCTGTCAGACCATCACAGGGAACTCACTGACTGAGCCTCAGTTAGCTCATTCTGCAGCCAGTAATAGACAGTGCAGCACAGAGGCTACAAAAGGCAAATTGTGCAAAAAAATTTAACTTAACCCAATTGCAAATGTGATTTTTAGCCCAAAACACGAGATTAAAGGACAATGCAAGGTTAGCATGTATCAGTCATGTCTCACACGCAGCACCTTACTCAGGTCACTGTACACTGGGGACAATGCAGCCACTGCCTCCTCTACAGCACAGCCCCGCCCCGCCCACATCAGAGGCATGTCACATGGCCCATTACGTCATCACCGGTCCTTAACTCACCGTTGACGTGCTGTGAAAACGGCTGACTCCTCCCTCACATGTGATCTATCACGTGCTCATTACGTCATCAAAGGTCCTTAAACCTTTCTATTTGTTGCTATGGTAGCCGGAGCGTCTCTGGCAGAGATTAGCGCACCTGGTGCTGTGTGTACGGTGCGTGACCGGAACGCCTGGAAATACCGACAAGAGGCGTGCTAGTGGCGGAGAGAGCGCGGGAAGCATGGTGAAGCTGTCAGCCAAGTGCATCGTGGCTGGTGAGTCCTGTCCGGCCCCCCGTACAGACTGTGATCCCCCTGTGCAGGCGATAGTCATCTGTCAACAGTAAAGGGTATGCCACACTAAACAGCGTCGCTAACGAGATCGCTAAAATACGTCACTATTTAGCGATCTCGTCCGGCATCACACATTGCCCGGGGTCATATCCTGATGCGGAGACCATGGGGGAGCCACATGCGGTATTCCTTTTTACGTAAAGCGTTTTTTTTGTGTGGGGAATGCAATGCTTTACAATAAAGCCGTGTTCACACATAGCATACAGACTAATTGCGCATCAAATTATCGGGGACCGTTTTCTCCTATTATCCGTTGTGAAAAATAAAAATTTGGGGCTAAAACAATATTTTTGTGAAAAAAATGAAAATTGACGACCTAATCTTATTAAATTCTGTGTCATACCTGTGGGTTCAAAATGCTCACTGCTCCCCTGGATAAGTGAGGGGTGTAGTTTCCGAAATGGGGTCACTTGTGGGTTTTTTCACTGTTTAGGCACATCAGGGGCTCACCGAACGTGGTTAATAAACTTCTTGAATTTGGTTTTGAGCACCTTGAGGGTGCAGTATTTAGAATGGTGTCACTTTTGGGTATTTTCTGTCATATAGGCCCCCCCCAAAGTCACTTCAAATGTGATGTGGTCCCAAACAAAATATTTTTGTAAAAATTAGAAATTTAACATAAAAAAAGTTTAAAAAATGATACCGATGTAAAGTAGACATGTGGGAAATGATATTTATTAACTATTTAGATACAATATTAGATAACCAATTAGATATAAATATGTGAGTGAGATACATAATCAGTGCTTTATGTGTGTAGCTTAGTGTACATGTATTTTATTATTAAATAAATAAATTTCAGAAAAAAATTGCGTGGGATCCCCCGAAATGTTATTAACCAGCAGAGGGAAAGCGGACAGCTGGGGGCTGATGTTTATAGCCGGGGAAGAGGGTAATACACACGGAGCTTCCTAGACTATTAATATCAGCTCACAGCTGTATACTTAGCCTTTACTGGTTATTAAAAAAGAGTCACACACCCCAAAAAATGGCGTATAGTCACCTATAATTATTACCAAGCAAAGCTAGGCAGACAGCTGCAGGCTGGTATTAATAGGCTAGAAAGGGGCCATGGATATTGGCCGTATCCCAGACTAAAAACATCAGCTCTCAGCTGCCTCAGAAAAGGCGCATGCATAAGATGTGCCAATTCTGGCACTTAGCCTCGCTCTTCCCACTTGCCCTTGTGCATTGTCAAGTGGTGTGATATTTGGGGGGTTGATGTCAGCTTTGTTTTGGCAGATGACATCAAGCCCAGGTGTTAGGGAGGTGTCTATAAGACCCCCATTAGTTCCCAAGTCAAATTGTAAAAAAAAAAGTAACACCCAGAATAAAGTCCTTTATGTCAAATAATGACACAGACTTGTTTATTGAATCTAAATTTATCAAAACACATATACTCACGTCCAATCTACTGTCCTCTGAAATAGTAAACAACCATATTCCTTATCTGTCCGATGAGAAGATGATAATCTAATTGTCCCACGATTCGTCTAGCTCTGCTACATGTAGATAGAAAGCTTAATTATAGAATGGCCATTTTTGGGGCGGCTTTTAATATCAGCCTGCAGCTGTTTGCTTAGCCTTTTCTGGTTATTAATTATAGGAGGACCCTACATCATTTTTTGGGGGGGCTCCCTGCAAATAATCGTATGCATACGCCTTTTCTGGGGCAGCTGAGAGCTGATGTTTTTAGTCTGGGATGGGACCAATATCCAAGGCCCATTCCTAGCCTATTAATATCAGCCTGCAGCTGTCTGCCTATCCTTTGCTTGTTATTAATTATAGGGGACCACACATCATTTTTTTTTTGGGGGGGGTGTTGCTCATTTTAATAACTAGTGAAGGCTAAGTATACAGCTTGGAGCTGATACTAATAGCCTGGGAAACTCCATGGGTATTACCCTCTTCCCAGGCTATAAACATCGGGCCCCAGCCATCGGCTATCCTTCTGCTAGTTAATAAAATGTTGAGTGATCCCACGCCATTTTTTTTCACAAAATAGTGTATTTAGTAATAAAATACATGTACAGTACTGCACATGCACTGTACTAATTATATATGTCACTGACCTCTTTATATCTATTCTATCTATTCTATTTTGTTGGGTCACTCTGTAATTTTACTGTATGCTGCTGATCAAATGTCAGGTTTTCAAGGACATGGGTGTGTTAAAGTTGCAGGACACTTGCATGGTGTGATTGCTGTGCAATTTTTTTTTTTTTTTATCACACCCATTGACTTGCATTGGCGAGTCTCGTCTCAGATACAAGGACATGCATGCTGTAATTTTTTTTTCTCAGCCCGATCTGGGAGGGACTCATAGATTTACATTGTCAGAGTGCAATCTGATTTTTTTTTTTTGTTGGATTGCACTTGTCCGTTTTTATCGCAGCTGAGTATGAGCTCTTTCAGTGACCCTAACGGGTGTTACTGGTATTTCCCGCTAGGCCACAAATCCTAGATATGTGAGTCACTTGGTACACAGTGTGTTTATCACACTTGCCGTCTCCGTTCCCTGTAGCATGGCCCCGACCACACACTGTACCATGTGTCTACGCTGGAAGTAACTGCCTGATTCACTCAGAAATTCTTTTAAGCACAACATGCATTCCTCCTTATTCAAAGATCAGTGTCTGGTCTCCTCTACTTGTCCCGCGAAGTCGGCTCTCTGCCGCTTGTCCCGCGAAGTCGGCTCTCTCGCCGCTTGTCCCGCGAAGTCGGCTCTCTGCCCGCTTGTCCCGCGAATGGTTCTGGGGGGCTCTCTGCGCCGCTTGTCCCGCGAAGTCGGCTCTCTCCGCCGCTTGTCCCGCGAAGTCGGCTCTCTCCCGCTTGTCCCGCGAAGTCGGCTCTCTGGCCGCTTGTCCCGCGAAGTCGGCTCTCTGCCGCTTGTCCCGCGAAGTCGGCTCTCTGCCGCTTGTCCCGCGAAGTCGGCTCTCTGCCGCTTGTCCCGCGAAGTCGGCTCTCTGCCGCTTGTCCCGCGACGCCTAGCCTGTTCCTGGATCAGATCATTGTCAGGTAGTTCTGCTGCTGAGGTCGCCACAAGCTCGTTCTGCTCTTCACGTGTCCTCATTCTTTCATATCTTGGCTCCAACGGAACACTCTGCTTCACCATCCCGGCCTTTTATATTTAGCAACTGCGCCACAGAGGTCTCCTGACCTGGCGTCCCCCTTCAAATTCTTCCATTCAGAGAACACACTCTCCATCCTTCAGTTCCTACCTATCCAGCCCAACTAGCAGACAGTGGCATTTACGTGCAGGTGCTGTGATATGTTGACTGAATGCATCTTCTGTTCGCCACCCCCTTACACAACCCTATCTTAGATGATAAAGTGGTCTGAATAAAACAAATGTTTCAGTAATGTCGGCACTGTTCTCCTGGCAGTCACTTGCTGTTCCTTTTCTACGTGAGCGCTGCACTCAGAGGGGAATCTAGGATTTTCTGCACCCGGAGCTAAAACTCAGATTGGTACCTTGTCCTATACCAGTTTTAGCTAACCTTGGTACTCCAACTGTTGTAAAACTACAACTCCCAGCATGCCCTTGCAACCTGCAGCAGTTGAGGCATGCTGGGAGTTGTAGTTCTCCAACAGCTGGAGTGCCAAGGTTCGCCATCACTGTCCTATACACAGCTTATGTGATTTGAGTAGCCATCATGTGACTGCTTCTATATGATTTGCAAACTTAGTCACTTGCCGATTCGCTGCTCTTCCTAATATTTTTTTTTAATCTTCAGTGAAAAATTACAGCCCCTGCTTCAGTATGTGACTATAAGGCCGGCGTCACACTAGCGAGAAATAACGCAAGTCTATGAGGGCGATAAAAATACAGATTACACACGGACCACACGTGTGACTTGCAAGAAATACGCACCGGTGTCCTTTAGGACAGACAGCAATTCAGTGCGGTATACTGTAAAATCACACTGACATGTTTAATAAAGAATCAAATAAAATATAAAATAATATATATATATATATATATATATATATATAATAATAATTATAATAAACACACATGTCATTGAGAGACACATATATATTTATAGTTCATAGAGTTCTGCATAGTATAATAGCCGCTAATTCAATTGCCGGCTTCTGTAAAATCATTACAGAACCCGACATGAAATGACATATGGTTTACATACAGTAAACCATTTCATTTACTTTAGTTTTATATATGTTTTTGACTAATAATATCAGCTCACAGCTGTATACTTAGCCTTTACTGGTTATTAAAAATTTGGGACATGTAGGTGTTAAATTAACAGGTAAATTCGTTGAAAAAAAAAATGCTTGGGCTCCCGCGGTATTTTCTCCGCCAGAGAGGGAAAGCCAGTGACTGAGGACAGATATTAATAGCCTAGAGAGGGACCATTGTTTTTGGGCCCCCCCTAGCTACAAACCTCTGCCCCCAGCCACCCCAGAAAATGCACATCTATAAGATGCGCCTTTTCTGGCACTTAGCCTCTCTATTCCCATTGCCTTTAGTTGTGGCTCGTGGGTTAATAAGGGGTTAATGTCATCTTGCTATTGAAAGGTGACATTAATCCGGGTTAATAATGGAGAGGTGTCAATAAGACAACTATCCATTATTAATCCTATAGTAGTAAAGGGTTAAAAAAGACACACACATTAATTAATTCTTTTAATGAAATAATTACACATAGTTTTTGACCAAATTTATTATTCTGCTAATCCAACTGAATCCCTTGTTCTCCTGTAAGGAAAAAAAAACAATATCCATACCTCTCCGCCGTTCAGTCAGGTCCCCCGGTGCAATCCATCAAAAGGGGTTAACTAGTTTACAACTGGGACCAATGCTAATGCTACCGGCCCATATATCTATTATTTCGTTTGTTTTTTAAAACCTGTCATTAGGATCCATTATATGTCCGTTTTGCAAGCCGGCGAGAAAATCTCACCATACGGATGCAAAACAGATGTCACATGGATGCTTAGATGCGAGAAAATTGCTTCCTCACATGACATTCGGATGACATACGGATCACTGTTCATGAAACATTTGTGCGATTCTGGTCTATGAAAAACGGACCGTATTTTTATACGTTGCGTGTGACTCCAGCCTCAGTATGAAAACAGCACATAAGTGGTCACATGATGACAACTGTCATCGGCAAGTATAGCTGAATCCTGACAGTGAGTATATTACACGCTGTTAAGATTTGACATACTACAGTGTGGAATTTTATAATTAATTCTCCTAATATAAATACAGATATAGTAGCCATTAACTTGTCATACAGCTCAATACTTTATTAACATTGCCATGCATCACTTTATCTGACTAGCTTTGAATTGCTACAAGTGTACAGAATCAAACCAATAACCGTACAGAAATACATCACCAAAACAACCAACAGTACATAAATACATAACCAGAACCATCGTCAGTACATGAATACATCACCAGTACTATCATCAGTACATGAATACATAATCAGTACAGGACTACATCACCAGAACTACCATCAGTAGAAAAACACATCACCAGAACCATCATAAGTAGATGAATACATAGACAGAACAATATTAGGATATCACAAGAACTATTATTAGTACATGAATACATCACTAGAACCACCATCAATAAATGAATACATCACCAGAACCACCATCAGTGCATGAATACATCACCAAGCTTATGTGAAAAAGGAGCAATCATCTCACCTGTCCAGGTGCATGGCAAAATACTCCAGTAATATCAACAATTCAAACAATAGTCAGCACTCGCATATTCTTAAAATAATTGCTTTATTGATTAAGTAATATAAAAAGGCACTAAAAATGGTTGAACACAACAGCACAAAAATTAAAAAGGCTGAAAATAAATGTCAGCTGCTCTCCCAGGCAACATGTTTCAGACCTGCATGGTCCTTTGTCAGGGCAGCCCGATATGTAATTGTATTGCATGAACTTACAGTTCCCAGTATTCCCTTAATAATGGTAAGAGGATATATACATCACTAGAACCACCAACATAACACAAATACATCACCAGGACCACTATTAGTGTGTGAATAAAATAAATCACCAAAATCATTATCAGTACGTGAATACATCACCAGAACTACCATCTGTTCAGGAATACATCACCATCAGTACAGAAATACATCACCAGAACCAGCATTTGTACAGGAATTAATCACATACAGATTGCATGAACCTACAACTCCGAGTAAGTGCTTATCAATGGTTAGAAGATGCTGGGAGTTGTAACCAGCCATCATCAGAATGTGGACCATATAGGAGTATCACAAATAAACATTTTACTTCCTGGTATCTTATAGATGACATCTTCTCTGATTTGGAGTCGTTCTTTCCTTTTTTACTCCATCTTGTCCAGACACTATAATGACTTCCCTCCTCTCCGGTCTTTTACAGCACATTCCGACATGATGCCCTTAGAAATAACAGTGTCATTATAATCTCCCCAAATTAAATGATCTGCCCTGCCATGTGCCCCTCAATAAATAAATGCTCCTCACTGTGCTCCCTGCACAAAATATGACCCCCACATTGTCCCTATTATGGTACATTACCTCCACAATGTCCGCTTCTTTCCATAATGACTTGTCTGTATACTGTGCTTCCTTACACTCCCCCCTCCTTGGCATACTGTCCCCTCCATGCTGTGCCCCACACTGCCCCCTATCTAAACTACCTCCTCCCCATGCTCTACCCAGTCTCTATACTGTGAGCCCCTCACTTTGCAATCACTGGACCCCTCCCCCTTCATCCCTCCAATAACGCTATTGTGTCTTCATCTCCATTGAAGCACTTACCACTAACCACCTCCTCAGCGGCGCAGGAGTGTTGTCAGCAGCGGCTCGACGGTGCTCCCCTGATAATGTGCTCCCCGAGCAATTGCCCTGCCTCTCCCACCCCTAGATATGTCCCTTCCTAACGGAAATGTGAATGCTGCAGCTGATCGGCGGTCACTGATTGGTTGCAGTTCTCACATGGTAACAGTGGGGGACATTGCTGGTCTGGAAGGTAGGTCCTTTTTTGTTTTATTGCGGCCACTTTAGCATTTAAAGGGAATCTGTCACCCCAATTTTGCCATATCAACTAAAGATATGGCTGAATAGTGCATCCCATAACAAAGCTATCGGTATTTACCTTATATCCTGATACCCCCGTTTTCATATCAAAATACCTTAGTAAAGTTCATAAAAATGGCGCTGTCAATCAGGGCGGTCAGGTCAGGAGAGCGGCGTTTTCTATGCCCTCCCCCCTCGCTCCTCGGCATCACTTGCGTAGGGCCGTCTGTGAATCCCACAGACGGCGTTCGGCTTCCCGCAATTGCGCATTTCAAATTCGGTCCCGTGCATGCGCAATGTGCTTTGCCCAACAGTAGGTAAAGCATAAAATCATTACAGCGCATGCGCTACTCTTTCCTTGCCCTGGAAATGACTGCTTGCCTTGGACGACTTCCAGGGCAAGGAAAGAGTAGCCATGCGCTGTAATGATTTTATGCTTTGCCCACTGTTGGGCAAAGCACACTACGCATGCGCGGGACGGAATTTGAAATGCGCAATTGCGGGAAGCCGAACGCTGTCTGTGGGATTCACAGATGGCGATACGCAAGTGATGCAGAGGAGTGGGAGGGAGGACATAGAAAACGCCGCCCTCCTGACCTGACCGCCCTGAATTGACAGCGCCAAATACGAACTTTACTAAGGTATTTTGATATGAAAACGGGGTATCAGGATATAAGGTAAATACCGATAGCTTTGTTATGGGATGCACTATTCAGCCATATCTTTAGTTGATATGGCAAAATTGGGGTGACTGATTCCCTTTAAGAAGGTTGTCTTGTAGTGGATAACCCCTTTAAAAACATGGCTCATCAGCCCTAAAGCTGTAGCATCACCTAAAAGTGCTAATAGAATGTTTTTTCTTTTTAGATGGAATCCTCTATTTTAATAGCCTATTTTTGTAAGAGAATCATAGTGACACCTCTTCTGTATTTTCCTGCTGAAAGTAGAGTCTGTCGGGGCCAAATCGTCATCCTCACAATCCACGTCCTAACTTCTGATAAAATCCGATACTTGATCGGGTGGTGAAACCATAGGATGTTGATGAACGCACTGAAGCACCACGGATGAAAAGCAGAAGTGTTGTCATCACAAAATATGCTGCTGACGTGGGCCTGCAACTTATTGAGTGCACAATTAAAAAAAATCTTCCACAGGAGAAATGTCCCCGATAACATACAGTATGCACCGTTTTTACATGCGTGGGTTACTCTTATTAATATCCGTACAATTTATGTATTTCATTGCTTCATGTAATGTTTTCTATAACTCCTCGAGGTGCTGCACATAACTGCTCTCCAGAGCTCGTAAAATTGCTCAAAAAAGTGTCCAGAAACGTATATTGCTTCCCATAAATGTCCCCTATAATTCACGCTGTAGATCATATTGCACTGTAGACCTGCTTCCTATATTCTATCCACATTAGATCTTTCCATATGTGTTATAGCGGATCTGCTACGACCTAATATTAGAGCTGTCAAATTAAAGCTGCGCTCTGAAACGCTATAATATGTAGAGAAGAATATATGAAATTGGAACTGCATTACTGCTGTAGAAAACATGTCAAAAAATGAAGGTATTTGGCCCACAAATTGGATTATTAATGTGAGACCAACAGCCAGCAACAAGGCTTACCCCTTTGTTGGGAATCTAAACCTAACATGATGCCTCTCCCAGGCTAAAAGCCCACAATTATATTGGCGGGTAGGAGTAAGCTCTATTTATCCCCTTTATGACCTATGACGTATAGTTATGTCATAGGTTGCCTCTCCCTATTTGATGCAGGCTCTGGCGCTGAGCCCGCATATTTTCAGGCACATCTTAGCTGATCTGATCAGTTGTCATGTGCGCCTAACAGCCACAGGTGGAATCGTGATCCACCCGCCGCTATTAACATGTTTGATGCCGCTGTCAATCTCTGACAGCGGCAATAAACATGCCTGAGCCGGAAGCACACCACTAACTGCGCCCATCAGCGCCCCTGTCACATGATCGTGGGGTGTCGATGGGTTGGCATAACAATCCGGGGCCTGCAAGAGACCCTTGTGATTGCCATTGCCGATCTGCTATTGAAGCAAGTAAAAAGTTAAAAGAAAAAAAGTTTTTAAAAATATAAAAAATGAGTTTGAATCACCCCCCTTTTGCTCCATTCAATCAAAATAATATATAGATATATAATATACATACACATATTTGGCATCATTGTGTTCAGAAACGCCCGATCTATGAAAATATAAAAATAATTAATCCGACTTGTAAACTGCGTAACGAGAAAAAAAAAACAACGCTCCACATAGTGGAGGAGGGGGTTTCGGTGTAGGGGACCCTTATTAGGCCCCTTACACTGTTATTTGTTAACCTTTTGGCTTTTAACTGTTTTTAACTTGTGCATTGCTTGTCTAACTTTTTTGTCCTAATAAAATAAAGCTTGTTATTGTTTTTTGATTCATTGTTCATGGTGATCCTTACCTTTACACGCTACTCTCTCTCTTTTATTCTAGTACTATTGGTTTTTGGCGTGTGGTTGGTGATCCCATATAATTAATTATCAGTAGTGCCCTCAGTTTTTTGTATTATATGTTCACACTTGTCTTTTTCTGTTTGGAAGTGCCGGTCAGTTTTTTTTTATATTTAATCTTGGAACTGTGTGATGCTGCGATGGGATTAGGGTTACTACCATGCCATCTGCCTTACCCAACTGACATTGGTTCATTTTATATGGGCTTTGTAAGACCTGATCACGTGCCACGTTTTTACAACTTTTGTTCTAATTGACTTTGCATTGAGTGTGTCAAGGGTCTGATATATACTGCTGTTGTGGGGGGGTTACTTAGTCTTTATACATTATAAAAAAAATGTAATTATTAGAAAATCTGATAAAGGTGGCTTTGTTATGGATGCGGCTTTGTATGAGAATCAGATGTATTCTATTCTGGATGATGATAGTACTTATAAGAGTACCTTCGGATCCCACTAATATCTGTAGGGACAAATTGTTACTTTTAGTTCCAGAGGGAGAAATGTTGTGAACATTTTGGAGATGACTTCGGAGCTGAGGCTCCCTCTAGTGGTTGCTGAGGGTATTGAACCTATGTTGAATACCAAGAGCCCTACACCTGTAAATAACGAGTGGTGGTCATGTGGTAATGACTGGCCTGATATAAGTGAGCTGACCTCCCATGATCCTCGCCGGTAATCAATTGTGCTTCCTGGTCTAGGTTGGAATTTAGCTGCTTTCCTGCTGTCTCCTGCTTGCTTTCAGATAAGTCTCTTTCAGTTTTTTTTTTACTGTGGTTTGAATTCCTTGCTTTTTGCTGCATTGCTTTTTGTATTCAGCCGGGTCCCCTTTGGGAGGCTTGGGCTGGTCTCCGTTTGTTTTTGTATTTGTTCATTTGCTCAGTTCTTGTGATATCTTGCTGCTGGGTTGCTACGTGTCCACACCAGAGATCTGATATAGGTGGTCGAGACCGTGTGGTTTCAGTGTTTTTGGATTCAGAAGTGTTGGAGTTTTTCCTAGGGTTTTTCTGGGTTGCAGACAATATTCTCTCCTGTACTATCCTATCTAGACAGTTTTGGGCCCCAGCGTTTGCTCAATCTATTTTCTGTCTGTGTTCATGTTTTCATCTTGTCTAACCGCCATTATATGTTTGGGGGCTTCCTATTCTTTTGGGGCTCTACTCCGGGGCAGTCAGCTATCCTCTTTCCATCTTCAGGGATAGCTATCTCTCCGGCTGTGCCGAGGCGTCTAGGACCACCGTAGGTACGCTCCACGGCTGCTTCTAGTTGTGCGGTTAGTTTAGGGGTCTGCAACCTATTAGTTTCCAACCTCTCTGGTGTCAGGCTGCCTATGCGGTTTTTTGCTCCTGCCTCCTCAGCTACCAAAACATAACAGAGAAAATAATGGAGTTATTAATAAGAATGTAAAAACTTTGTTATCAGGGATCATTCTACGGTTGACATCTTTCATGGTTTGCCAAAACTGCACAAACAGATATTCCCACCTCCACTACGTCCCATTATTTTGGGTAGTAACGCTTTAAGCAAAAATTTAAAGGGAACCTGTCAGGTCCCCTGTGCCCCCAGAACCACCAGTAGTTATGTCTGCATATATACTCCTGTGGGCGTGATAACATAACTTACAAGCGCCGGCGACATCCCAAGCACACGCGCGCGGCTTCTTCCCCTCTCATCATTAATCCTCTGAAGCTGGATGTACACGTGCCGGATTCAGAGAGGCGGAAGTCTCTGCACAGTGCGCCTCTGTTGAAGCCAGCACACACACACAAATGACTTTAGAGGATCAATGCTGAGAGGGGAAGAGGCTGTGCGCATGCGCGAGGTAAGTATGGCACTTGGGATGACGCCGGCGCATGTAAGTTATCACGCCCACAGGGGTGTGATATGCTAAGTGGGCAGACTAGTTTGGGTACACTAACGCCCTGTCGACTAGTGGTTCTGGGGGCACGGGGGACCTAACATGTTCCCTTAAAGCACATGGGTTGATGAGCATCTCCAACCCCTAGTGCTACGTACACCAGGTTTTTTACCAGACAGTGCCACAGTATTGCAAGCATTTGACAACATTGAATGGAAGGATAATTACAGTTTCATTTCCTGTGATATAGTGAACGTGGATTCCACACGATTTGACAATCTCCTTCCATCTTGTCTGCTATAGATTGCTTAGGCTACTTTCACACTTGCGTTTTTTTGCGCTGCGTTTCGAGCGCACATGAAGCGCATTAAAAAAACGCATGCAAACGCTTGTAAACGCTGCGATATTTAGTCGCATCAGCATGCGCATTTCAACAAAAAAACGCAGCGTTTGTCTGCGATTTTATGCGTTTTTGCATGTGTTTGCGTTTTTTTGGCGCATGCCTTGTCTATGTGTCACATTTCTATCATCTCTGGCTCCATCATCTCTGTCTGTCTCCATCATCTCTGTCTCCATCATCTCTGGCTCCATCATCTCTGGCTCCATCATTTACAGAAAAATCGTGTGCGTGCAAAAGCGCTGACGAGCGCAAAGCCATGCGCACACCAGCTCCCCCATAGACTGCAATGTTATTTTTTGCGCATAGCATGCGCACACGTGCGCACGCGTTTTTTTAAAGCGGTTGGCCGAAAAAAAAATGCAACATGTAGCGTCTAGCGCGTATGGGCGCACACCGGGAAAATGCGCAGCGCACGACAAACGCACATGAACGCGTGCAAGCGCTAGACCCTGCGCCCGCCATGTTAAAGATAGGGGAACATTGCGCATGCGTCCGATAGCGCAAGATGCGCTGCGCAAAAAAACGCAAGTGTGAAAGTAGCCTTACACTTTAGAGTTAAGAGTTCATTTTAATTGGCAAAGATTTTTTTACTCAAACATAATTTTTTTTTTTTGAATAGAGCATTTTTTTCAATTCAAAGGTACTCCGATGGGGTCCCGCTTCTCCCCTTCTTTGGCTATATTATATGTTGCCTGGAGAGAGGAACATTACATTTTTTTCTCATAATAATCCTTTTTTTGCTAATTTAGTCTGCTACGGTCGCTATGTAGACGACATCCTCATTTTGTGGTCGCATGACATCACAACCATACAAGACTTTATTCACTATCTTAATATTAACTTTCAATTTACTTTCAATGGTCCCAGCAACAGTGTAGAATTTTTCGATATTGCTCTTACCGGTGTTATAACATCTAAAAAAAAATTGTGTTCATTATTCCTAAAACCGGTTAGCGGTAACACCACATTGCATGCGGACAGTTGTCCATAACATTGCTGCCAAGCCTTATGGCGTTTTTGTCAGGGCAATAATAAGGGTATAACAAAGAATTGGGAATAGACAGAAAAGAAATGTTATCTGTAAAATCAAAGAAAAAGAACAAACCCCCTAATGATGCCGATCAAGTTATAACCTTCTGCACCCCCTACAGCACCCAGTTTAATAAAATCAAAAATATCATAAATATATATGACACTTTACATGATATTCTTAATAAAGGATATAGATGTGTTGCTTAGAGGGGTAAATCTATTGGTATCTTCCTCTAAGTTTATATGAAAAACGCACCAATAACGCAACCTGGTTAATGACTAAGACTATGTTCACACTTCGCATTTTTCCTGCTTTTTTATGCAAATTTTAAGCTGCTTAGAAAAACCGGGTTTTGCTGCGTTTTTTTCTGCTTTTTTATTGCTTTGTTTTTGTTGTCTCTTGTGCATGCTGATAACGTTTAGTGCTCCCCCAACAAAAAAAAAAAATCATGTTGCAACTTTCTTAAGGTCTTTGCACCAAAAACGCAGCAAAACCTGTTGCCTGCGTTTTTTTTTTTTTGCTGCATTTTTGCACTTACCCATTGTTTCCTAAAAAAAAACGCTGAAAAGAAGTGACATGCCGCATTTTTCCAAATCAGTCAGGAAAATGAAACCACAGTGTGCGCATGAGACTTCTGACATCTCGTAGACTTTGCTGGTACTGTAGAAAGCTGCTGAAAATTTGCGTTAAAACAAACAATGCAAAAACGCAACGTGTGAACACGGCTAAGGGATTTCACAAATGTTTTGGCGATAAATGCGCCACGCCAAAAAAAACTTTGAAACTAGATGAGTGTTACAATATTAACTCTTTCATTAACTATGAAATGTGTCATGTCAATTACTGTCTCGAGCGCATCATTTGCGAAGATAAATATTCAGGCCGCAAGTTAAAAAAAAAACAACAAATTCCACTATGTTCAGATGCAGTCTGCGATGTATTTTGGCCTGTCGACAGATGATGGTTTATCATGCCATTTTCATCTCGTTTGTGAGGGGCCTTACGGATAGATCATCAATATTATATGCTCGGCAACTCCTTTAAAGGGAATCTGTCTTTAGGTTTTTGCTACCCCATCTCAGAGCAGCATAATATAGAGGCTGAGACCCTGCTTCCAGTGATGTGTCACTTACTGGCTGCTTGCTGCACTTTTGATCAAATCTCTGTTTTCTCTGCTACAGATCTAGCTGTTCTCTGACTGCTGAGCTGTGTATAACCCCGCCCACACCACTAATTGGCCACTTTCTTGGTATACTGTGCAAAGCTGCCAATCAGTGGTGGGGGTGTGTATATACAAAGCAGGAGGACTACATAGCACGAGACAACTAGTCCCTTAGTGATAATCTCCTGCTAATAAACTGATTTTTTTAAAAACTACAGCAAGTAGCCCAGTAAGTGACCCAGCGCTGTAATCAGGGTGTCTGTCTTTACATCATGCTGCTCGCTGACTAGGTGGCAAGAATTTGGTGACAGATTCCATTTAAATCTAGCATTACTTACCAGAATCATCTGATCGCACTATTCTAGTATTACCAGTCCTTGACCTTGTGTTCATGCTCTGCCTCCATTTACTCCATAGCCTTGTTTCATATAATCTCTTGTAACCTGCATTACAATCACACAGTTGGCGCTGAGACGTTGTATTTCTAGTACCTGCATGATGCCCGTACCCGGCGACAATGCTGGAGCCGCGATGCTCGGGGCATTCTGTTTATATGACACCAGCTCACAACTCCTTATTGGTCTAAAGTGGCCGAAAGTGGCAGCGTTTGCGCAGCAGCTCTTTGATTATACACATTATCATATTGGATATACAGCGCACAATACCACGCCGCAGGCTGCGTGATTACACCGGTAAAGAAATTGCACGTCTTGAGAAATCGAGCTCTGAGTACCTTTAAACAGACAAGAGAGCAGCAGAATTACTCTTCGTAATTACAGACCCCCGAAGAGTTTATTGCTCCCGTATTAAGGAAAGAGAGAGACCTTTATTGGGAAAGAAAGCGAGCCGAGCAGCCTACCTGGGCTTTTCCAGTCTCTCTCCATGTCCTGCCGCCGGTAATGTTAGGCCTTACACTGCACATTCAGTGCCGAATAAACAGTCAATTTTTCCTGTTTTAAGAGAAATAAACCGTTTTTATTTAGTCGCATTTTTCTCTTAAGTTACTGATGAATCAAAGCTACAAGACTTAGAAAAGCGCAGCTGGTATTGGCCACACATCTTATTTTGAGCCTCTATCTTGGAGGCATGTTTTCGGAGAATCTCCTGACCCGTGCCTCCGTCAGCACGTACAGAAATTCTAGGTGTGAACTTAGCCTTAAAGGCGCAGTCAGACTGCCGCATAACACTGCCTACGATCGCGTCACAGTGCTCGGACCCGCCGGCGGTTCTGACCAGAGCGTGATAGGCGCATACAAAAATACATGCAGTCAGGAGAACCGCCAGCCAGTCCGAGAATTGCAATGCAATCATCTGAATGTGTCCTAATAGGTATGGAGATTCTTATAACTGGAGATAAGGAAGATCAAGGGGTGAGCATTGGGGCCTCCTCTGTTATCCCATTACATCTGATATGTCACAGAAATATTCATCTGCACTACCCTTTTGGCCTCATTCAGATGTCCGATTTTTTTTTTTTTTTTTTTTTTTTTCATATTTGAGAAAATTGGACCAATTCTTCTCATCAGACTTTGATCAGAATGTGGTCCAGGTGCCATCTGATTTTCGTGGTGAAATTTAAAAAGAAATTCATCAATTTGATCAGAGTGTGGTCCAATTTTTTTTTTTTCACGAACTCATTGACTTGCATTGCTGATTTTGATCTGTACCTTGGATAAAAATCATACATGTCTCCTATATTTTCAGTCGCCCTTCAGTACATAGTGGGCACTGGAAGTAACCATGCCCCAGCACTGACTGGTGGCCGGTCAGCAGTGTATCTACTCAGCTGTTCTCCATTAGGTCTATGACATCACGTAATTAAAAGCTGACCAAGCACCCCGCCTCCCAACATTTGAAGAAGAGAAAGAGGGACAAATCATGCGACATGCTTAGTGCAACCCGAAAAAATGTTACCACGCCCTTATCTACACCGGCAAGAGGAGATGCCAGAAGGGCGCTGGCAGTGAGGGTCATTCAGAAGACGCACAAGACTGCCGGACATAGACCAAAACCAGGACAAGACTGATCTCAATGTTGTGCGGGACATTTTAATTACAGTTACACCAAATATTTCTGTTATTTGTTGATTTGTGATGTTTAAATAAATGACGTTATTGTAATTGGTTTTTATTATTTTGTTAGTAATTTTATAGGAAAAAAAAAATCTTCTATTCTCCCTCTAGAATAAAGGGACATAGAGATAGATCTGTGCTCAACAGAATATTTCTATGTATCAATATAATCTGTCTACAATGCAGATCACGTTCACAAAATTTTCCCAGTGACCTCACTAGAGTCTGTGGCTCATTGCTTTATTTCCTGCCAGCAACTATAGAGGTTGTGGGAAAATAATATTTTTGTAATTTTTTTTTTTATTACCCTATTGTCCGGATTATAAGACGCACCCTAAATTTTGAGGAGAAAAATAGGAAAATTATTATTATTTTTTTTTTAATAAAATGGTGGTGCTTCTTATCATCCATGCATCTTATTGCTTACCGGGGCTGGTGGCTGCGGTGAAGCGGGGTCCCAGGGTTGCTGCTGGAGGAGGCAGGAGCGGGGTGATGCTGCAGGCCGCAGGCTGGGATGAGGGGGTGTTCCGATGTGCGTTGCGGCGCGCCGCTGCGGGGTCTCCGGTGCTGCTGCTGCGGGGTCTCCCGCCTGGTACTGCAGGGGGTTCTGATGACATTTTGTGAAAGGCCAGAGCCCTCACAGTTCCATGGTTTCCTGTACGGTGGACTCCGGGAAAATGGCCGCCGGGGGCTGCGAATGCGCAGATGGAGATCTCGACACCAAGATCTCGGGAGATGAGATCTCAGTGCTGAAATTTTTGTTTAAATAATTAAAAAATATGGCGTGGAGAGCCCTCTATTCTTGATAACCAGCCTTGCTAACGCTGACAGCTGAAGGTTGCAAAACACAGCTGTCAGTTTTGACTTGGCTGGTTATCAAAAATACAGGGGAACCCACGCCAGTGTTTTTTTTATTTTTTTTTATTATTATTATTTAGAGCGCAGGTGCCGGCTGATGAATACTCCCATCCGCCGCTCCTGCTCTCACTCTTATTAGTGGCAGCAGGTGTTGGCTGATGGGAGCAATAGTCCAATCAGCCAACACCAGTGACCGGAGGTAAACTTTATATCTCCGAAAACAGCTGCGGGCTCACATTGTCATTTGACAGCGTGTGTACCACAGCTATCTGACCAGCGGTGATGATTTTACCGACAGTGTTTGCTGCTCTGTCATGCACATGACAGGCCCGAACCTGAACAGTAACACAGACTCCCTGGTGAAGTCCATGCCCGAACAGTAGGCGTTCAGCCATCTCTAGTAATAACGTCTGTGACACACGGACTATCAGAAGACCTGTCTCAGCTGTGTGGTCTCATTACCTGAGAGAGCAGCATATATGGAGCAGTCTGTGTTTCGTGGGTGTGTGACCTCAGCCTTAGGCCGGGATCACACATGCGAGTAAATCGTCCGACACTCGCATGTGACATCCCAGCTCTGGCGCCGCACTCGGGAGTGGAGCGAGCGGCTGCATATAACTACATTCGGCCGCGCACTCCACTCCCGAGTGCCGGCGCCAGAGCTGGGATTTCACATGCGAGTGTCGGACGATTTACTCGCATGTGTGATCCCGGCCTTACAGAGGAGATTTCAGAGGCTCCAGTAAGTGAAGAGGCATGGTACGGTGGGCCAGACCCCCTGCTACTGCAAACATTTACTGCTTACTTGCCCCTGGTTTTTAATGACTCCTCACTTCCATCACTTATTGCTCTTGCTAATAGGCCCTGACCTCTGCACATTTCTTAGGCCTTTAGTCAGGTTGCTTGTGAGACTATTTCCCAAATGTGCTTTATAGATGTATTCCTAAATCCTAATAAGTGCAGCATACTAAGCAGTGGGATTGGAAAATGACAACTTACGAGGCCGATTCCCACGCTCGGCTGTCTCTCACTCACTGTTCCCACATAGCACCTCATCACTCCTAGGAATTAGATTTCTATGTTAACTGTCGTAAATCGCTCTGAAGTACTTGTAGGCCTTATGAAGATTAGCATTTACATGGAGGTGGGTGTTCTCGCTGGAATACAAGAAGTGCTTTCAGTATAATGTAGGCACGGAGATCCTTCGTCTCGGCTCCTGCTCCTTTCTGCCATGGATTGGACCCAGTGTTATGTGCCATGGTGGACAGAGGAGACGGTGTCCTAATGACTAATAGATGTAAAGCTCTGATTGATGTCAGACAAGTGGGCATCATTCGGCATCTTCTGCTTTATAGCCCAGGAACATGCAGCAGTAGTGGTGGTGTTAACGGGGTTTCCTCAAGTTGTATCTTCAGGAGCGCGTCTGTCCCGACCCCCGGGTTCCTGCTTTGCCGGAGACGGTGCACTCCTGTAGATTGACAGTCTGGACCAGCGGCAACTTCGCGCCTCTGGTCCGAATTGTGCAGATGGTAGAGGCGCAGAGGGACGGAGGCAGGTCAAATCCAGCGATCCCGCAAACTTTAGGCTGTAAAGCAGAGGTCCCCAACCCTTGAGAGTCACATTCAGCTTTGAAATGGGGTCGCGAGCCGCATCCAGCTCCTGCCCCCCTCACAGTAGTGACACTCAGAGCCCCTATTACCAGTACAATGACAGTGAAAGCTTTTCCACTGAATCACACCAAGGCAGTATGCCAAGCTCCAGAGTTTCCTATATTACCCCCATTCAGATCTGCTCTGCTGCGCTACGCAAAAATCACCATCTAGAGATCTACTCTTAATAGCGGTTTTATACACCTGGCGCTAATGCAACAAGCTGGCAGAAAGCCGTAAGCCACATATCACAGGCCAGCCACATGTGGCTCTCGAGCTAGAGGTTGGGGACCCCTGCTGTAATGCTAATGCCGCATGCTTCTCGCCTAGGTTACAGGCTAGGTGGTCGGTAACCTAGACGATGAGCTGTCCATTATAAAATGAATTCTTCCTCTGTTCTTGAGAATAGAGAGACATTTTTTTATACGGGCATGTGCACACTACGTCTTTTTCAGGTGGATGCTGCCTGGAAGCCTAAAAAAAAAAAAAAAAAATGTACGTAATGCACAGCAATGTCAAAACAACTTGCCGTGCACATGTTCCATCTTTTTTAACTTTTTTTAAAAGCTTCAGGCTAAAGTGGCTAAAAGAAGTGAATGGTCCCTGATTTTGCTTAGGAACCGCCACCATTTTATATAAAAAGAAAATTTAAAAAAAAAAAGCCTGCAGCAAAAAATGCCTCAAAAGCAAAGAAGATGCTCCAGAAAAAAAGCACCACCAGCGGGTCCCTGAAGCGTGGTCCGAGTGCTGTCCGATAAAACATGGCTTCGTACTTGGTCGTGTGAGCGAGTCCTCTCTCTGGCTCAGGTTTCGGTCTGGGTATTGGGTTACTCGGATACATAGGTTTTGGAAAATAAAATAAAGTAGATTTCTTCATTCTATATATTTTATAGTAAATGTAAATAAATGGCGAATCACTGCGGGATTAGTCTGTATTGTGTCATCACTTAATCTATAGATTATTTTATCTATTCGTTTACCTGTGATAGCTGGTGATATGATGGTTTCATGCTTTCTGCTCCGCAGGTGACTCCACCGTTGGGAAGAGCACTCTCATCCAGCTTTTCCGTAGTGACGGAAGCCATTTCCAAAGAACTATAGTATGGTACGACAACGATACTTCACACGCCTATCGCAGAGCAGTTATCCAAAATTGGAAACACATTGGTAAAAGGCGCAAAATAACAAAAGGAATATTACTCACCTGATAAATCCCCACCGCTCCAGCACCTCTGAAGAACGGCTCTTTAACTTTTTTTTTTAATTATCCCCCTCTTTAGCCATTTTTCTTTCTGCTCCCTTTAGGGTCCTGAATGTAAATTTTGCCCAGTTATGGAGCATGAAAGGCATAGCTAAGCAGATTCCCTATCCAGACGTCAGGGAAGGCTACGCGATGACTTTTCGTAAGCTGTAGTGCAGCCATAAATCTTTGTCTCCCACCTTTTCAGGAAACATACGATGAGTTTAAAGTTTTACTAATTTTTCAAAAAGGATCAACTTTAAGAACCCAAATGTAACATACGATGAGTTAAAAGTTTTACTAATTTTTCAAAAAGGATCAACTTTAAGAACCCAAATGTAACATACGATGAGTTAAAAGTTTTACTAATTTTTCAAAAAGGATCAACTTTAAGAACCCAAATTTAACATACTTTTGTTACAATTAATTATTCTAATCCAAGGTAAATAATGAAATCCCAGTTAGCCATTATATAGTCTTTAAAGTAAGGCCAGATGGAGCGGCGTCATTTTTCAATTTGCTTTGTAAACAATTACGTCGGGTGCTAAAGTGGTATTAAGCCGATCATATCCACAGCTCACGGATGGTTAAAAAAAAAAATATATATATATATATATATATATATATATATATATATATATATATATATCTCTGTTCTTTGATATTTTTTTATGTTATTTTGCAATCGCAACTGGGAAATGCATAAAGGATTGTTGTCCTAGACGATCCGCCATTTATCGTTCACTGCTGTGTGTACGGTTGGGACAAAGATGGGTTTTTCCAGGACTGTGGTCGGGGTCTGACTTCCAACACCCGCATTGATCAACTGATTGAAGGGCTATGGGGGTTTCCTCTTCATTATTCACCATGGATGGCTCCAAACATCTGGCAGTATCGGGCTCAGCCAGGTACCACAGCTCATTATCATTAAACTGAATAGGGCCGAGCTGCAATATAGTACAACATAAAGGTCCCTTTAAAAGGGTTTTCTGCTTTTAGAAAACTCTTGCTTCCTGACTTCAGTTTGTTTAAAAAAGTGCTTTACTCACCCTCCCCGGGTCCAGCACTGAGTCTCCATTGCTGCTCCCAGTGTCTGTTATTGTCTGCAGCACTGACATCGTGCCGATAGCACTGCAATCAGTGACTGAGCTGAACAGCTCATGCCATCAGCTCGGGCAGGGCCGCTGATCTCAGTGATTGGCTGCAGTTCCATTGACTTGAAGTCAGACAATAACAGATACGGGAGCAGCGCCTGAGACTCAGCGTTGGACCCGGGGAGGGTGCATAAATTACAACTTGTTTGTTTTTATAAACAAACTGCAGCCGGGGAACAATGGGTTTCTTTTTTTTTTTTTTTTTTTGAAAACTCTTTTAATCAGCTGATTATTTGGGGCGGGATTTGGACCCCCGCTGATTTGATGTTGATCACCCATCATAAGGACAGGCAGTCAATATCAGAAGTCCCAGAAAACCCCTTTAAGTTTTACGTCTTAAATAAGACTAGAAACCTTTTTAACTCTGCGTGCTCAAACATTGCTTTTCTGCAGAGCGTGACCTGCTTGTTCAGTTTTAAAATCAATTTTTGTTTTACTACGTTCCTATAATGAGTATTTGGTGAGGTTTTTGATTTTGCAGATTTTCTGCACCTTGTTCAGTAAATTCCATTTTTTTATTTTTATTTTTTTTTTCAAAAAAAAAAAAAAACAACTCGCCAAAACCTCATCATGGGAACGTAGCCTCGCTGATTTTTACTGCAAATTTCGCCCCTGAAGTCTGTGCGCCCACAATGGGGCTTGGGTGAGTTTCTGATGTTGCAGATTTTTGCACCTATTTTGCGTTTTTGACTTCCTTTTCTTACACAAGTTTTTATCACATTTTTGACCACGCATGTTACGTGAAAAACGGAAAGGATAACTGCACACTGAGTTTTCCGAGGAGTTTTTGCAGCAGAAACTGAGCGGAAACTCAAGTTTTTGAGCACTTAGTCAAACTTTGGTTTCCATTTTGCATCTGGTTGAGCTCTGGTTTTTAGCTGATCCTTTTTTTTTAGTTTTTGTTTTATTAATATGGGTCCTTTAACAATCAGATGACAACTGCTCATGTGAACAGAGCCTTATTATGTTCCTCTATCTTCAAACCTCAGCAAACACGGATTGTGTATTTCCAGATTATAATCTTAGCGAAAGAATCGTTCACGGACGACTCTGACTGATGGGTATTTCTTTTCTCAACAGACCACTGTCATGGATGTCATAACGAAAACCGTGCAAATTCCGGATACAGGCGATAGTGTGGTGAGCGCACATATGGTTTCCTACTCCTGGGTTTATGTCTTGTGTATTTATTTCTTGAGTAAGGCCCACATCCGACACTTACTTTTTAAAGTGACTTCCTTTGTTTGTTTAGTGGGATTCTACAGGACTCATTGGGTCTGTGCATGTGGCAAAAGTCTCTTTCAGGGCCGGTGCAGACGATCGTAGTTTCTCGAATTATGTCAATCACACTCTGATCATTCTTTCTCGAATGCGGAGAAGACAGAAAAAAAATGTCTTCTTCTCCATTCTGTGAGTCCGTGGAAATCAGACTGCACTCAGATGTCACCCGAGTGCAGTCCGATCTTTTCCACGGACTTGTTAACTTGCATGGCCGAATATCAGATCAAACTCGGGCAGTTAGCGATTTTTCCTCTGACCAGCTATGTCCAGTTAAAAAATCGGACAAGTGCACGGCCCATACACAATCTTTGATCCATGTGCGATACGATCTTTTTTTTTTTTTTCATTAAGATCGCACTCAGACCGAAAATCCGGTCATGTGCACAAGAACTTCCAATGTAAATCTCCGGTTCTGATAGGGTTGTTTCCTGGCTCTGTTGTCACCAGGCCCGGATTTAGGGGGGGGCCCGGGCCACCCATCAAGCGGGGGCCTCCCACCAATATAAGGATAAATATCTCAAAACATGTAAAATAAACGTCTCTTTGCTGTGAACCGTTTCTAATGGTAAGGAACATTAAACAAAAGAGAAACTATTGAAAGTGTAGGGACCTGGCTACGGTCCTACATCTCAGTGGCTGGCGCAGAGCAGCAGAGTCATGGCACCTGACCTGCGTCAGCATCCACTGACCTGGCTAGCCAGACTTCCTTAGTACCCTGCACCTAATGCTTAGCTTATGGCATGCGGCAGCCTACTCCGATCCCAACAGAAGCTTCTAGGTGCTACCTGTTCAGCTATATGATCGCTCCCTCGATTAGATCAGATGAGAGTTTGTTCAGCTACCTTCAAAGAAGGAGGCAGAGCCACAATGTCGGTGCGAGAAGAGGATTCTCCACCGCGGAGCGCGGCAGGACGACTGGAATGGATCTTCAGTCACTGAAGATCCAGAGGTGAAGTGGTTCAGTCTTCAGTGTCGCGGTGGGTGAGTATGATCTCGTCTGCCTGTGTCTGTCTGTCTGTGTATCTTTCTTGCAGCTCCTGTCCTACACAGTACCATACTGTATATACAGGTCCACACTATATCCTGCATTACAGTGTGTCTGTGTATACTGTATGTATATAGTGTGGACCTGTTTACAGTATAGTGCTGTGTATACACTTTATACAGCCCCTCAGCCTCTATTCTATATACAGCCAGCACAGCAACAGCCTCTGATATATACAGATAAACAGCCTCATATATATACAGCCCAGCAGTAGCGCCTCTCATACATATACAGCCCAGCAGAAGCGAGCAGCCCTATATATATATATATATATGTGTATACATATGTATGTATATGTATATACATATACATACATACATACATACATACATATGTTTATATATATATATATATGCAGCCCAGCAGTAGCCTCTCATACATATACAGCCCAGCAGTAGCGCCTCTCATACATATACAGCCCAGCAGTAGTGCCTCTCATACATATACAGCCCAGCAGAAGCCTCTCATACTTATACAGCCCAGCAGAAGCCTCTCATACATATACAGCCAGCAGTAGCGCCTCTCATACATATACAGCCCAGCAGAAGCTTCTCATACATATACAGCCCAGCAGAAGCCTCTCATACATATACAGTCCAGCAGAAGCCTCTCATACATATACAGCCAGCAGAAGCTTCTCATACATATACAGCCCGGCAGAAGCCTCTCATACATATACAGCCCGGCAGAAGCCTCTCATACATATACAGCCCGGCAGAAGCCTCTCATACATATACAGCCCAGCAGAAGCCTCTCATACATATACAGCCCAGCAGAAGCCTCTCATACATATACAGCCCAGCAGAAGCTTCTCATACATATACAGCCCAGCAGAAGCCTCTCATACATATACAGCCCAGCAGAAGCTTCTCATACATATACAGCCCAGCAGAAGCCTCTCATACATATACAGTCCAGCAGAAGCCTCTCATACATATACAGCCCAGCAGAAGCTTCTCATACATATACAGCCCGGCAGAAGCCTCTCATACATATACAGCCCGGCAGAAGCCTCTCATACATATACAGCCCGGCAGAAGCCTCTCATACATATACAGCCCGGCAGAAGCCTCTCATACATATACAGCCCGGCAGAAGCCTCTCATACATATACAGCCCGGCAGCAGCCTCTCATACATATACAGTCCAGCAGAAGCCTCTCATACATATACAGCCCAGCAGAAGCCTCTCATACATATACAGCCCAGCAGAAGCCTCTCATACATATACAGCCCGGCAGCAGCCTCTCATACATATACAGTCCGGCAGAAGCCTCTCATACATATACAGCCCGGCAGAAGCCTCTCATACATATACAGCCCAGCAGCAGCCTCTCATACATATACAGCCCAGCAGCAGCCTCTCATACATATACAGCCCAGCAGAAGCCTCTCATACATATACAGCCCAGCAGTAGCGCCTCTCATACATATACAGCCCAGCAGAAGCCTCTCACACTTATACAGCCCAGCAGAAGCCTCTCATAAATATACAGCCCAGCAGTAGTGCCTCTCATACATATACAGCCCAGCAGAAGCCTCTTATACAGCCCAGCAGAAGCCTCTCATACATATACAGCCCAGCAGAAGCCTCTCATACTTATACAGCCCAGCAGAAGCCTCTCATACTTATACAGCCCAGCAGAAGCCTCTCATACTTATACAGCCCAGCAGAAGCCTCTCATACATATACAGCCCAGCAGAAGCCTCTCATAAATATACAGCCCAGCAGAAGCCTCTCATACATATACAGCCCAGCAGAAGCCTCTCACACTTATACAGCCCAGCAGAAGCCTCTCACACTTATACAGCCCAGCAGAAGCCTCTCATACATATACAGCCCAGCAGCAGCCCATCGTATATATACAGCCCAGCAGCAGCGAGCAGCCCCTCATATATATATATATATATATATATATATATATATATATATATATATATATATATATACAGCACAGCAGTAGCCCTCATATACATACAGCCCAGCAGAAGCCTCTCATACATATACAGCCCAGCAGAAGCCTCTCATACATATACAGCCCAGCAGAAGCCTCTCATACATATACAGCCCAGCAGAAGCCTCTCATACATATACATACCAGCAGAAGCTTCTCATACATATACATACCAGCAGAAGCCTCTCATATATATACAGCCAGCAGAAGCCTCTCATACTTATACATACCAGCAGAAGCCTCTCGTACATATACAGCCCAGCAGAAGCCTCTCATACATATATAGCACAGCAGAAGCCTCTCATACATATACAGCCCAGCAGAAGCATCTCATACATATACAGCCCAGCAGAAGCCTCTCATACATATACATACCAGCAGAAGCCTCTCATGCATATACATACCAGCAGAAGCCTCTCATATATATATACAGCCAGCAGAAGCCTCTCATACATATACAGCCCAGCAGAAGCCTCTCATACATATACAGCCCAGCAGAAGCCTCTCATACATATACAGCCCGGCAGCAGCCTCTCATACATATACAGTCCGGCAGAAGCCTCTCATACATATACAGCCCGGCAGAAGCCTCTCATACTTATACAGCCCGGCAGAAGCCTCTCATACATATACAGCCCAGCAGCAGCCTCTCATACATATACAGTCCGGCAGAAGCTTCTCATACATATACAGCCCAGCAGAAGCCTCTCATACATATACAGTCCAGCAGAAGCCTCTCATACATATACAGCCCAGCAGCAGCCTCTCATACATATACAGCCCAGCAGCAGCCTCTCATACATATACAGCCCAGCAGAAGCCTCTCATACATATACAGCCCAGCAGCAGCCTCTCATACATATACAGCCCGGCAGAAGCCTCTCATACATATACAGCCCAGCAGCAGCCTCTCATACATATACAGTCCAGCAGAAGCCTCTCATACATATACAGCCCAGCAGCAGCCTCTCATACATATACAGCCCGCAGAAGCCTCTCATACATATACAGCCCGGCAGAAGCCTCTCATACATATACAGCCCAGCAGCAGCCTCTCATACATATACAGCCCAGCAGCAGCCTCTCATACATATACAGCCCAGCAGCAGCACTGAACTTTTCATGTACAAGCTTATCATGGAAAAGGGTGTGCAGGACACTTTCCTAAATATTGAGATAGCTCTAAGGATATATCTAATTTTGATGGTAACAAACTGCAGTGGTGAGCGTTCCTTATCAAAACTCAAATTAGTTGAAAACCGATTAAGGACATCCATGAAGCAGGAACGACTTGTAAATTTGGCTATCATGAGCAGCGAGTCAGATATACTGCGTGAACTGGACTTTAGTGACATCATTAATGATTTTGAAGCACGAAAATCAAGGAAAGTGCCTGGATTGTGAAAAATGAATGATTTTACCTGAATTTCTCTGCGTAAATGATTTTTGTAAATAAACTTGCGTTTGTTTCATTTTGTGTTTTTGCATTACATATTGCAACACCTTGAAAAATGGGCCTCCCTCCAAAATAGGTCCCGGGCCACCCACCTCTTAAATCCGGCCCTGGTTGTCACATGACCCCCAGATTTCTAATACCAATGTGTATGTGCTAAAGGTGAACCTCTGTTTTCTTGGAAGTGAAACATGAAATTGTGGATCTGAAGCCGTATCCAAATATTATTGAGTAGTTGATGGTCTTTTGGCAAAATTCCTATGTCTACTTTTGCCACAATAATGTTGGACTTTCTTCTAATGTTGCGCAAATGAAATATACAGAAACATTGGAAATCCTATTGATTAAAAATATCATACAACTTTGTGTTCACAGCCCCATTCAGAGCAATGTGTCTCCATGGGAACAGACTCCAAAACCTGTGTAGTCTATTTCTTCAGTCGTACTCTTTCCATCTTCTTCTCCTTCTTCATTTTTTCTTTCTTTTAAATAAATCTTCCCTCCATTTTTCTTTAATTATGTTTGATAAATATAAGCTGGGGACAAATGGAAAAGAGTCACAATGCAATATAGCTGTGAAGATGTACAGATAATGTCAGAATGTGCTATTGCAGAAAGCCAAAAAAAGTCACCATTCTGTGCTAAATAGCAAAACGCGGGGAATGAGAAAAGTTTTCTGTTGATGGCAAATTGAACCACAGAGACTAGTGTCAGGTAGCTGCTGCCGTCAGATCATCAGAGCAGGCTCACTGACAGATTCTCAGCTAGCTCATTCTGCAATACAGCGGCAACAGAAGGCAAACTGCAAGATTTTTAATGAAACCCAATTGCAAAAGTTGTTTCTACCCCAAATTCTGTGCATTTTAAGTAAAAAAAAAAAAAACATTTTCTCCAAGGGTAAACACACCCTTTAACTCCTCTTCATTGAAAATATACATTGTTGGGGTAAAGTTTCTGTTCCTGCAGTTTAGCCGAAGCTGGTGCGGTCCCTAGCTTTATAGGGACGCTGTCAGCACTAGTGATGAGCGAGTGTGCTGGGATAAGGTGTTATCTGAGCATGCTCTGTGCTATCCGAGTGTCTTCAGAGTGCTCAAAAATATGTCCGTGTCCCCGCGGCTGCATGTCGACAACCGCAACACATGCAGGGATCGCCTGTTTGTTAAACAATCCCTGCATGTATTGCATTTACATGCACCTTCCTACAAAAGAAAAAAATCCTTACATACATTAGGTATGCTATAATAACCTGAAGAATTCATTTCATAGTCTGTTTTAGTGTGAAACGTGAACATTAAAATAAACTAAACAAAAAATGTCTTGGTTGGCCATTAAGGCCCAGGCAGTAAGGGGTTACATTTTTAACGGCAAACTTGGTTGGGTCTTTAAAGGAGCGGTGCAGGATTAGAAGATCAGCGCCACTGCTGTCCACAGGTTGTATGTGGTATTGCAGTTAATTTTCATAAATTTTGCATTGTTTCTGAAATAAATCAGCCATAGTTTCTAATCTACTACATCGATAATAACTCTTGGAAGCAAGCACGGCTTTTGCTTTTTGACGGGTTTAAAGGTACAAATTTGCTGATCTCTACAAGGAAAATTAAAGGGAGCTGCTCATCAAGACTGGCAATTCTCCCGCTGGTCCTGATGAGGGGCGTTATGTAGCCTGATTCTTTAGGAGGTTCACACAGGTAATGACAGGCACGCAGTGTTGGACTGGGGTCACAAGGGCCCACCAATAACCCACTCCAGGGCCCCATTTTTAAGCTACGTGCAATTGTGACATTATCCTCAATCACAGATTTGTACAACAATGAACTGGATAGATTGTGACATTAATAAGATGTCGCCTTTGTCTGCACATAGTGATTGAAGTATGTAGTGCTCATATAAGAGGGTGGTGGCCCACCGGAGGATTCTGCTGTTCTCCCGTGGGCCAGTCCGAGCCTGTGTGCGCCTCCCACAAATCTTACTCCAGCCCCTGCCATAACCGTGCTGCCAGGCTGTCATTTATGTTGCCCATTGCTTTGGAAGCATGAATTGAATGACAGGTTCCCTTTAACAAGCCTTGAAACTTGAGCAAGAATATTAGCCAGTGGGAAGGCCATCTGTACACAGATGTTTTGGGGATGTTGCACTCTTGTCAGTAGAGAATAAGGTACTGGTTTGCTTAGTGAGAGCCCCTTGCTCTAGCCCACCGGGGGGTGTACTTTTTTACATTGCTGAGATCGGCAGCTGGTGTATGGAGTCATACAGCCCAAGTAATGCACCCTGGGCTTAAAAGTAGTATGAAAATTAAAGGGGTTGTCCACAACTCGGACAGTCTCTTCTCAACCCCTATGTTTCCCTCAGTAAAATAATACTTATACTCACCTCCGGTGCCGGCACCATTCCAGCAGTGTCGACACTCGCTGTCCCAGGGATCACGTGACATTATTATGTCAAACGATCCCTGCGACCAATCAATACTGACTTCACTTTCCTCTTCTACTAATGTAATTGACATCCGAAAGAAGTGAAATCTTTGACTGCTCTCTCACTTCCTTTGGATGTCTTGAATCGTCTGAAGAAGAGTGAAGCCTGCGCTGTTTGGCCTCCGGGATAGTGTGACATAACAATGTCAAGTGATCCCCGGGAATGTCAATATTATACCTCAGTATTTGTAAGGCAGAACAAGGAGTGGGAGATAAATGCAGAAGTGGTGACGTGTTTCTATTATACTTTTCCTCTGATTCTTCCTCTCCTGGTTTTGGCTTCCAAATACTGAGGTAAAATACTGACCAAATGCTGACCGTGTGAATGTGGCCTTAGTGTTATCTTACTGTGGGAAATATATGGATTCAGAAGGGGTTGTCTGAGTAGTGGACAACCTCTTTAAGTCTCCTCCAGAAGAAATGACTCTCTTTAATGTCACTTATTGGAGTTTATGCAGTGGAGACCTATGTCATGGAGCCAATCCGTACCCCGTGATGTTCTAGCAAGTGGCAAGAAACCCAAAACTGCTTTGCATCAATTGGTGTCTCTTCTTTTTGGAGGAAACTCAAGCATGTTAACAGGTCAAACGCTGATGGAACGAGAGACTCCCTATACCGGCTGGTGAAACGGTACCGCGGAGAGTAGCAGTGCTGTGGCATGACAACTGAGCTATTTCTTTATTAATCATACATTAGGCCTTTTCTGTCATTCCCTAATCCATTCTTCGCAGTGACTGTAATGTGTAGCTTTGCTTGAATCAGTCTGATCCATTATGTCTCCAT
This sequence comes from Oophaga sylvatica, assembly GCA_033576555.1. Classification (NCBI taxonomy): domain Eukaryota; kingdom Metazoa; phylum Chordata; class Amphibia; order Anura; family Dendrobatidae; genus Oophaga; species Oophaga sylvatica. The sequence goes on along the minus strand of JARQOD010000009.1, from coordinate 21,523,144 downwards.
TTTCTACAGATAGTAGCATTAAGCGTAGCAACATCAACAGGGATGATCTACAGAGCGACAATTGCAGAAAAGAGTAAACGGTACAGGGTCTCAAAGCACAGTTACACTTGGTTACATCTACATAAATCATAGGCATATGAAAACCGAGCTTTCTTACAGGAGCGTAAGATAAATCATTCCTAAATGTGGTGAGTGCTCAGTTCTTGTGCCGGACAGCTAATCCTTAACACTCGGGAAACAAGTCAGTTAATCAGGGGATCTGAGACAAGTTCAATTCATCAGCACAATCGGGACCCTGGCAGATCCCACTAACCAGGACTTCCAGACAAATATGCAAGTACACTCTATCAAATCAATACCGGAACAAGATTGTGTTCACACGCGGCTTCACGGCGGTGTAGCCACTGCCGTATCCTACTCCATTAAGGCATATTTAAATCATGACGATCACTTGTAGTTTTTTATTAAAAGTAGGAGTTGTGTTCCTCAGATTCTTGCTATGAAAAATCCGAGTTGGATCCGAGGTGGATCCGAGTTGGATCCGAGTTGGATCCGAGTTGGATCCGAGTTGGATCCGAGTTGGATCCGAGTTGGATCCGAGTTAGATCCGAGTTTGAGGATCCGAGTTACATCCGAGTTACATCCGAGTTACATCCGAGTTACATCCGAGTTGGATCCGAGTTACATCCGCGTCAGATCCGATGATGGGAAAAAGAATTCTCCATGCTCTCCGTTTGGTCAGTCCTTGAAAATTGGACCGCACTCCAATGTCATGCAAGTGCAGTCCAAATTTTTGCCACGCACTCATTGATTGCATGGCTGAGTCCAATCTGAATATCTGGTGCAAATTGTTCATTCTGCATTTTTTTTCTTTATTTATTAATTTAATTTTTTATTATTTTTTTTTCCATCAGACAGACAGTGTCTGAGGAAAATATTAGACATTGCCTAATAGAATAACATTGGTCCGAGGGCAATCCAATGTTTTGTCGGATTGCACTCCGACCGAAACTCCAGTCGTCTGCACGATCCCTTGCACTTATGTATCATACTTAATTGCAGGAAGGTACCTAATAGTTTCATTTAATATCTAGTCCCTTCCTTATATGCATCAGCTTGATGGGTGTTGAGGTCCCAAAACTCCCACCAATCACTCAAAAAACGCTTTGCGGCAGGCAGCAGCGCTGAGTTCCTGCATGAGCGCATGCACAGAGTAGTATATGGACTCCATAGAAAGTATCTGAACCTGTGCACATAGTTGAGTACAGGCTCTTGCAGGAGCTTAGCGCTGAACAGCAGAGCAGTGTTTTGAAGGACCAGTTGTAGTCTCAGGACCTGGACCCCACAGGTTTACACACATTATGAGGGTATGAGATAATAAAGTCAACTGTCCAAAGGAAATGACCATTCCAGTGGTCAGACCCCCAAAAACGTTACACTTTTACCCCAGATAGAGTAGGGCGTAGCGCGTGTGCTCACACGAAACTCCATTTAGTCTCCATGGCACTGCCGGAGTGCTGGACTGGTCAAACATGAACTCCTAAAATGCGCATATTGATGTATTATACAGCCATTCTAAGAAAAAAAAATCCAAGTGAGTACAACAGCCCCATCAGGTCCAAGATCTATTTAATAATGTTTACAGTTCGTATTGTGAAATCTGGTGACAGATCGGCATTAAACAGGTGATTAAAAGCTTTCATACTTCAATGGTTTGTAGTAGCAGTTTTCTCGGCGGCTCCTCAGCCATCACATGCCGCTCTCATGTCTGATAAGTAGATCTTACTTAATTACTAGAGAGCTTTAAAAAAAGAAAAGAAACAACATATTTTAATTCACTCAGGTATACTACGCTTTACTTTGGGGTTTTTTTTCCTTGTAGGAGCTTTTCCTCTGCGACTCTCCTGGGAAGGCGATGTTTTACGAGATGACAGAGGTATTGGTGAGTCTTTTTTCGCTTTAATTTTAATACTTATTTGCAGACTTTGAGAGCGACTTAAAAGAAAAACAGTTTACAAACCGTATATGTCAAGAATTTGCTAATGTTGGATCACTATTGGGAATTGTAATATTAAATATTAACAAGCACACACAACAGGCAGTCTTCCCAACACCTGCGTCCAACATCTATGTTCCCCTTATTAAGGCATTAGACAAATGTTGTCCGAAGCTGCTGCGGGGGGGCCTCTCGACTCTTCCCAGAGAAGTGAACCAGGATTTGGAAGGTTGAATTGCAACATTTAATTCTTTTATTCCCAGGGGAGAATAATCCACTGTCAGGGGTGCCTGGCAGCAGCTTACTTCTCCCTCCCCATTGAAAACACATGCGCACCCGGTTAAACAGAGCGTGCACGTGCAAGGCAGAGTCCGGAGAAGTGGTTGTAGGTGAATAGGTATTCAGCTGACAGCAGTCTGATGACCGGCATAAGGCTCATTCACATGTCAGTTTTTTCCTATATGATTGATGTTTTTCACAGATAGCGTTCATACCTATGACTGTTTATGAGGCTGTTTACTTGTCAGGTTATTTTCCTCTCCTGCTAGACAGGAGAAGGTGGAGAAACTTTATTTTTTTTCTCATCAGCAGAAAAAAACTAAAACTCTAACCAAACTCTGATGAAACTTGGTCCAAAACTGACGTCCGAATGAGGTCTAACGCTCATTTGCGGTAGCATAAGTATGGCCATTATCTGATAATCATTTTTTCATCACCGATGATCGATGATCTGCACCTGCTGTGATAGAAATCTATTCTTCATGCGCTGACTTCCTGGTGAGCTTGTGATAAACTTGTATTATACACAGCAGCCAATGAGGGAAGTGGGAGGAGTAGCCTGAACCAATGGTGAGACAGGAGGTGTGTCTCAGACTACCGCAGACTTCCACAGGCACTGTTGCTCAGCTCTTGTCACAGATCACAGCTCTATCCTAATGGAGATGAGCTAAAAAGCAGCCAGGGATCAAGGTTTAAAGAAAATAAATAGCCAATAATTATGCCATATATGTACAATACTAACTTACATATAATTTTTAAGCTCAGAAGAAGTAGCCAAAGATAACACACAAGAATCATTCCTAATGGCTCCTAAATAGTTTACAAGGTAAAAAAAAAGGAGGCCTCATGATTACACTTTTAATTAAAAAAAGGCTGGTGCTCAATCAGTCACCACCAACCTTTAGCCATCACAAGGGAAAGCTGCAGCCGGCCACACAGGGAAAATGTAGCATTACTTGCCATCGATGTAATAAATGGGCGAGCTATAGTGTCTGTCTCTCCACACAAAGCATGGCCTATTGCACATAGAGGGTACCTTGCCATCCCAACATGATGTCAATATGCCCGGTGGGACATATGGCCAGGAAGTGTTCTGCTAGAACCGCCCCTTTAAGAATAATGTAAGGTACCGTCTTGGATCTTATAAAGATTTGCTTTATCCTATCTGTCAATCAGCTGATTTTAGCTATAGCAATACATTATTCCGCCCACCCCCCCCCGCTTTGCTTCTATTGATTAAGATAGGATTATTATCTGGTTTTTAGCCATCGTCCATGACTTATCAGTTATGTAAAACATCAGAACTGACGCTAATCAGCAGATCTGAATAAAGTGGGACCTATTGGATAGATGTGAGTTGTCCCAAATGTGTCATGTGCCTTAAATGGAACCTGTCGACAAAAAAAAGAATAGATTTTACCTGCAGCCATAGTGCTAATTTGTAGGTAAATTCTGTTTTAATGATATGTGGCTGTCTAATTGGAAGTGCAGCTGCAGGGAGAAAATAAGTTATATTTTCCCTGCAGCCACTCATTTCAAGTCATTGGGTCGGTGCTGGGGACCGTGAACAGTCAGCACTCACTGCATTGTGAGTGCACTGTAATCATTCCTATGCTCCTTCACTGACTGCCTGCTCTGTACACATGCGCGCATGCACACACTCACACACACACACGCTGCAGAGCAAGGCAGTCCGTCAAGGAGCGGGTATTGATTACAGCGCACTCACAATGTAGTGAGCTCTGACAGTTCACTGCCCCCAGCACCGCCCCAATGACTGGGAGTGACTGCAGGGAAAATATAACTTCCTTTTCTCCCTGCAGCCGCACTTCTAATTAGAAAACCGTGTATGTTTAAAATGGTATTCATCTGCAGATTATCACTATGGGCCCGATTCATTATTTGCAATTTCTTAAAGTCACTTTTCTGTTTTTGTCTTGTATTCGATGACGTTTTTGTGCCAAAATCTTCAAAATTGCACACGCGGATAATTTCTGTGACTTTTGAGCAACTTTTTGTGACTGTTTCAGACAGTTTTTGTGACTTTTCAAGACCAAAAGTCGCAAATCCCTTAAAAAAGTCACAAAAAAATGCGCCAACGTGAAAACTCCTCTAGAAACCTTACTATTGGGGGATAATGGAGTGAAAAGTGCCAAAAATTCAACCTTTTGTAAATGTCGCATTTCATGAATCTGTCCAAAACATCTGGATAAGCAAAATTGTCTAGGAAAAATAAAAAAGAAAAGACTTAGATTTGAAAGACAACGTAAAAAGGGGCACAATACCTATAGAGAGTAAGGCACAAATACAAAAGCCACTAAAAAGGAGGAAATTATCCTAAAAAACTGGAGAAACAGAAGTGGTGATTTGGGGCCAATATCTGCAGGTAAATACTGTTTTTTTGTTTTTGTTTGTTTTTTTGGTTTTTTTTTTGCTGTTATGTTCCCTTTTAAAAATGAGGAAGATGGAATTGCTCCAGATTTTCAGAGTAGCCGTTTCTGCAATTTTTTGCCTTAATTTTCTTTAATAGACAGGATGCTTAAAGGAGTAGGTCCTGGTCTGCATGAGATGGTGCAGGCTTCCTCAGTTTTCATTATTACTCTTCTCTTCTCAGTGGGATCAGCCTGGTGCCCTGTTCTTGGTATTCGATGTCACAAGCGAGTCTTCGTTTAGTAACTGTGCAAGGTGGTTACAACGAGTAAAATCCAAGACCTCGAGCCCTCACTTACCCGGTAGGTAAAGCGGATGCTCCGGGGGTCATTTGTAAGATATGTTGTTGAAAAATTTTGGAACAATAGAGACAAAAACAAAAATTGGAAGGTAGCAGGTGATAGTTATTAAACTAGTGCAAGAGAAAAGACCATCTTCAATCTTTTCCAAAAGACCCCTAAAAATGGGCGTCATAATCTGATTGGTTGTTCTCGGCATCTCCCCGCGTCTTCTCACCTTCTCTAATCCGTCATCATCCTCTTTCATTATTTCTTCTCCTTTCAGGAGTTCTGGTGGGAAATAAGACAGACCTAAGCGGCCGTAGAGTAGTGGAGAGGATCCAGGCTGAAGAGTGGGCAGCGAGCCACGGGCTGGAGTATTTTGAGACATCAGCGGTAATTACATCCTGTGTATAAAGCGGATAACTTAACAGACATACAAATTATTTTTGGCTGTGTGTGGTACAAGGCATCTGTCTCACTGTTCTGCAATGTCTTGTTTTAGTACAAGGAGGCTTTGTTAATCTTCTGTTCCCTGTCAGTAACTCCTCCGCTTAGTATATTTGATCATTAGAAAAATTAGTTTTTTTCCCAAAACATTAAGTTATCCGATACCCAAAGGATTAGTGATAACTTATTGATCTCGGGGTCCTAACTACTGGGACCCACCGTGATCCCAAAAGTGCGGATCTGGAGGTGCGTATGCTCAATCTTGGCTATTTCCAGCAGTTCCATAGGCCACAAAAGAAACCAAGCGCTTCTCTTGGTTTTCTTTGGCAGTGGATGGAGAAGAGGCTACATATGCGTACTTATACTCCATCCAAGACAGGGCTCTACAAAGCCTGGTTTCCAGGATCCAAGGCCCCAATTTCTCCATCTCAAGGTTCCCAGCAGTTAGACTATCCCGCAGCAATCAGGACAGATGATAACTTTTATATTTTGGTGAATAATCCTTTAACCTTTTTTTTTTTTGGGGTGGTATCGTAGCTATAGTTATGGTTATGTGCCATGCCTGCACTTGACTGCTGCAGCCAATCATTTCCCTCAGCGGTCAGGTACCATGCTACTGATACCACTGTTTGGTCATGCCAGTAAATAGTCACTTCAGAAGTCTCGTGCTTCTGCGCTTGGTCTGTATGGGATTAAAGGGGTGAGTGGTATTTTTTAAGGATTATTTTTGTAATTTATTAATTATTTTAGGCTCTCTTTTTTATTATATTTAGATATTTGTTGGCATTTTTTTTTTAATGCCTTTAAAATCTACATGAAATGCTGAGCAACTTTGTGGTGAGTTTGTAGGGGAGAGCTACGTACCTATTTCCACTTTTAGAATTCCCTCCTAAAGTAATGTAACGTAAGTCTATTTCCCTGGGTGAGAGTACAGATTGTACCTAACACTTGTGGGTACAGAGCCTGAAAATGAGTGAGGTTGCATTATTAGAGACAACTGATTTTAAAATGTATTAGACAGAACAATTTGCTGGTTTCGGTGGGTAAAGCCAAGATCGGCCAGACATTTTTCCTGAAGAGGCACTGCAAGGGGAATATAATTTTACATGGTGGCCATATAGATCAATGGCTGTCCATGTAATAGAACAACAGTTTGAAAGGGTATTCTCAAGGTATTAAATTGTTTTACGTAGTTAGCCTGAAAATAACCAACTTTGGAGGAAAATGACAGCAGAAAGAAAAAGCAAGTCAATTACAATGAGAGCTTTTATCTTTCAATAGTGTACAGCTGGTTTCCATGTAGCTCAGCACCTCGTGCCTGCCCAGACCCTGGCTGAGAGTGTAACATAGAAAAGCACAGTAAAACAAACGTATAAAAATACTCTGTTGTAAAAAAGTAACAGTAAACAGCAAGTGCTAGTAAAAAGATGATAAAACACAGGGTATTTGGTTGATACGTTTTTTGCAAAAAATGTATACTAAGCCACTCTACCAAACGTCAAGGTATACCCGTATCAGAGCAGTCCCTGACTAATGTATTTAATCCCTAACTGATGTATTTAAAAACCTGGTCATGTGTATAGTACCTATATGAGCAGGATTCTGAAAGGTAATGTCCAATGTGGACGCGCTGCAGAGAACGGCCTTTATGTGCATGGCTCACAAAAGCAAGAAACCAATTGAATACAAGCACATGAGCCATGCACACAGTGAACAAGCCTGTAGGGACATTGTTCACACCATGGGAAGACTGAAACATAGAAAAGCACAGTAATGCAGTAGTTGCATTCCAGGAGAGGAGTTGACTCCTAACATCCCAGTCAGCTCTCTAGCCCATTGAGTTCCATACAGCAGTTATTTTCTCACCTCCCTTCCCCTCCCTCTCTGCTTCTAACAAGCTGCTGTTCTAAATCTTGCAAAATATCCTGCCCTGCAGCTTTCAGAGCAATTTTCGATATTACGGATCTCACTTTTCTGAGCTGAGTGTTTGTTCAAATGCTTTATCGCTAGTGATAGCGGTATACACTCAGAACAAACCGCTGTTAGCTGAATGTGTTACAGCAGAACTTGTGCTGAGCTTTATAGATCTACTAATACTACAGCTCTGCTACTCACCAGAACTGTCACTCAATGGGAGAAACCAGGAAGTAAGGAGACCACATAGCTCTGAACTGCTCAAGAGACACCTTGAGAGTAAGCCTCTCAGTCCACCAGAACAGCTGCTCACATATGCTCTCTGTTTTGATTTATTGAGGGCGTCCCTGAGCAAGATACTCCTCTTCTACTATAACCATGTGCTGTCATGGGACTTCTCTAAGTGGCACCAGGGTGGCAATTATGAGTCACTGGCGGCATCTTATGGAGGTTCTTTGTCTGGCAAATATTCTAGGTTAATCACTTATGGGGGACTCTAGGGGCACCAAAAGAAAACGCCAAACAATTCGACATGAATACCTGAATGTCATGTGTGGGCAGCTTGTTGCACTTTTTAGTTCAGAGTGTTGGATATGTGTACACTATATTACTATATTGTTTTAATCCGACAACCAAATCATTCTTAAAGAAATTCTACTGAAATTAGTTTTTGGAATAGACTGTCTTACAGTGTGCTACACTTTCTGAGCTCAATGGGGTAAAAGCTGAGCCTGGCAATATATTCTTTTCCATTTTATTCAATATTTTCGTGTAAAAAGCTGTAATTCTGCCAGGACTCCTATAGTCAGCCTGGGAGTCCGCACCCCTCCCCCACAGAGGTAGTGATTGACATCTTTTCTGTGTACTGTGCAGTGTAGAGCCATTGGATTTACACTCTAGAAGTATAGTAGATATCTGTACAATGCCACCGCAACTTCACGTGATTTCGAGATTGATGTCTGTGCTAGATCTTCTGTCCCGGTAGACGCTGTGCTAACACCTCACATCACACAATATATTTATTGCAGAAGGAGCTGGAGAACTTTGATCAACCATTTCGAGCCTTGGCCAAGTCATTCCATCATCTCTACCAAGAAAGAGTAGAAACCTTCAAAAGTCTTCTGTAGCATCCTTGATGGCAAAGTTACTGATGGCAGCAAATGTTGGCTATGGAGATAATGATTCAAAGTCACCGGGGCTAATTTATTAAAGTTTTCTAACTTTGACGCCGCGCAAATGTAAACTAGACACGGGATCGCAAGTTAGTCCACAAACCTACTCATCGACTTTCTGATAGGCTCCTTGCCTAATGTGGTAAAAAATGTTTCAGATACATAAATGTGCTGCAAGGCATTTAAGACGTTTTTTTTGGTCCAAATTAAAGGGGTTAAAACAAAATGGTAGGTGATAACTTGCTGATTGGTGGGTGTCCTGCCACTGGGACTTGCACTGATCGGCAGTGCTCATTCTCGACCGCCACTCGATTTATTCCCTATGAGGCCGCCATGCACTTGGCTATTTATGACAGTTCCATAGAGAATTAATGATGTGGCGATCGAGCGTCCAACTTGCCACGCCATCTTGTAACGGGAATTAAAGTTATCCGCCAGTAATAAAAGTTCCCCATTCTGCTGATCGGAGTGGATCCAAGCAGTGGGACACCGACCGATCAGCAAGTTATCACCTCTCGCCATGTTTAACTGG
>JARQOD010000009.1:21487826-21513993 GCA_033576555.1 Oophaga sylvatica | reverse complement strand
TTGGTTGACAGCCAGACCAAGTCTCCTACCTTGAAAGCTGGTGCAGGTTTACGAAATTTATCTGCTGCTTTCTTGTACCTTTCTTGAGCCGATTCCAGATTTTCCTTTAGAAGATCCATATTCTTCTGTAAAGACGTGATTCTTTCAGCCACTGCTGGTAAAGGCGTTTCTATGGGAAATCGTGGTAGAATGTTAGGATGATAACCTAGATTAGAGTAAAAAGGAGACTGTTTAGTGGAGGCACTCTGAGAGTTGTTATACGAGAACTCAGCTAATGGAAGTAGATCCACCCAATCATCCTGTAGGTGGCAGATAAAGCAGCGGAGATACTGCTCCAGGGTTTGATTGGTTCGTTCGGTCTGTCCATTAGTCTGGGGATGAAAAGCAGAAGAAAGGTTTACTTTAATGTCCAATGCTGAACAGAAATTTTGCCAAAACCTAGAAGTGAATTGCACCCCTCGATCCGAAATAACCTCATCCGGTACTCCATGTAAGCGAAACACATCTTTAATCATCAAATCTGATGTCTGTTTTGCAGTGGGTAAGCCGACACAAGGGATAAAATGAGCTGCCTTTGTTAGACGGTCAACCACCACTAGAATGGTGTTCTTCCCCTGAGAGGTTGGTAACTCCACAATGAAGTCCATAGAAATGGATCCCCACGGGCGGGACGGGGTGGAAGAGGCTGTAACAGACCAGTTGGTGAGGAGCGAGGTGTTTTGCATCTTGCACAGACCTCACATGAAGTGACATAATTCAAAACATCCTTCCTGCAAGTGGGCCACCAAAAGAAACGAGAAAGAAATTCCTGTGTCTTTAGAATTCCTCTATGCCCAGCTATCTTGGAATCGTGAATGAGTTGCAATACTCTTAATCTGACTGTTTCAGGAATATACAGACGTTGTCCCTGAATCCACACACCATTCTTAAAGACAAGACTTACGTCCCTTGGGGTTGTGCCAAAAAGGAATCCGCATGGTATGCTTCCTTGATGTCCTTAAGTAGGTCTTGATTATGAATTACTCCTAGGAATCTAGAGTCAGGAAGAATAGTCTTAGGAGGAGTAATTGGACGTGTCTCTGCTGAGTAAATCCTAGAGAGTGCATCAGCCTTTCCATTGCGCGATCCTGGTCTATAAGAGATGATAAAATTAAATTGGTTTAAGAAAAGATTCCAGCGAGCCTGGCGAGGAGTCAGGCACTTAGCCGACCTGATAAACTCAAGGTTACGATGGTCTGTCAGGACGACTATCTGCTGTGCAGCTCCCTGAAGAAGGTGTCTCCATTCTTTGAAGGCGGCAATAATGGCCAACAACTCTCTATTGCCCACATCGTAGTTCCTCTCAGCCGAAGACAACTGCTGGGAAAAGAAGGCACAGGGATGCAAGACATTCTTCTCACCTGTTCTCTGAGAGAGTATAGCTCCAACGGCACAGTCTGAAGCATCCACCTCTATTATGAAGGCAAGCTCGGGGTTGGGATGTACTAGGATAGGTGCAGTGGTAAATTTATCTTTTAGACGGGAAAATGCTTCCTGGGCTTGGGGAGTCCAGGAAAACCTAGACTCTTTCCGGGTAAGTTGAGTGATAGGTGACACTACCTCAGAGAAATTTCTAATGAAACGTCTATAGAAGTTGGCAAACCCGATGAAGCGCTGTACCTCCTTCACATTTCTAGGACTTGGCCAATCCTTGATGGCTTGGGTTTTGCTTCCATCCATACTAATTCCTTGTGTAGACAGTACATACCCCAGAAATTGAATTTCGGTCCTATGGAATTCACACTTTTCAAGTTTGATGTAAAGATGATTTTGTCTTAGACGTTCCAAGACCATTCTCACATGTCCATGATGTTCCTCTGTGGAGTTAGAAAAAATTAGAATATCATCCAAATAAATTACCACGAATGTATCTAGGAGATCCCTGAAGATGTCATTCACCAAGTGTTGGAAAGTGGCTGGGGCGGTACTCAGACCAAAAGGCATAACTAGATATTCAAAGTGTCCATAGCGTGACCTGAATGCAGTCTTCCATTCATCCCCAGGTCTAATACGGACTAAGTTATAGGCCCCACGAAGATCTAGTTTAGAAAAAATTTTGGCATGTCGCACTCTCTCCAATAACTCAGGGATTAAAGGCAATGGATAACGGTTTCTAATAGTAACCTTATTGAGTTCCCTATAGTCTACGCATGGTCTCAGAGATCCATCTTTCTTCTTTACAAAGAAGATGGGTGCACCTGCAGGAGATGAAGAGGGGCGTATGAAGCCCTTGGCTAGATTTTCATCTATGTAATCCTTTAAAGCCTTTAGCTCGGGCCCCGCCAGGGGGTAGATCTTACCAAAAGGTATCTCTGCTCCAGGCAATAATTCAATTGGACAATCATATGGACGGTGAGGAGGAAGCTGGTCAGCGTTCTTCTTGTCACATAAATCCACATAGTCCTGGTATACAGCTGGTAGTTCAGGGACTGACATGATTCCTTTAGGAACAGAGCAAGCTGAAACTTTTGGACTCATCTGTTTCTCTGGAAAGTGTAATTCCTTGGTCTCCCAGTTAATGGTAGGATTCTGAGCCTGCAGCCATGGTAGCCCTAGAATAATGGGAAAGTGGGGAGAAGAGATAAGCATAAAGGACAGTTTCTCTTGATGATCTTTACCCATAAGAACCCTCAAAGGCTCTGTTTCCTGATCCACTGGTCCAGAGGTCAGCAGGGAGCCATCCACAGTTTCCATCTGTACTGGAGTAGCCTTCTTCACTGAACGTATTCCCTGTTTCAGAGCAAAGGAGACATCCATAAAATTTCCACTTGCCCCTGAGTCGATCATAGCAGAGCTAGACACCCAAGCTGAGTCAACCCAGAGTTTGATGGAAAGAAAGCAATGAGAATTGTTTTTCTTACAACTCAGCTGGGACACCGCTGAGGAAACTTGAAAAATGGCAGCGTTTACACAGTCAACGTCCTCAGAGGTAACGGAGTTTAAGTCCGAGAAATCAAGATCTGTTGCTGCAGATCTCTCTGGAGCCTGAGGCTCGGACCTGACAGATCCCCTCTCGCAACACTCACAATGAATGAGTGCTGCAGTAGTCTTACGAGAACGGCTGGGGCAGTTTATAATGAAGTGCCCTGACTTACCACAATAGAAACATAGATTTTCCTTAAAACGATGTTCCTTGCGTGCATCACTAACCTGTCGTTGTAAAGAGTCTACCTGCATGGGTTCAGGTTCAGGTTCCCGTGTGATCCTACTCAAAGGTTCCTTAGCTGGAGAGGAAGGTAGGAAAAGGTTAGTGCGATTGCTTTCGAACCATCTCTCTTGCCTGCGTTCAGTCAGACGAGTATCAATACGGATGCAGTAGTTAATAAAGTCACCTAACGCAGTGGGAGGGTCGGCACGAGCAAGTTCATCCTTAATCAGTGGAGATAACCCCTTTCGAAAAATAGATTTTTTGGCGGAACTGTCCCAGGTGGTATCAAGGGCCCATCTCCTGAAATCCAAGGCATATTCAGCTACCGAGTGCTTACCTTGGCACAAAGCTAACATGGCTGCTTCAGCTGTTGCACCTCGATTGGGGTCATCAAACACCTGCCCCATGGCTGAAATAAAATCATCAAGGTGATTCAAACAATCATCCTCAGTCTCAATCAGAGGGTTTGCCCACATTAAAGCCTTGTTGGTAAGCAACATAATTATAGTAAGCACCTTAGATCGTTCAGTGGGAAATTGTGAAGCATGTGCAGAAAAAAAAAGATTGCATTGATTAATAAATCCCCTGAATTTCTCACGTTCACCGCCAAAACGAAAAGGGGGCAACTTGGGAATCCCAGCACTCGGGGCTACGGCAGGAGCCTGGACTCGCCCCTCTAGAACCTCAATCCTGGCTCGCAAATCCTGGGTAGTCTGTCCAACCACTTGCAAATTGTGATTATTGAGGTCCTGTAGATTTGTAAAACGGGTCTTTATATTCTGCAAATCTGCAAGGATATTATCAGTCACTCCGCAAAGTTCCTTTATGCGGGCCTCCATTTTCCAGATCTTTTAAGACAGGATTACTGGAAGAAGAGGAGAGAAAAAAAAAAAAACAATAGTGTTCACCTGTGGCAACACTGCAGAGAGAAAAAAAATTAAGGGAACTGCTCACCTGGAATGGTTGTGAGAAGTCACAACCACTATCATCACAGAAAGTTTCAACCAGACATCTGATATCCAGAGTTACAGCAGACAAAAAAGAGAAAAGAAAGGAAAAAAAAAAAAAAAACAATAGTGTTTACCTGTGGTAACACTGCAAAAAGAAAAAACTTAAGGGAATTGCTCACCTGGAATGGTTGTGAGAAGTCACAACCACTGTCATCACAGAAAGTACAACCGGACGTCTGATATCCACAGTACAGCAGACACAGCCTTCCAGACCCAGCAGACACTAACGTTTTGGCTTCAGAATCTTGTAATGTATGTAGTACAGTGCATATAGCGTCTTGTGCTTGGGTGCGATGAAAACACAGGAGTCACAGGTTTGATATAGAAAAGTCCTGTATTACTTCATACAAGTTGGCAGAAATAGTCACACAGTTTGCAGACACAGAAACAGGAGACACAGCAGGCCAGAGTAATCCAAGCTCAGCAATCACTCTCCAATACAGATTCAGGATCTTCTTCTCTGTTACCGTAAGTCCATGCAAACGTGGGTCTTTCAAAGAGCAGGGTTCAGAGTCCACAAGTGCTTCAGAGTTCCTCAGTAGGAATAGCTGGAGTACAAGATCCAAGGCTTACAGGAGTCAAGTCACAGGTTCACTGCAGGCTAGATTCTGAAGCACTGATTGCTCAGCTGTGGCTGCTTAAGAAGCAAAGGAGAGAATCAGGGCGGGAACATGCAAGCTGGAAACTCCATTTTGACTGAGGGCAAGATAGCTGCAGCAAGACAGAAAGTAAAATGGCTGACGAACAAACTGAGTTTCAGGAATATATACATAGAACCTTACAGCCATGTTTGAAAGCAAGCCATAAGATGTCCCATTAGCAGTTTGCAATAATCCATGTAGAGGACACAGCTAGCATGTGGAAGAAGGTACTCTGGTCAGATGAGGCCAAAGTAGAAATTTTTTGGCTAAATACAAAATGATACGTGTGTCGGAAAACTAACATTGCACATCACCCTGAAAACACCATGCCCACCGTCAAACATGGTGATGGCAGCAACATTTGTGAGGATGTTTTTCATAAGCAGGGACATGGAAGCTGGTCAGAGTTGATGAGAAGATGGATGGAGCTAAATACAGGACAATCCTGGAGGAAAACCTGTTAGAGGCTACAAAAGACTTGAGACTGGGGCGTAGGTTCACCTTCCAGGAGGACAAAGACCATAAACATACTGCCAGAGATACAATGGACGCAGGACCGGCATCAGCACCCAGGTAAGTGCTGAGGCCCTGAGCAGGTGGAGGGCCCTACTCACTGTCGGGCATACCGCTATGGGTGCCTGGTGCCAGCGCCAGTGAGTTGGTTCCCCCACGCTTGTTCAGGGCCCCGGTATTTGCAATACTTATCTCTCCATGTTCCTGCTCTGAGGCGTCTTCTGCTTCTTCTGACTCTGACGTCATGTCTGTGCACCCTCTGCCTGAACAGTGCAGAGAGACGGAAAATGCAACACTGAAGAGTCCGGAGCAGAGCAGCGGCCTGTGAGGAGAAATTAGTATTTCATTTTTTTTTTAATGTTTGGAGAATTATATGGAACTCGTCATATACTGGAGCATCATATCAGGCCCATCATATACTAGAGCACTATATGGGGCCTTTTATATACTGGAACAAAAGAAGGGGCCCATTATATATGAAACATCATATGGGACCCATCATATACTGGAGCATTATATGGGGCCCATTATATACTGGAACATCATTTGGGGCCATCATATATGGAGCATCATATGGGCCCATAATATACAGGAGCATCATATGGGGCTCATTATGTATGGAGCATTATATGGGCCTCACTATGTATGGAGCAATATATGGAGCCCATCCTAGACTGTATGAAGCTGTTGTGAATGGGTTTGAGATGAGTTCTGAGCAGAGACTCCCTCTGGTGGTTACAAGCGGTGCTGGTCTGTTCAGTGAAGATTGTGAGGACTGGGAATCAGGTGTTACTGACTGGTCTTATATAAGGGAGTCACTTTCCCATCAGGGTTGCCGGTGATCAATTGTTCTGGTCTGAATCCTTTATTCCAGTTTCCCTTGTAGCCTGCTGTGTCGTGTCTGCATCTCCTGCTAACAGATAAGACATTTTCTTCTTTTGTGTTTGTGCTATATTTTTGCATTTTGTCCTGCACTTCTGTGGGGGCCTTCAGGGTCCCCTCCGGGGGCTTCTGCCCTCTCAGTTTTGTTCAGCCACTGATGTTTGTACTTTTGCTTTTTCCAGTTTTTTCAGTGGCTGCTGTTTTGATTTTGTTACACCAGAGAACTAATTTAGGTGGTAGAGGTCGTGTGATCTCAGTTGTTTTTGAAATTAGTAGAGTTGGCGCTTTTCAGGGTTTTCTGGGATTGCAGTAAGTACCCTTCCTATCCTTTTCTATTTAGTTAGTTTGGGCCCCAGCGTTTGCTCATACTATTTTCTGTCTGTGTCAGTATTTCTTCTTGTCTAACCGCCATTACATGTTTGGGGGCTTTCTAATATCTTTGGGGTTCTGCTCCGGGGCAGATAGCTTTCCTATATCTATCTTTAGGTGTAGTTAGTTTCTCAGGCTGTGACGAGGCGTCTAGGACCAACGTAGGAACGCTCCACGGCTGCCTCTAGTTGTGGTGGTTAGTCAGGGTACTGCAATCTCATAGATTCCAACTGCTCTGGTGTATTTCCTTTTTTGCCTGCACTCCTCAGCTACCGAAACATAACATGAAGCATTATATGGGGCCCATTATGTATGGAGCTGAGCCGCTCGCCAGGGCCGTGGGGTACTCGGCACCGAGCCCGTCGACTTCTATGGGGGATGTCACAGGCAGCCACGGCTCGGTCCGTTGCCCTGGGCGCTCACTATAAATGGGGGAGTATTTACAGGGGATTAGTGTTCGTATGTAGTTTGTCGTGACGCCACCTGTAGTACCTGGTCAAGGTGACCAGCGCTGCTGTGCAGGTCCTCTGGAAGGGATGGTGTTGTGCACGGTAAGACTGTGTCCTTCCAGGGCAGATAGATGAAAGGGGTAGCAATGGTGCAGAGGGATGTAGCAGAGGGGAGTGTGCGTCGCTGGAATAATCAGGAAACAGTTCTGTTGCAGTTTCAGGGTTTTTACTCACAGTCTGTTGCATGCCATACAGATACCAGCCGGGCACTGTGTCCTTCCAGTGAGTAGTCCAGCAACCCTCAGGTAGATTGGTCACACTCCCAAAGACTCCCTTTTTGTTCCTTTCCGGTCTTTCTTTATCAGTGCTACTCTCCTCTTCTTCCTTGCACCCCGCCACCACAGAGCCCTCAGACAAGGCAGTATTAGGCCTTTTCAGTTCACAGGCTTCGACCCGTTGTTTCCAGCCCACTATCTCCTTCCTTCTTCAGGGAGATAGTGAATCACCGCCCGTTGCCTGCACGTACTTGACCACTAGGCTGCCTCCTGGTGAGATTATGGTGGCTATGGCAGTGCCACTTGAAGTGACCAATGCCTACGGTTTTACTAGCAGAGCCTGAAGCTTTCCCGCTAGTCTAGGGACCGTTCCCGAAGTCGGCCTGGTCCTCTTCTGCAATGGGCTACGACTTGTGAGATCGTCTCTGCCCAGGACCCGTTCGCTCTCCTCAGCAAGGCTCCCTGAGGTGGACTCAGAGGAGCAGCAGGTCAGTCCAGTACCCACACACTGACTGCCTGGCTCAAACTGGATTCTCTAATCTAACACACAGCCTAAAGCTGCCTAAACCCCTCCCACCCATCTAGCTACACCCTGTTCTAACCAGCCTGAGTCAGACCATCCTCCCTTAGGGTCCGCCTGCACTCAGCTAGCATGGTGTGTGATGGATGCAGTGGTTGGAGTCAATGGGGTGCTTCCTCCTTACCTGAGAGTCAGGTGTCACACCTCTGGGTGAGATGCAACATCACTGTGGCGACTGGACCCTCAGGGCGCCACAGAGCAATATATGGTGTCCATTATTCTGTATGAAGCATTATATGGGGTCTATTATTATATATGGAGCGTTATATGGGGTCCATTATACTGTATGGAGCAATATATGGGTCTCATTATACTGTATGGAGCAATATATGAGTCTCATTATACTTTATGGAGCAACATATGGGGCTCATTACTGTGTATAAAGCACTATGTGCTGCCCCTAATACTATATGGCGGACTATACAGTCCGGTTTCTGAGCTATTGATATCACTCATGTAATGTAAAAAGTGAAATCTTTGGCATTGTACTATATGTATATTTCTCTGCCGTATCTGTGCATCATGAATTGTGGTATGTGTTAAAGGGGCTTACTGAGACTCTTTCGCCGTGGCCCACGAAAACCTGGAGCCAGCCCTGAATGGACGGTGTAGATCACAGCATTTCCATGTGTGTGAATGGCCCAGTTACAGTCTAGATCTAAATCACATTGAGAATCTGTGGCAAGACTTGAAAATTGCTGTTCACAGACACCTCCATCCAATCTCACTGAGCAAGAGCGAGTGTGCAAAGAAGAAGGTGCATACATTTTAGCCTCTAGATGTGCAAAGCTGGTAGAGACATACCCCAAAAGAATTGCAGCATGAATTACAGCAAAAGATGGTCCTACAAAGTACTGACTCGGGGGGGGGGGGCTGAATGCTAATGCACATTACAATTTTCATATTTAAATTTTTAAAGTATTTAGAAAACCATGTATCACTTCCTTTACACCTCAGAAATACTTGCTACTTTGTGTTGGTATATCACATAAAATCCAAATGAAATACATTTACGTTTGTGGGTGTAACGTGAAATAATGTGGAAACGTTCAAGGAGTATGAATATTTTCTCAAAACACTATAGGTAACACAAGCATTTTGAAAGGTGTCAGCTCTCTAGGACCTACCGTTATCGACATATTAACCAAAAAGCTGAATACAAAACCATTCTCAAGACATTCACCAAAAAACAACACAAAAGCAAATATTAATTTACGGGTAAACTATTGGATCAATCTGCACCGAATTTGGCACATACAGTCAGGACCGAAAGAGTTGGCACCCTTGAAATTGTTCCAGAGCATGAAGTATTTCTCCCAGAAAAATTATTGCAATTACACATGTTTTATTATACACGTTTATTTCCTTTGTGTTTATCGGAACAGCATAAAAAAAACAAAGGAAAAAAAACGCAAATTGGACATAATTGCACAAAAAAAACAAAAATGATCAGGACAAAATTGTTGGCACCCTCAACTTAATATTTGGTTGCACACCCTTTGGAATAAATACCTGCAATCAATCACTTCCTATAAACATCAACAAGCTTCTTTCACATCTCTACTGAAATTTTGGACCACTCTTCTTTTGCCAACTGCTCCATGTCTCTCATATGTGAAGACGCCTTCTCTCAACAGCAATTTTAAGATCTCTCCACAGGTGTTCAATGAGATTTAGATTCGGACTCATTGCTGCCTCTTCAGAACTCTCCAGCGCTTTGTTTCTGTCACAGGGATGCCGTGACAGAGAAGGATCACGGCGTCTGGTTACACAAGCTCCTGCACTGATTAGAACTGTTTCACCATACCATTAAACAGTGCAGGTTTTCCTTGCTCTGTCATTGCAAGGGTTAACCAGTTCAGTTGCTCTCCTGGAGCTCTCAATCCTGGGAATTGTCTCAGCTGTTCTGTGTTGGCCACTTCCCCTGATATATATGCAAGTATATATATATTCATTTCCTGGAACAATTTCAAGTGTGCCAACACTTTCGGCCATGACTGTAGGTAAATCAGATGATTCCAAAGGATTTAGATCGGGTTTTGGGACCTTCTGTCCTCAAGATACTTAACAAAAACAGAACACAAAAGCAAATACTAATTTATGAGTAACTGACTGGACCATTCTGCACCGAATTTGCCACATAGGTAAATCAAAAAACGATAAAGAGAGGGGCGCAGTAGCGCAGTTACCAAAATAACAATTGGTTTGCTGTAAGATAAAATTCTCACCTTTACAAGTTGTGAGTATGCACAACACATATAATGAGTATGATAAGAGGGCTGCAGATGGCACCGGACCCGCGAAGGATCTTCAAGTCTTCTGAACTCTGTGATTCCCTTGCCTGATTTTGGAGGAGCATTTTGAATATCCTATCCAACATAGGTAAATCAGGCACTTCAGAACATTTTTCACCAGGTTTCAGCTCTTTAGCACCTACTGTTCTCGAGATATTTAAAAAAATGGAATACAAAAGAGTTTGAGATGTTAACTAAAATAAGAAACATTAAAGCAAATATTGATTTACAGCCAAATGAATGGACGATCTTCACCAAATTTGGCACATAAGTAAATCAGGTGCTTTGGAAAGTTTTACAATGTGTTTCAGCTCTGTAGGACCAACTTTTCTTGACATATTCACAAAAAAATAGAATGCAAAAGCAAATATTAATTTATGGCCAAACCACTAGACCAATCTGTCCCAATTTTGAAACATAGGTAAATCAGACGCTTTGGAAAATTGTGCACAAAGTTTCAGCTCACGATTATCTCTGGTTCTTAACCTATTTGAGAAAAAATGAATGCAAAAGCAACTATGTTTTGGGTTTTAGCTCTCTTGCACCTTCTGTTCTCGAAATATTTGCAAAAAAAGGGAATACAAAAGCAAATGTTAATTTAAATTTCTGCCATTGAACGCCTTGAGTGGAGTTTTGCTTTTCCTTCTCCATATCAAGAAAAGGCAAAGAAGAAAGAACACCAAATAACGTGTCAAGAGGTGAGGTCACCATCCTGGTCTATGTTATTGTAAGGGCTCATCAGTTGAGGTGGATCCGCTGAGCCTCTGGCCATGTGGACCTCAGGCATAGGTGCAGCTTCTAGAGGACACATGGAATTGTGGGGAGTAGGACTAACTGGAAATTCAGGAGCAGAAGGACAGATGAAGGGGAACCCAGTAGGGATGGTTGCGAATTGAGAGTCTGCCTTAAAGGGGTTATCCAGGATTATATTAATTTTTTACTGTGGACCTAAGAACTAACAGCCAGGTAGTTGCTCTTTACCTACGTGTTGTTCCCAGCGATCTCTGCCAGCACAGAGCAGTCACTGACCGCCCATGCGGCTTCCGCTGACATCACATTGACAGAGCAGCGGCTTCTCTTCCACTCTGCTCTGCTGATGGGCGATGACATGCTGATGGACAGCTCAGCGCTGCATAACTTCAGGAAGCTGGCTGTCAATTTTGACGTCGGAAGTCGAGCCCAGACGACGGAGCAGCTCGGAAGAACAAGAGCTGCTCTGTTGACATAGAGCAATAGAATTACCGGCAGGGCGGTCAATGATCGCAATGAGCTGGCACCGGATAGAACAAGCACTTAGTTGCTAACTAGTTACCAACTACCTGCTTGTTAGTTTTTTGGCTCAAAATAAAATAATAATTTAGTCCTGGATAACTCAATTAAAGTTTATCGCCATGTTTAGGATTCAATGCCATCGATTCTGCCCCTAAATCCTCTTCAAATCCACTAATGTTTTTCAATGGTATTTTTGAAACCTGTTTCACATACTCTGGGGGAAAACTGACTTCAATGTTTGTGAGTGCCTGTGGGTGGGATAATAAAACGAGGCTTTCTTTCTTATTTTATAGCCACCACTATAACAAGACTGTGTCTTTTTCCTCCTCCATCATGTCTGCATTACTCCTTCCAGTCCTTATGAAGCGTTCACCATGCAAGAACTGGGTTGTCAGCAGCATAGCATGATTATCCCAATTAACTTGGAAATAATTAAGCGGCTGGCTTATGCGATCCCGTAATATCTTAACTACCAATGTAGGACAGTGAGAAAGTGTTCTTCTGAGATGGCAACCCGATAATCCTCCTTTCCATAACCCCTTTAGACATGAGAGAAGGGGTTACTCACAACCTGGATAAATTAGACTTTTTTTTTTTTGAGGGGTGCGGGGAAGATTACATAATTGTTAAATAGATGACTTAATCTCCAACGTATTTTTTTTGGGGGGGATGTTGGGGGAGAATTAAATGGTTCTTCAAACCTAAATATATCCCATTGTGCTGATTTCCATTAAGTAAAAGAAGTGAGCAAAAAGAAAAAAAGAAGGGGTGGGAGAGAAATCCCCTCTATGGTTATAAACAGATGGAAAAGAATATTTGAAATAGGTATTTCCCCCTTTTTTGGCCATATAAATGGATGTATATAATATATTGTGCCAAGATAAAGTTCAATTGCTATTGTCAAAAAAGGAGACATCACACATAAATAGATGCATCAATAAATAGAGGAGCGTTGTCTGCACAAAGACCAAAATTTGGGGTGCATTTAGGAGATTTGTGCTGATGAACTTGTTTGGGGGAGAAGGAAAAAGGATCAGGGGGCTGCAGGAGTTGACACCCCCCTCCTCCTGGAAGCTGAACAGGGGTGGTGACTTAGGACAGCCAAGAGAGGAGGGACATGAAGCTTTCCACCAGCTGCTGTTCCAGTACAGGAGGTCCTACATGAAAGTGCTCCCCAGCAGCAGCTCTGGTGTCTAGGAGCTGTCCATTTCAGCACCAGGTCCTCAGCAGAGGCAAAGGAGATCCACAGAGAACAGCTGTAGCATCACTTCCATGCAGCAGCAGAGGAAGCCCATTTACCAGCCCACTCTACACAGCAAGCCTGCCTCCCTCCCAGGACATCTAAGTGGGGGCCTCACAGTGATCTTCAGCTGTACAACCATGGATTGCAAAAGCCGCAGTCCTTCTCAAGCCAAACCTTACAGCATCCAGAGGAGACTTGTGGTGTAATCAACAGCAGGGAGAGAGAGATCCCACACTCCAGCAGACATCAGAAGAGGGGACAACAGAAGAAATAATCTGTGAAGAGCAAAGGGAGAGAGAGAAAAAAGAAGAACAAGAAGAAAAAAAAATCTGTTATTTTTTTTTCTCCCTTTTACATGGCGCAGGCTGCAGAACAACATAAGGAAAGCAGACCCTGCATTCCTAACCCTATAATCCCCCCCTGCCCTGGTCCTGATGCTGAAGGTTGGTGATGAAGATACTGCATCTTTATTCCTGCTGATTACAGCTTCACAATTAGCCATCACTTATGGAAACTGAAGATCAGAATTTTAGGAAAAGGGATTAGAGAGATTAGAGCCTCTCTTGTGTTAGCTCTGCTGCTTGTTTGTGTCTGTCTGCACTATTTCTTTCTATTAACCTGCATTTGGACATGATCTGATGGACAACGAGCTCTCCATCCACAAGCCTTCCAGCAGCTTTACTTTTGCTATTTTTTCTATTAGGATACCTCATCTTTTTGGGCAAGATCCAGCATTACTGCTAAGCTAAAAAAAAAAAAGATAAAAAAAGAAAAAAAACAACAAAATCCTTCCATCGTCTCCCATCTTTATCTCCTATCACCCCCCTAAACCAGAAGACTGTTGGATGTCTATAGAATGAAGAATTATGGGTCTGTTTGATAGAGGTGTTCAGATGCTCCTGACCACTGTGGGAGCATTTGCTGCATTCAGTTTAATGACAATTGCTGTGGGCACAGACTACTGGTTATACTCTAGAGGGGTCTGCAAGAGCAAATCTATAAGTGAAAATGAAACCAGCAAAAAGAATGAAGAAGTCATGACCCATTCTGGATTGTGGAGAACATGTTGCCTTGAAGGTATTTTGGTGACTGGATAAGACCCTTTTCCTCTCTTACATTTTCACCCTCCTCTTTCTGCTCTCCTGTTCCCCTCCCTCTCTCCTGAATCAGAAAACTACATATTCCTCCATCTTATCATTTCATTTTTTAAACAAGGGGCGGCTAGACTGAGCTAATAAACTGTAAAGGGGGGGGGATGTAGGGAGGTCGGCGAGGGAGGAGGGTGATTGGGGAGAGACTGATCCACTTCCAAGTATTCATTGTGATGATGTGAATGATAGATTTGTTAAGATGGAAGCAGTGGGGCACAGAGTGTGGTTCAGGGCATGGATGGCAGTACTCTGGGGTCATTGTGTCCTTCTGCTCTGTGATGAGACAAGTGCATGCTTGGCTATTGAGCTAGCATTTGGAGACTCAAGCCATGTACCTGTATTGGCAAAAGCCACATTTGGAAAATGGATGTCATGCATTGCTGATGAAAAAAATCAATAGGTACAGATTAAATGCTGTTGAGGCCTAAACACACTACACATATCTGCAGGTAAATGCAATGCTGCATATCGCAGAGCCCTTGACATGATATATAGCTGCAATACTTCCAGGACGTTTCTGCACAACCACTGTATATTTATTTATTTATGTATTTATTTCTTTAATTATTCATTCATTTATTTATGTATTTATTTCTTTATTCAAATATTTATTTATTTATTCATTAATTTATGTATTTATTTCTTTATATATTCATATATTTATTTCTTTATTTATTCATTCATTATTTATTTCTTTATTCATTCATGTATTTCATTTATTCATTCTTTATTTCTTTATTTATTCATATATTTATTTCTTTTATTTTCTTTATTCATTCATTATTTCTTTACTTATTCATTTTTGTATAATTGTTTTATTCATATATATTTACTTAATCATTCATTTACTTATATATTTATTTTTTTATTCATTCATTTATTTACGCCTTTATTTCTTTATTGATTTATTTATGTATTTATTTAATCATTCATTAATTTATTTATGTATTTAGTTATATATATACTCAGCGCTATAGGGTTAACCTATTTGTATCATTTATTCTTCTATTCCACAGATGGTTCATTTACATGTTGAAAACATGACATCTATCTGCACATTGTACCAGTTCCTTGATATTTATGTATTCGAGTTTTCGACAGGCCTGTGACTATTCCTTGTTCCCATCTTGCACCCCTCTTTGACTAATATGTGTGTTACTGACGCCTGGGTCATCGCTGGCAGACTGCATCCCACAGCTGCCCCTCCTTTTACCATGTGCCATGCCAAAAAAGCCCTGCAGTACGTTGTTGCGCCAACGAAAGGGTTAAACACAACCCACATTGAAAAAAAAGGGGGGGAAGAGGACTGTGTGTGTGTGTCAGGCGGAGCGAGGTAACTATGATTAGTATGGTGGTACACAGACCACCCACCCCCCTCCCCCACTGTCCCCCCTTCAATCACTGCAGGTCAGCAATCCAGCCTTAGCCACACACATTATTCACATATGTACAGGCACATTCACACACTCAGTCCGCCTCAGGCACCGCAGATGTGTGTGTGTGAGATAATCAGATAATTCGATATATAGTCCATGCAGTGTTGCAATGCAACCTATAATATACAGTACACACACACACTGGGTGTCTGCACTGAATACGTACAATTGTATAATTGGATAATTAGAGCTTTCAGAGCACCGCTGAGGCCATTTCTGCGTGATTGTGTGTGTGCACCAGTGTGAATGTCGGTATATATCCTGCTGCTTTCTGAACAGATTGCCACCACACATGTCCACGCACATATACTGAGATACACACACCACAAAGACTATGCCAAGCGCGTACACACCATATGCAGAGGCCAGACCTTGTATAGTTGCATACACAAAATGTAGGCGCATATGGTTCTGCCAGGCTTTCAAAACAACATACCCCTTACACCTCCCACGCGAACAAGTCATATCACAAGCCAGAGAGTCCAATAATCAGCTTGACCCAAACTTAATAAGACACCAGGCCCCAATCTCTAATGATTCGGAGCATAGCCTTATCCTTAATATCAGACATAAGGCCGTAATCATAACCTTCATAGCATGGAAGTCATTGGCACAACGCACAGCTTCAGCCATTACTCCTGGGGGGCACCGAACACAAAAGTTTTATTACAACAGTTTGGCAATCAATCAAACAGGAACGACATACAGAATACACACGGTATGTACCCAAAAATAAATGACCAATGCAAGAGCCACCGTTTTCACCACTTAATGCACACATCTAGTGTAGTATATACGGCATTATATGTGCACATATTGGTGGACTCATTTCTAGGGTTTGATGTTCGGATTACCTATATAATGTCATTTCTGTGCAATTTTATTGCTGGGTTATTTGAAATAAGTGCACCTTGCGCAAAAGTGAATAATTGTTAAAAAATGCTATAAGAAAAGTAGCAAAAAAAAATAAATATATATGTATATATATATATATATATATATATATATATATATATATATCAGTAACAGAAATGATTTAGTCCACGTACATGACACGATAGTGGTAGGCCTAAGCGTCGGTTCATCGCATGACAATGGGGTTCTTCTATATGGCACACTTGTTTTCTAGTGTCATTTCACCTCTACAAGGCAGGCTCACATAGGCTCCAGCCCAGGCTGTCAGCCTGTGGGACATTTTGGCCCTTCCTCCTCTGGAGCTGGGCTGTGATGGGACATGCTCTGAATTGCTAAGTGTCTCCATTGAGCGATGAGAACAGTTTGACGCATTAAACACGCATAGCGCATCCGCTGAGCCTCTCCTCAGCCAAGCCTGCCTCTTAACATAATCTGCAGAGGAACATTGCACTGAATAGAATATGCCGTCCCTCCCCAGCCAGGAGAAAATCAATAGCTATGAATTCACCCTGATAGATCTCAGCCCCCCTCCCATCCCCTCTCTCCACCGCCGCCGCCACCATCCACAACACCTCATTCCCACCTCCCCTCCTTCCAGGAAACCTTTTCAATTGATGCTCCTATTTATTATGTGTCCCCAAAGTGGCTAGTGGTTACAATTAAACATTTATAAGAAGCTTGTAGGAATTTTGTTTAAGCCAGCTGGCCGTCCCTTTTGTTAACCTTTGAGTAGACGTCCCTTTTGTTAACCTTCAAGTAGCCGGCGTTTGCTCGGAGTAATTTTTTGGCAACGAAGAGGTGGCATCTTGTTTTTTTGTTTTTGGTAGGGTGTTGGTGGAGCGAAGAAGACAAATTGAATGGTGGGATAGGTTGCTCAGGTTTGGGTTTTCCAGTGTATTTGGGAATTGGATGCAAGGTGGATTTTAGGTACTACACGGTTAACAGAGTGCAGGTGTCTACATTTTAGGAGGAGATGAGTAGTGGAGGGGAGAGGAGCCATGCGCAAAATTCAGTTTAACTGGCTGGTTAATAGGGGATTGTCTAATTTTCAAAGACTGCACAGGGTGTGTGTGAGAGAGAACGCGAGGAAAGAGGAGGGTGAACGAAATGGGGGGAGGGGGATGGAGAAAGGGTGGGTGTGAGACAAGGGGAGGAAAAAAGAAGAGGGAAAATAGGAGATGAAGAAGACCTTTGGAAAGTGGGAGGACCATTGCAGGAGAAACAGGGAGGAAGAAAGACGAAAGACTAAACAGGGTCCCCAATTTGATGTCTTCCATCTACATCACCTTCCTCATATAGGGTCTTTACTCTCGTCGTCTCAAAATCAAAAGTCATCACTGGTCTTAGACCTTCACGTGAAAAGTAAGGTCATTGCTCTTAGGATCACGAGCAGCCATGATCTACTGGAATTGGTGCCACTTCCGATTTCCAGAGGCTTCTAGGTACCGACAGGCAATTTCTGTAGACCCCAGAAAATGTCCAAGCCAAGTTGGTCACCAAGTAAGTGAAATGGCCAACAAAAATCAAGGGTTAAAATTGTATTTCCTAAACTAAATGCCCCCCAAAAGCATTTAGTTTAGGAAATACAGTTTTAACCCTTGATTTTTGTTGGCCATTTCACTTACTTGGTGACCAACTTGTGGTCATAGGGAAAGGCATGGAGCGAGAAGAATTTAGAAATATACGTCAGCAGCCAGAAGGCTTCCTGTTGGGTTATGTGATACCGGTATACGATTTATTTATTTTTCGTAAGGAAGGTCTTTAATCCGGCATATGGAACAAGTTTAATAAATGCGGTATTGGTAGCGCCATAAGTACAGTCCCACAGTAACAGGATAAGAATAAGAGGCGATTATGAGAGATTTAGATCACTGACAAAGTAGAGCACATTAGCAATTATTTACAGATGCCGAGATGTAAGAAGTTTCATTGAGGGCTCTGAAGGTCAAAGACAGAGCCTTGCATCTAATTCTTGAACAGATAAGATATCCAGTTATGGGTATTTGCATCATTTTAGGAGCAGTTGTCTAAATGAGCCGACCGGCGGTGTTTTAGATTAATTGCAAAGGGGATAATCAATTGTACGAGCAATCAAGGGAGGATACGATGAGTGGATTAAAATGTTAATTTACTTTTATACGTACAACAAATTGCACTAGATTCCAACAGCGGAAATCTGAAGACTAAAGGTGATCATTAAATATGGAAAGGTCACCTCTAGGCATTGGTCTTGAAACGTGGACAGAATAAAGAGAGAGAATATCCTCAGGTTGTTCATTGTTTGTGGTTTAACGCTCATAAACTCGACACTGTGGAGAGAGATGCTTCATTGATCTTATCTTCTGGGCACCAAAGGGACCAGAAATGGAACTGACATAAGCAGATTTGCATTTTATCCTTCTTAACCTCATTTTTTTTGCAGCCACCTTCTTACTATAATAATTTTACATTGATGCCATTCCTTTTTTGCCTCTCGTATCTATCAGATGAATACTTGGGCGTCAGATAAAATTGGATGGTATTTACAAAAAACCTAAATATTTATTACATGGGCACAAAAATTGGCATTAGGCTGGCAATATACATTAGATGCCTGTTGACCAGACAGTCGTTCATCCAACAGCTACCTCTCCATACACTTGGATGCTTGGCTCGGCCGAGTGGGCCGATTACTCTAATCACACTCTCATCAGATTATGATCTGATTTTCTCAGATGGAAAAAAATAATGTCTCCATGTTCTTCATTCTTTCAGTCCGTGAAAATAAGACTACACTCAGATGTCATCCGAGTGCAGTCCAATGATTTCCACGGATTCATTGACTTGCATGGCCGAGTGCGATCCGAATATCGGATGCAAATTGAGCATGCTGCGATTTTTTTTTCCTAGGGCAGATTTTGTCCAAGGAAAAAATCGAACATGTGCACGGCCCCATAGACTAACGTTGGTCCGATAGCGTTCCGATGTTTGTTGAATCGCACTCCAATCGAGAATACAGAAGCCTGCATCGGCCCTTATGGGCACTATTTAGATGTGCAACATTTTTCTTCAAAGGCCACATGATCTATACGCATTGACTCTAGTAAAAGCTTTTAAAACTAATGTTGCTGCCAAGTTTGGAAACCATATAAATCAATCTTATTAAATTATAATAGTTCTGAAGTTTGATGGAAACAAAAAAGTCAACTGATTGCATAAAGAAGTTATGTGAGCTATCATTAATTATTATTATAAAGATTCTGAAATATCTATTTGGGCCACTGTGCACTTTGAAGGGTTTTGTCCAGGTTAGACAACCCCTATCTATAAACCCTGTTAGGAAATTTGGGTGTAATAGAAAGCGTCCAATCTATTACTGTGAGTGGGAAATCACTTAAAGAAGCCCTCCTCCGCCCATCAGTTATTATCCTCTTAATATATTGCAGTCATCATAATATATAGCACCGTGTACTTACAATTGCTCGTATTGCCTTTCTACCCAGATAATTCTTCTCTTGTCTCTGTTGTATGTGAAACAGGAAGTCTCTTGTCCCTGCATTTACCGTATCATTCACCTCTACAATTCCTGACTCAGATTCTTCCCCCTGCCAGGGACTTTTGCAGAGACTCATGACTTATGCAGATAAAATTGACCTCCTGTTTCTACATTGAGCTTGTAAAGATTCAGTTAGTCGGTGATTAATCATGTGATATCACAAACCTAATGGAAAAGAGAAGAATTAACTGGGTAGAAAGGCAAAATGAGCAGTTGTAAGTACACAGTGCTATGTAATGTGATGACTGCAATATACTAAGAGGATAACAACTTTGATGGGAGGAGGGCTTCTTTAAAAACAGCACCCACCCTGGCCGACCCCGCTTGTCTTCTCAATACTTGGACAAGTCATTGATTTTTGTGGGTGACTTATGGTGACAATTCCCCTACTGATAACATTTGAGCTCCCATCAGTGGAATACTCCACCAAACGGATTTGCTGTGACCATTTTGCCTTTTTGGTAGCCTTAGTAATGTCACTGGTTATAGGTTGTAGTCACTGACGGCATTGAGTAGGCAGCAAATATTATAGAAATTCTGTTTGGTAAATAGGAACATCAAAAAAAAACAATAAACGTTTTGAAAATTGATGTCACCGTTATGTTTTCTGTATCTTCAGAAACTTTTGACATTTTATAAAAACCTGTGATAAAGTTTGCCTGCTAAGGATTCAGGTGGCTATTGATTGAGTAAAGTGCATCTTTAACCCTAAATGTATGCTTGAAGCAAAGGATCTGTGTCCTCTCCATCACCTGAAGAAAGAATTACACATCTTTTGGGTTATCTAAAATTTAGCAAAGAAAATATTTATTTTATTTATAGGGCAGAAATGATGTGATTTATTGAGTGGTTATAACTGATATGTTGGATAGTGATGAGCGTAAATCTGAGCATGCTCATGTGATAACCCAGTGTCTTCGGCGTGCTCGAAAAATATGTCCGAGTCCTTGCGACTTTATGTCTCACTGCCATCAGACAGCTGCAACACATGCAAAGACTGTCTGTTTGATAGGCAATCCGGGGCATGTGTTGCGGATGTCTAACAGCCGCGGGATTTGAACATTTTTCTCGCGCACGCCGAAGTCACTCGGTTAGCACATGAGCATGCTCAGATAACACTTTATCCAAGCAAGTTTGCTCATCACTAATGTTAAACCTTTAGCATCTTACAAGGCCAATCAGACTTAGTTATAGCCAAAATTGTGAATGAGCTTTTCTTGATACCTGTCCAAAAAGTCTACTAATGAGCCAATGAATGAGCAAAATGCTTGTTCGTTAGGTGAAACGATTTTAAGCTTGCTTAATAATCCTTGTTCTCTGCAGCACATCGTCCGCTGTAAACAGGACATGTGCTGCCGAGCACAATAACATTCTCTGCACACGGAACGATCCCGTTCTGTGCACACGGCATGACAGGTCACCTGTCTAAACTAGTTATGAAACAACCCCCGATCAGCTTACATTTAACCAATCAGTCAATCAGTCATTCCGTGTAAATGCAGCCTTGCACTCCAATAACTCAATTGTTAAGAAATGATTTATTCTAACCAAATAATCATTTGGGTTGTTACACCTGTAATCGTGTGACAGTAGACTCATACCTTACCATAAGGAACCTGTCAGTAATCTGTAAAGTTTACGTAGGGATCGAAAAATAATCGCTCCTTAGAAAGAAATGTATGAGATGTTGTACAAATCTGCTGAGTAGTCAGGATATGATGTAAGAGGGGCTTAATTCTCGGGGCTAAGATGTCCCCTCTGGGGCTTCCATTTCTCTTCCTGAAGTCTTACTGAATCTTTGAATAGGAATCTGCAGCTGCATCTCCCTCCTCCCTGGCTTTTACTTGCTATCGTTACTTAGGAGGTTTCTGAACACTTACAGGCATCAAAAAGGAGACAACTTCCCCCTATGAAATTTTCCAAAATGTCTTTCATTCATACAGTACATTGAATTTACTGAAAAATTATCATCAGGGATAATAATAGAAAATCATAAGAAAAAATCCCTGTAAAAATATCTTTATTCGAGAGTAAATTTAAAACCACCTCAAGGTGACAAGTGCACACCCTTAAAAAACAAAACACACAGTGAAGACAAGTATTGCTAGATGTCCCTATAAAGAACTATCTCCACACTTCCTAACAGCGGGGGTTGGCACCCTAGGGGGTAACGTTGTGGCGCCCCCGGTCCACGATGGCTGACCCTGATAGGCCCTAGTTACAGAACTATTTCTAACTGATGCCCCCGCACCCACAATAGGGAACCACTGATTCTAGACAATAAACACTCCTAATCTTAAAAGGAAGCCCTAATACCCCGATCGCACTGATAACAGATCGACAGAGGTAATTCTGCACAGCTAAATGGCATATATCGATAAGTACCATTAAAATACAAAACTGAGCTTTCAAGTAGGCAAACCACCAGGCTCAAATCGATCAATAATATCAAATATGGATCATAAAAATTGGGTCTTCCATAGAAAAGGACTTAATTAGACATCAAGCAATAACCAGCTAAATAAAATCTCTATAATCTCATGTCAAATATGTGGCGATATGATGTGGTTAGATATGAGTGACATAGCATTGATAGCTCATTAATATAATAACCGCTTTCCATCAATGATTTAACAATATTTCCATTCCATCTTGGACTAATGGTTCATAATACTATACATATAACAACAGTCCACATAACAATAAAGTGCACCAGAATTCATCAAAGAAAGTGGCATATGCTCTGAATAATTGCCACTATTATGTATGCAGACAAAATGGGAAAACGGTATTTCTGAGATACTCATCTGCCACACATCTCATACGCCCACGCCTCGATTTGAGCCTGGTGGTTTGCCTACTTGAAAGCTCAGTTTTGTATGTTAATAGTGCTTATCGATATATCCATTTAGCTGTGCAGAATTACCTCTCATGATCTGTTATCAGTGGGATCGGGGTATTAGGGCTTCCTTTTAAGATTAGGAGTGTTTATTGTCTAGAATCACTGGTTCCCTATTGTGGGTGAGGGGGCATCAGTTAGAAATAGTTCTGTAACTAGGGCCTATCAGGGTCAGCCATCGTGGACCGGGGGCGCCACAACGTTACCCCCTAGAGCGCCAACCCCCGCTGATAGGAAGTGTGGAGATAGTTCTTTATAGGGACATCTAGCAATACTTGTCTTCACTGTGTGTTTTGTTTTTTAAGGGTGTGCACTTGTCACCTTGGGGTGGTTTTAAATTTACTCCCGAATAAACATTTTTTTAAAGGGATTTTTTCTTATGATTTTTATTCATACAGTACAGACCAAAGGTTTGGACACACCTTCTCATTCAAAGATTTTTCTGTATTTTCATGACTATAAAAATTGTACATTCACACTGAAGGCATCAAAACTATGAATTAACACATGTGGAATTATACATTACACTTAACAAAAAAGTGTGAAACAGCTGAAAATATGTCTTATATTCTAGGTTCTTCAAAGTAGCCACCTTTTGTTTTGATGACTGCTTTGCACACTCCTGGCATTCTCTTGATGAGCTTCAAGAGGTAGTCACCGGAAATGGTCTTCCAACAGTCTTGAAGGAGTTCCCAGAGATGCTTAGCACTTGTTGGCCCTTTTGCCTTCACTCTACGGTCCAGCTCACCCCAAACCATCTCGATTGGGTTCAGGTCTGGTGACTGTGGAGGCCAGGTCATCTGGCGTAGCACCCATCACTCTCCTTCTTGGTCAGATAGCCCTTACACAGCCTGGAGGTGTGTTTGGGTCATTGTCCTGTTGAAAAATAAATGATGGTCCAACTAAACGCAAACCGGATGGAATAGCATGCTGCTGCAAGATGCTGTGGTACCATGCTGGTTCAGTATGCCTTCAATATTGAATAAATCCCCAACAGTGTCACCAGCAAAGCACCCCCACACCATCACACCACCTCCTCCATGCTTCACGGTGGGAACCAGGCATGTAGAGTCCATCCGTTCACCTTTTCTGCGTCGCACAAAGACACGGTGGTTGGAACCAAAAATCTCAAATTTGTACTCATCAGACCAAAGCAAAGATTTCCACTGGTCTAATGTCCATTCCTTGTGTTCTTTAGGCCAAACAAGTCTCTTCTGCTTGTTGCCTGTCCTTAGCAGTGGTTTCCTAGCAGCTATTTTACCATGAAGGCTTGCTGCACAAAGTCTCCTCTTAACAGTTGTTGTAGAGATGTGTCTGCTGCTAGAACTCTGTGTGGCATTGACCTGGTCTCTAATCTGAGCTGCTGTTAACCTGCGATTTCTGAGGCTGGTGACTCGGATAAACTTATCCTCAGAAGCAGAGGTGACTCTTGGTCTTCCTTTCCTGGGGCTGTCCTCATGTGAGCCAGTTTCTTTGTAGCGCTTGATGGTTTTTGCAACTGCACTTGGGACACTTTCAAAGTTTTCCCAATTTTTCGGACTGACTGACCTTCATTTCTTAAAATAATGATGGCCACTCGTTTTTCTTTACTTAGCTGCTTTTTTCTTGCCATAATACAAATTTAACAGTCTATTCAGTATGACTATCAGCTGTGTATCCACCAGACTTCTGCACAACACAACTGATGGTCCCAACCCCATTTATAAGGCCAGAAATCCCACTTATTAAATCTGAGAGGGCACACCTGTGAAGTGAAAACCATTCCCGGTGACTACCTCTTGAAGCTCATAAAGAGAATGCCAAGAGTGTGCAAAGCAGTCATCAAAGCAAAAGGTGGCTACTTTGAAGAACCTAGAATATAAGACATATTTTCAGTTGTTTCACACTTTTTTGTTAAGTATATAATTCCACATGTGATAATTCATAGTTTTGATGCCTTCAGTGTGAATGTACAATTTTCATAGCCATGAAAATACAGAAGAATCTTTGAATGAGAAGGTGTGTCCAAACTTTTGGTCTGTACTGTATGTACTGCAGGAGAAAAAAAATAGATAATGATTCATTGTAACCTCAGTGTTTATCAATGTTTCAGGCTGAGTTGCCTTTAGTCAAAGATATTTCAATCAAGTCCTCCCAATGGTCGAATCAACAGGAATTAAATTGGTCAACTGCCAACATATTCAGCAGCCATTAGTTTGGCACTGCTTCTCTAACTGATACCAATGCCTTGATTTTAGAGCTGAGCGGATCGAATTGCGGGACTCCGGTCCAAGTCCAGGTCAGTGGTCCTGACTGCTAGACAGGAGGCTCGCGAAGATCTTACCTTGATTAGCAGGGACTGGCGCAATGGCATCTGTGTGCCACGTTGCATTGATGATGTCGTGCCAGCCCCACCAAATCAAACGGGGACACCAGAAAAATTAAATGGGGACGCCAGAAGGTAAGAGGGTCTCAGACTTCCCGTTTAGTGACCAGATACCACTGACCTGGATGCTGGATCGGAGTCCCGCTAATCAATCCGCTCATCTATGGTTGATTTATCTGTAATGTCTGGGGTGGTGAGGGTGTATGCCTTCTCACTGATCATTCTAGGAGGGGTGCCATACTTAATTAGCAACAGTGCTCCCATGAAAGGGGCAAACACCTTGCTCCAAAAACAGACCCAGTTACGCTGCCCCATCACAATGCTATTCACAAAGCCACAGAACATGCATTACAGAGCTGCAAAAACACCCTCATGACAAATCCATTATAGATCAGTGCCACCGTAGAAGATAGAGCCCGCAACAGTGTCTCTAAAAGAGAGCAGTCTACAACGTTGACCTGAGATCTATGGGGTTCCAAAAAAATCAAAGGGTTTTTTGAGGAAGAGTATGCCACTAGTGAGGCTGTAGGCTGGACGGATTTGTGTTATCGGAGATTGGAGATTTAAGGGTTAAATGAATAAATGAAGTCACGAAAACCTGAGGGACTGATCTACTAAACTGATTTTAGGCAGTGAAAACGTAGACTAAAGAGTCTTAAAATGTGCTGAATGTATCAGAGCGGGTAATGCTTGTTAATAAATATGGCCCTTCTTTAGACTACATAGTCTACGTTTATGCTATTTGTAGTTTTCTTACCTCGGGCCATAAAGTTATGACAAGTTTTGGCACAATTTTGGCACACGGGATCGTGATGATGTAGGTCACACAATTCTCCATCCGTTTTCCTGTAGGCAATGTCAAAAAAGTGTCTAGAACTTGTCTAAAATGATAAATGTGAACAATACAGAAAAGACAGTTGTTGGTGCAAATTAAGCCAAATTTCTGGCACAGGTAACTGTAGTAAATCAGTCACAACGAGCATTTAATAATTAATAAAACGAAATTTAGCATTCAGTTCAATAGGCCAGTGCTGTCTGTTAAGGACGCATGCACCCATTCGTGTGATATACCAATGGACCCATTCAGTAGACCCCATGTATTCACACATCCGTTATAATGACAGATCCAAGAATGAGATCCGTGAACCTCA
>JARQOD010000009.1:21430326-21485326 GCA_033576555.1 Oophaga sylvatica | reverse complement strand
CCAGTAAACCCCTTTGTCATATACATTTGCCAACCATCTACTAAGACCTACGTGATTCTGTGTTTTCATTTTTTTTATTTTTCTGTATATCCGGATATGAAGCTACTGTACAGAGACTGCATCATGCAAACAATATGTAACACATTTACGCCTGTAAATTCTGTATTATCTGAAGAATATAAACCCGTGCCAGCTGCAGTCTAGAAATGTCACTGCTGCCTTCTGGTGTATTCACTTTAGTGCAAACATAATGAAACCATGTAAAACATAAGTTGCTCATTCTTCATTTTTGTGCAATGGCTGACTATATCAGGAGTAGCTAGGTTTACAATAAAAAAGGCCCTGAATTGCAGTGAAATAGACTTTTACAAGCTGCGTACCTACCTTTAAAAATGTCTCAACTCAAGGCTCACCCCTTAGCTTGGGCCACATGGCCCCCTTAGACTGCCATAAAAACTATGTCAACTGCAGTACCGGACCCCTCAGAGTGACGCTACTGTGAAAATCACTGGTATACAAAGAAGCATTAATGATCCCATGCCCACAAAATGATCATGTGCATGAGGTTTAATGGAGGGCAGCTTTTAAAGGGAATCTGTAAGATAGTTTTCTAAGAGCAGTATAATGCAGTTACTGAGACCCTGATTCCAGCTATGTGTCACTTACTGGTCTGTGTGCTGTTGTTTCAATAAACTCAGTGTTTTTGTCATCAGGAGATTATCACTACCGGACTATGTTTCTCATGCCTCCTAGTCCTCCTGCTTTGTGTAACCCCGCCCACATCACTGATTGGCAGCTTTTTGTCAATACACAGTGTACACAGAGCAGCCAATCAGTGGTGTGGGCGGGGTCATACACAGCTCAGCATTCTAAGCTCTTCTAGAAACTGCAGCAAAGAAAACTTGTGATTTAATTGCAACGGTGCAGCCACTAAAGTAAGTGATATATCACTGGAATCAGAGTCTCTGTCTCAAAACCTGGTGACAGATTCCCCTAAAAAGTTAGTACTATACAGACAGTAGGAAAGGGAGCACACTGATTGCAGGAGCAGAGCACAAACAAGGTTGGTTTGTAGGCGGCCACCATGGAGGTACAATGCTCTGCTTTAGCGTTGTAGACAACGGACAAATGACAACAAATAGGTTCATGCCACTGGTGGACAAAAACAGAAGAGGGCCCTGAGCAAGCACAATATATGGCCCCTTTTCATCCCAATAGTTCACCATAAAGCACAATTGCACCAGCTTTTGAGGTGGTAGTGGCCCCCCTTACTTCCTGGGCCCCTATGCGGCTGGCCAGTTTGCACCAATGATATGTCGGCCCCTGGTTCATTCTTTTTAACCCCTGTAGGAACCAAGCCAAGCACGTGTATTCTTATGTAGTGTTTCCTCTGCATCATAAAGACAACAGGGACAAACGTGAGCATTGGAAACAATGATCCATGTACCCGAGCATTGAGCGTTCAGCTCTCGCCATGTTTTATTTTAATAGACTAGTTAAATATCTTTTTTAGATTAACAGCTGTATGCTGGATAGTTAGAACTATTCAAGAAGAATTATACTTTTGAACTTTATAAATGGTGTAGACATTTTTTTATTCTCTATTGAATAACAAGTTATCCATTTCACTACTGCACAATCTAAGCGATCTGCCCCTAGTATTATACTTATCAGCCATCTTCTTCTGTTCTCTGCGCCGCTCCGGTCGTCTTCTGCAGGTTGTGACCTGCTGGATCGCTCCAGTGTTTGCTGGGCAATTCAATGTAAGTCTATGAGGGCCAGAGCAAGACCAGAACGAGGACCTCATAGACTTACACTGAGAGCTTGTGACCGTCTCCTCTGACTTCTGGTCAGTCAGAAGTTGGGGGTCACAAGATGGCGGAATGGGAACAGCTTAGAATGGCCACTGGTAAATATAATCCTTGGAGCAGGGAACTTCTGTTGCATCACTACAGCACTGAACACAAATGCTGGAGTGGTGCTTCTAAAGGGCAATTAAAAGGAAATTAAAACTAATAAGTAATAGCTACTACATAGGCCAAAGTTCGACCACAATATGTTACCAGAACTGATATTTTGTGTTCCTCATATACGTAACCTCTTTTAATTTCTGAATATACTTTTGAGCTACAGTTCTTAGTTAGAACTCAGTTATAAAACAGCGAGAGGATTCATAATTCTCTATCTACCTATATATTATCTATCTATTATCTATGTATACAAGTGTCATCTATGTATCTATCTATCTATCTATCTATCTATCTATCTATCTATCTATATATCTACAGTCAGGGCCAGAAATATTTGGACAGTGACACAATTTTCGCGAGTTGGGCTCTGCATGCCACCACATTGGATTTGAAATGAAACCTCTACAACAGAATTCAAGTGCAGATTGTAACGTTTAATTTGAAGGGTTGAACAAAAATATGTGTTAGAAAATGTAGGAATTGTACACATTTCTTTACAAACACTCCACATTTTAGGAGGTCAAAAGTAATTGGACAAATAAACATAACCCAAACAAAATATTTTTATTTTCAATATTTTGTGGCTAATCCTTTGGAGGCAATCACTGCCTTAAGTCTGGAACCCATGGACATCACCAAACGCTGGGTTTCCTCCTTCTTAATGCTTTGCCAGGCCTTTACAGCCGCAGCCTTCAGGTCTTGCTTGTTTGTGGGTCTTTCCCTCTTAAGTCTGGATTTGAGCAAGTGAAATGCATGCTCAATTGGGTTAAGATCTGGTGATTGACTTGGCCATTGAAGAATGTTCACTTTTTTGCACTCATGAACTCCTGTGTAGCTTTGGCTGTATGCTTGGGGTCATCATCCATCTGTACTATGAAGCGCCGTCCAATCAAGTTTGCAGCATTTGGCTGAATCTGGGCTGAAAGTATATCCCGGTACACTTCAAATTCATCCGGCTACTCTTGTCTGCTGTTATGTCATCAATAAACACAAGTGACCCAGTGCCATTGAAAACCATGCATGCCCATGCCATCACGTTGCCTCCACCATGTTTTACAGAGGATGTGGTGTGCCTTGGATCATGTGCCGTTCCCTTTCTTCTCCAAACTTTTGGCTTCCCATCATTCTGGTACAGGTTGATCTTTGTCTCATCTGTCCATAGAATACTTTTCCAGAACTGAGCTGGCTTCTGGAGGTGTTTTTCAGCAAATTTAACTCTGGCCTGTCTATTTTTGGAATTAATGAATGGTTTGCATCTAGATGTGAACCCTTTGTATTTACTTTCATGGAGTCTTCTCTTTACTGTTGACTTAGAGACAGATACACCTACTTCACTGAGAGTGTTCTGGACTTCAGTTGATGTTGTGAACGGGTTCTTCTTCACCAAAGAAAGTATGCGGCGATCATCCACCACTGTTGTCTTCCGTGGGCTCCCAGGTCTTTTTGGATTGATGAGTTCACCAGTGCTTTCTTTCTTTCTCAGGATGTACCAAATTGTAGATTTTGCCACTTCTAATGTTGTAGCAATTTCTTGGATGGGTTTTTTTTCTGTTTTTGCAGCTTAAGGATGCTTGTTTCACCTGCATGGAGAGCTCCTGTGACCACATGTTTCCTTCACAGCAAAACCTTCCAAATGCAAACACCACACCTCAAATCAACTCCGGCCCTTTCATCTGCTTAATTGAGAATGACATAACAAAGGGATTGCCCACACCTGTCCATGAAATAGCCTTGGAGTCATTTGTCCAATTACTTTTGGTCCCTTTAAAAACAGGGTGGCACATGTTAAGGAGCTGAAACTCCTAAACCCTTCATCCAATTTTAATGTGGATACCCTCAAATGAAAGCTGAAAGTCTGGACTTCAACTGCATCTGAATTGTTTTGTTTCAAATTCATTGTGGTAATGTCTAGAACCAAAATTAGATAAATGTTGTCTCTGTCCAAATATATATGGACCTAACTGTATTATCTATCTTATCTATCTACCTGTCTATCTATTATCCACTGTATCTACTTATCAATCAATCTATCATCTATTTATTATATATGTATTTATCTACTTA
This sequence comes from Oophaga sylvatica, assembly GCA_033576555.1. Classification (NCBI taxonomy): domain Eukaryota; kingdom Metazoa; phylum Chordata; class Amphibia; order Anura; family Dendrobatidae; genus Oophaga; species Oophaga sylvatica. Next base: position 21,481,292 of record JARQOD010000009.1, on the reverse strand, counting down.
TCTATCTATGTATCCAGGGGCGTACATAGAAATCATGGGGCCCCATAGTAGAAGTTTTAATTGGGCATCACCCCAACCAAAAAAAGTAATTAATATTCAGCGGGGTCACAGAAGAGCATATCTCACAACTTCGCAGCCTTTACAAAGTGATTTAGTACTGGAGCCCTAGATTCCCCTTTTCTTGCACCCATAAAGCACGATGCCAACAAAAGTGCCACACAAGCACTATATGATACCCGCACAGTGAATTCCCCCACAGTACACTCCACACGCACAGAATGATGACTACTGTACTTCACCTCAACTGCCCCGGGAAAGTATGGTGACCTCAACACAGTATTATCCCCCAACTGTGCCCCCCACACAACCCTCCATGCAGTATTATGGGCCTACATATAGTATAATGACCCCACACCTCTCCATATTGTATAATAGCCCCCACTAGCCCACAGACAGTAAAATGGCCCCCACACAGCCCTCACTACAGTATAATCGACACCACACAAACCTTCACACTGTGTAATTGCTTGCATACAGTGTAATGGCCTCTACATAGATCTCCATAAAGTATAAATGCTCCCACATTGCCCTCCAAATATTTAATCGCCCCCCCATAGCCGCCATAAAGTATAAAGGCTCCCACAAAGCCCTCCAAATATTATAATGGCCCCCAAATAGTCCTCCAAATATTATAATTGCCCCCACATAGACCTTCGTATATTATAATAGCCACAACATAGCCCTCCATATAATATAATGGGCCCCATAGTCCTCCATATAATATACTGCACCCTATAATCCTCCATATAGTATAATGCTATGTACTTTATACAGTGGAGAAAAAAAAGTATTTAGCCAGCCACCAATTGTGCAAGTTCTCACACTTAAAAAATAAGAGAGGCCTGTAATTGACATCATAGGTAGAACACAACTATGAGAGTCAAAGTGAGGAAACAAATCCAGAAAATCACCTTGTCTGATTTGGCAAAATTTATTTTGCAAATTATGGTGGAAAATAAGTATTTGGTCATTAACAAAAGTTCATCTCAATATTTTATTATATATCCTTTGTTGGCAATGACAGAGGTCAAACGTTTTCTGTAAGTCTTCACAAGGTTGGCACACACTGTTGGTGGTATGTTGGCTCATTCCTCCATGCAGATCTCCTCTAGAGCAGTCATGTTTTGGGCCTTTCGCTGGGCAACACGGACTTTCACAGATCTTACATAGATGTAGCCTTGCGCAAATCCTCCTATGTTCAGTCTTGCCATGCTGTATGACCTATGACATGAAACTGTCTTCCACAACCTCACCTTTGCAGCAGTTTGTCTGTTCCTCACTCAGGTTTAAGCCTCCTCCACAGTTTAAGGGTATGTTTCCATGATCAGGAAACATTCCGGATTAGCTGCGTGTTTGACGCTGTGCGTTGGCGCAGCGTCAAACACGCAGCGTCCAGATGTTACAGCATAGTGGAGGGGATTTCAAGAAATCCCGTCTCCACTATGCGTAAAAATACGCAGGCGGAAGACCTGCGTTTCCGGACATGCGGCGCGTCTTTTTAGACCGCTGCATGTCCTAGCGTATTGCGGCGACGCTGCGTCGCCGCAACGTAAATAACACAGGGCTATGCAGCCCTGCGTTCTTTCCGGATGTGTTCGGAGGTGTCCGGAACACATCCGGAAATAGCGCGCGTCAAAAAGGGGGCGGGGCTTTGGGCGGTGCGGAATTTCTGCTCCGTCCAAAGCGCTGTGGTTCCGGACCGTGGAACCACAGCCTAACTCTCAGTTAATGACTGTGTTTCAATCTATATATGAAAATTATAACAATTATGACCTGTTTGGTATAATTGGTTACTCTTACACCTGAATATAATCCTACAAAATCCCTAGTTTTTTGCAACTGTAACTAGAAAAATGTATGCTGTTTTGAAGGTAGAGGGCAGTCACACCAGATATTGATTTGATACAGATTCCTCTTTTGTTCATTCACTTTGCAGTTTGTTAGTTGATAAAAATAAATTATTAATGTGGTGCCCATGAGGGTCCAGTCATCACAGAGGTACTGCACCTCATCCAGAGGTGTGGTATCCCACTCTCAGGTAAGGAGGCAGCACCACCCAGGACTCTAACACCTGCACCCAACACAGACTATAGCAGCAGGGCACCCTGGACGTACCCTAAGGGAGGATGGTCTCATCCCAGGCTGGGTAGTAAAGGGTGTTGGGAGAGTAGGTGTAGAAAGTAGAAGGAAGGGGTTGGAGCTTAGAGAGCGGGGAAGAGACTGTAGAGTCAGTCAGAACAGGAGGGAGCTCAAGCTGAGAGGAGCTTGTTCCCGGACGAGGAAAGAGAATAGTAAGAGAGAGACAGAAGGAAGCTCTCGGAAGGACAGAAGGGGTCCTAGGGGCACGGATTGTGAGCAATCCATCCATGGGGCCCGATCCAGTAGTGGAGGGACCAGGTTACAGTGGGGTACCGGCCCCCAAGACTAGTGGAGGACTTCAAGACTCAGCTAACAAGGTGGAGGTGTCTTTATGTGCCTCAGCTACATCCACAATTATTCGCCGAAAAGACAGCCATATAGTAGCAAGGGGACTTAGAGAACGTCGCCCCACAAGGTCCGCGGCTGCTGGCTTGGGACACTGATTGTGTTGGGTCTGGGCAGGAGGGAGGAAGCCAGTGCAGTGAGTCAGCCAGGAAAGGAATATATTGAAGGGAGCCCTGGAAAGGTGTATCCTGATCTTCCTGGAAGTTTGCTGGACCCTCCCCTGGAGGACACAGCACCAAGCGGGCATCTGCGCATAGGTGAACTGTGAGTAAAGCATTGGAAACTGCACCCCGCTGTGTCCTCTGAATTATTCCTGCGTCACCTGCCATGCACCACATTCACTTACAACATTACCTGTGGAGAGCTGAACCAACTCTGCTGCATCAACAACTATCCCAGTGGACTGAATCTGCAGCGTTGGCTAACATCCTTATTGCCGAGTACCACAGGTGGCGTCACGAACACTTTATTACAAACTCTTTATTTTTCCCCTTTTTCATCATCATCCATTTATTGGACGCCCAGGGCCACGGATCGGGTCACTGCTGCCGTGACACTGCCCCTTTAAGAAGCGGCCCGGTACAGAGTGTCCGCACTGCCCTGGCGGGCGCTCCATTAACTCTCCTGTTTCTTTACAAGCATTCTTAGCAGCATTGCTCTTGCACAGTATTTGTACATTATATACATATATAATGTACAAATACTGTACAAACATGTCCTATGTTTGATATAGCGGTAAAACTTGAAGTTAATATACCCTGATATAGAATCTTTAACACGACCTCCATTGACCATGTATAATTTATAGTGTTCCATCACAAGGCTACAAATGGCAGCACAATGTTCCAAATAGAAATAGGATATTTTATTTCTTCACCAACACATTAAAAACAATGGCATAATCGGTTTGAAGAAAAAAAAACATTAAAGGGACTGATGCGTTTCTGACCATATGGTACTTATTCTCTATGCATAAGAATCGTATGGTCATAAATGCGTCAGTCCACTATGAATAAGGACCATGTGGTCATAAACGCGTCAGTCCACTATGAATAAGGACCATATGGTCATAAACGCGTCAGTTCACTATGAATCCCACCAAGGACAACATCTGCAAGGAGTTTGTATGTTCACCCCGTGTTTGCGTGAGTTTCCTCCAAGTTCTCCGGTTTCCTCCCACATTACAAAAAATATACTGATAGGGAATCTAGATTGTGAGCCCCATTGGGGACAGCGACGATAATGTGTGCAAACTGTAAAGCGCTGCGGAATATGTTAGCGCTATATAAAAATAAAGGTTATTATTATTATTATTATTATTAATAAGGACCATATGGTCATAAACGCGTCAGTCCACTATGAATAAGGACCATATGCAGGGGCATACATAGAAATCATGGGGCCCCATAGCATAATTTCTAATTGCCCCCAAAATAAATAAATAAATGTCGGGATCACAGAAGAGCATATCTCACAACTTTCCAGCCCTTACATTGTAATTTTCCTCCTGCTGAAGTCCTAAATTCCTCTTTCATTGCCCCTTTAAAGTATGATACCCCCATGGTGAATTCCTCCACATTAGCTTCAACGTGCACAGTATAATGATCCTACTGTACCCCACCTAAACTCCCAAGGCAAAGTATGGTGACCCCATCACAGTACGATCCCCCAACTGTGACCCCCACACAGCTCTCCATGCAGTGTAATGGGCCTACATAGTATAATAACCCCACACTGTATAATGGCCCGCATTAGCCCTCCAAATAGTATAATGGCCCCCACACAGTATGATGGACCCCACAGAAGCCTTCACACTGTATAATTTCTTGCATACTGTATAATGGCCCCCAATATAGTCCTCCAAATATTATAATTAGTGTTGAGTGAGTGTTTGACAGCCACAAAATACACAGGGATTGCCTAATAAATAGGCAATCCCTGCACGGGTTGTGGCTGTCGAACAGCCACCAGACATGCAGCCATGGGGGCTCGAACATATTTTTCGTACACGCCGAAGATACTCTATTAGTACTCACCATTAATTATAATAGCCCCACATAACCTTCCACATAGTATAATGTGCCCTATAATCCTCCATATAGTATAATGTTCTCCCCATGGTCCTCCATACAGTATAATACACCCTCCATGGTCCTCCATGCAATATAATGCATCCCAATGGTCCTCGATATGGTATAATACACCCCTCATGGTCCTCCATACAATATAATGTACTCCCATGGTCCTCCATACAATATGATGCACCTCCATGGTCCTCCATATAGTATAATAAACCTCCATGGTCCTCCACAGAATATAATGCACCCTCCATGGTCCTCCATACAGTATAATACAGACCTCATGGTCCTCCACGGAATATAATGCACCCCTCATGGTTCTTCATGGTTCGCCGAGGTAGAATGATAGGGGTGGAAGAGTGTGCTGATGCTCCCTCCTCCATCATTATTGCTCGTGCTGACGGACGGAGCCCCTCCTCCATCATTCTGTGCGGGTAGGCGCTGACACCAGGCCACCTGGGCTCACGGGTCCCAGTGGTGTGGCCTGCTGCCATTGGTGGTGCGCCACTGACCTTATGGTCAGAAACACATCAGTCCCTGTTATGTGTTTTTTTGTGTAACTGATTATTCCATTGTTTTTAGCGTGTTGATGAAGACATAAAAGATTCTGTTTTTATTTGGAACATTGTACTGGCATTTGTGGACTTATAATGGAATTCTACTAAGGAAAGTGGCCATGCACTAGCTATAGTGAACTGACGGATTTATTTTCTTTTTGTCATTTCTAATGTTGTGGTCTTCTTATGTGGCAGCAGAGCTTTTGGGCCCAGTGCAGCACTTATGCCTGGCGTGATGGAACTAGGTTCCTTTTGCACCCTTGCATGATACATGAAGCATGATATATTCACATCTTAATGTACCCATCCCCATGCATCTGTATTGAAGAAATATTAACTGATTGATTGAGCCAGGCTTAATCCAATGGAAATCTGATTGATAATGCCGCCTTACATGGTAAGTATTACTAATCAGGTGACCCTCTCTAGTCCTCTTCCGCCAAACGCTAACATCCTCATTAGTAATGAGCGAGTATACTCGTTGCTCGGGTGATCTCCAAGTGTTTCAAAGTGCTCGGAGATTTAGTTTCTGTTGCCGTAGCTGCATGATTTGCGGTTATTTGACAGCCTGAATACGTGTGGGGATTCCTTAACAAACAGGCATTCCTCACATGTATTCAGGCTGTCCAGCAGCCATACATCATGCAGCTGCGGCAACAGAAACTAAATCTCTGATCACTTCCAAATACTCAGAGACCACCTGAGCAGCGAGTATACTCGCTCATCACTATTCCTCATACTTACTTCCAGACATGATCATAGTATTTTATTGTGGTTTTATCCCAACCAACTGTAAAGCATATCATCGAAAATAATGCACACTTGGCAACTATGTATTGGGAAGATTTATAAGAAACAATTATGGTTATTGACGTATAGGAAATGTCATATAGAATGATCTTTATGGAAAAGCAGTGAAATTTATAAGCAGTTACTTGGAGTTATAGGACATGATTAGGCGGGAAACATGTCACACCCGAAGAGGTTATATGATGCATGGAGCTGTAAGGACGGGCTGTAAAGAGGGAGAGGAATTATAGGCTGCTCAGTTATAGGGTGGCAATCTGTATCGGAATATTGGTTTGGTCTCTTCCTCTCTCCATTGCACTCCGTGTCCACGATCTCTTCATCTTGATCTCATTTTTGCTTTCATTTCATAGCATATTCATCCCCTCTTCCTAGATTAGCTCTCTGCTTCTCCTTCCAGATCTTCTCCTCTCTCTGCCTTTGGTTTCAGACTGGAGATGAATTGAGCTGGGGACTAAGGGATGGATACTTTATTAAAAAAACAAATGCTCCCCGCTGTAAAATATTAACAGAGTCTTTTACTAAACTGACCCCCTGTGTCCTTCACAGACTCGCGATGCCTTCCTTTTCATAACCACCTGTCACATTCATACTGACATAATTAAGATGATCACTGGTCACCCAGCGTCTATAGGCTGGATACAGTAAAATTTTAATTTTTTTTTTTTTTTGCATGTAAATGTGAAATCAATGCTATGGGGCATAAGAGCATGTAAGAGATGAGGCGAGATTTATCAGAATCTTTATGCGTTATGCTTGTTGAGACAAAAGCAGGAAAAGGAATCGGCTGTATTGTACTTGGAGCAGCCATATAAAACATGGTCCCTATACTAACAGTAAGGCCGGGATCACACATGCGAGTAAGTCGTCCGACACTCGCATGTGAAATCCCAGCTCTGGCGCCGGCACTCGGGAGTGGAGCGCGCGGCTGCATAGAACTACATGCAGCCGCTCGCTCCACTCCTGAGTGCCGGCGCCAGAGCTGGGATTTCACATGCGAGTGTCGGACGACTTACTCGCATGTGTGATCCCGGCCTCATACTATTTGTCCCCTGTAGATCAAAGGGCCATAGGATGCCCAGGTGGGCCCACGCTTTGACACAATTTTTTTAAATTATTTTAATGGCCTTCAGCTCGATCTCAAGCCATCGAGACTTGATGGATGAACAATCTGTAGGAATATAGATCTTGAGCAAGCCTAGATAGGTCCACCAGGGTCTTCTCTGCCGTTATCCTGATAGCACCAAGCCATCGAGTTGCTGGTCTTCCTTTATGCCATGTTGCTACTAGTCTTCCGACCATGATGTGTTTCTCCAGTGATTGCTCTCTTCATATGATGTGTCCAAAATAGACAAGTCGTAGCTTGGTGATCCTTGCTTTGAGTGACATGTCTGGCTTTATTTGTTCCAAAATTGTTTTTTTGTTCTTCTTGCCATCCATGGTATTGATATCATCCTTCTCCAGCAACACATTTTGAAGGCATCGATTCTTCTGCTGTCTTGTTTCTTTCTCGTCCAGGTTTCGCATCCATAAGCCACAATAATTGACCCTATTTGACTTTGGAGTCAGCTACTTGCCATGAATTTATTTACATACAACCTAATAGACAAGACCATACATAGAAATTCAGTGGCCCAATAGTAAAAGTCTGAATTGGGACTCTCCCACCTGCTTCCTGACTGTCATTAATCCCTTAATCTCCAGTGACGGACAGAATCCATCATTGGAGGCCTCCCCTGTTTGGTGCGAGTCCGCACCTTTTCCAAGACATGACAGCTGCACTGATCAGCTGACATGTGCCGGAACAGCCGTGGGTGAAATCGAGATTCACCCGCGGCTGTTAAGATGTTAAATGCCGCTGTCAAACTCTGACAGCGGCATTTAACTTGCACGCGCAGGAAGCGTGTCTTAACCTCCTCCCATCGGCGCCCTTGTCACATGACCGCGGGTCACCGATGGGTTGGCATTACAACCTGGGATCAGGAGAAGACCCCTGTGGCTGCCATTGCTGAATCGCTATGAGCGCCGCCTGGCTCATAGCAAGTGAGCATTTCTGCTACTATGTAACAGAGGCGATCGGACAGCTTCAGCTTCAAGTCTCCCATGGAGACTATTGAAGCAGTAGTAAAAAGTAAAAAAAAAAAAATTTTATGAAAAAATAAAAAAATAAAACATCAAATTACCCCCCTTTTCGCCCCATTCAAATAAAAAAAATCAAATATACACATATTTGGCATCGCCGCATTCAGAATCGCCCAATCTATCAATATATAAAAAGAAATAATCCAATCGGTAAACAGAGTAGTGAGAAAAAAATCGAAATGCCAGAATTACGTTTTTTTGATCGCTGCAAAATTGCAATAAAATGCAATAACGGGCGATCAAAAGATCATATCTGCACCAAAATGGTATCAATAAAAACGTCAGATCGACCCGGCCCTCACCCGGCCCAAGATTCTGAAAAATGGAGACGCTACGTGTCTCGAGAAATGGCAACTTTTTTTTCTTTTTTGCAAAATTTGGAATTTTTTTCACCACTTAGATAAAAAAGAACCTAGACATGTTTGGTGTCTATGAACTTGTAATGACCTGGAGAATCATAGTGGCAGGTCAGTTTTAGCATTTAGTGAACCTAGCAAAAGAGCCAAACAAAAAACAATTGTGGGATTGCACTTTTTTTTGCAATTTCACCGCACTTGGAATTTTTTTCCCGTTTTCTGTTACATGACATGGTAAAACCAATGATGTCGTTCAAAAGTACAACTCATCCTGCAAAAAACAAGCTCACACATGGCCATTTTGACCAAAAAATAAAAAAGTTATGGCTCTGGGAAGAAGGGGAGCAAAAAATGAGAATGCAAAACAAAACATACCCCTGTTCGTTAAGGGGTTACACAACCCATAAGGTTCATGTACTGAAGGGGCCCGATCAGGATGATAGAGAGAGCCCTGCCCGTTGTGAACATTTTGGAGACGACTTCGGAGCTGAAGCTCCCTCTGGTGGTTGCTGAGGGTATTGAACCTATCTTGAATACCAAGAGTCCTACAGTACACCCGCAGATAACGAGTGGGTGTCAGGTGGTACTGACTGGCCTGACATAAGTGAGCTGATCTCCCATGATCCTCGCCGGTGATCAATTGTGCTTCCTGGTTTAGTTTGGAATTCAGCTTGCTTTCCTGCTGTCTCCTGCTTGCGTTCAGATAAGTCTCTTTCAGGTTTTTTTTTACTGTGGTTTGATTTTCCTTGCTTTTTGCTGTATTGCTTTTTGTCTTCAGCGGGTCCCCTATGGGTAGCTTTGGCTGGTCTCCGTTTTTTGTATTTGTTCATTTGCTCAGTTCTTGTGATTTTTTTCTGCTGGGTAGCTACGTGTCCACACCAGAGATCTGATATAGGTGGTTGAGACTGTGTGGTCTCAGTGTTTTTGGATTCAGAAGTGTTGGAGTTTTTCCTAGGGTTTTTCTGGGTTGCAGAAAGTATCCTCTCCTGTGCTGTCCTATCTAGACAGTTTTGGGCCCCAGCGTTTGCTCATTCTATTTTCTGTCTGTGTTCGTATTTTCATCTTGTCTAACTGCTATTATATGTTTGGGGGCTTCCTACTCTTTTGGGGTCTACTCCGGGTCAGTTAGCTTTTCAGGGATAGCTATCTCTCCGGCTGTGCAGAGGCATCTAGGACCACCATAGGTACGCTCCACGGCTGCTTCTAGTTGTGCGGTTAGTTTAGGGGTCTGCAACCTATTAGTTTCCAACCTCTCTGGTGTTAGGCTGCCTATGCGTTTTTTTTGCTCCTGCCTCCTCAGCTACCATAACATAACACCTGCCCATCTAATCACTTTGATGCCATGGACTCTGTTCAAAACAGCATCCAAGGGGATAAACTGCTGTGATCGTTGCTTGTTTCAATCGCAGCAATTACCAACGGGTGTCTGTTGTGTAAAACAGCTGGCACCCACTGGGTATGGAGCAGACTCAGCACAAGAGCCCACTCCATACAAAACCTGATATGTCAGGAGAAGTGGGCAGATGCCAAACAGGGGGCAGTACCATTTGACACCAGACCCTCCAACGGGCTTGCAGACATGAGCAGCTGCTATTAAATCTTGATGGTAACCTCTAAGATCACAATCCCGATGATCTTCCGTGTGTTTGTACTCTACGTAAGGAGTTCTTGATATTAATTTTGTGTAGTTTGTTCAAGAAACTCCAGTCTGAGCAGGGGTCCAATATATAATATACAGTGAGGAAAAAGAGTATTTAGTCGGCCACCAATTGTGCAAGTTCTCACACTTAAAAAGATGAGAGAGGCCTGTAATTGACAGCATAGGTAGACCACAACTATGAGAGTCAAAATGAGAAAACAAATCCAGAAAATCACCTTGTCTGATTTGCAAGATTTATTTTGCAAATTAAGGTAGAAAATAAGTATTTGGTCACCTAAAGACAAGCAAGATTTCTGGCTCTCACAGACCTGTAGCTTCTTCTTTAAGAGGCTCCTCTGTCCTCCACTCATTACCTGTAGTAATGGCTCCTGTTTGAACTTGTTATCAGTATAAAAGACACCTGTCCACGACCTCAAACAGTCACACTCCAAACTCCACTATGATGAAAACCAAAGAGTTGTCGAAGGACACCAGAGACAAAATTGTAGCCCTGCACCAGGCTGGAAGACTGAATCTGCAATAGGCAAGCAGCTTGGTGTGATGAAATCAACTGTGGGAGCAATAATAAGAACATGGAAGACATACAAGGCCACTGATAATCTTCCTCGATCTGGGGCTCCACGCAAGATCTCAACCGTGGGGTTAAAATGATCACAAGAACGGTGAGCGAAAATCCAGAACCACGCGAGGGACCTAGTGAATGACTTGCATAGAGGTGGGACCACCGTAACAAAGGCTACCATCATTAACACACTACACCGCCAGTGACTCAGATCCTGCAGTGCCAGACGTGTCCCCCTGCTTAAGCCAGTACATGTCCGGGCCTGTCTGAAGTTTGCTAGAGAGCATCTGGATTATCCAGAAGAATATTGGAAGACTGTCATATGGTCTGATGAAACCAAAGTAGAACTCTTTGGTTGAAACAAAACTCTTCGGGTTTGAAGGAGACAGAATGCTGAGTTGCATCCAAAGAACACCATACCTACTGTGAAGCATGGGGGTGGCAACATCATGCTTTTGGGGCTGTTCTCTGTAAAGGGACCAGGACGACTGAACCGTGTGCATGAAAGAATGAATGGAGCCATGTATTGTGAGATTTTGAGTGAAAAACTCCTTCCATCAGCAAGGGCATTGAAGATGAAATGTGGATGGGTCTTTCAGCATGATAATGATCCAAGCACACCGCCAGGGCAACAAAGGAGTGGCTTCGTAAGAAGCATATGAAGCTCCTGGAGTGGCCTAGCCAGTCTCCAGATCTCAACCCATTGAAAACCTTTGGAGGGGTTTGAAAGTCCATGTTGCCCAGCGACAGGCCCAAAACATCACTGCTCTAGAGGAGATCTGCACGGAGAAATGGGCAACATACCACCAACAGTGTGTGCCAACCTTGTGAAGACTTACAGAAAACGTTTGACCTCTGTCATTGCCAACAAAGGATATATAACAAAGTATTGAGATTAACTTTTGTTAATGACCAAATACTTATTTTCCACCATAATTTGAAAATAAATTTTTCCAAATCAGACAAGGTGATTTTCTGGATTTGTTTTCTCATTTTGACTCTCATAGTTGTGGTCTACCTATGATGTCAATTACAGGCCTCTCTCATCTTTTAAGTGGAGAAGTTACACAATTGGTGGCTGACTAAATACTTTTTTCCCCACTGTACCTAACTAGGTAATGAACTACAAATACCTTTTTCTTTTTTTTTCAGGTTTATCCCCTTTCTTAGACAAACCTTGCCAAAATGTTCCTCATCAACAGATAATTTCTAGAGATAGTGAATCTTTTCGAGTTCGAATTCACTAAGTTGTTCCCGCAAATTTGATCATCCATGAATTGTTTCATTGCAAATCAAAAGTACTGCAAAATCTCCAACTGCCCTGAAATGATGTGTGTAACACTCTGAGGTCTCCTAGGACTGTATGATACCCCTTTCAAGCTCTAAAACACAAACAAAGCCTTAGTAATGTCAAAATGGCCTTAACCTCCTTAGACCTCGCGTATACTGTTGTGTACAACAGTTTCTGGGTTCTGGGACTTCTGGGTCTGAGGAGTTTAACATATATGGCAATGGGGAATCAGCTGGTAATCGATGGTAACTAACAGCCTGTTCCTAATCTTTTTCACTTTTGTCACACACCATCAGTACAGTTTTTTTCACAGCTTTATGGCTTTCTTTACCTATCTCTATGGCTAAGACATGAGCTGTGACTTCCTCTCACTATCCAGGTTCTCCACAAAATTACTGCTGCATTCCCTGCTTCTGCTTTTATACAGGCTGTAATAGCCTAATTGGCTGTGTTATACCATGTGATCTGATAACTGCAAGGAATAATGTAGAATCCTATGCAGCCGAGCCAGAGTGTATGTGAACATTGACTTGCTGATGCAATCTTTTGCAATATGTAAAATAGCAATGGCCATTTTAACCAATCTGCACAAAGGAAATTGCAAATTGTTCGAATTTCCTGGGTTTAGCGAATTCCTAAAAGCAAATTTAATTTGTTTCATATTGATTTGCTCATCTCTAATCATTCTCCATACACAAAAACAAACTTACTATTAATTTTATATAAAAAAAAGTGGCATTACGTGCAAAACTCTGTGTGCTGCCGGGCAGCAACCATGTTTTATGTTTCCACAAGCCTTAACAGCAGTTTGTAGTCAGCTAGTGGTCCTCTGACAACAGACAGCTATAAAATCAGAAACATTTTTAAAATTGGGTTTCATTCAAAATGTTGCCCCATTTTGCTTTTACAGGCTCTTTGTTTTCTGGCACATTCAACTTTGATGTGGTCTGTGGTCATAAATCTGCTGAGAGGAGCTCAGAAAAAGACAGAGAAAACAGTTGCAAAGTCACCATCAGACAGTCACATCTGATCGCTCTCAGACCAATGTTAAGGCCCCGTCACACTAAGCGTGATCGCTAGCGAGATCGTTGAAGAGTCACCGATTTTGTGACGCAAGAGCGACCTAGCCAGCGATCTCGCTATGTGTGACATGCAGCGACGATCAGCCCCCCTGCTGGGTATCGCTGATCATCGTTGAATGTCCTGGACCATTTTTTGATCATTGGTCTTCCGCTGGCCAGCGCGTATCGCTGCGTGTGACAGCGGGAGACCAACGAACAGCGAGCTGGTATCCAATGTACACATCGGGTAACTAAGGGCTGCGAGGTGCCTAGTTACCCGATATGTACCCTAGATACCGGCTCCCAGCTTCTGCTGTAGAGCGCTGAGAGCTGTTATCCAATGTACATATCGGGTAACTAAGCACCGCACGGCACCTAGTTACCCGATATGTACCCTAGATACCGGCTCCCAGCGCTCTACGGCAGAAGCTGGGAGATGGTATCCAGGGTACATATCGGGTAACTAGGCGCCGTGCAGCCCTTAGTTACCCGATGTGTACATTGGATACCAGCGTGCTCGCTGGTCCTGATCGCTGGTGAGTCTGCCCATTTGACAGCTCACCAGCGATCAGCTAATGATGTCCCAGCGATCACATCCACGTCAGATCGTTGGTGGGATCGCTGGGACATTGAAGAGTGTGACAGGGCCCTTAGTCTATGGGGCCTTACCGATGTCTGATATTTTCTTTGGATAGAGGCGGTCCGAGGTAAACATCGCTGCATGCCCGAGTTTGATCCAATATTCGGATCACACTCCGCCATGCAAGTTAGTGATTTTGTCGGAATCATTCAATGACATCTGAGTGCAGTCCAATTTCCGCGCCCTGACAAAATGGGGAAGATGGAGAAAAAATTTTTTCTCCATTTTCACCTCATCCGAGAGAATCGGATCACACTGTGATTACATTCTGATCAGGGTGTCATTTGCATAATCGTTCCAATTCTCTCAAATGAGATCATCTACGGCCGCCTGCCCCTGCCCATAGCCGGCTGACTGACGGATTCTCAGATAACTCATTCTGCAGCCAGCAATAGACATTATAAAAGGCAAATGGTGCAAACATTTTAATGAAAGCCAAAATGATTTTTTAACCCAAAATAAGTGCAATTAAGTAAAAAAGAAAATTGTCTCAGAAGGTGGACACAAATCCTTTTTACTGTACTTTTAGGCTCTGCTTCCATTCTTATAATCCCAGCACTAATAGTGATGTCATCAAATAAAAATCTGGTCCTCTGGGTAAAGAAATCAGGGGCGGACATACCATTGGTGCAACCTGTGCAGCCGCACAGGAACCCAAGAGGTGAGGGGGCCACTACTACCTGCAAAGAAAATGGAATTGTGCATTATGATGAGCCGTTGGACTGGAAAGGGCCCTTATGTTGTTCTTGCACAGGGGTCTCTTCTGTGCGTGTCCGCCACTGAAAGAAATACTCTCTGCCGATGATTGGATCCTTTATGGCACTTCTAGTAGGCGTCACCTAAGCAATATTTTGTGGGGGTGGCAGGTAACACATATGCGTGTATTCATAGCGATTATCATGACCCAAACTATTCCAAGGATTCCGGATGATAATTGCCGATGAAGATGCTCACATCATACATGAATGGTACTGTTTTTTGGCACGGTTGCTCTGTACTACGTGCTGTACATTAGTTACGATGGTGTAAATATCCATCTTATGGTCATAACGGTTTGGGAATTCGGCTATTGCTGGTCGACGGTGTAGGAAAAGTGTACAATGTAAACGGAGAGACTTGAGCACCCTTAGGCATTAGTTTTCTGCAACCCACTCATAACATGTTCCCATCAACAGTCTACACTTAGTGTGTTGGTGTAAATCCCATAGTCGTTTGTTAACTACTTCATTCCTGGAGAAAACTCCAAAGCAGCCATCATTTCCTTAACGCTGTCAAGAGAGAGGTTTGATCCAAAGAAAAAAAGCTCAATTTAACAAGTCAAGGATCTCGGGAGTGTAGGAGAGAGGAGGTGTTGCGATATAGTGGTTAAGGTGTTAATGTTTATTACTGAAATGTGTGGGTTTGATTCCTGCGGGTATGATTCCTGGTGATCTCAGATAAACCTCACTCCTTCACTTCTTCGAGTCCCTCGAGAGTGTTTATGATGATGTAACTTCTGGTTTATGCCCTAATAAGAAGGATCGCTGTAGGCTTGTCTGCCGATTCCACCAAAGACAGGTGGACCAACGTATTGCCACTGTACGCTTAGGGACACTTTATGAAACCATCAGCAATAGCTGTGGATGACGTGGCGAAACCTACTAATTCGAAGGGAGAGTCCACCTAGTTTTGTTTATTAAATATATGCAAAATTAGAGATTCTTCTTGCAACGCAAATATATCAGATGTTTGATTGAGTGCTATGGTCTGTGTCTAGTATCAGGCACACCCAATGCAATGTCATGCACATCCAAGGAAAGGAGTGGCACCGTTTCTGGAAAACAACATATATTTTTTCACCTTTGCACCTTCATACTTTACTATATAATAATAATAATCTTTTTGTTATTTTATATCATGCAAATTTTGATCTTTTGATCTTTGTTCATTTTCCCAAATGTCCTATCTTGTTTGCTGCCTAGTTAATGGTGTGTCCATTTCTGCCCATCGGAACCGTGTAGTTGGTATCGGTCCTTTTCTTCAGCTACAAACATAATTTTCTTTTATTGATTTTAGACTTTATAAATAGCCTCAATTTGTTCAAAGGGGTGGTCTGCAATTAATATTTATTTTAATCCTGAATGCCTATGTAATGTCAGAATTGAGTCTATTTTCTAATGTAAAAATTCCCTATCATGTCACTACAATACGGCTTTATTTTTTACACCACTCCTACCTCCTGTTTGATGACGCTTCATTAGAGAATCCCATTGCATGCTGGGATACTCAAATGAGACATCATCAGGGAGCAGAGGCTGTGGTCATTGCTTCAACCTCTGTCCATACCTTGAAACAAAGCATCATCAGTGATGTCTCTTTCAGGGGCTGGTCTAGCCCTTGCCTTAGCTGTCAATTCCAACATATGGGTTTAGTAGGATCTTGTCACTGTGCAATATTCTTTTAATGCACAGTGACAGGTGCTCCCTCGTCGGCTCTGATGAGAAATGAGGAGCCAGCAAGAGAGCGCACTGTTAGTGTCAGCGTGCATTGTAAGGAGAGAACATAGCAAGCAGAGACCAGTCCCCCCCGCAAATGAAATCACTGATGATGCTTTGTGTCAGGGTGGGCCAAAGGTTGAGGAATGTTCTGGGATTCTCAAACAAAGCATCATCAAACAGGAAGGTGTTAAAAAAATCAGTTAGTATAGTGAGGCAATGATAGGGACTTTTAAATTAAAGTATATTAGAAAAGAGATTAGATTGTGACATTAAATAGACATATATCAGATTAACGTAAATGTTAGTTTCGGACCACCCCTTCAAGCTTTGAAAAGGAATTGCAGCCATTAAAATGTCTAATTTATGCCCAGAAGAAAAATGTCTAGTAAGTGAATCATCTGTTTCTGTAACTTCCATAGAGTAGTATAGTAGAGAATACTTAGCTGATAATATATGTAAATCCTCCTCCCCACAAAGTCATCAGTGGGTTCTTCTAGTACAGAGGTTCCCTGCAGTCAAACATTGATCACCTATAATGTGAATAGGTGATAGTGATAGAGCTTTAAATTAAACCCTTCATTAAATGTATGTTGCTTGAACGACGACAGCATGAATCCGAGCCTCTTCTCCACCCATCTTCCCTAGACTGACAAATCTCTCCCTATGTATATTCAAAGGGAGAGACCTGTCAATCAACTGTAGCAAAGGGAGGAGCTATCAGGTGGCAGCACTGGACTAGTCAGATCTCTCTCTATAGTCCCAAACTGACTCCTAAACCTGTTTTCTCTGAAACGCTGCAGTAAAACATACTTGGTTGCAACCACGTAGCCAGAATGTTTCATTCTGCTTATGGTTCAGGCAGCAGAAATCTAATTACAGGCTCCCTTTTGAAGCTGCATTGTTGGTACTGGACTATGTCAACAGATTTCTAGATTTCATACATTAAATATTGTATTTTATATATAAAAAAGTGAGCATCTTAATCTAGATTATGTTGTTTATAAATCAATGCAAAAAAAGCTAATTTTGATACAGTTGAAGTTGCTCATAACGAATGAAGCCAGCGGAATCTGCAGCAACCATCCAAGATTAAACAGGGCTGTGTGTGAGCACTGGAGGCTTTATTCTTGTTTACGTGGCATTTTAGCGTGGAGAGATTTTACACTGGTTATGTCAAGGTTTATTATAAATGCATAAGGCTGTTTTAGTATTCCGCCTCTCACTTCTTTTTTTTTTCTCATTGCCACTTTCTTAGTGCCAAGTCACTATCTCAGCACAGCTCCCCTCCTCTTGTCACAGTCTACCTGCTCTCCTTATCCTCAGCCATCTTTTTGGGTTACATCTGCTCTCCTCACATGTCAATTTTACTAAACACCAATATTACCAATAAAATAACAATTCTGGAACTGATTTTCCTTAGAACATTGCATAGTGCCATTGCTCTGTTGTTCTTCTGGGAAATATGTTTAAAAAATTGACAACTAGGCTTTAGCATTCTCGCTTGTAATGGGTATATGCCTACATGCTCCGATGTTGTCCAGTCTTTGGTGAAGAACACACCCAACTGACAAGAAGAATGTCCTCCATGTCTCTCAATTTAAGGCTAGGTACACACAAGCGTATTTTTTTGTCATCCGAGAAAATCGGGTCAGTTACGCAAATGACATTCTGATCAAACTCTGATAATAGTTTGATAAGAGTGTCTGCACAGTTCGATCCGATTTTCTCGGATGAGGAGAAGATGGAGAAAAAAAAAATTCTCCATCTTCTCCATTCTGTCAGTCCTTGGAAATCGGACTGCACTCATATGTCATCTGTCGCAGTCTGATGTTTTCCATGCACTCATTGACATGTATGGCTGAGTGCGATCCAATTATGGGACCGATCTCAGTGTTGAACTGATAAAAAAAAAGATATGCAGTTTGCTGTTGTTATTCCCCATCATCAATCTGCAGCATGTCAATTTTTTGAGGGTTTTTTCAGTATTGTTTCACTCATTAGAAGCAATGAGAAAACACATAAACGCTGCAAAAATGCAATGTGTTTTTTTTGCTGCATTTTTGATGAATAAAACTAAATTTAGACAAATTAAACATGTAATCCACAGCAAAAATGCACCAAAAAAGCAGCAAAATGCAGCAAAACAAAGCAGATTCTTCACTGCCAAGAGAGCAGGTTTAAAAAAAACACTGCAAAACGAAACCTGTGAACATTTTGTCTAAGGCTGGGGTCACACTTGCGAGTGTGATGAGAGAAACTTGCATCAATACCCGCCCGGCACTTTCTCGCATCACACTCGCAACTGTGACCCCGGCCTCATAGCGCTATGGATGTGGGTTGTCCTGATTAGACGACATCTTGACAGCGTTGAGATCTTATTAATGTGAGAAATAATGTAATATTTCACCCGTCTGCCGCATGAAACCACTTTGCAAATGATAAAAAAAAAGTTACTATGGTGACATGAAATACAATAACTTTAGAATCCAGAATCTTCTAGAAATGTCCATTGCCTTGTTTTAATCAGCGGATGGATGTCTACAACTGATTTCTGTCACTAGTAAAATGCCTTTTGTCTTTGCCTCTGAGATGTCTACAACAGCTGCCTCTCTCTCCACAATAAAAGATTGATCTCCCCCCTTGTCTAGTCCATAACCCATGCTGTACGGGGCCAGGGAGGGTAGGCCATGTTCACACGTTAAGTATTTGATGAGTTTTTTTTACCTCAGTATTTGGAAGCCAAAACCAGGAGAGGAAGAATCAGAGGAAAAGTATAATAGAAACACATCACCACTTCTGTATTTATCACCCTCTCCTGGTTTTGGCTTACAAATACTGAGGTAAAAATCTCTCCAAATACTGAATGTGTGTATGTGACCTTATAGATCAGCATGAATGTTCCTGTGTGTACGACATATTGGGGACTTCAGCATCTATGAGAATCGAGCAGTGGTGGAGACGCCATTTTCTTTATAAGCCCCAAATAGAGGATATGAAGTACATAGCAAAGAGTTGTTAACAAGACAAAGAAAAAAAATACTGTCATCGCAAGCAAAACGTTTCAGTTTAATTAAAATGATAACAATAATAAAGTAAATCTGCAACTCAGTAACAAGCAGCAGAAATTAAACAAGGATCATTAGCCCGGGTTTAATATTGCAACAGTTTCAACATATGGGCATTTACTGCGTATAAATAATGAGAATTTGCTAACAAATTACCCTTCTTGATCCCCATTCACTGGGTCTGTCTGAGATTAGGACATAAGGGTTTGCTTATTTTTACAAACGGCGCCACTCTTCTTCCTAGGCCGGGATCACACATGCGACGAAAGCGTCGGACCCTCGCATGTAAAATCCCAGCTCTGGCGCCGGGCACTCGGGAGCTGTGTGTGTGGCTGCATATAAATACATGCAGCCGCGCACTCCACTCCCAAGTGCCGGCGCAAGAGCTGGGATTTCGCATGCGAGCGTCGGACGTTTTCGTCGCATGTGTGATCCCGGCTCAAGGCGGATAGTGGATGGGCCGAAGCTTGTACAAAAATAGAAAAACATGTCAGCTTACCAGACTCAGTGTTCAGACCTCTTGCTTACTTGGGCCTAAGCTTGTAGTTGTAAGGAGATGAACAGGAGCAGTGCTGCCGGTTCGAGGAACGCTCTGGGGCCGGAACTATCGGGGCCGTCATCACTGTTGCAGACGGATGACTTGTCTGTGTGGGGAAAGCCTGAGTGCCTTACAGAAGGGGTGTGGGGGACATAAAAGGAGCTGAGCGCGGGGAAAGAGAGACTTGGCGGGAAGGCAGCTACAGAGCAGGAAGAAGGTTGACTCCCTCTCCTCAACTACCGCCACTGAAGCCAGCCCTTTAGAGACTGTCTGACTCACATACCCTTTACCGAGTGTCCCTCCATGAACCAGACCCAGAACGTGCAGTGCAGCAGACGCACCATCTTCTCCTGAACTTTGTGATTCTGTGCGAGGCCTTGCCACCCCTGCGGCCTGCACGGCGTTGTGCTCCCGGTGTACCATGTTCTCCTTGAGGAACCAGCAGAAGGAACTGTACCCACGCTTCAACGGACCCAAGATCAACGGACCCGGATACTTCGGCACGGTCAGGAGACAGTGCATCTCCTTTCTACACAGCAGAGCCAGAGACTTTGTTCACGGATTACGACACCGTCGGGAGCTGTTCCAGCCACTCCCCAACCAGAGCTCCAATCGATAAGTCTTTACCGTCACTTTTTCCCTTTTTGTTACGGAAATTGTGTAATTCATCATTTTCTTAATCACCTACCTGCGTGGAGGTTTTCTTTGAATTCGTATTTAACAATTTTCTAAGTAAATTCCTGTTAACCCCCTTCTCTGCCTCCTGCTGTTCACTGCATCCGACGAACCTTTACACTGACATAAAGTGGCTCTGTTTCTAGTAAAAAAAACTATTATTTTCCTTCACACAGAAATTTTTTAGGCAACGTTCAGTATTTGGCGATTTTTTTACCTCAGTTTTTGTAAGCCAAAACCAGGAGTGGGTGATAAATGCAGAAGTGCTGCACTCCTAGTGTTGGCTTACAAATACTGAGGTAAAATACTGATACTGACCAAATACTCGTGTGTATGTGGCCGAAGAGGTTTTTTTTTTTGTTACAAGTGTTTTTATGGTGCAATTATTTTTCTCACAGACATTTACCCTGTTTTGTAGTGAAGCCAGTAGGAAAAATAAGCAGTGACAAAAAATTCTACTCAGAATTTGCTCTGTTTTGGGGTAAAAAAAACAAGAAACCAACAAAGTGTATGTGCCCACAACACCTTTTACAGGAACTTATCTGAAAAAGAACCATAAACCCTCCGTAAAAAATGAGCATTTAATACGGTCAATGTAAAAATGACATCCTTTGTTACTTCTTTCAGCCACTTTAGGCCACGTTCACACATTGAGTATTTGGTCAGTTTTTTAACCTCAGTATTTGTAAGCCAAAACCAGGAGTGGGCGATAAATACAGAAGTGGTGATGGGTTTCTGTTATACTTTTCCTACGATTGTCCCGCTCCTGATTTTGGCTTACAAATACTGAGGTCAAATACTGACCAAATACTGACCGTGTGAACGTGACCTTAGGGTTCAGAAACCTTGAAGTGGTTAACTAAAGTCGCATGTTCATTCTTGGGGTATGTACACACATTGTCTCTGTTCTGACGAGTTTTTCTAAGTGAAGTTGCTTCGGAAAAACGACGGCAGTATTTTTCCTGAATCAGCTTTGTTGGCAGTATTACCGTAGTTTTTTAACTGCTTCACAATTTCCAAACCTGCTTGGAATCCACTCTCTACTATAGAGGAAAGTACATAGAAAAGATGCTGCAAAAAATGAACTCTGTGGCACTGCCGGCAAATCAAAGACGTTGTGTGCACATACTCAACAAACAGCAAAAACATAAAACCACCACCATAAAAAATGCGCAGTTGACTTGGGCTGCGTTCCCACGAAAAGCTTTTGGTGAGCTTTAAATGTGGCACATTTTCTGACCCATTTCTGCATCCATTAAGTAAAATAGGAGACTTGAATTTTACAAAAAATATGCAGTTTGAAAAATTTGCTGTATTTTTGCTGACAAAAAACATAGAAAAAGAAATATTGCAAAAAAAATCTGCATTTTTTTCTAAATATTCTGTGCCACGCTACCCTTACATTCTCACATTGTGTATTTGATGACGATTTCATGCGTATATTTTTTTATACATAAAATCTGCAGTCTTATACGATGCCGGCAAATTGGATAAATTTTAATTTACGGTAATCTCAACTACATTCTGCAAAAAAAAAAAAAAAAGACTCACACTTGACTAATGTAAACTGAGACATTTGCAATAATCCTCAAAATACTCATTGTCACCAAGACCAAGGTGAGTATCGGGCCTAAGAAGTTTGGAAACCACCCAAAACCAGTAAATGAGAACCACGTATGGGTCATTGATGAAGGAGAGTAGCGATGTAGGCAACAACGACATGCTGCACTTCCATAGAGTCCCCTGTCTGTCACTGACCCCTAGGTCACTACTGGTAGAGTAAGCTGCTTTGTACTGCTGGGACCCAAAAGATTTTGTTAAACCCATGAAAAGGGAGGATGTTCATCTGTTTTGCTTGCAACGGAATATGGCAGGTTGCCTCTTACTAAAGAAAAGGTTATATCTAAGGAGTACAAGGGGTCATTCTATAACTCTATTATAGTTAATAATGGGGGAAATTAATATGAAATTAATATAATTCAATATTATAAAAAGATACAAAATGACCATCCCTTTAAATGTACATATCATTTTGTTAGCCGAAATAGAGCTGATATATTGAATGCAAAATTACATTCTATGCTCCATTATCTCCAATTGTGGGATTTACTGTCACTTGTGAAAAAATACATTACATCAAAGAGTGATTAAAAAACACTAAATTGTCCCAAATGTAAAAAAAAATCAAATATATTTACCCTTTAAATTCAGCGCTGTTCCCACACCCCAAGTCACTGAGGTCCTAACCTTAAAGACAATTTGGCCACGTTGCCCAGTGCAGCGCTAATCACCAGGTGCCAGACAACACAATGGCAGAAAAAAGCAGCATTAACCCCGGTGACTTGCACCATGGGTATGGTGCAACATTCATAAGGCATGCCTGTAATTTTTAGATTGTGCATTAAATGTTTTTTACAGGTCTCAAAACCTTTTTAAGGAATGATATAACATATTTTATAGACAAGCATTTAAAGGAAACCTGTCAGCAGGTTTTTACACCCCAAACTAATGTCATCTATATAAAGTCACTGAAATGTTGATTAAATCCATAGCTTTGTTTTAGAAATCCTTTTTTCCGTTTTTGAGAAATCCCTCGGCAAATTTTTATGCAACTGAGACACAAGTGCAGTGTCAGACTGAAGAACATTGGCCCCATTGATTCTGAAGGCCCACCCTTCTCCCCAACTCAAGAGCCCCATAGCAACTGCAAGGTTTGCACTATGAACTCTCCTGAAGGAGAAGTCAGGGCCCACCCGAGGATTCTCCAGTTCTCTGGTGGGCCAGTCCAACCCTGCAAGTGCAGTAGGGTGGGCATTTCACTTACAGCTCAGTGACTGACAGGTCGCTTACTGTATCTCCCCAACCCCAGATTTTGCACAGTCGCTGACAGATTCCCATGCTCAGATCGATAGTCCGGCTCTGGCTACGCCATCAGGACCTTACAGTGCATGCCCAAGAAATGACAGTGCCTGCGTGAGATCTCGGGCGGAGGAGACAAGAGGGACCTGTCAGTCACTGATAGGCTGGAATCACACACAACTACAAAAAAACGGACCGTTTTAGTCGGTCGATTGTGGGATCAAAATGCAAACATCACACATCCTTCTGGCATCCGATTTTCCTTCAAAAATGCGATTTAGTCGCATGTGTGTGTACCTTGTAACATCCGATTTTCATCCGACTTGCGAGAATTTCTCGCAGGCTTGCAAAACTGACATATAATGGATCCAAAAGAATAGTATTTAAATCACAAAATAAAGAATAGATATATACACATAGAACACTGTTGTGAATGGGTTTGAGATGAGTTCTGAGCAGAGGCTCCCTCTGGTGGTTACAAGCGGTGCTAGTGAAGATTGTGAGGACTGGGAATCAGGTGTTACTGACTGGTCTTATATAAGGGAGTCATTTTCCCATCAGGGTTGCCGGTGATCAATTGTTCTGGTCTGAATCCTTCTTTCCAGTTTCCCTTGTAGCCTGCAGTGTCGTGTCTGCATCTCCTGCTATCAGATAAGACATTTTCTTCTTTTGTGTTTTTGCTATATTTTTGCATTTTGTCCTGTACTTCTGTGGGGGCCTTCAGGGTCCCCTCCGGGGGCTTTTGCCCTCTCAGTTTGGTTCAGCCACTGAGTTTTCTACTTTTGCTTTTTCCAGTTTTTTCAGTGGCTGCTGTTTTGCTTTTGTTACACCAGAGAACTAATTTAGGTGGTAGAGGTCGTGTGATCTCAGGTGATTTTGAAATTAGTAGAGTTGGTGCTTTTCAGGGTTTTCTGGGATTGCAGTAAGTACCCTTCCTATCCTTTTCTATTTAGATAGTTTGGGCCCCAGCGTTTGCTCATACTATTTTCTTTCTGTGTCAGTATTTCATCTTGTCTAACAGCCATTACATGTTTGGGGGCTTTCTATTATCTTTGGGGTTCTGCTCCGGGGCAGATACCTTTCCTATTTCTATCTTTAGGTGTAGTTAGTTTCTCAGGCTGTGACGAGGCGTCTAGGACCAACGCAGGAACGCTCCACGGCTGCCTCTAGTTGTGGTGGTTAGTCAGGGTACTGCAATCTCATAGATTCCAACTGCTCTGGTGTATTGCCTTTCTTACCTGCACTCCTCAGCTACCGAAACATAACAGTATCACCGGCCCAAAAATTGAAAATTGTATGGTACTCACAGAAGGGAAAAAATATTGTGAAAGAAAAAAGGTTGTCAGAGTTGTCAGAGATATTTTTCTGTTTGTTGCATTTTTTTCCCTCTGTATCTCTGGGTGCTGGGGAGGATCTTTTCTCCCAATGGAGTTTGCACAGTTGTCTGGCCGTGTGGATCAGCTTGCCACTGAGGTTCGGAGTATTGCTATCTATCTTGCTAGGTTGCCTGTTGTGGAACCTAGGATCCCCATGCCAGATTTGTTTTTAGGGGATCGAGCTAAGTTTCAGAATTTCAAAAATAATTGTAAATTGTTTTTTGCCTTAAAATCTAAGTCCTCAGGAAACGCAGCGCAGCAGGTTCAAATTATCATCTCTCTCCTGCGCGGCGATCCTCAGGATTGGGCTTTTTCCCTGATACCTGGGGATCCTGTTTTGAGTGATGTTGATGCATTTTTTCAGGCTTTGGGGTTATTGTACGATGAGCCTAATGTCACTGATCAAGCTGAAAAAGCCTTGTTGGCATTAAATCAGGGGCTTGATGACGCTGAGTTATACTGTCAGAGATTCCGTAGGTGGGCAGTCCTGACCAAATGGAATGACGACGCTTTGGCGGCCCTTTTCCGGAAGGGTCTGTCAGATAATGTAAAGGATGTTATGGTGGGATTCCCTGTCCCCTCTGGTCTCAATGATTCTATGTCATTAGCGATTCAAATTGACAGACGTTTGCGTGAGCGGAGAAGTATGCGTGGAATGGTGTTGCCTTGTGAACCAGCTTCTGAACCCATGCAGTGTGATAGAGTGGTGTCTGGGGCACAGCGTCATGAGTTTCGAAAGCGCAATGGGTTATGTTTCTACTGTGGTGATGCCTCTCATGCTATTTCAGTCTGCCCTAAGCGGGGAAGACGTTTTGCACGCTCAGTTGTCTTGGGTAGTGTTCAGACTAAGTTTTTATTAACTGTCACTCTGATATGCTCTCTGTCCTCATTTTCTGCTCAGGCTTTTGTTGATTCTGGAGCAGCTATTAACCTGATGGATTATGATTTTGCTAAACGTTGTGGGTTTCCCTTGATACCCCTACAGAAGTCTATTCCCCTACTGGGGATCGATTCTACCCCTTTGGCTGAGAATAAACCCCAGTTTTCTACTCAGGTGATAATGAGGGTTGAACCTGATCACCAGGAGTGCTGCAAATTTTTGGTTCTATATAATCTGCATGACATTATCGTGCTGGGTTTTCCTTGGTTACAGTCTCATAATCCTGTTTTGGATTGGAAATCTGTGTCTGTAACCAGTTGGGGCTGCCAATGTGTTAATACCAACACTCCTGTTTTTTCTGCCTCCCCCCAGGCTCAGGATGTTCCTGACTTTTTGATTGATTTTTCTGATGTGTTTAGCGAAAGTAAATCTGCATCCTTGCCTCCCCATAGGAGCTATGACTGCGCTATTGAATTAGTGCCGGGTAGTAAATTCCCTAAAGGTCGCCTTTTTAACTTGTCTGTACCTGAACATGACGCTATGCGGTCTTATATCAAGGAATCATTGGAGAAGGGTCATATCAGACCATCCTCTTCACCCTCAGTTTGCCGGTTTTTTCTTTGTGGCCAAAAAAGATGGTTCATTAAGGCCGTGTATTGATTATCGTCTCTTGAACAATATTACTGTGAAATATCAATACCCATTACCCTTGATTTCTGACCTGTTTTCCAGGGTGAAAAACGCTACTTGGTTTACCAAGCTTGACCTCAGGGGGCGTATAACCTTATTCGCATTAAGCACGGGGATGAATGGAAGACGGCATTCAATACCCCTGAAGGGCATTTTGAGTACCTAGTGATGCCCTTTGGGCTCACTAATGCTCCTTCCGTCTTCCAGTCCTTCATGAATGACATTTTCAGGGATTTTGTGGACAAATTTCTGATTGTTTATTTGGATGATATCTTGATTTTTTCTAATGACTGGGACTCTCATGTGAAACATGTTCGAACTGTATTCCAGATTTTGAGAGAGAATGCTCTGTATGTGAAGGGATCAAAGTGTCTTTTTGGCGTACAGAGGATCTCATTTCTGGGATTCATTTTGTCCCCATCTGTTATTGAAATGGACCCGGTCAAGGTTCAGGCCATCTGTGATTGGGTCCAACCTACTTCATTAAAGGCTCTTCAGAGATTTTTGGGTTTTGCCAATTTTTATCGTAAATTTATTGGTAATTTCTCGGTTATTGTTAAACCATTAACTGATTTGACCAGAAAGGGTTCTGATGTGGTGAATTGGCCTCCTGAGGCAATCTCTACATTTCAGGAACTTAAGCAGAGATTCACTTCTGCTCCTGTTCTACGGCAGCCTGATGTTTCTCTGCCATTTCAGGTGGAGGTTGATGCCTCTGAAATTGGGGCAGGTGCCGTTTTGTCCCAAAAAGATCCAGAGACCTCTAAAAGTAACCCTTGTGCCTTTTTCTCTCGAAAATTTTCTCCTACTGAACGTAATTATGACGTGGGTAATCGGGAGTTATTGGCCATGAAGTGGGCTTTTGAAGAGTGGAGACATTGGCTGGAGGGAGCCAAACATCAGGTGGTGGTCCTTACGGACCATAAGAATCTGGTCTATCTGGAATCTGCCAAGCGACTCAATCCTAGACAGGCCAGGTGGGCCTTGTTTTTCACACGTTTTAATTTTGTGGTTTCCTTTCTTCCTGGCACTAAGAATGTTAAGGCGGATGCCCTCTCGAGGAGTTTCCTTGCGGACTCTCCTGAGCTATCTGATCCCTCTGTTATTTTGAAGGAGGGTGTAGTTCTTTCCGCCATCTCGCCCAATTTGAGACTTGCTCTGGAGGGGTGTCAGGAGGATAGGCCCGAGCGCTGCCCTGTTGGAAAATTGTTTGTCCCGGACCAATGGAAAAAGAGTGTGATGTCTGAGATTCATTGTTCCGCATTGGCTGGGCATCCCGGAATTTTTGGTACCAGAGACTTGGTTAGTTGGTCCTTTTGGTGGCCTACCTTGTCTCGCGATGTCAGGGAATTTGTGCAGTCCTGCGGGACTTGCTCTCGCTCCAAGCCTTGCTCTCGCTCTAGTGGTTTGTTGATGCCATTGCCTGTGCCCAAGAGACCATGGACCCATATCTCTATGGATTTCATTTCCGATCTTCCTGTTTCTCAGAGAATGACCACCATCTGGGTAATTTGTGATAGGTTTTCCAAAATGATACATCTTGTGCCATTACCTAAGTTGCCTTCCTCCTCTGAATTGGTGCCGTTGTTCCTTCAGCACGTGGTTCGTTTACACGGCATTCCTGAGAACATTGTGTCTGACAGAGGAGTCCAGTTTGTTTCCAGATTTTGGAGGACTTTTTGTTCTAAACTGGGTGTTCAATTGTCTTTCTCCTCGGCATTTCATCCTCAGACCAATGGTCAAACTGAGAGAACAAACCAGACATTGGAGACTTATCTAAGATGCTTTGTGTCTGCTGATCAGGATGACTGGGTCTCTTTTTTGCCTTTGGCTGAGTTTGCTCTTAATAATAGGGCTAGCTCTGCCACTTTGATGTCTCCGTTTTTCTATAATTCTGGGTTTCACCCTCGATTTTCTTCAGGACAGACGGAGGCTTCTGTCTGTCCAGGTGTTGACTCTGTTGTGGAGCGTATGCAACAGATTTGGGACCAGGTAGTGGAGAGGTTGTCCCTCTCTTAGGAGAAGGCCCAGCGGTTTGCTAACCGGCATAGGACTGATGGTCCTCGGTTTAAAGTGGGGGACTTGGTCTGGTTGTCCTCTAAGAATATTCCTATGAGAGTAGCATCTCCTAAATTTAAGCCTAGGTTCATTGGACCTTATAAGATCATGGAGATTATTAATCCTGTTTCTTTTCGTTTGCTTCTTCCAGGGACATTTAAGATCCATAACGTGTTCCACAAGTCCTTGTTGAAGAGGTTTGTTGAGCCAGTGGTTCCTGCTGCTGTGCCTCCTGACCCTGTTTTGGTTGAGGGCAATCTGGAGTATGTGGTTGAGAAAATATTGGATTCTCGTTTTTCTAGACGGAAACTCCAGTATTTGGTTAAATGGAGAGGTTATGGTCAGGAAGACAATTCTTGGGTGTTTGCTTCGGACATCCATGCTAGGAGACTTATCCGTGCGTATCATAGAACTCATCCTGACCGACCTGGTTGCTCAAATGAGGGTTCGGTGACCCCTCCTCAAGGGGGGGTACTGTTGTGAATGGGTTTGAGATGAGTTCTGAGCAGAGGCTCCCTCTGGTGGTTACAAGCGGTGCTAGTGAAGATTGTGAGGACTGGGAATCAGGTGTTACTGACTGGTCTTATATAAGGGAGTCATTTTCCCATCAGGGTTGCCGGTGATCAATTGTTCTGGTCTGAATCCTTCTTTCCAGTTTCCCTTGTAGCCTGCAGTGTCGTGTCTGCATCTCCTGCTATCAGATAAGACATTTTCTTCTTTTGTGCTTTTTGCTATATTTTTGCATTTTGTCCTGTACTTCTGTGGGGGCCTTCAGGGTCCCCTCCGGGGCTTTTGCCCTCTCAGTTTGGTTCAGCCACTGAGTTTTGTACTTTTGCTTTTTCCAGTTTTTTCAGTGGCTGCTGTTTTGATTTTGTTACACCAGAGAACTAATTTAGGTGGTAGAGGTCGTGTGATCTCAGGTGATTTTGAAATTAGTAGAGTTGGTGCTTTTCAGGGTTTTCTGAGATTGCAGTAAGTACCCTTCCTATCCTTTTCTATTTAGATAGTTTGGGCCCCAGCGTTTGCTCATACTATTTTCTTTCTGTGTCAGTATTTCCTCTTGTCTAACCGCCATTACATGTTTGGGGGCTTGCTATTATCTTTGGGGTTCTGCTCCGGGGCAGATAGCTTTCCTATTTCTATCTTTAGGTGTAGTTAGTTTCTCAGGCTGTGACGAGGCGTCTAGGACCAACGTAGGAACGCTCCACGGCTGCCTCTAGTTGCGGTGGTTAGTCAGGGTACTGCAATCTCATAGATTCCAACTGCTCTGGTGTATTGCCTTTTTTACCTGCACTCCTCAGCTACCGAAACATAACAGAACACATATATATATATATATGTATTATTAATATGTCATGTGCATGTGTAATATTATAATATATATATATATATATAATATATATAATTTATAGTTCCTAGACTTCTACATACTGTACTAGCTGCTAATTCAATTGCCGGCTTTTGTGAAATCACAGAACCCGACATGAAATGATACATTGTTTAGACACAGTTAACCATGTAATTTCATGTATTTTGATATATGTTTTGAACTTACAATTACATAAGTATATGTGTGCAAAATTTCACACCTGTAGGGGTTAATTAAAGGTGTAAATTCGTTGTAAAAAAAAAAAAGGAATTTTATGCTACGAATTTACACCTTTAATTAACCCCTACAGGTGTGAAATTTTGCACACATATACTTATGTAATTGTAAGTTCAAAACATATATCAAAATACATGAAATTACATGGTTAACTGTGTCTAAACAATGTATCATTTCATGTTGGCTTCTGTGATTTCACAAAAGCCGGCAATTGAATTAGCAGCTATTACAGTATGTAGAAGTCTAGGAACTATAAATATATATATATATATATATATATATATATAATGTCACAATGACATAATATATATATATATATATATATATATATTGTATTCTATGTGTGTATATGTATTGATTCTATTCTTTATTAAAGCTGTCAGTGTGATTTTACAGTATAGCCGGGGATGAATTGCCGGCTTTTCTAAAGGACACCGATTTAATCGCAAGTCACACATGCGGTCCGTTTGTAATCCGATTTTTCATCGCACCCATAGACTTGCATTGGCGATAGTCGACCCACAATCGGTGACAATCGCAGCATGCTGCGATTGCACTCGGACGTTTCAAAACGGACCACAAAAAATCTGATACTGGGAGCTGCTCCATAGATTAACATAGGTCCGACTGCAATGCGATATTTCATCGTATTGCAGTCGTCCGATTTTGTCGCCAGTGTGACTCCAGCCATAGGAGGCAGACGGCGGGTGGGGAAATAGGCAGCGAGGCCAGAGAGCTGGAAGCGCAGAGCCCACCGTAATGCACTTGTGGCTGCTCTGCATAAAAATTTGCCAAGGGATTTTTCAAAAATGTAATCGAAGATTTCTAAAACAAAGGAATGGATTTAATCAACATTTCAGCAACTTTATATAGATGACATTACTTTGGGTGTAAAAGCCTGCTGACAGGTTCTCTTTAAAGCAAAAAATAATCTCATAATTGGAATTTGATGGCTCTGCACCTCCACTGCACTTACAAATGTGAAAATTGCTCTTAGATAAGTAATTTAGCTTATTAGCTGGCTTATATAATTGGTTTCAAATGGGTTAGTGTCATTTTTGGGCATTAGTAACACAGTAACATCATCTGTAAGACTAGAAAAAAAAATCATTCTTTTCAGCCTATTTTTGCTCCAGAAAAAAACCTTATGAGGCAGAATCCTAAAAACATATGGTGAAAAAAATGTCCATCGCCCCAACTTTAGTAATCTAGTACCCATAACTTGTGTAACAGATTGTATCCTAGAACGTCTAAGGATACAACAGTGCCCTTGTGGCGCCCTTGAGGGTTCAGTCGCCACAGAGGTACTGCACCTCAACCAGAGGTGTGGTGCTCCGCTCTCAGGTAAGGAAGGGGCACTGCCAGGACTCACACACAACACCTGACCTCTCAAGGCCAGGGAGGGACAAGGTAGAGGGTGTGGGTAGAGAAAGAGAGTAGGGAGGAGTCAGAAAGTGTGACTGTGGTCTGAGAAGCTTCTGTAAGGGGTCTGCTGGAGGGAGAGCAGGAGTAAGGAGCAGAGAGTAGTTCCTGAAGGGAACGACAGACAGAGAAAGAGTCTACAGGGGGGCTGAAGCTGAAAGCAGCTTGTCCCCAGATGACAGAGAGAGAAAGGGGCTCCAGAGGAGGAGAGGAAGAAGAGGTCCTAGGGGCACGGATAGTGAGAGATTCATCCGTGGGGCCCGCATCCACCGGTGTGGTCGGTGGAGGGACCAGGTCGCAGTTAGGGGACCGGCTCCAAAACTAGTGGAGAAACTAAGGACTCAGCTAGAAAACCGGAGGCTGCAGTATCTGCATGTGCTGCAGCCACATCAACACATTCGCTGAAAAGGCAGACATATAGGATCCAGGGGTCTGATCAACGTCGCCCGACAAGATCAGAGACTACTGGCTCAGTACACTGTGTGTGAAGACGCAGGGCAGGAGAAGCGGTAGCCAGTGTAGTGAGACAGCCAGGAAAGGAACATCTAAGGGAGCCCTGGCAACATGCACCCCAAGCTACCTGAGAGCTGACTGGACCACTGACCCTGAGGACACAGCACACCCCGGCTGGGAATTGTAACATCAGAGCTGTGAGTAAAACCTGTGAAGACTGCACACTGCTGTGTCCTCCTGTTTATTTGCTGCATCACCTTAGCCCTGCACGACAACAATCATCATCATCATCATTTTACACTATCACTGCCCTGGGAAATAGCTCTGCCTGTGGAGAGCTGAACCAACTTTGCTGCATCAACAACTGCCCGAGTGGACTGAATCTGCAGCGTCAGCTAACATCCAATTTGCCGAATACCACGGGTGGCGTCACGAACTATCTTTCATAAACTTTATTTCCCCTTAATCATCATCATTTTTCATTGGACGCCCAGGGCCATGGACTAGGTCACTGCTGCCGTGACACATCCCCTTAAGAATCGGCTGGGTACCGAGTACTCCCTATGGCCCTGGCAGGCACTCCACCCTAACCCTAGAATAACTGGAGTAAATCTTTCTATAATCAATATATAGGAACAACTGTGAACGAGGGGAGTAACAAGACGATGAGAAGATGAGACATCCACTAATATTTCCAATTACATCCTTTTTTCATGCCAAGAAGAGCCTGTGACTAAAGTGCTGGGATAGCAGAAAAACGGGTGGTGACTTATTATATTATTTCATCCCCAAGACGCCTTTGTCTGATGCTGTGCATGAATAAAACATAAAGGAACTATGTTGGCCGATATATGATGGATCATAACTCTACAAATTTGTGTTTCGATGGAACGTTACATAAGAGGCTGTGTTTAGCTTCATGTCTTTAATCTCACGTTTGAATTCATACTCTGTTCTGCACCTTGTAGGGTTTGGCACAGTGAGGATCAGGAAAATGCATGATTAAGACCTCATTCACACAGCCGTGTTTAAATACATACAGTATGTGAGAAAATGGAATCGGTGTCATCAATATATGGTCCGTGTATCCGTTTTTACCATCAGTGTGTCGTCTTTGTGTCCGTTTTTACCATCATTGTGTCATCTATGTGCCAATTTTACTATCAGTGTGTCATCTATGTGCCGATTTTACCATCAGTGTGTCATCCGTGTGTCTGTTTTTACTATCAGTGTGTCATCCGTGTCCTTTTTTACCATCAGTGTGTCATCTATGTGCCGATTTTACCATCAGTGTGTCATCTGTGTGTCCGTTTTTTACCATCAGTGTGTCATCCGTGTGTCCGTTTTAACCATCAGTGTGTCATCCGTGTGTCCGTTTTTACCATCAGTGTGTCATCCGTGTGTCCGTTTTTACTATCAGTGTGACATCCGTGTGTCCGTTTTTACCATCAGTGTCATCTGTGTGTCCGTTTTTACCATCAGTGTCATCCGTGTGTCCTTTTTTACCATCAGTGTGTCATCCGTGTGTCCGTTTTTACCATCAATGTGTCATCCGTGTGTCCGTTTTTTACCATCAGTGTGTCATCCGTGTGTCCATTTTTACCATCAGTGTGTCATCCGTGTGTCCGTTTTTACCATCCGTGTGTCCGTTCTTACCATCAGTGTGTCATCCGTGTGTCCGTTTTTACCATCAGTTTGTCATCCGTGTGTCCGTTTTTACTATCCGTGTCATCCGTGTGTCCATTTTTACCATCAGTGTGTCATCCGTATGTCCTTTTTTACCATCAGTGTGTCATCCGTGTGTCCTTTTTTACCATCCGTGTCATCCGTGTGTCCGTTCTTACCATCAGTGTGTCATCCGTGTGTCCGTTTTTACCATCAGTGTCATCTGTGTGTCTGTTTTTACCATCAGTGTGTCATCCGTGTGTCCGTTTTTACTATCAGTGTGTCATCTGTGTGTCTGTTTTTACCATCAGTGTGTCACCTGTGTGTCCGTTTTTACCATCAGCGTGTCACCCGTGTGTCCATTTTTACCATCAGCGTGTCACCCGTGTGTCCATTTTTACCATCAGTGTCATCCGTGTGTCCATTTTTACCATCAGTGTCATCCGTGTGTCCTTTCTTACCATCAGCGTGTCACCCGTGTGTCCGTTTTTACGATCAGCGTGTCACCCGTGTGTCCGTTTTTACCATCAGTGTCATCCGTGTGTCCGTTTTTACCATCAGTGTCATCCGTGTGTCCGTTTTTACCATCAGTGTGTCATCCGTTTGTCCGTTTTTTACCATCAATGTGTCATCCGTGTGTCCGTTTTTACCATCAGTGTGTCATCCGTCTGTCCGTTTTTACCATCAGTGTGTCATCCGTTTGTCGTTTTTACCATCAATGTGTCATCCGTGTGTCCGTTTTTACCATCAGTGTGTCATCCGTCTGTCCGTTTTTACTATCAGTGTGTCATCCGTTTGTCCGTTTTTACCATCAATGTGTCATCCGTGTGTCCGTTTTTACCATCAGTGTGTCATCCGTTTGTCCGTTTTTACCATCAGTGTGTCATCCCGTGTGTCACGTGTGTCGTTTTACCATCAGCGTGTCACCCGTGTGTCCATTTTTACCATCAGCGTGTCACCTGTGTGTCCGTTTTTACCATCAGTGTGTCATCTGTGTGTCGTTTTTACCATCAGTGTGTCATCCGTTTGTCCGTTTTTACCATCAATGTGTCACCACTGTTTTTCACAGATGGATAAAGAAAGAAAGAAATTACAACGTTTCTTCTATACTTTACAGTGTTGAACACGGACAGCACACGGATGTGTTTTTCATGGACCCATGAACGTATATTGGCCCATTTCATCCGTGCTGCCGCAAAATAAATGGACATGTATCCATGTCATTTGCATGGACACACGGTCTTTGAAAAACATGATCACATGAACAGTACCTTAGTTTATAATGGGTACTTGTTGTATCTGTGCAAAAAAAAAAATGGATACAACATGCAAGTCTGAATGAGGCCTTACATGATATCAGCCAGTTGCATTTCACATACCAACCAGCAATAAATAGGTAAAGAATCCTGGTTTTCCGTCGTCTTTGTGCCTGGGTAAACGTTGTATTCTTCTAAGAAAATGAGACAAAGGCTTTCCTAGGAGCTTGATGTCCTCCTGTATAACACCTGTCCTCCACATTTTGCTATGATTGGGCTCTCCCGGGTGTAGGATTCCCATAGTCAGCACATTCCAAACAGGAGCAAGATAGTGATTGTCCTGCACACCATTCATCATAGTTCGGACCCTTGTTCTCCTGTATCTCCGGCCCCTCACGGCGATCACAATTACATTCTTTATAAATATTGTATTTTTCTATTGATGCGATACATTTTATGACACATGCAAATGTATCGGGTTAATAAAAAAATCATTTCCAATAATAACTTAAGATTCGTAACATTTTGCTACTTCCTGAGCTGCTTTTAATAGATTCCCACCTCCTACCTTTTTTGTCTTATTAAATTACATGTGGAGATAGGAACCTAGTGGCACTGCCTCCCCCGACACATCATCCCTAACATCAAGGGATTGGTGCTGCCAGTGTGAGTCCTGTTCCCGCTGTGCGCTTAAGCCGACCCTCTCTGCCTCATCATTTGTATTGCAAATGGTGATTCATGCTGACAGTTCAGATTTTCTACCAATGTGGAAGTCACAGCTGTAAAGGGAGGCACTCATAAGCAAATGTGCTATTCGGATATAACCCACCAGCCATGCCAGGGAGCCCCAGCTGACGAGAAGGCAGCTTACTATAGCTGAAAGCTGGCTACCCACAGTCATATGCAATCCTATTGTTATGCTAGGAAACGGTATAATATATGGGGGTCACATCACCAGGATAGGCGGCACCGAATAGGCCACAGTCTTTAAAGAAGCGCTCCCATCAAAATTTTTATCCTCATATTATACAGCACTGTGCACTTACAATTGCTCACTTTTCCTTTCTACCCAGCTAATTCTTCTCTTTGCTCTATGTAGAAGCAGGAAGTCTCTTTTCCCTTCATGAGTCATCCCCTCTTAAACTCCTGACCAAGCTACTTCCTCCTCCCCCCTATCAGGGAGTTTTTCAGTGATGACTCATGCAGTGAAAATTGACCTCCTGTTTCTACATAGAGCTTAGAGGGGTTCAGCTAGTCTGTTTGTAATCAGGTGATGTCATAAACATTATGGAACAGAGAAGAATTAGCTGGGTAGAAATGCAAAATGAGCAATTGTAAGCACACAGTGTTGTATAATATGATGACTGCAATATATTAAGAGGATAAACATTTTGATGGGAGTGATTCTTTAAAAAGAATCTTTTGCCAGATTCCATAGTACAAACTGCATACATTGTTAAATAGATCTCTATGACTTGATGATCATGGTGTACTACTTGAAAATCCGTATCAAAATACCCGTGTAATTCTGATTTTTCTTTTATGAGTTCAGCTCTAAAGTGCTCATTTTAAATTCAGCTGATAAAATTTCCAAAAAGGATTATACAGCCATTCTGACTTAGATGTTCAAAGTAAGTACACTGGCCTCATCAGGTCTGAGAGAGCCATATAATAAGGTAAACAGTTTGTATAGTAAAATCTGGTGAAAGATCCTCTTTAAAAATGTATTCAGAATTTTTGATCAGTAATATTGATGATTTGTGAAATAGGCCATTAATGTCTAGTCAAAGGAGGAAACATGATCACCAATAATTAAAAAAACATTTTTTACATGGAATATGTCAGCAGGTTTTTGATATTTAATCCTAAAGCGTATAATATAGGGCAGGAAAACCTTATTCCAGGGATGTATCACTTATTAGGCTGTGTTGCTTTAGTTTCAATACAATCAGTGTTTTATTAGCAGGAGATTATCGCTGCCTGACTAGGTCTCACATGAGTGGCAGTCCAACTAATCTGAGCTAATATGTGTAACCTCACCCCCACCACTGATTGGTAGCTTGCTGACATTGGCAGCTTTATGTGCACACTGTACAATCAATGGTGTTCGTGGGGCTATACACAGCTCAGCATTCTGAGCGCTGCTACGTTTGCAGCAGAGATAACAGAGATTATATCAAAACTGTGGCAAGCAGCCCAGTAAGTGACACATCGCTGGAATCAGGGTCTCTTGCCTTAGATTATGCTGCTCTCATATTACATAACTTGTGACAGATTCCCTTTAATAAACCAACTGCCCATTCAGCTCTTCTACTGAGTATAATAACCAAGAAGAAACTTACACACTGAGCAAAACAAAAAAACAAAAGAACAATATATTGGGAGGTGTCAAACAATGGCTCAAATATAGGTATGTTGGAGTGCTTTGCTAAAGGGTAAATGGCAGACCATTCAGAAACAATCAATGTGGAAACAGAGGAAAACACCAAACCATATCGTCAAATGGGTAAGAGTATAGACCAATAAGTGATATGATAGCAAATTTTATTAATGCAGACAAAAGAAGGGAAAGGGTGGCAAGGAAAGGACAAGGTGTAAACAAGAAGCATGTACCTGCCCAGAACAACAGGTGACCACAAAATATTGTAAGAAATTAAAGCATGACACAAGGATAAATATAAAATAGGTGCACTGAAAATAATGTAAAATATATAGAAAAATATATACTCTAATACAGGTAAATATTTAAATAATAGTGCAGAATGTGTTCACATAATAAATAAAAGATCATGTGATCATGAACAGTGGATACACAGCCTGCAAAGTATACAAAGATGCACCAAAAAAGGTAGAATACATATGTGTCACTAAAAATCTGATGTCAGCATATGATGCCCCAAGTCAAATGCTGACAGAAGGGCAAAAAGAAATCCATGGAACTCCATAATGGATGAATAAGTATAATGAGTGGCACCGGGTGAAAGATGCAAAAAGAAAAGGCGAAACAGTCTTTCAAGAAAAAACTGAACGAAAAGCAGAAAAAAACATCAGTCTCAAGAAGGCTTAATTGAAGGGTTCGTTCCTCCAACGTTGGCACCGTCAACAGCGGCACATGCAGTCACTTCCAGATCCCAGTCCACGGACGGAACACGGTCTCCAAGGCAAACAACGGAAGGATGTAGGGTGGGGCAAGGTCCTGCTCCCACCAGTCTTTGTCACAAAGCTCCGTACAGCCCGAGTCAACGCAGGGACGATCCTGCGTTCCTCGGTCGGTCCAATCACTCTTCTCAGGGGCTCAGGCCTCTGGCACAGCTCACAAGGCCTAAGCGCGTCAGCGTCTACCTCTACCTTGTCCGGGGAGTCTCCTCCAGGCATGGAGGCTGGCGGGTCAATGTCAGTACCAGGGACGCTCACAGCGCCGAGACTTTCTGCTCCTGTGATGAATCATAGAATCATATAATGGTAAAGTTGGAAGGGACCTCCTGGGTCATCTGGTCCAACCCCCTGCTCAAAGAAGGATTCACTAAATCATTCCGGACAGATGTCTATCCAGCCTCTGTTTGAACACTTCCATGAGTCGGGGGCCCCTCGCACGCGGGGCCTGTGGAGCAGCTGGCAACTCACTCTCCTTCGAACTGCAGGTCTCCTGCCCGGACTCCTCCCAGCTTCCCGCACACAGCGACTTTTAACTCCTCCCCGCCCCCTTCTGTCACATGGGGCGGTTGGTCCAGGAACGGTAGGCGTTCCCCCAAAAATACTGGAAGCTGCGCCTGTGGTTCCGGACACGGAGCAGAGGAGGCAACCCCATTCGAATCCATCTTTCTCTTCATCCCCTTATAAAGCCACAATGGGTGATCAGTGCACATTGAAAGTATGCATATGTACATAGTAATGGTGGGGAAACCCAGGTGTGGTACAGGAATTAGTTAAAGTAGGAATGCAGGATGATAGGTACGCCATATTGCGTAGTGGGGCTGGTAAGCTCTAAGGAAGGCAGGTACCTGAGTGGTCACGGCAGAGCGAGCAGTAACGCGCCCCGACGCGCGTTTCGGATCAAGTCCTTTGTCAGTTTAAACACAGCTGGACTCCAATGAAGGAGAAGAACCATCTCAAGGAGGATCACAAGGAAATGGACAGCATGTGACTTAAATATGAGTGTCTGAGCAAAGGTCTGAATACTTATGACTGTGATATTTCAGGTTTTCTTTTTTAATACATTTGTAAAAATTTCTACATTTTGTTGTTTTTCAGTTAAGATGGGGTGCAGAGTGTACATTAATAAGAAAAAAAATAAACTTTTTAGAATTTACCAAATGGCTGCAATGAAACAAAGAGTGAAAAATTTAAAGGGGTCTGAATACTTTCCGAACCCACTGTAGGAAAAAAGCCAAAAGGGCCATAGACTTGTATTCTGGACATCATTCGGAAGCCCAGAATTGATGGTACACTTTTTTGCCATCAATGTTACTCATACAGCTTTATTAGTAACTGAAGTATGTCAGAAGGTAATACTATTCCAAAACACTTGTGGGATCCGCATTGAGATCCAAGCAAGGCAAAATCTGCATTTTGCACACACTGTACATTACTCCTTGTTTTTCTTAAATTTTGTCTCAGTACTTTAGCTTATTTCCATACATTGAAAACAGGACATCTGTCACACCTGTCTTAACACAAATTCTGTAGAAAAGCATGGTCTTGCTATCATCTTCCTCCAAAATAGGTTACATTACTTTTGTTTTTGGGGCGCGTTCTGCACACACGCATCAGACCCTTCTATCTAGGTAATGATTTTTTGGTCTATATATTAGAATCATAGAATCATAGAATGGTAGAGTTGGAAGGGACCTCCTGCGTCATCTGGTCCAACCCCTGCTCAAAGCAGGATTCTCTAAATCATCCCAGACAGATGTCTGTCCAGCCTCTGTTTGAAGACTTCCATTGAAGGAGAACTCACCACCTCTGTGGCAGCCTGTTCCACTCATTGATCACCCTAACTGTCAAAAAGTTTTTTCCAATATCTAATCTGTGTCTCCTCCCATTCAGTTTCATCCCATTGCTTCTAGTCTTCCTTGTGCAAATGAGAATAATGATATCCTTCTACAATGTGACATCCTTGAGATATTTGTAGACAGCTATTAAGTCTCCTCTCAGTCTTCTTTTTTGTAAGCTAAACATTCCCAAATCCTGTAACCGTTCCTCATAGGACATGGTTTGCAGACCGGTCACCATTCTGGTCGCTCTTCTCTGAACTTGCTCCAGTTTGTGGGTGGTCTTTGATTATTATTGTGGCCCAATACAGCAATGTGGTAGGATTGGCGGTAGATACTCAGCCCCTCTGTTCATTTTTTGGCACTATACAATATATATACAAGTAGCCATATACATCAGATGTTGGAGCATTTATAAGGTTAAACCGTGATTAACCAAAACGTTGCAGGTGGGGGTATTCAGCAACCTTCTTTGTGAGATATTTTAGCACTTAAAACAGTTCTCTTTTGCCTGGCGTTTTTGCACATATATTTGTGAAGTTTTGTTTATGATTGTTGGCATTATTATTGTTGCACATTATACAATCTTTTGCACATTCTAGCACTTTATGCACAATTGTATTATATTGTATTAATTTTTATGGAAAGAGACTTTGAACATTTGTGAACAAGACTACACGTTATTTTGCACATTATTTAGCACTACAGCACTTTTTCAGTAAAAATCAGGAAGGGAATATATTCAAATTAATTGCACTTATTTTTTAATTTTTTATTTTATTATTTTTGTTTTTTATGAATTGTAATTATTTATAGTGCACTCCAATTTATTAATTCTCACAAATAATTATTTTAATATATGCTGATATACTTACATTTTTGGGCCATTTATGTCTAATTTTATTGTGTGTCTTTTCGAAGTACTGTGTTATAACCCTATAAATAAAGGTTTTTTATTATAAATACATTTCTGTCCTTTTATATTTTATATATTTTATATTTTTATTTTTAATTTTTGGGTAAAAAATTTTTTTTCTTTGATGTAATATCGAATGGCCAACCATTCAATCTCTACAGAGTAAATATTACTAGAAAGATCAATTTATTTGAATATTTTATTTCTCTGTTGTTGTCTAATTATTACTTTTGTTACACATACAAAGTCTAATGTGTTCAGGAACTGTCCTGATTTTTATACCCTGAAACATGTCATCTACTCATTTTAAAATGGCTAGTTCTTCTTTATCAATATTCTAACATAACTATAGTTGCTGGAACTTCCTCTCTCAGCACTCTGCCAATATTATAGGTGCTGGAACTTCCTTTCACAGCATTCTGCCAACACTATCGGTGCTGGAACTACTTCTTTCTCGTTGCTCTTACCATTATTTAATGGCTTGCAAGTCTAAAACTGAAAACCTGCCTGTCTGTTATGCTTGTACCCAGTGTGACAGGCAGGAGAGCCGGAGTAGAGACATAAACTCGCCTTCCCCCCCAGAATTCCTGTAATCCATCTAGCATCTCTGCTACAATGGATTACACAGGACAATAGGTAGCATGTTAGAAGGTAGGCACCTAGTGGCTGGCAGTTTACAGTGATTTTATATAATTATTAAATATTGATTTGCATATTGTCTATCACATTATCAAATAAGCTCAATATGTCTGAAAGTACAGTGATCATTAAAATGAATTGCCTCTATTGTGTGTAAAATCGCGTAATTAGATTGTAAGCCTCTGGGAACAATGGCGAATGTAAGTGCCTTCTCTGCAGACCATGAGCGTGCCATATCAATAGAGAGTAACCAATAAAAAAACACCCTGTCACTATAAGCAATACCTTGCACTACATTTTTTGCAGTGCCTACATATAAAATATTAGTTGGTTTCTGTAAATATGTCTTTAAGTGCATATATATCTCTCTTAAATATTAAATAATAAGAATGTAGAAACAGAAATAATGTATGTGTTAGTAAGATATATGAGCGTCTTTCCATTGCACATTAGAGGAAGCCGCCTATTGTCTTATTACTTGAAACGACTGACTTTATTTTCTGCCCATTTTTATTGACTGCCTAATGACGATTTTGCCAGTAAAATTCATTTATGACAGTGAAGCAAATAAGTGCAATATTAAATCACAAAGAAGGCAGTAATTAATCTATCATGCAGCTTTATTGAATTCATTTCTTTCCATTTTCTCTTGAATTATCAGTACATTGTGACAAAGCTATAAGACTGGCAAAATGAGAACTGGAATAAAAATAAATAAAAAAAAAACAGCAATGGTCTCCAGGTTCTGGCGCTGCGACTGGGACGCATTGTTTCCTCCTTTTTTCGCTACAGACATAGATTTGAAAAATTGGATTGTAGATTTTATATAGCCCTCCTTGCGTCAAGGGGTCTCTACCAACACAAGTACGTGGTAGAACAGAATGAAGAACTTAAGTAAAGGGATCACGTAGGCACATCCAACATGTCTAGAATGGTGAGGATGACGGCCAAAATGGGAAAGGAACCTATGCAACTATACCCCTATAAATAACTTTAAAAAGCATAATGGATTATGAGACCATTGGTTTGTATGGTGTCTTTGGCAATCACACATATAGTGGGCTTGCCTGTTCTCTAACCAAATGCTCTATATGGGTCCTCTCTACACCATTAGGAGATCTGTCCATGTATTAAGGTGACCAGGGTCAACTTTAGGTTTATTGGAGCTCTGCGTGGAATCTTCTGATACCTCCTCTTATGCTGTATCATATGATGCCCAAACAAAAAAATAGATCATACTTTGCAAAAATAACATGGCCATATCATTTACTAAATTATATTATCCAAGCAACAAACTAGGAAATATACTTGAATCAATAAAACATGCCATAAATGTGTGATCAACGTTGGTCCCATCTATATTGAGAAAGAGGTGTTGTCCCTTTATCTAACTGGTGAGCCCCAAAAGGCTTATCATGACCTGGCCTTACAGAACGCACAGGAGTATGCCAATTTAGCAACTGAAATATTGGCATGCTCAGGAGTGACTGTGTCCATCACAGCACAAAGGGTCCATCACTGGTCGTATTGCAGTGATAAACCCCCTCACTCCCAAATATTCAACCTAATACATCTTGTACAGAAGTGGCTGCAGCCAGAGTCCAAAACCCGAGCCCATATGGTCAAGAGTGTTGTTATGGACAGATTTATCCACTCCCTTCCTAGGCCAGTGCAGACCTGGGTTGCCCAGAGAGACTCCCGTAATGCGGATGACCTTTTGGTCTAGTGGAAAGGTACCAGGTGGTTGAGCTGTCCTTAAGGAAACCAGTCATTGTCACACCCCTGTACTGGGGTACCAAAAACAGCCTGACTCTCAAAAGAAGGGTAATAGAACCATAACTGGGGGGAGTCCAAGGTGGCAAGGGTCCACTGAAGGATTGCCAAATGCTGTTGGTAATGATGACTTAATTTGTTGGAGGCGTCATGGTCCTAGGCACATAGTTATCCGTTGTCCTATGTCCACCAAACAGATGGACTGCAGCATAGGGAGGCGATGTTCGCATTATGCCTATCTGGCCTGCAGCGTGGACTATCACTCGAGTGAGGG
Source organism: Oophaga sylvatica (assembly GCA_033576555.1). Classification (NCBI taxonomy): domain Eukaryota; kingdom Metazoa; phylum Chordata; class Amphibia; order Anura; family Dendrobatidae; genus Oophaga; species Oophaga sylvatica. The sequence goes on along the minus strand of JARQOD010000009.1, from coordinate 21,437,981 downwards.
GCCGCAGGCATGTCCAGAGATAATGTCCAGAGTACTGTTGTCTTGACTCTTGGACTTGAGGAGTCTGGTGTCTGGACTCCCCCACTACTTGATCCCCAGAAAGCTTGTGGGCATCCGCTGTTTTCACGGGGACGCCAAGGTCTACCCTGTCACCAGAGTAATCATAAAAACAAACTGTGGCACTGAGTCCCATGAGTCTGAGTAGGTAAAGACTAGCTACGCGCAGGTCTTTTCCTTATTCTGGGGCTTATGGTGAAAGGCAGCTGTGCCAAGTTACTCAGATAAGAGCAGATTTGACCATAAAGAATCCCCATCGCAGTGAGAGGCGGATTAGTTCCCCTTGTGTGGCCTTGCTGTCAATGAAGACATCGACCCATGAGGTCGATATTCCTGGGTTGAGGGTTTCTGGGGGGGGATTTTTAGACTACTCAAATGAAGTACCTTACATTAAAAGGGGCATTTGATAATGTTACTGTTCTAAATGTGGTTGCTCAAGAGTCAGGGGCTGACAACAGGTTTTCATACTTTGCGGTAAATGAGGACTTGCTCTTACAGGGTTAGTAAGGTGATGGGGGAAGTAATAGAGCAACTGTTAAGATTTGGGCCCAATAGGCGTAGGGTGTTAGACCTCTCCCATTCTCATGTCCTGGGTGGGCATCTGGGCATAGACAAAACCTAAGACCAGGTCCTTCAGAGGTTCTACTGGCCTGGATGTCACAAAGAGATTGTTAACTGTTGCCGGCCCTGTCCCACCTGCCAGCTAACTGCCCTAGTCTCTCGTTCCCATAGTCCCTAGTGCCATTACCCATTATTGAAGTCCCATTTAAACAAAGTGTCATGGATCTTGTCGAACCCTTAGTTAAGTCCGCCAGAGGGCACCAATGTATCCTAGTGGTCATGGACTACGCAACACGGTACCCAAAGGCTGTATCACTGAGAAACCCCTTCCCCAGGAGTTTAGCCCAAGAGCTAGTCCATATTTTTTCCCGGTCTGCCAAAGGAGATCCTGACAGACCAATGAACTCCTTTCATGTTCAGAGTGATGAGGATTACAAAACTCAGGACATCTGTGTACTATCCACAGACAGATGGCATGGTGGAGAGGTTCAACAAAACCCCTAAGCCCATGCTCAAGAAGGTCGTGGAGAAAGATGGCTGAGACTGGGATTGCCTACTTCCATATCTGCTGTTTTCTATTAGGGAAGTTCCACAGCCTCTACAGGGTTTTCACCGTTTGAGCTGTTGTACGGCCGGCACCCTCAGGGACTTCTGGATATTGCAAAGGAGACATGGGAAGCAGAGGTTACACCCCACTGGAGCATCATCGAGCATGTGGCCCAGATGCAGAAAAGGATTGCGGAAGTGATACCAACTGTGAAAGAGAGCCTTCTTCAGGCACAAGAGGCCCATGATAGAGTATACAATCGTTTAGTAAGGCTGAGACAGTTTAGTCGTGGAGATCGGGTGTTAGTGCTGATTCACACTGTCAAAATTAAGGGAGCCAGGGAGAAGAAAACCCTACCAGGTGTACCACGTCAACCTGCTTAAGCCATGGCGCAACAGGGAACCGGTTGAATCTACGTGCCTGGAGGTCAATCCCAAAGCCAAAGTCGCGGATGTCAGGGTGGCAGACCTGTTTTCAGACTTGCCTAGATGTACTCAGGTTGTTGAGCACTAAATCCTGACGGAAGCGCATGTACGGGTAAACCTAAAGCCATATTGAATTCATGGAGCCGGCAGCGAGGTGATTTTGAAGAAGGTGAAGAGAATGAAGAGCAGCTGGTCCAGTCCCATTGTTCTTTTGCCAAAGCCCGATGGAGAAGGGCACTTTTGTAATGATTATAAGAAGCTAATTGAGGTATCCTGGTTCGATGCTTATCTGATTCCCAGTGTCAATAAACTCATTGAGAGGCTAGGATCAGCCAGATGCATCACCACCCTTGACTTAACGAAAGGATACTGGCAAATTCCCATGTCCCAAAGTGTCAAGGAAAGGGCAGCCTTCTCTATACCTGACGGCTGCTTTCAATACACCAAAATGCTTTTCAGGTTGCAAGGAGCCCCAGCCACCTTCCAGAGGGCCATGGACCAGATCCTAGCCCCATACAAGAAGTACGCCACAGCATACCTGGAAATTATTGTGATCTTCAGGATGGATTGGGGAAGTCATCTGTAGAAGGTATAGGCGGTACTGAATGCGCTGATGAAGGAGGGGTTTATCATAAACCCAAAGAAGTGTGCCATGGGGAAGGAGGAAGCAAATATTTAAGCTATATTTTTGAAAGCGGCAAAATAAAGCAACAAGGGAACTTGTGGGATACTATTGGTGATTAATCCCAAATTTCGCCCTGATAGCCGCACCCCTGACTGACATCCTTAAAGCACAAAGACGTCGCTGGCTAAGTGGTCTTCCGAACCTGAGACTGCATTCCAAGAGATGAATTTGTGTAAACAGCCTGTCATGGTCCCACCTGACTTCAGTAAGGAGTTTGTGGTCCAGACAGATGCTTCAGAAGTTGGATTGGGGGCCGTGTTGTCCCAGGAAATAAATGGTGAGGAACATCCAATCCTATGCCTAAGTAGGAAACTTTGCTCCTGTGAAAAGGATTATGCTATGGTGGAGAAAAAAGCCTTGGCCATCAAATAGGCAATTGACACTCTGAGGTATTACCTGCTAAGCCAAAAGTTCAGGCTAGTGTCAGAGATTGATTAGCGAAAGGAAAGGGAAGAATGCCCGGGTGACTAGGTGGTTTCTAGATTTGGCAAATTGAGATATGATTTGGCTTTTATCCTAAGTCACATTACAAGACTCGTTAAAGAGTTAATTGTGACTTGTAGGATCACTACTTCCAATAGGTGGCGCTATAGATTTCAAGTCCTCTTTATCGCTTAAGAGGCAATTTGCATATAGGTGGTTTCTAGCGCTCCAGGACTTCAGCTTCTGTGTAGACCATAGGCCTGGGACACTATATGGTAACACAGATGCCCTGTCTAGACTTCCCTGTTTCGTGCCTGAAGGTCAAAAACCCCTGGCTTTCGGCAGAGGGGGGATATGTGAGAAGGTCACTGGTAAAATACTGGAGGAGAGATATGCGTCAGTCAGGATGTTAGCCTCAGTGATATAAACCTGGAAAATCTCCAGCATTCTGAGAGGGCTTAATCGGCCTTATTACGGGCTCGGTTTTTGTGAACAGTGAAGAGTGGGTGGAGGCTGTTCACCTTATCTCCACTCCAGGGTGTGGTCCAGAAGCTAAATGAGGAGCCTTGGACTCATTCAGTGTTTGGTGTGTCTGGAGATGAGATTCACACAGTTGTGCTCGTGTTAAAGAGAACTGAACCTTATTTTTGTTCCCCTGATCGGGCAGATCCCTGCAGCCACACAGACTGTACTGTATGCTATTTTGCTTTTCCTGTTATGCCAGAAGAACTGTGCTTGTTTACCTAATTTTGCACTGGTTTATGTAGTTTGTGTTTTTAATAAACCAGTTGAAAATTTAAATGCAATCTGTGACTACCTCTTTGAGCAGCTGAGTGAGCCGACCTTCCACAATATATATGTGTGTGTGTATATATACTGTATATATATATATATATATGTGTGTGTGTGTGTTACTGTATATATATATATATATATATATATATATATGTGTGTGTGTTGTGTACTGTATGTCTACATATATATATATATATATATATATATATATACAGTATATATACGGGTGTGTGCATGCATGTACTGTGTATATAAATATATGTGTGTATCTGTATATACACATGTATATATAATCTACTTGCTTCTTTGCTTGATATCTTTCTCTCTCTCCCTCCGCCATGACTTTGGAAGAACCCCCAATCAGCCTGCTGCTAAATTCTATGTATTACCAGCCTTTCCTGCTGCTGACCCAGTGGGATACCAAGGAACTGTGACTGAGACTCTGAACCGCTGAGCAATTAATCACCACCCTCTGGAATTATTAGAATAGCAGCTACATTTATTGTAATTATTGATTTGAAAGCTCAGGCTGCTATCTATTCATATGTGGGTCTTGAGATCAACAACACTAACTGGCCTTTCTAGGATGCCAGAAGAACGGGAAGAATTAAGGTTATTCAATGCCTGCAGTGCTGCCTTCCGTTAATAAAAATTCAAGCCTAGAATATAATTTCTCAAATCCAGTGCACAGATAGATAAGACGCATACAGCATAAAAACACTTTGCTGTATATTGCAACCCAGAAAACGACGTGTAATTCTGGAGTGTAACGTAATACACGCCATACCTGCCAGTTGTACACGGCACCGTCTGTATGATTATGGGAAATGACGCAGACAAGTATTCATGTTCTTCGTGATTACAAATATGATAGACAGTGTTCAAGCCATCCTAGTGACCTAATTTGGATGACTGTGCAGGGGGAAGTGGTGAAAGGCATGATGGTTTGTTTCAAATTAGAGAGGGTCATGTTCTAATGCGCATTACAAGGGGATGAGATCTGGGAACCGAGGGCTTTATACGGGGATTTGAATCCAAATTTTGGTCACTGCCTGGTCCATACACTGACATTTGTGCGGATCTGTGGATCCATTACTGTGAATTAACTCATTAGCTTCCTATGTGAAAAGCTGAAAGTAATACACAGTCCGTGGAAGATGTTCCAAAATGAAAGATGAACTAAGCGCTTCTGCATCCACTTAGTGAAAGATTTAATGCGGAGAAATGTAAAGTTATGCATCTGGGTAATTATATTCTGCAAGCAGCATGTGTCCTGGAGGGTGTAAAAATCAGCTAGTAGCTGTTATATTTGTCTGTAAAGGGTGTGGATAAATAAATGCGGTAAGGTATTGTACGATCCCATTATACAGTGACCATATAGTAGATCTGCTCACAGGGAATGGTCAGTCTCACTTGCCCTTGGCAATCAGAGGTACTGCAGGATAGAATATTTCCAGATACCTGTTTCGCCGCTATCTGGTGCCCTCTTTGGACATATCTGTAGTTCCTCTATGCTGCCTCCCCGTCACTTCTCGATTGACAGACGAGGAGAGAAGTGAAGATGTGGTCTACCAACTAGTGCACTTGCAAAACTAAACTGTATATGAATAAAAGACACATTTCAGAGCACCAGATAAAGGCGACACAGATATCACTGAGAATGTTTTACACTGCCCTATCCTGAAGTACCTGATTGCCTACTAGAGTCCTTTTAACTTTGATGACTCACTTTTCTTCTTCATCCAACCCAGACCTTCATGGTGACTTCTGGTGACTGCAGCTGAGAAATCTTCAGATCCTCACTCCTGCTGCAGTTTCCTTCATCTATTGAAATGTAAAATGCTAAGAAATATGTTAACCCTATAGAAATAAAATTATTATTATTGTAATTTTAACACGAAGACATGGAGTACCCAGAGCAGAGGCTGTATGTGCCTATATACCACCAATAGACTTGTGACATCCTGTAGCTCTTGTGAGACAGTAAAGGGGTGCGTACTGGACGGGGTGTATATCTCGCCCAGGTTTCTTAGCTGGGTCGCATAGGAATATAGGAGTGAAGGTAGGATGGCAGTACGACGTTCACTCCACTCCCCATCCAGTACAGGCTTGCAGCTCAACCCTGAGTACACACAGTTGCCTAATTAAGCAGCCAGAAATAGGTGGTAGAGTTACACAGACAGAGCTCTCAGTCTGGATCTGACTTCAGACGCTGTTGGAGTCTCCTGGAAGCCAAGCTCTGGTAAATACCTATTATAACTCTGTGTTGTTGTGGCCAGGCTGCTAGAGCCTAGATCACGGTAGTGAGGTAACTAATCGTGTCTAGTTAGGAGCCTGACAGGCTTAGGATTTTGGTTTATGATTTGTTTTATGTTTGTTGCTGTGGACTTTAATAAAACTGGTTGCGGCCAGTTTGCACCAGTACGGCTGTCTATGCTTTTCTATGCCACTTCGTCTACCCGAGACGGCGATCCCGGAGCTAAACCCCCTGAACAGTCTACACTCTCTAAACCCCACATAGCTCTACGCCACTATGTAGTCCTCAAAAACTAGTCATCAGGCACCCCTATATACTCCCTACGGCGCAGAGTACTTATATACCAGGGGCATAACTGTAATAGGTGCAGGGGTTGCAGTCGCACCTGGGCCTTGCTTGTCCAGGGGCCCATTTAAAGACCAATACTATTACAGAACCAGAATTGGGGGGAAAAAAAATTTTAAGCTAATAAAAACGGGAATTATTACTTTTAAGGAAAGAAACCAATTAGTTTGAATTAGTTGGAACATTATGTCAAACTTCATTTTGCTCTTGTGTCGATAAAAACGAGGGCCCCCCTCGAGGGGGGGAATTAATTCCCCAATTTATAATAGGAAAAGGGATTCTTTACGTCAGAGCTTAAAACTTACATTTTAAACTATAAAAGTTTAAAGGGAACCTTCACCGGTTTTTGCTCCCCCATCGAGAGCAGCAGATGTGGGGGCAGGGCCTGATTCCAGCGATATACATTTAATGGGCTTTTTTAGTTGCATTTTTTGGTTTCACTTTTTATCTGCACAGACTAGGGGTTTTCTCGGATTCTGATTTAAACCCCAACCCACCCTGTTTGGCAGTTTCTTGGTACATGGGGCTAGGCAGAAAGCGCCAACAGGGTGGGGGGGGGTAATGCGAGCCATGAATAGGGGGACTACAGGACGAAAGGTTCCCATCCCATTAAAATTGCGGTGTCACACTGTGTTCGAGATGGGGGCCCGGGGCAATCAAAAACAATAAAACAGAGTAAACCCCTCAGGGTTATTTATTTTATATTGATAGCGACTCGCGGTGAAGGAAAAAGCCCCCTAATGATTTTTAGAATAAAGTTTTATTAAAAAGGGAAACTCTCAGCGTTTTTTGCTCTTCTGAGAGCAGCACGATTAGGGGGTGGACCTGATTCCAGCAATTTACCCTCATGTGCTGCTTTCTAAATTTTTTTTTAAAACCGTTTTTTTCTGCTGCAGAAACTGTTTCCTCATGCTACCTTAAACCCGCCCACCCACCAATCGCAGCTTTTTCTTATACTGTGCATAAAAGAAAATGCTAACTAGCGGGGGGTTTAGTAGTCCCCGTAATTTTAATCTCCCGGGGGATAAAAACTGTGATTTTTTTAAATAAGCAAGCAGCCCGTAATGAACATCACTGAACAGGTCCTGTCCTACAAAAGCCTTTCCCTTTAGTAGGTCTGCAAAAAAACCCTTTTAAAACTTTCTAAAAACAATAAAACAGATAGATTAATTGAAAAACATTTAAAACACTTTGATTTTTGACAAAACGATCATATTTTGGGGTCAGGAAAAGGGTTTTGGGGATTACATTTTTCACCCCCTGTTCTTTTTTTATGGTTGGGAATTTTATGGTTGGTTTATAATGAGCGCAAAATGGGAAAAGCTTTTGACCCTGACTCCACAAGGCTCTAATATTTCCAGGATGATTACCACTCAGTTGGGATGTGGCATCAGGTTTTTTTTTTATTGTAACAGTTTTATTTTTAAAAATTGAGATGGGACTATTATTTTTTTTTTTTCTTATGGGTTCTAATTTTACGTGATATTGGGGTTGTTGATTTTCAGTAAATTTTTTTTCTAGTGTTTTTTCCTTTTTTCCCCTGGGAAGGGTTGGTCATTG
>JARQOD010000009.1:21115373-21430226 GCA_033576555.1 Oophaga sylvatica | reverse complement strand
AAATTCTATGTATTACCAGCCTTTCCTGCTGCTGACCCCAGTGGGATACCAAGGAACTGTGACTGAGACTCTGAACCGCTGAGCAATTAATCACCACCCTCTGGAATTATTAGAATAGCAGCTACATTTATTGTAATTATTGATTTGAAAGCTCAGGCTGCTATCTATTCATATGTGGGTCTTGAGATCAAACACACTAACTGGCCTTTCTAGGATGCCAGAAGAACGGGAAGAATTAAGGTTATTCAATGCCTGCAGTGCTGCCTTCCGTTAATAAAAATTCAAGCCTAGAATATAATTTCTCAAATCCAGTGCACAGATAGATAAGACGCATACAGCATAAAAACACTTTGCTGTATATTGCAACCCAGAAAACGACGTGTAATTCTGGAGTGTAACGTAATACACGCCATACCTGCCAGTTGTACACGGCACCGTCTGTATGATTATGGGAAATGACGCAGACAAGTATTCATGTTCTTCGTGATTACAAATATGATAGACAGTGTTCAAGCCATCCTAGTGACCTATATTTGGATGACTGTGCAGGGGGAAGTGGTGAAAGGCATGATGGTTTGTTTCAAATTAGAGAGGGTCATGTTCTAATGCGCATTACAAGGGGATGAGATCTGGGAACCGAGGGCTTTATACGGGGATTTGAATCCAAATTTTGGTCACTGCCTGGTCCATACACTGACATTTGTGCGGATCTGTGGATCCATTACTGTGAATTAACTCATTAGCTTCCTATGTGAAAAGCTGAAAGTAATACACAGTCCGTGGAAGATGTTCCAAAATGAAAGATGAACTAAGCGCTTCTGCATCCACTTAGTGAAAGATTTAATGCGGAGAAATGTAAAGTTATGCATCTGGGTAATTATATTCTGCAAGCAGCATGTGTCCTGGAGGGTGTAAAAATCAGCTAGTAGCTGTTATATTTGTCTGTAAAGGGTGTGGATAAATAAATGCGGTAAGGTATTGTACGATCCCATTATACAGTGACCATATAGTAGATCTGCTCACAGGGAATTGGTCAGTCTCACTTGCCCTTGGCAATCAGAGGTACTGCAGGATAGAATATTTCCAGATACCTGTTTCGCCGCTATCTGGTGCCCTCTTTGGACATATCTGTAGTTCCTCTATGCTGCCTCCCCCGTCACTTCTCGATTGACAGACGAGGAGAGAAGTGAAGATGTGGTCTACCAACTAGTGCACTTGCAAAACTAAACTGTATATGAATAAAAGACACATTTCAGAGCACCAGATAAAGGCGACACAGATATCACTGAGAATGTTTTACACTGCCCTATCCTGAAGTACCTGATTGCCTACTAGAGTCCTTTTAACTTTGATGACTCACTTTTCTTCTTCATCCAACCCAGACCTTCATGGTGACTTCTGGTGACTGCAGCTGAGAAATCTTCAGATCCTCACTCCTGCTGCAGTTTCCTTCATCTATTGAAATGTAAAATGCTAAGAAATATGTTAACCCTATAGAAATAAAATTATTATTATTGTAATTTTAACACGAAGACATGGAGTACCCAGAGCAGAGGCTGTATGTGCCTATATACCACCAATAGACTTGTGACATCCTGTAGCTCTTGTGAGACAGTAAAGGGGTGCGTACTGGACGGGGTGTATATCTCGCCCAGGTTTCTTAGCTGGGTCGCATAGGAATATAGGAGTGAAGGTAGGATGGCAGTACGACGTTCACTCCACTCCCCATCCAGTACAGGCTTGCAGCTCAACCCTGAGTACACACAGTTGCCTAATTAAGCAGCCAGAAATAGGTGGTAGAGTTACACAGACAGAGCTCTCAGTCTGGATCTGACTTCAGACGCTGTTGGAGTCTCCTGGAAGCCAAGCTCTGGTAAATACCTATTATAACTCTGTGTTGTTGTGGCCAGGCTGCTAGAGCCTAGATCACGGTAGTGAGGTAACTAATCGTGTCTAGTTAGGAGCCTGACAGGCTTAGGATTTTGGTTTATGATTTGTTTTATGTTTGTTGCTGTGGACTTTAATAAAACTGGTTGCGGCCAGTTTGCACCAGTACGGCTGTCTATGCTTTTCTATGCCACTTCGTCTACCCGAGACGGCGATCCCGGAGCTAAACCCCCTGAACAGTCTACACTCTCTAAACCCCACATAGCTCTACGCCACTATGTAGTCCTCAAAAACTAGTCATCAGGCACCCCTATATACTCCCTACGGCGCAGAGTACTTATATACCAGGGGCATAACTGTAATAGGTGCAGGGGTTGCAGTCGCACCTGGGCCTTGCTTGTCCAGGGGCCCATATTAGAAGACCAATACTATTACAGAACCATGATAGTTGGGGGCAAAAAAAATGGCTGCAGAGCTAATAAAGGACGTGGAATTAGTTACTTATAAGGAAAGAACAAATTAGTTTGAATTAGTTTGGAGACATTTATGATCAATCTGTCATTTCTGCTCTTGTGTCGATAAAAAACGCAGAGGCACCCCCTCTGACTGGAGGAATTATTGCCCAATTTATAATAGGAAAAGGGATTCTTTACTGTCAGAGCTGTGAAACTTACATATTCAACATATGAAAAGCTTAAAGGGAACCTCTCACCAGGTTTTTGCTACCCCATCTGAGAGCAGCATGATGTAGGGGCAGAGGCCCTGATTCCAGCGATATATCACTTAATGGGCTGTTAGTTGCAGTTTTGGTATAATCACAGTTTTATCTGCTACAGATCTAGCGGTTCTCTGAATGCTGAGCTCTGTATAACCCCAACCACACCACTGATTGGCAGATTTCTGTGTACACTGTGCATAGGCAGAAAGCTGCCAATCAGTGGTGTGGGCGGGGTAATGCAGAGCTCATGAATATGGTGGACTACAGGACAGCAGTGTTACCAGTCCTCTAGTGATAATCTGCAGGCTCCTGTCACACTGTGTCTGCGAGATGGGGGTCCGGGCAATCAGTAAACAATAAGTACAGAGTAAAGCACTCATTGGTTATTTCATGTTAGTATTGAGTAGGCGACTCTGCGGTGAAGGAAAAAGCCCCAATAATGATTTGTAGAATAAAGTTTTATTAAAATGGAATCTCTCAGCTGTTTTTTGCTCTTCTGAGAGCAGCACGATATAGGGGCTGAGACCTGATTCCAGCAATTTATCCCTCACTGTGCTGCTTGCTATGATTTTTATGGAATCTCTGTTTTATCTGCTGCAGATATACTGTTTCTCTCAATGCTGAGCTCTGTATAACCCTGCCCACACCACCAATCGGCAGCTTTCTCTGTATACTGTGCATAGACAGAAAACTGCTAATCATAGTCTGGGGCAGGTTTAGTAGTCCTGTAATGTCAATCTCCTGTTGATAAAACTGTGATTTTTTAAGTACAGCAAGCAGCCCAGTAAGTGACACATCACTGGAATCATGGTCTCTGTCTCTACAATATGCTGCTCCTTGAGTAGGTGCTGCCAAAAAACCTTTAAATGCTTTCTAAAAACAATATAACAGATAGATTATGTGAATACATTAATACACATTTGATTATTGACCAAATCTGATCACTATTAGGGGTCAGGAAAGAGGGTTTGAGGGAGTTACATTTTTCAGGCACATTGTTCTTTTTTTATGGTTGGAATTTTTATGGTTGGTTTATAATGAGCGCAAAAGTGGCAAATGCTTTCGATCCTCTGACATCCACAAGGCTCTAATATTTCCACGGGATGATTACCAGCTCAGATCTGGCATGTGGCAATCATGTGTTTTTTTGTATTGTATAGCAGTTTTATTTTAAAACTTGAGATGGTACTATTATTTTTTTTATTGTCTTATGGTAGTTCTTAATTGACGTGATATGGCTTGTATGATTTTCATGTAGTTTTTTTTCTAGCATGTTTTTTACCTTTTTTTCCTGTGGTGAAGGGTTGGTCCATTGAGACCCCCACTAATCTGGTGAATAAGCAGGCCGCAGTGGTAGTTTAGTATCATCTTCTCTTAAATATAAAAGGCGATAAAACTCCAGCGCCTGGTTTAAAAATGTCATCTTTTTGTAGCCATGATTAAAAACACATCTAGCCATGTGCTCCGGTCATAAGCAGAGTCAGCTAGGGGTGGACACACCTGAAATGCGTAGGATTTGCTTATGACTGCAGAACATAGCTATATGTGTTTTTAATCATGACTGCGTAAAGGGTTGACATTTTTAAACCAGGTGCTGGAATTTTATTGACTTTATGGATTTACTACCAGTGCTGCTTGGTCCAGGAGCTTCCATGCAGGTACTAGGATCATAACTCCAAGCTTCCCAATACAATCTGATAAACTGGTGACATATATCCCCACCGTTTTATTTAATTTGTCTTCTAAGTTTTACGACTGCAGTGACACTCCCGACTATCAACTGCAGCAAGGTCCCATGGGATCTTGCTGGAGATTCACTACTGGTGAGTCGGAGAGATGCAGCACTAAAGGAGCACTGGGCCTCTTTGTCCGCAGGTGCAGTGGGAGGTTCCAGAGTTCAGGCCTTCACTGATCTTAATGACATGTCCTAGAAGTATACCATCACTCCTATTTAAAAACTGTCAATGGCACATTTACTTGTGGACTTATGTCTTGTGACATGTGACACCTTTTAGGGTCTATAGATGTGTTCTGAAATTTTTGCCTGATGGAAAAGTCCTATGGCCCATCTCAACCGGTGGTGTGACTCAAAACTTGTAGGACTCAATGCAGAATTTCAAACAGGGCCCTCAACTATTATATGGCTTTAATAGTGTTGGTCTCATATTGGTCAACGAGAACTTCTGGGCCCCTCTAGATTCCAGGGTTCGGTGTAACTGCACCCCCTATAATCACACACATGCCCTCAATTTCTGGCCCCTGGAGAACTGCCTGAATTCACTGTCCAGCTGTGAATTAGATGCTCCTCAATTATTAAAATTGCCAGAAAACGAGACAACCTTTCAAGCACGGTGCATGGTCCTGCTGACACATGCAGAACTGAGTCTGAGATCTGTGTCTGAGATAATCAAGGTCAAAGTTTGCTTTTAGAAAATGAAATAGTTGGGGGTAACCTCCTCTTCATCTTATTTAAGCCCCATTCACAGCTCTGTAAGAGAAATGAGGCTGATGTGTCAGGGACCCGATGACAAATCGGTAAGATGGCCCTCCAACTATCGTGTGTCGTACTGGTCTCCTTCTATGTGACAGAGGGCTCTTTGGGTCTACTTCATCCTTCAGGGCTGGGTATACCCACTGCACCCGCAATAGCTCGGCCCTTGTGGAGGGGTATGTTCTTGGACATCCCGTTAGTAAGAATTATGATGAGCTTTCTACCTAATGGGACATATGAAAGATACTTTCTTTTCTTTGTACAATGTAATAACCTGTGAATTTTCTTGCGGCTCCGCTCACACTGACACTTTTCTAGATTTGTGTACTAGGAGGTGATCAGTTTGTCTCACTTATGACGGTTTATTGAGAAGTGTGAGAAATGTTTCTCTCCTGATAGCACTGTATTTTCTAAAGGTGAGAAATACATATCTGTATGTGGTGAAAGGAGAAGAGATGTGCACGACTTCTCCGTAGTAGATATTACCTGATCTCTAACAGGCTTAGGCTGCCACTCACTTCACGTGTGTTGTGCTACTGATAGGATCTTTACACTGGCATTTTCTATGTGTTTCATATATTTAAAAGGGTTGGCCGGCTTTACGCTAAAGTCTGAAGTCACTCTGTGTACCTGCAGACTTGTGGATCCTCTCATTGCGCACACTGCGCACTGTGAAGATTCGCTGGCGCACAGAGCAGTAGGAACATGACCACAAGTATGTCATTTGCGTACATGTGATCAAGTGCCAACTAGACGTGAACAGTCTCACTGAATGCAAAAGTATTGAGCTAAGCCGGACACGGCTAGTTGGAATGTGGCCGGAAGATAAGCCGGACACGGCTAGTCGGAATGTGGCTGGAAGCTAAGCCAGACATGGCTAGTCGGAATGTGGCCGGAAGCTAAGCCGGACACAGCTAGTCGGAATGTGGCCGGAAGCTAAGCCAGACATGGCTAGTCAGAATGTGGCCGGAAGCTAAGCTGGACACGGCTAGTCGGAATGTGGCCGAAAGCTAAGCCGGACACAGCTAGTCGGAATGTGGCCGAAAGCTAAGCTGGACACGGCTAGTCGGAATGTGGCCGAAAGCTAAGCCGGACACAGCTAGTCGGAATGTGACCGGAAGCTAAGCCAGACACGGCTAGTCGGAATGTGGCCGGAAGTATACAAATCATTTACGTGCTGACACATTGCCGCTTGGCGCGTCCGTGTGCTGTCCGTTTTTAGTACGAGGAACCATAACGTTTCATGGATCTATATCAGATCCTGTTCTGATTCATGTCTATAAAGATCCTTGAAACACAGTTGCAAAACGGTAGAGATACGATTTGCTTCCATTTTGAATCCTGTCTCACGGATCTGTTGGGCAGTGATACATTTTAATAAAAACATGTTACTTTCCACATGTCTTAACATTCCTTCAGAGAACAAAAAATGGATGCGAAAATGATGAATGCCACACAGAGGCAATGAGGATAAAACATGAGAAAATTTCACTTGTTAAAGAAACATTTCAAAAAGTTGCAGGTAGCAGATTTCCACTTTTGGAAATAATTGGCTTACTATTGGGAAACCCAAACAACAAATTCCCTTGGAATACTATGAATTTATGTGACTATTTCAATAAGGACACCCTATTTGTTAAAAGCTCCCATATGATAAAATGGGAATCAGATTTAAAAATAAAATGTTTTCAATAGATCAGTGGGAGAAAGATTTAAAACTAACCTATGCGTCTAATATCTGCACGTCTCTCCACCAATCTTATTATAAAATCTTCAATAAATGGTATTACACACCAATTAGGTTGTCTAAAATAAAAAGATTGTGACTTATTGCATATCTATTGGAAGTGCCCAAAAAGAAAAAAATCTCTGGAATCTTTGAATCAACCAACTGCTCAATAGAAAATCGAGATGGAACACCTTGTCCCTCCATTAAGATCCCTGCTAATTCATATATTCCTTGTGGTGAAAAATTCAATTGCAACCCTGTGGAAAAACGCCTGCACCTCCTAAATTCTTAGATATAATAGAGAAAATTTTGTTACGCAAAACATGAATATAAATATGCTTTTGTGAATACATTTTCTAAAAAATGGGATCTCTGGACTCAAGTATTCCCATAAGTTATATATTTCATGTTGTTACCTTATTATTGTGCTCACTGTTACCGTGTTATATGTAATATTGTTTTCATTTGTATCTGTTCTTTGTTTATTTGTATTTTTTGCTTTAAAAGTTGTAACAAACATGATTATATAATCTAAGTTTCCGTACCCTATTGTCCTGGTTTTCCCCTCCTTAATAAATATATTCCCTTCCATTTTTCTTATCTTTTCTTTCCTCCTTTTTTTCCTTTTTCTTAAAAGCTATAAATAATCATTAAAAATGATTGAAGCAAAAATATGAGAAAAAATGGTCTGTTTCCCACGGATGGTAAAATTTATGCAACACCCATATAAAGAAAAAAAATGTGAAATATAATGATGTTCCTCCCCGGCTCCACACATTCGTGCAGACATGCAGACTCTGCGCACCTCAGATAAACACTTTGCACACCTTTTTAGACACTCCATATATCCATATACCTGTTTCCATATTGGGCACATCTGTGTATACTCCAGACCCCCATACTGCTGGCCTGCCCACACATAGGACCCTTTAAGTCTCTTTTTTAATTTTGTGGTATAGGTTAATTTTTTTTTTTGTACCAAAAATGGTTCATGAATTTTGTGCAAAGTTAATAAAAGTCTCAATTGATGAATTATATGCAAATATCTGGGAAACAAAAATCACAACAACATTGGTGAACATAAAAAAGGGGGACACATAAAGTAGTATTTAAAAAAAAGGTGCAAATGAAAAGAATTTGGTGCCAATCAAAAATAGGCTAAAATGAACAAAGGCTGGGCAAAAAAGGGGCAAAAGCAATAATGAATTGGGCACTTAAAGGGAACCTGACAGCAGATGTATACTGCCTGATCCACGGGCAGCATGTATCATGCACTTGGCTGTATGATTTCAGTGGTCGCTATTTTAATTGCCGATGGGTTCTAACTTCGTTATACTGGCCTCCTTTTCGCTAAAGCAGGTTTTATTACCGATTTCCCAGTTTCAGTCTGCGACTTCCATCATAGCATTTGTCACTTATAATTTGATGACCAGTTTATATGCAAATGTGTATCATCATGGGCTCTTCAGATCACAATATTTTATTATGCTTTTATTATTAATATACACATGAAAGATTTACAATGTTAAATGGGTTTTCCACTTTCAGGAAAAGTGGACCCTAAATGTTGGCAGGAATATAAAATGATAAAGCCAGTTGGTACAAACCGTCCTCTGCTTCAACTCCGACTCTGACTCTGTATTTTGGCTGCAGCAGTGACATTACGTCAACATCCCACATCACCGCTGCAACCAGTCACTGAGCTCAGTGGCTTTGCTGATGTATACGGCAAAAGCCGTTGAGAACAGGAATTGATGGCATTAATGATCTGGAATGGGGAATCCGAGTTTCATCAGTGTTTCAGATCCGAGTTTCATCAGTGTTTTGGATCCGAGTTTCATCAGTGTTGCAGATCCGAGTTTCATCAGTGTTTCAGTTCCGAGTTTCATCAGTGTTTTGGATCCAAGTTTCATCAGTGTTTTGGATCCGAGTTTCATCAGTGTTTTGGATCCGAGTTTCATCAGTGTTTTGGGTCCGAGTTTCATCAGTGTTTTGGGTCCGAGTTTCATCAGTGTTTTGAGTCCAAGTTTCATCAGTGTTTTGGGTCCGAGTTTCATCAGTGTTTTGGGTCCGAGTTTCATCAGTGTTTCGGATTCGAGTTATATCAGTGTTTTGGATCCAAGTTTCATCAGGGTTTTGGATTCAAGTTTCATCAGTGTTTGGTCGGTGTCAGTTTTTACTGTCAGTGTTTCATTAGTGATTTGATTATGAAAAAAATTGTAAACTGCAAATCTTCTACTATTGCAGTGTTAATCAGGGACAGCACATAGACTATGATCATTGATGCCATCTGCCTACTGTCCATGATTTTCACAAACCCAGCGACGCATTGGCGCACCTTGGACCCACCAGAGAAAATCATTCTTGGGGCCCACTATGTAGCTACATAGAAATAAATACAAGACCACCAATTGTGTGGAAAAACGCGCTAATATCAGGGTATAATATAAGGTAGTACTTAATTATGTAGCAGGGGTTGGGTAGAATCATATAATCATAGAGGGGTAGCCCCCTCATAGAATATAATTTAGCCTCCCTCATAGAATATAATGTAGCCCCCCTCATAAAATAATGTAGCCCCCTCATAAAATATAATGCAGCCCCTCTCATAGAATATAATGCAGCACCCCACAAATATAATGCAACCCCCTCATAAGGTATAATGCAGTCCCCACCATAGAATATAATGTAGCACCCTCATAGGGTATAATGCAGCCCCCCATCATATAGTATAATGTAGCCGCACCACAGAATATAATGCAGCCACCCCATAGAGTATACTGTAGCTCCCTCATAGGGCATAATGCTGCCCCCTCATATAGTATGATGTAGCCCCCAGAATATAATGTAGTCCCCTGAGAGAATAATGCAGCCCCACCACAGAATATAATGTAGCCCCCCATAGAGTATATTGTAGCCCCCTAATATAGTAATATGTAGCCCCAAGAATATAATGTAGTCCCCT
This sequence comes from Oophaga sylvatica, assembly GCA_033576555.1. NCBI lineage: Eukaryota > Metazoa > Chordata > Amphibia > Anura > Dendrobatidae > Oophaga > Oophaga sylvatica. Next base: position 21,420,436 of record JARQOD010000009.1, on the reverse strand, counting down.
GAGAGAATAATACAGCCCCACCACAGAATATAATGCAGCCCCCATAGAGTATACTGTAGCCCCCTCATATAAGAGCATCTAGCCCAAAATAGATCACACAAAAAATTATTGAAAAAATATTATACATTTTATTGAAAAACACATAATAAAACGTTATAAAAGTATACACAGATGAAGTATAATGGTGACAGAACAAAAAAGAGGACCTGGAATACATTGAATTGCACACTGAACTCTGCGTAATCTGTTGTGAATGGGTTTGAGATGAGTTCTGAGCAGAGGCTTCCTCTGGTGGTTACAAGCGGTGCTGGTCTGTCCAGTGAAGATTGTGAGGACTGGGAATCAGGTGTTACTGACTGGTCTTATATAAGGGAGTCACCTTCCCATCAGGGTTGCCGGTGATCAATTGTTCTGGTCTGAATCCTTCATTCCTGTTTCCCTTGTAGCCTGCTGTGTCGTGTCTGCATCTCCTGCTAACAGATAAGACATTTTCTTCTTTTTGTTTTTGTGCTATATTTTTGCATTTTGTCCTGCACTTCTGTGGGGGCCTTCAGGGTCCCCTCCGGGGGCTTTTGCCCTCTCAGTTTAGTTCAGCCACTGATGTTTGTACTTTTGCTTTTTCCAGTTTTTTCAGTGGCTGCTGTTTTGATTTTGTTACACCAGAGAACTAATTTAGGTGGAAGAGGTCGTGTGATCTCAGGTATTTTTGAAATTAGTAGAGTTGGTGCTTTTCAGGGTTTTCTGGGATTGCAGTAAGTACCCTTCCTATCCTTTTCTATTTAGATAGTTTGGGCCCCAGCGTTTGCTCATACTATTTTCTTTTTGTGTCAGTATTTCATCTTGTCTAACAGCCATTACATGTTTGGGGGCTTTCTATTATCTTTGGGTTCTGCTCCGGGGCAGATAGCTTTCCTATTTCTATCTTTAGGTGTAGTTAGTTTCTCAGGCTGTGACGAGGCGTCTAGGACCAACGTAGGAACGCTCCACGGCTGCCTCTAGTTGTGGTGGTTAGTCAGGGTACTGCAATCTCATAGATTCCAACTGCTCTGGTGTATTGCCTTTTTTACCTGCACTCCTCAGCTACCGAAACATAACAGTATCACCGGCCATAAAAATGGTATGGTACTCACAGAAGGGAAAAAATATTGTGAAAGAAAAAAGGTTGTCAGAGTTGTCAGAGATATTTTTCTGTTTGTTGCATTTTTTTCCCTCTGTATCTCTGGGTGCTGGGGAGGATTTTTTCTCTCAATGGAGTTTGCACAGTTGTCTGGCCGTGTGGATCAGCTTGCCACTGAGGTTCAGAGTATTGCTGCATATCTTGCTAGGTTGCCTGTTGTGGAACCTAGGATCCCCATGCCAGATTTGTTTTTAGGGGATCGAGCTAAGTTTCAGAATTTCAAAAATAATTGTAAATTGTTTTTTGCCTTAAAATCTAAGTCCTCAGGGAACGCAGCGCAGCAGGTTCAAATTATCATCTCTCTCCTGCGCGGCGATCCTCAGGATTGGGCTTTTTCCCTGACACCTGGGGATCCTGTTTTGAGTGATGTTGATGCATTTTTTCAGGCTTTGGGGTTATTGTACGATGAGCCTAATGTCACTGATCAAGCTGAAAAAACCTTGTTGGCATTAAATCAGGGGCCTTATGACGCTGAGTTATACTGTCAGAGATTCCGTAGGTGGGCAGTCCTGACCAAATGGAATGACGACGCTTTGGCAGCCCTTTTCCGGAAGGGTCTGTCAGATAATGTAAAGGATGTTATGGTGGGATTCCCTGTCCCCTCTGGTCTCAATGATTCTATGTCATTAGCGATTCAAATTGACAGACGTTTGCGTGAGCGGAGAAGTATGCGTGGAATGGTGTTGCCTTGTGAACCAGCTTCTGAACCCATGCAGTGTGATAGAGTGGTGTCTGGGGCACAGCGTCATGAGTTTCGAATGCGCAATGGGTTATGTTTCTACTGTGGTGATGCCTCTCATGCTATTTCAGTCTGCCCTAAGCGGGGAAGACGTTTTGCACGCTCAGTTGTCTTGGGTAGTGTTCAGACTAAGTTTTTATTAACTGTCACTCTGATATGCTCTCTGTCCTCATTTTCTGCTCAGGCTTTCGTTGATTCTGGAGCAGCTATTAACCTGATGGATTATGATTTTGCTAAACGTTGTGGGTTTCCCTTGATACCCCTACAGAAGTCTATTCCCCTACTGGGGATCGATTCTACCCCTTTGGCTGAGAATAAACCCCAGTTTTCTACTCAGGTGATAATGAGGGTTGAACCTGATCACCAGGAGTGCTGCAAATTTTTGGTTCTGTATAATCTGCATGACATTATCGTGCTGGGTTTCCCTTGGTTACAGTCTCATAATCCTGTTTTGGATTGGAAATCTGTGTCTGTAACCAGTTGGGGCTGCCAATGTGTTAATACCAACACTCCTGTTTTTTCTGCCTCCCCCCAGGCTCAGGATGTTCCTGACTTTTTGATTGATTTTTCTGATGTGTTTAGCGAAAGTAAATCTGCATCCTTGCCTCCCCATAGGAGCTATGTGTCATGTGTGCATCGCCACGAAGATCGTCGCGGTTGCACATTCTGACTTCTCACAGCTGAGTTGCTGTTTCTTTGTGTTTGGCAGTTAGGGAGTTAATTCTGTCTGTGCTCAGTTCTGGGACTGGGTGCAGTTTCTTCCGGCTGCAATTAATTATTTGTTGATTGGTTTCCTTTAAATCTCTGGTTGTCTGTGTTGGGAGTTGCCAGTGAAATTCTTCATGCAGACCACAGATAGGATTGTATCTGTATAGACTTAAGTTAAAGAGCTCCTTAGTTGTTTTAAGCTCACCTTGCTTAGAGTTTAATATCCCAGATCATTTATGTTCCTTCTGTGTTTGAGTGTGTATGCAAGTCTGTGTTTTCTCCAGTCTGTCTTATTTGTCTAATCTGTGTATTTAGCAGAGATCAGCCCATATCCCTTTGGTGGTAATCAGAATCCTTCTTAGGACTGATTACAGGGTTCAGGGACTGATAGGAGACAGGGTTAGGCTGGAGACTTGGACCTCTGAACCATTATCAGTACCTCCAAGGTGAGGGATTAGTTAGGACCCCAGTTTAGGGTCAGGTTAGACCCCCGGTCCTCCTCTTTCCTGTGACAGTGTATCAAGTCCTCAAGATTAACCCTGAGTTCAACGGATATCGTGTCAGGTAAATCTATTCTATATTTACATGCTGATGTTGCTAATCTATATGTTGTATAGAGTGTTGTTCTTTTAAGAATAGTTTACTGACATCGTACACATATCATAAGACCGCGTGACATTTTCACTGGCCCATAAAATTATTCCCAGTTGCCATGGATCCAGTAGCCCAGCTGGCTCTGCAGTTGCAGGGATTATCCATGGAGCTGACGGACATTAAGTCCAAAGTTTTGTCTCCCTCGGAGCAAACCAGATTTGAACCTAAAGTAGCTCTCCCGGACAGGTTCACTGGTGGGCGAGACAAATTTTTTACCTTCAGGGAAGCATGTAAATTGTATTTTCGGCTTCGGCCTCGATCATCAGGGAGTGAAGAGCAGAGAGTGGGAATTGTTATCTCGCTCCTACAAGGGGACCCTCAATCCTGGGCCTTCTCCCTTCCTCCGGGATCCCCGGCTCTACAGTCAGTAGATCGATTTTTTACTGCCCTGGGTTTGGTATATGATGACCCAGATCGGGTCTCTCTGCTGAGACAAAATTACGTAAGATACAGCAGGGAGATCGTCTGGCGGAGGAATTTGCTTCTGAGTTCCGTAGATGGGCCACAGATACTCAGTGGAATGACCCAGCTCTTAGGAGCCAGTTTTGTCATGGGCTTTCTGACAAATTAAAGGACGTTTTGGCTCAGTATGATTCTCCTCCATCACTGGAGGCTGCTATGGCCCTAGCTATCCGTACTGATAGACGGCTCCGGGAGAGGTGCGAGGTAACTCCGCCCCCTGTTGTTACTCCACCTACTACTAAAGTCCCTTATGTTGAGGTTCCCCTTGTCTGTTCGGAGGAGCCTATGCAGTTGGGAGGGACATCATTTCGTAGGAGGGGATTGGCGGTACGCCGCAGGACTAGAAGGTGTTTCTTCTGCGGGAAAGAGGGACATTTTGTTGGGGGATGTCCATCCCGTGCCTTGTTGAGCAAAAAGTCGCCGGAAAACTGTTAATCCCAGGTTGTGTGGTGGACGACAACCTGGGAGTATGTATTTCGTCCGCTAGTTCTTCTCAGTTCCTTGTACCAGTGGAGGTGGTGGTTGGTACGAGAGTGGAGAGATTTTCTGTTCTTCTTGATAGTGGGTCCGGGGCTAATCTGGTTGACGCTCAGTTTGCTCAGGCTCAAGGTATGCATCTGAGTGTATTGGTCAAACCGATCCCTATATTCTCCATTGACGCCAGGCCTCTCGGCCAAGGTAGCTTTGTTCATGAGGTTCATAACATTGACCTTCGGGTAGGGGCAATACATAGGGAACTATTATCTTGTTATGTGTTGGAGGGTCTACCTACTCCTATTGTGTTGGGACTTCCTTGGTTGGTTAAACATAACCCTGTGATTAATTGGCAGTCCAGAGATATAAGCCAATGGGGGGAGTTTTGCAAAAGTAACTGCATGAACACAGTCATCAGTGCGGTCGTGCCTAGTACTTTGCCTCCTTTTTTGGAGGACTTTGGGGATGTGTTCTCTGAGGAGGGGTGTCAGGAGTTGCCTCCTCATCGCGTGTATGACTGCTCTATTAATTTACTTCCTGATGCTAAGTTACCTAAAGCTAGGTTATATAACCTTTCTGGTCCTGAGAGGCAGGCTATGAAAGATTATATTTCGGAAAGTCTGGCCAAAGGGCATATTAGACCTTCATCTTCCCCAGTGGCCGCGGGGTTCTTCTTTGTGAAGAAAAAAGATGGAGGCCTACGCCCTTGCTTGGATTTCCGCGAACTTAATCGGATTACTGTTCGAGATCCGTATCCACTCCCTCTGATTCCTGATCTCTTCAATCAAATTGTTGGCGCCAAATGGTTCTCTAAATTGGATCTCAGGGGGGCGTATAATCTGATTAGGATAAAAGAGGGGGATGAGTGGAAAACGGCGTTTAACACGCCGGAGGGACATTATGAGAACCTTGTCATGCCTTTTGGTCTGACTACTGCACCAGCAGTATTCCAACATTTTGTTAATGACATTTTTCGTCATCTGGTGGGGCTGTTTGTGGTCGTATATTTGGATGACATTTTAATTTACTCACCAGATCTTGTGTCTCACCAGGAGCATGTGAGACAGGTGTTGCAGATCTTGCGAGACAATAAACTATACGCCAAACTGGAAAAGTGTGTATTCGCCGTACAGGAACTTCAGTTTTTGGGTTTCTTGGTGTCAGCCTCCGGTTTCCGTATGGACCCTGAAAAGGTGAGAGCAGTGCTTGAATGGGATCAGCCAGAGGATCTTAAGGCTCTGCAGCGTTTTCTGGGGTTTGCTAACTACTACCGGAAATTTATTTGTAATTTCTCATCTGTTGTCAAACCTCTCACTGACATGACAAGAAAAGGGACGGATTTTTCTAAATGGTCGGACAACGCTTGCCAAGCTTTTTCCTCTTTGAAAAAATGTTTTGCTTCGGCACCCGTTCTCATCCAACCAGATGCATCACAGCCGTTCGTTGTGGAGGTGGACGCGTCTGACGTAGGGGTGGGTGCAATATTGTCCCAGGGTCCGTCCCCTGGTAAATGGCATCCGTGCGCTTTCTTTTCTAAAAAATTGTCATCCGCCGAAAGGAATTATGATATCGGCAATAGGGAACTTTTGGCCATTAAGTTGGCTTTTGAAGAATGGCGTCACTTTTTGGAGGGGGCAGTCCACCCGGTCACCGTCATTACTGATCACAAGAACCTGCTGTATTTGGAATCTGCTAAGCGTCTGAATTCCAGACAAGCTCGATGGTCGTTGTTTTTTACCAGGTTTAATTTTGTTGTCACTTATCGCCCTGGATCTAAGAATGTTAAGGCGGATGCCTTGTCTCGCAGTTTCCCAGGGGCCGGGAAAATGGATGACCCGATTCCTATCCTTCAGGAGGGGGTGGTAGTGTCGGCTGTATGTTCTGAGCTTGAGGAGGAGGTGTTAGAGGCTCAGGGGGACGCCCCTGCAGGACCTCCAGGGAGACTGTTTGTCCCAAATCAGTTGAGACAAAAGGTTATTGAGGCACATCATAATTCTGCTTTAGCAGGACATCCAGGGAGTAAGGCTACTTTAGATCTCCTTTCTCGCCGGTTTTGGTGGCCTAACGTTAATAAAGATGTTTTAACTTTTGTCGCGTCCTGTGGGGTTTGTGCTCGCTCTAAGACCCCTCATACCCGTCCGTCTGGGACCCTCTTACCCTTGAAACTTCCGGAGCGTCCATGGACTCATTTGTCTATGGACTTCATCACGGACCTTCCTCAGTCGTCAGGGAAGACTGTCATACTGGTGGTTGTTGACAGGTTCAGTAAGATGGCACATTTCATTGCTCTTCCTGCCCTCCCTAATGCTAAAACTCTGGCGCAGGTGTTCATTGGGGAGATTGTGAGACTTCATGGGTTGCCTTCTGATGTGGTGTCAGATAGGGGGTCTCAGTTTGTGTCCAAGTTTTGGAGGGCATTTTGTTTACGTCGGGGGATGCAATTGTCATTTTCCTCGGCTTTTCATCCGCAGACCAATGGTCAGACAGAGCGTCTGAATCAAAGCCTAGAGACTTATCTTCGGTGTTTTGTCTCAGAGAACCAGGAGGACTGGTCTTCTTTCTTGCCTCTGGCAGAGTTCGCTCTTAACAACAGGCGGAGCGAGTCCACTGGTAAGTCCCCGTTTTTTGGGGCATATGGTTTTCATCCCCAGTTTTGTACATTCAATGGGGGGGCCCTTCTGGGGTTCCTGAGGAGGAGCGTTTCTCGTCGTCACTTGCTTCAGTGTGGAGAGGTGTATTGAATAATCTGAGTGCTATGGGGAACCGTTATAAACGTATGGCTGATAGGAGGAGAGTTTCTGGTCCAGATCTTAATGTGAACGATCTGGTATGGTTGTCTACCAGGAATATAAAACTTAAAGTTCCCTCCTGGAAGCTGGGCCCCAGATTCATCGGGCCGTACAGGATCAGTTCCATAATTAATCCTGTGGCATTTCGTCTGGACCTCCCTCCTACGTTTAAAATTCATAATGTGTTCCACAAGTCATTACTTAAGAGGTACGTGGCACCAGTCATACCATCACCTCTACCTCCTCCTCCAGTGGTGGTCAATGGTAACTTGGAGTTTCAAGTGTCAAAGATCATTGACTCACGTCTGAATCGCCGGTCCCTTCAGTACTTGGTGCATTGGAAGGGGTATGGTCCAGAGGAGAGGACGTGGGTTCCTGCGTCTGACATTAACGCAGATCGTTTGGTGCGGACCTTCCACAGAACTCACCCGGGCAAACCTGGCCCTGAGGGTCCGGAGGCCCCTCGTAGAAGGGGGGGTACTGTCATGTGTGCATCGCCACGAAGATCGTCGCGGTTGCACATTCTGACTTCTCACAGCTGAGTTGCTGTTTCTTTGTGTTTGGCAGTTAGGGAGTTAATTCTGTCTGTGCTCAGTTCTGGGACTGGGTGCAGTTTCTTCCGGCTGCAATTAATTATTTGTTGATTGGTTTCCTTTAAATCTCTGGTTGTCTGTGTTGGGAGTTGCCAGTGAAATTCTTCATGCAGACCACAGATAGGATTGTATCTGTATAGACTTAAGTTAAAGAGCTCCTTAGTTGTTTTAAGCTCACCTTGCTTAGAGTTTAATATCCCAGATCATTTATGTTCCTTCTGTGTTTGAGTGTGTATGCAAGTCTGTGTTTTCTCCAGTCTGTCCTATTTGTCTAATCTGTGTATTTAGCAGAGATCAGCCCATATCCCTTTGGTGGTAATCAGAATCCTTCTTAGGACTGATTACAGGGTTCAGGGACTGATAGGAGACAGGGTTAGGCTGGAGACTTGGACCTCTGAACCATTATCAGTACCTCCAAGGTGAGGGATTAGTTAGGACCCCAGTTTAGGGTCAGGTTAGACCCCCGGTCCTCCTCTTTCCTGTGACAGTGTATCAAGTCCTCAAGATTAACCCTGAGTTCAACGGATATCGTGTCAGGTAAATCTATTATATATTTACATGCTGATGTTGCTAATCTATATGTTGTATAGAGTGTTGTTCTTTTAAGAATAGTTTACTGACATCGTACACATATCATAAGACCGCGTGACATTATGACTGCGCTATTGAATTAGTGCCGGGTAGTAAATTCCCTAAAGGTCGCCTTTTTAACTTGTCTGTACCTGAACATGACGCTATGCGGTCTTATATCAAGGAATCATTGGAGAAGGGTCATATCAGGCCATCCTCTTCACCCTTAGGTGCCGTTTTTTTCTTTGTGGCCAAAAAAGATGGTTCATTAAGGCCGTGTATTGATTATCGTCTCTTGAACAATATTACTGTGAAATATCAATACCCGTTACCCTTGATTTCTGACCTGTTTTCCAGGGTGAAAAACGCTACTTGGTTTACCAAGCTTGACCTCAGGGGGGCGTATAACCTTATTCGCATTAAGCACGGGGATGAATGGAAGACGGCATTCAATACCCCTGAAGGGCATTTTGAGTACCTAGTGATGCCCTTTGGGCTCACTAATGCTCCTTCCGTCTTCCAGTCCTTCATGAATGACATTTTCAGGGATTTTGTGGACAAATTTCTGATTGTTTATTTGGATGATATCTTGATTTTTTCTAATGACTGGGACTCTCATGTGAAACATGTTCGAACTGTATTCCAGATTTTGAGAGAGAATGCTCTGTATGTGAAGGGATCAAAGTGTCTTTTTGGCGTACAGAGGATCTCATTTCTGGGATTCATTTTGTCCCCATCTGTTATTGAAATGGACCCGGTCAAGGTTCAGGCCATCTGTGATTGGGTCCAACCTACTTCATTAAAGGCTCTTCAGAGATTTTTGGGTTTTGCCAATTTTTATCGTAAATTTATTGGTAATTTCTCTGTTATTGTTAAACCATTAACTGATTTGACCAGAAAGGGTTCTGATGTGGTGAATTGGCCTCCTGAGGCAGTCTCTGCATTTCAGGAACTTAAGCAGAGATTCACTTCTGCTCCTGTTCTACGGCAGCCTGATGTTTCTCTGCCATTTCAGGTGGAGGTTGATGCCTCTGAAATTGGGGCAGGTGCCGTTTTGTCCCAAAAAGATCCAGAGACCTCTAAAAGTAACCCTTGTGCCTTTTTCTCTCGAAAATTTTCTCCTACTGAACGTAATTATGACGTGGGTAATCGGGAGTTATTGGCCATGAAGTGGGCTTTTGAAGAGTGGAGACATTGGCTGGAGGGAGCCAAACATCAGGTGGTGGTCCTTACGGACCATAAGAATCTGGTCTATCTGGAATCTGCCAAGCGACTCAATCCTAGACAGGCCAGGTGGGCCTTGTTTTTCACACGTTTTAATTTTGTGGTTTCCTTTCTTCCTGGCACTAAGAATGTTAAGGCGGATGCCCTCTCGAGGAGTTTCCTTGCGGACTCTCCTGAGTTATCTGATCCTTCTGTTATTTTTGAAAGAGGGTGTAGTTCTTTCCGCCATCTCGCCCAATTTGAGACTTGCTCTGGAGGGGTGTCAGGAGGATAGGCCCGAGCGCTGCCCTGTTGGAAAATTGTTTGTCCCGGACCAATGGAAAAAGAGTGTGATGTCTGAGATTCATTGTTCTGCATTGGCTGGGCATCCCGGAATTTTTGGTACCAGAGACTTGGTTAGTCGGTCCTTTTGGTGGCCTACCTTGTCTCGTGATGTCAGGGAATTTGTGCAGTCCTGCGGGACTTGCTCTCGCTCCAAGCCTTGCTCTCGCTCTAGTGGTTTGTTGATGCCATTGCCTGTGCCCAAGAGACCATGGACCCATATCTCTATGGATTTCATTTCCGACCTTCCTGTTTCTCAGAGAATGACCACCATCTGGGTAATTTGTGATAGGTTTTCCAAAATGATACATCTTGTGCCATTACCTAAGCTGCTTTCCTCCTCTGAATTGGTGCCGTTGTTCCTTCAGCATGTGGTTCGTTTACACGGCATTCCTGAGAACATTGTGTCTGACAGAGGAGTCCAGTTTGTTTCCAGATTTTGGAGGACTTTTTGTTCTAAACTGGGTGTTCAATTGTCTTTCTCCTCGGCATTTCATCCTCAGACCAATGGTCAAACTGAGAGAACAAACCAGACATTGGAGACTTATCTAAGATGCTTTGTGTCTGCTGATCAGGATGACTGGGTCTCTTTTTTGCCTTTGGCTGAGTTTGCTCTTAATAATAGGGCTAGCTCTGCCACTTTGATGTCTCCGTTTTTCTATAATTCTGGGTTTCACCCTCGATTTTCTTCAGGACAGACGGAGGCTTCTGTCTGTCCAGGTGTTGACTCTGTTGTGGAGCGTATGCAACAGATTTGGGACCAGGTAGTGGAGAGGTTGTCCCTCTCTCAGGAGAAGGCCCAGCGGTTTGCTAACCGGCATAGGACTGATGGTCCTCGGTTTAAAGTGGGGGACTTGGTCTGGTTGTCCTCAAAGAATATTCCTATGAGAGTAGCATCTCCTAAATTTAAGCCTAGGTTCATTGGACCTTATAAGATCATGGAGATTATTAATCCTGTTTCTTTTCGTTTGCTTCTTCCAGGGACATTTAAGATCCATAACGTGTTCCACAAGTCCTTGTTGAAGAGGTTTGTTGAGCCAGTGGTTCCTGCTGCTGTGCCTCCTGACCCTGTTTTGGTTGAGGGCAATCTGGAGTATGTGGTTGAGAAAATATTAGATTCTCGTTTTTCTAGACGGAAACTCCAGTATTTGGTTAAATGGAGAGGTTATGGTCAGGAAGACAATTCTTGAGTGTTTGCTTCGGACATCCATGCTAGGAGACTCATCCGTGCGTATCATAGAACTCATCCTGACCGACCTGGTTGCTCAAATGAGGGTTCGGTGACCCCTCCTCAAGGGGGGGGGTACTGTTGTGAATGGGTTTGAGATGAGTTCTGAGCAGAGGCTTCCTCTGGTGGTTACAAGCGGTGCTGGTCTGTCCAGTGAAGATTGTGAGGACTGGGAATCAGGTGTTACTGACTGGTCTTATATAAGGGAGTCACCTTCCCATCAGGGTTGCCGGTGATCAATTGTTCTGGTCTGAATCCTTCATTCCTGTTTCCCTTGTAGCCTGCTGTGTTGTGTCTGCATCTCCTGCTAACAGATAATACATTTTCTTCTTTTTGTTTTTGTGCTATATTTTTGCATTTTGTCCTGCACTTCTGTGGGGGCCTTCAGGGTCCCCTCCGGGGGCTTTTGCCCTCCCAGTTTAGTTCAGCCACTGATGTTTGTACTTTTGCTTTTTCCAGTTTTTTCAGTGGCTGCTGTTTTGATTTTGTTACACCAGAGAACTAATTTAGGTGGAAGAGGTCGTGTGATCTCAGGTATTTTTGAAATTAGTAGAGTTGGTGCTTTTCAGGGTTTTCTGGGATTGCAGTAAGTACCCTTCCTATCCTTTTCTATTTAGATAGTTTGGGCCCCAGCGTTTGCTCATACTATTTTCTTTCTGTGTCAGTATTTCATCTTGTCTAACAGCCATTACATGTTTGGGGGCTTTCTATTATCTTTGGGGTTCTGCTCCGGGGCAGATAGCTTTCCTATTTCTATCTTTAGGTGTAGTTAGTTTCTCAGGCTGTGACGAGGCGTCTAGGACCAACGTAGGAACGCTCCACGGCTGCCTCTAGTTGTGGTGGTTAGTCAGGGTACTGCAATCTCATAGATTCCAACTGCTCTGGTGTATTGCCTTTTTTACCTGCACTCCTCAGCTACCGAAACATAACAGTAATCCCCCTAGATTATCCAGAAACAGAATAGTAACAAAAAAATATAACAAAAAATATGTATATAAAGATAAGTGTATAAGCTAGGAGAAGTGGGTATGACCTGTCATCCAGGAAGATGCATTAGGAGAAAAAGAATGTTGTTGTGAACGTTTTATTATGTGTTTTTCAATAAAATTTATAATATTTTTTCAATAATTTTTTGTGTGATCTATTTTGGGCTACATGCTCTGATATCCTTGTGAGTTTATGATTATGTAGGGAGTTGCCTTGTTCCTATTTTTGGAACCATGTGTATTTATGTCACCCATGGTTTTGGTTTAAGTAAGCCCCCTCATATAGTAATATGTAGCCCCCAGAATATAATGTAGTCCCCTGAGAGAATAATGCAGCTCCACCACAGAATATAATGCAGCCCCCATAGAGTATACTGTAGCCCCCTCATATAGTAATATGTAGCCCCAGAATATAATGTAGTCCTCTGAGAATAATGCAGCCCCACCATACAATATAATGCAGACCCCCCATTTAGTATACTGTAGTCCACTCATATAGTATGATGCAGCCCCCCAGAATATAATGTAGTCCCCTGACAATAATGCAGTCCCCCCACAGAATATAATGTAGCCCCCTCATAAAGTATAATGCAGACCCTCTCCACCCCCATCATTGTCCTCATCACCACCTCCATCATTGCCTTCTTCCTCACCACCCCTATCATTCTCCCCCACCACCATCATTGTCCATTTCATCACCTCCATCATCACCTCTATCATTGCCTCCCCCACTACCATCTTTGCCCATTTCATCACCTCCAACATTGCCTCCCCTCACCACTATCATTGCCCATCACCTTCATCATAGCCTCCCCCACCATCATAGCCCATCACCTCCATCACTGCCTCCCCACCACCATCATTGCTCATCACCTCCATCATTGCCTCCCCCCACCGCCATCATTGCCCATCACCTCCATCATTGCCTCCGCCCTCCCCCCATTATCATTGTCCTTCCCCACCTCCATCATTGCCTCCACCCTCCCCCACCAATATCATTGTCCTTCCCCACCACCCCTCTCTCACACACACACACACACACACAAAGCACTGCATCACTCTCTCACACTCACACACAATGCACTGCACCACATACACACACAGGCACACAGACACACAGCAAAGCTCACCTCCCCTCAGCAGCAGCACATCGCGGCACCCGCTTCCTCGCCGGCAGCTTTCTGTCTGACACAGCGCGCTGGATTATGACGTCTTCCAGCTGGGCTGTCTCAGACAGGATGAGCCGGGCAAGAAGCAGGGCGCCAGGATGTGCTGCACTGTGTGTCTGTGTGCCTGCATGTGTGTATATGGTGCGGTGCTTTGTGTGCGTGGTGCAGTGGTAGGGCCATACGTGCTGGCAGTGTTAGCTGCAGCCTGCGGCTAACACTGCCCGCTATTAAAGAGAAATAGTATTCATGCCTCTCCACACCCATGAGTGTGGGGAAGCGTGAATATTAATTTCTCTTTAGCAGCGGGGACAGGATCCTTTTTCCAGCTGCTGCTATGCTAGCACAGGGCGGGCCCCCATGACTCAGGGGCCCCATAGCCACTGGGTGGGGGCCCCTGGAGCAGTGGGGGCCCTAGGCAGCTGCTGGTCAGTATGCCAGCAGGTGTCAGTGCCTGGGCCCACCGGAGAATCCTCCGGTTCTCCGGTGGGCCAGTCCGAGCCTGATTGCATCCCCTATAAGCCTAGAGTCAAAATACTACAAATACATGCCAGGTAATAAGGCCAATGCACTGGTCAAGCTTCAAGGTCCCAGATGTTCCTACAATGTTACAGTAGCACCAGGGATTGCCTATGCTGCTGCTAAGATGCCACTTGCTATAGATATTGTTATGTGCCATGGAACACTACAAAACTTAAATGTTCACACGTTGCATTTTTGCCACAGAAAAAAACGCGGCTTTTCATAGTACCAGCAAAATTAATGCGATTTCTCAAAGGGGAAACACAGTGGCTCAGTGGTTAGCACTGTTGCGTTGCAGTGCTGGGGTCCTGGGTTCAAATCCCACCAAAGACAACATCTGCAAGGAGATTGTATGTTCTCCCCGTGTTTGCTCGGGTTTTCCCTTGGTTCTCCCGGTTTCCTCCCAAAGACATACTGACAGGGAAATGTAGATTGTGAGCCCCAATGGGGACAGCGATGATGATAATAGTGCTATATAAGCAATGCATAATACAGTAAATCTCATGCACATACTGATATTTTTTTCTTGCAGATTTGAGCCTTCAAACCTTTTTCAAATCTGCAGGATATCAATTCAATTCTTTCTACAGTTTTGCAGCATTTTCACCCATTTAAATGAATGCATTAGCTGATTACTGGGGGGTTACATTATCAAAAAGGGTTGTCATGATGGAAAAAAAACATCAATTTGCATTCTGGGACATTGTACAGAGACATATAGTGCCTGATTCCTCACTTTTCATTTTTGATCTTGTGGTATTTGCTGATATTTTTTGTGCCAATATCTTCATAAATTTGCTCAAAATAATAAATGTTCTTGATTGCAATCTTTAGGGCTCATACTCACATGCGTGGAAATCATCCGATGCTCGCATGTGACATCCCAGCTCTGGCGCCGGCACTCGGGAGTGGAGCGAGCGGCTGCATAGAAATACATGCAGCCGCACACTCCACTCCCGAGTGACGGCGCCAGAGCTGGGATGTCACATGCGAGCATCGGACTCTTTCCACGCATGTGAGTATGAGCCCTTAATCTGTTTTCTGACCTTTATAAGACAAAAAGTTCAATTTTCCACTAAAATATTTCAAAAATTGCACCAAAGTTTAAGATGTACATAAAATCACATTTTGTCTCTTGCCTCTCCCCCACCCCCACCCTCAATTAATTATCATTTGCTGTCAGGGTCAGCTCCAGGTTTTCGTGGGCCCCGGGCGAAAGAGTCTCAGTGGGCCCCTTTAACACATACCACAATTCATGATGCACAAATACGGCAGAGAAATATAGGTATAGTCAGGGGTGAACCTAGCCTCTCTGCTGCCTGAGGCGAACTGAAAAACGGCGCCCCCTCCATTGTAAAATCAGTACAAATAAATCTGGTTTACTCTTACTAGCCTAACCTGACGCTCATGTGAAATACATACACTTTTAAATAGGAATATGTTTGAAACATCGATTTTTATATTTGTTAAAGTTCTGTATAAGTAGTAGAAAATAAAGGATATTAAGAATACTACTCACTGTATGGTTCAGTTTCAGAAATCAACAGCTGGGCCTTAATCAAAATCGTTCAACAAACCCTCTTGCCACGTAGAACTTCAAGGTCTTGGACAATAGAAAAAATATACAAAAGATATAAATGAATACACCAATAAAAACCAGTGCTGCGCATATTATAAGAGCATACTGTACATCATCCTAAGTCTTAAAGACTCTAAAGGGTATGCCACACTAAACAGCGTCGCTAACGAGATCGCTAAAATACGTCACTATTTAGCGATCTCGTTCGTGACGCTAACGTGTGTGGCATGTAGCAACTATGTGGCCCCTGCTGTGATCTTGCTGATCGTTCACTAGAGTTCTGGACCGTATTTAGATCGTTGGCGTCCCGCTGGTGAGCCTATATCGCTGTCTGGCACCTTTTGTGAGCGATGTGCGCTGTTTTTTACATCGCAATGACCGTTAAAGTCGTTAATGAGATCGCTAACCGCTTATGCGTCGTTAACGAGATCACTAAGTGTGGCAGCTACTAGCGACATTAAAACGATCACAAAAACGATCTCATTAGCTTGCGTCGTTATTGAGATCGCTAACGAGATCACTAAGTGTGGCAGTACCTTTATGTCCACTCTTAAACAGCCTCTCCATTGTAGACAATCCATACTTGTGTTAGAAGTAAATTAAAGCGTCCTCCTTCCTTAATGAGTAAAAGTCCTTTTAAATGGGCAGATTTATCCAGTGAATCACATCAGTGGATTTATCTGCCCGTGCTGCCCTTACCACTACCTGCCTCTGAGCCACGGATTTATCAGCTGGATAAATCTTTGGTAGGAGCGTGGAATCCTTCGTAGGGGCGAGCATGAGATCCTCACTGTTGTGAAGGATTCCACGCTCCTCTTACCTGGCTTCAGCATCCGGATTCCACACCACTCCGATGGATGTTCACAACCTTCCGCTGGATTCTATGCTCCTCCACTGTGCACAGTAGAGGGGTGTGAAATCCAGGAGCAGAATCAAGGTAAGCCCACCTTTATCTGCTGCCGGATGAAAGATCACCGTTTACATGGCGAAGGTTTATCCGGTGGCGGATACATTTTTCAACTTGCAAAGATCAAGGGATCAGCAGATAAATACGTGATCTCTTGATCTTTGGTAGTTTTCAAATGGGCATATCTCTACCAGATTTATCCTTCATAGGATAAATCTGCTGGATAAAAATGCCCATGTAAAAGGACTTTTACGATATATGAGGCCCTGTAGTGCACAGTGATGATACATGAGGCCCTATAGTGCACAGTGATGATACATGAGGCCCTATAATGCACAGTGATGATACATGAGGCCCTATAGTGCACTGATGATATATGAGGCCCTGTAGTGCACAGTGATGATACATGAGGCCCTATAATGCACAGTGATGATACATGAGGCCCTATAGTGCACAGTGACGATACATGAGGCCCTATAGTACACAGTGACGATACATAAGGCCCTATAGTGCACAGTGACAATACATGAGGCCCTATAGTGCACAGTGATGATACATGAGGCCCTATAGTGCACAGTGATGATACATGAGGTCCTATAATGCACAGTGATGATACATGAGGCCCTATAGTGCACTGATGATATATGAGGCCCTGTAGTGCACAGTGATGATACATGAGGCCCTTTAGTGCACAGTGATGATACATGAGGCCCTATAATGCACAGTGATGATACATGAGGCCCTATAGTGCACAGTGATGATACATGAGGTCCTATAATGCACAGTGATGATACATGAGGCCCTATAGTGCACTGATGATATATGAGGCCCTGTAGTGCACAGTGATGATACATGAGGCCCTTTAGTGCACAGTGATGATACTTGAGGCCCTATAATGCACAGTGATGATACATGAGGCCCTATAATGCACAGTGATGATACATGAGGCCCTTTAGTGCAGTGATGATACATGAGGCCCTATAGTGCACAGTGATGATACATGAGGCCCTATAGTGCACAGTGACAATACATGAGGCCCTATAGTGCATTTGATTTGAATAGGGGGGAAAATGTGCAGTAGCTGGCGATAGGAGACAGAGCAGCTCTGTAAGGCAGCAGTTCCAGCTGGCACCAAGAACAGCTGACTGGCAGGGGTGCTAGGTGTCGCACCCCACTGATCAGACATTGCTGACCTATTCTAAGGTTAGCCAGTGTTAGTGATTTATCTGCATCTGGATTTTTTCTGCAAACGCATGGAACTGCATCCTGATCAGGATTTGGTTGGAAATGTGAAATTCTGACTTCTGGGGTAGAGGAGAGAGAGGAGAGGAGAGGGGAGGAGAGAGGGGAGAAAGACTGGTAAAAGTGAAAGAAAAAAAAATGTTGCTCCGAGCCTGTGCAGTATGAAATCTTCCTGCAGATTGGACGCAGCATCCTGATTCGGGTGCGTCTACATTGACAATCATATGTTTTTGGACGCGCTGCCACGTATCAGGATGTCTGCAGATTTTTTTAACACCCAAAATTCGCAACAAGCTGTGTTTGGGGAGCACATGAAAAATCCTGATGCAGACGCAGGTCCATGCATAAACGGTGTTAAGTATAGGGATGCAATCTGGATCAGGATTGCTACGCATCACCACGCACCGTACCAAAACGCTAGTGTGAAAGCAGACCCACTCATACAGCCCCTCACCAGGTGCCCCCATGTCATATACAGTCATGGCCAAAAGTTTTGAGAATGATACAAATATTATATTTTCACATGATCTGCTGCCCTCTGGTTTTTATGTGTGTTTGACAGATGTTTTTACCACAGACAGAAATATAATAATTGCAAACATATGTGTAACAAAAGCTTATATTGACAGTTAGAATGAGTTAATGCAGCAAGTCAATATTTGCAGTGTTGACCCTTCTTCTTCAGGACCTCTGCAATTCTCCCTGGCATGCTCTCAATCAACTTCTGGACCAAATCCTGACTGATAGCAGTCCATTCTTGCACAATCAATGCTTTCATTTTGTCAGAATTTTTAGGTTTTTGTTTGTCCACCCGTCTCTTGATGATTGTCCACAGGTTCTCAATGGGATTAAGATCTGGGGAGTTTCCAGGCCATGGACCCAAAATCTCTATGTTTTGTTCCCTGAGCCATTTAGTTATCACCTTTGCTTTATGGCAAGGTGCTCCATCATGCTGGAAAAGGCATTGTTGATCGCCAAACTGCTCTTGGAGGGTTGGGAGAAGTTGCTCTTGGAGGATATTCTGGTACCATTCTTTATTCATGGCTGTGTTTTTAGGCAAGACTGTGAGAGAGCCGATTCCCTTGGCTGAGAAGCAACCCCACACATGAATGGTTTCAGGATGCTTAACAGTTGTCATGAGACAAGACTGGTGGTAGCGCTCACCTTGTCTTCTCCGAATGAGGCGTTTTCCTGATGTCCCAAACAATCGAAAAGGGGATTCATCGGAGAAAATAACTTTACCCCAGTCCTCAGCAGTCCACTGCCTGTACCTTTTGCAGAATATCAGTCTGTCCATGATGTTTTTTCTGGAGAGAAGTGGCTTCTTTGCTGCCCTCCTTTAGACCAGGCCTTGCTCCAAGAGTCTCCGCCTCACAGTGCGTGCAGATGCACTCACACCTGCCTGCTGCCATTCCTGAGCAAGCTCTGCACTGCTGGTAGCCCGATCCCGCAGCTGAAACACTTTTAAGAGACGGTCCTGGCGCTTGCTGGTCTTTCTTGGGCGCCCTGAAGCCTTTTTGGCAACAATGGAACCTCTCTCCTTGAAGTTCTTGATGATGCGATAGATTGTTGACTGAGGTGCAATCTTTCTAGCTGCGATACTCTTCCCTGTTAGGCCATTTTTGTGCATTGCAATGATGACTGCACGTGTTTCTTTAAAGATAACCATGGTTAACAGAAGAGAAACAATGATGCCAAGCACCAGCCTCCTTTTAAAGTGTCCAGTGGTGTCATTCTTACTTAATCATGACAGATTGATCTCCAGCCATGTCCTCATCAACACCCACACCTGTGTTAATGGAGCAATCACTGAAAAGAGGTTAGCTGGTCCTTTTAAGGCAGGGCTGCAATGATGTTGAAATGTGTTTTGGGGGATAAAGTTAATTTTCTAGCCAAATATTGACTTTGCAAGTAATTGCTGTTAAGCTGATCACTCTTTATAACATTCTGGAGTATATGCAAATTGCCATTAGAAAAAGTGAAGCAGTAGACTTTGTAAAAATTAATATTTGTGTCATTCTCAAAACTTTTGGCCATGACTGTACATGCTCCCATTGCATTTTATTAACATTACCACACTGTAACATGGGGCACAAGCTCCTCTAGTGAGGCGGAGAGATCCCTGTATGGCAGCACAGCAGAGTCTACATTATGTCTACATACTGCTCCCATACAGCTTCATCACGTCCCATACAGCACATCCCTCGCTTCTGAGCATGCTCAGTCCGCAGAACGGATCCCTGCACGCGAAAGCACCCGGATCCGTGTTGTCCTGGATCCGTGCTCCATAGAGCTCCATTGTAATTCCAGACGTGTAGCCGTGGATCCGTGCGTCTCCCGGGGCCTGAGTGTTTTTCAGACGACACAAAACTGCAACAAGTTGGGTTTTTGTGCGTCTGATAAAATATGCAGACACATGGATCCGTGGGAAAACGGTGACAACTGGATGCACACGCAAGTCCCATCCGTCACCACTGAAAGTCAATGGAGACGAAAACGGATCAGTGTGTCTGCATAGTTTATCAGACACACAAAAACGCAACTTGTTGCAGTTTCGTGGTGCCTGAAAAACAATACAGGACATGGATTTGCTGTGTCTGAGAGACGAGTCCCTGGCCAGCAGTATGTGTACCAAGGAAGGACAGGAGAGGGGAACCGCCGCTGCGCGTCACAGAAGGCTAAGGAGAGTCGGCACCACGTGTTCTCAGTGCCGCTCTGCCGCCCCTAGCTTCAGTGAGGAGCCGCCGCCTGAGGCAGAAGGCTCAAGTCGCCTCATGATAGCTGCGCCCCTGGGTATAGTACAATGTCAAACATTTCACTTAATAATAATCTTTATTTTTATATAGCGCTAACATATTCCGCAGCGCTTTACAGTTTGCACACATTATCATCACTGTCCCCAATGGGGCTCACAATCTAAATTCCCTATCAGTAGGTCTTTGGAATGTGGGGGGAAACCGGAGTACCCGGAGGAAACCCACGCAAACACGGAGAGAACATACAAACTCCTTGCAGATGTTGTCCTTGGTGGGATTCGAACCCAGGACTCCAGCGCTGCAGTGCTATCCACTGAGCCACTGGGCACTTCTTATATTACATGAGTGATATCTATTGTAAATTGTACAATAGGTCAGAAACCGGACAGTATAGTCCTCCATACAGTATTCTGGGCACCATATAGTGCGCCATACAGAATGGGCTCCATATAATGCTCCATACAGAATAATAAGCCCCATATATTTCTCCATACAGTATTATGGGCACCACATTGTGCTCCATACAGAATAATGAGCCCCAAATATTGTTCCATACAGTATTATGGGCACCACATAGTGCTCCATACAGTATAATGAGCCCCATATATTGCTCCATACAGTATAATGAGCTCCATATATTGCTTCATACACAATTATGGGCACCACATAGTGCTCCATACAGTATAATGAGCCCCATATATTGCTCCATACAGAATGAGCCCCATATATTGTTCCACACAGTATTATGTGCACCACATAGTGCTCCATACAGAATAATGAGCCCCGTATATTCTCTATACAGAATAATGAACCCATATAATGCTCCATACAGTATAATGAGCCCCATATAATGCTCCATTCCTGCCACATTCCAACTAGACGTAAGTGGCGTCACTCAATGCAAGTGAATTGGTTGAGGCCTAACACATCTAGTTGGGATAGTTGGGACGTGACCACATGTATGTAAATCACATACTTGTGGTTCACGTGATCCCCCACTCTCAACTGCAACACCGTAGAATCCTGACAGTGTGCAGGGTGCTCGCTGTGAGGATTCAGAAGTCACATAGACTGACTGCAGACTTTCATCCTCAATCTGCACAACCCATTTAAGCATGGTGACAAATTGATGTAATTGATGACATATTCGCAGAAGAAAGCATCCTCTATATCACTCCCCCTAAGGCGTCTGTCACATTATAAAGCCTCTGTATGGGCCCTGTATAATGGCACACGCACTCACTTTGCAAGGCTTTGCATTTTTCTAAGGGAAAATCTGTATGTCTCAGTGTACGGCGGAGGGTATAATATGGATTCAAGAAGGCGATAGGTATTGTATAGTGTAGATCTGTAATACTGAGGCCTTAAGTACTCCAAATATGAACATTTCAAGGGGAGCATCACTTGCGAGGTCATCAGTTTCTGAAGGCTGCATACCAAATTAGAAAACATGGTATTTTTATGCTGCACATCAGCCCGATTCTACGTGCTACCCCCTTTCATCTCTCTTTACAATGTACTAGACATTCCCTGATGTCACCAGAATAAGAAGCTTTTCCCAGCAGGCTCGAACGCCTTCAGATGCATCATGAGCAGGACATCAATGTGAATCACTGTTAGTGAACCACAACTCGTGCTGCGGCTGAGTCAACCAATCAGATCCTTATTATCGTATTAGTCTATTTACCCTATGATTAAATCCTTTAATCTGTGGCATTTACGATATGTGTAAGTGATGAGCAACATTAATTAACAAATTAAGTCAGTATAATGTAATTATGGGTGCACAGCACCCATTTCAGGACAGGGTGTCGAAATAGTCAAGACAAGCACCCAAAAAATGTCTAATCACAGATGTAATTACCGTAGCTTTCATGTGGAAAAAGAAATGCATTCGACTTCTGAATTCAAACATAAGGGACAGTCAGAGATTTCTACAACAAATCTGCCATGTGTGAACAAACCCATACTCTTGGGTCTCATACTGCCATATTATTGCTACCTTCAAATGTGTCCAGTCTACGACTTGTCTTAATACCAATTTAATACGATCTTGTCCCATTCAGTTAAAAAAATATGTACTTTTTTCTATTGTTATTTATATTTTTTCATGGCGGGCCTATGATGATAGGTGATGGATGGCATTCATCAGAGACAGACATCCAGTAAAAAAAAAATCACTAAGTTAAACATATGCTTCTTTCTTTAAAAACAAAATTAATTACTCTTCTTTGAATTATCTTCTAGATATTGCAAATTTTTGCAAAATACTTCATTACCTTATTTTGCTTTCCTCTTTGCTAAAAGCTTTGCTATTTCAATCCCATTTCATGCTCCTTTAGAAGATGCTTTCGTTTGTTGCTCCGCAAGATCCGTACATTGTTTTCAAATACTCAACATATGGGACTTTCCATGTCGGAGCATCTCTGCATTCTCCTTCTCAGACAGGGAAAGTCCCATTATTATGAAATTATTTATGGATTTTGCCAAGCAACAATTGAAAGGAGCTTCTAAAGGGGCTTGAATTGAGCACTGAAACAAAACTTCAGCCTAGTGCTTAGGAGAGAAGAAAGTAAAATAAGGGAATGAAGTATATTACAAAAATTCATAACTGTGCAGTGGCTGGAGGATGACTGAATAAAAAAAAAAGTTTAGCTACTCGTATTTTCACAGCATAAACAATTGCCTTCAGATACGAGATGTGCAGCATCTGAAACAACAGATAACTGGAAGTCTGTGCTAGCATTTCTTCTGCGGTGTTGATATCAGTGTGTCAAGAGTGGGAGAAGAGGGTTGCATTGACAATCCAACACAATGGGCAGCACTTTGAACACATTTTATAAGTGATCATAAACTTGTAAATAACTCATGAAAGAATAAAGTTGCGTTAAAACCAAGCACACTATTGTTTTTCTTGTGAAAGTGTCAATAAGTTTGATGTGTCATATGACCCTCTTCCCATTGGAAAAAATAAAGTTGGATCCAAAATGGTGACTTCAAAATGGCCGCCATGATCACCACCCAACTTGAAAAGTTTTCCCTCTACCATACACTAATGTGCCACAAACAGGAAGTTGATATCACCAACCTATACATTTTATTTAGGTATATCCATATAAATGGCCCACCTTGTATATTCAGTATACTGTATATATATATATATATATTATATATATATATTGTAAGCTTTTCAGGGGATATAGCTCTGGGATCGCCGTCCGGGTAGACGGAGTGGCACGGAAACAGTTCATTCACAGACAGCAGTTCTGGTAAAAACTGGCCGCAACCAGTTTTATTAAAGTCTACAGCAAACAGAACATAATCAAAACCAAATCATAAACATAAGACCTGGGCTTGTCCAGCCACTTACTACACTTAGATAGATTTCCCTATCTATCTGGGACCAGACTCTAACAGCCTGGGCCAAAACAACACATATATTCAGCATTTACCAGCATGGAGTTTCAGAGAGTCTCCTCCTTGTGTCTGAAGGCACCTTCAACGTCCAGACTTGAGAGAACTCCCCTCCTATTCAGCAGCTATCCGCATGGATTCTCACAGAGACTACTCCTGTGTCCGGGGTACATCGAGCACCCAGACTGAGACAGCTCATACTCCTGGAGACTCCTTCTTGTGCCTGGACTCCTTGTCCAGACTAAGCGAGCTCTCTGTCTGTGTTCGCAGACACCTACTTCTGGTCTCCTAATTAACAGCTGAGTGGTTTCAGGCCTGAGCTGCAAGTGTGTACTGAATGTAAGGTGTAGTGACCTTTCTCTACCACTAGGTTTACAAAGCCATACATTTCCCTTATACCAGTCAGCAAAGTATCTAGGTGAAATGTACACCCCATTCAACACACATACTCTCACTGTCTCACATATCCCCCCCCCTCTTCTCCAGACCGGAGGGCTGGTCATCCAGACCGGAGGGCTGGTCAACAATCCAAAAGAGATAGTGAACTCTGGACCAGTCATGGCCTTCATCAGCTTCATCTTCACTACTGTCATCTGTATCTTCACCTGAGCCATAGCCAACATCAGCTTTCTCTTCATCTGAAGCATCCGCACTACCCTGTACCCTCCCAGGCCTATGCTCTCTGCGGGCCTCGGGTATCCTGCACGGTTTCATCTTGACCTTAGGGCCGGGCTCAGTTTCGATATAGTGCCTGGCCAGAGAAGTACGACCCGGCACATCAGAACACTTCTGCTGACTCTTCCTCAGAAACTCACGTACCTCCTGTCCTTGGTGCACTGACCATTTGTCACCAACTATCACAGAAGGTATAGGGGGTTTTTCACTTTTCTCTAGTTCCCCTTGAACCCTCTTTAGCACATCTATTTTCTTGAATATCGGTTGACTCATAAAGTCTATTTCACAGACCTTAAGCTCCTCTGCCATGGTCTCTGACCATTTTAAGCTACACTGTTCAAATGATTGGGATTGTAGAAGGAGCTGATCGTTTTTCTTTTGCAGTACACATAATTCATCCGCTAAGTCTCCAGCTGAATTGTAATGTTCTACCGTGACAACAGCATTCTTATATAGAGCCTTAGACTTATTGAGCAGCATTTGCTCTTGCAATGAAGAGATTCCCTGTATCCTTCCTTTTACTTCATTGACCTTCTCACGAAGATGCTAATGGCTTTCATCACACTCCTTCATCACAGTTTGGAGTTTTTTCTGAGAAGTCATCAATTCATCTGGTACCTGTTGGACGTCTTTTATGTCTTCGGCCCCTTCTTCAGGCTCTTCTGGTAGAACATGCTCAGAAGCCCTACCGTCAGTCTTACATTCTACCTCTTCAGTCACATCATTATGGTCTCCAATATTTCCGTTTATTCCGGCTTTCAAGTTCTCCTTGATAGCTGCATCTGTATACTCAGAACCCGCCGGATTCTTCTCTTCCACC
Organism: Oophaga sylvatica; assembly: GCA_033576555.1. Lineage (NCBI taxonomy): Eukaryota > Metazoa > Chordata > Amphibia > Anura > Dendrobatidae > Oophaga > Oophaga sylvatica. The sequence goes on along the minus strand of JARQOD010000009.1, from coordinate 21,395,430 downwards.
ACGTTCTGCATCCCATCTGAGCTCCCGTGTGTCTGCAGCGGCAACGGAGTGACACATCGCTTTTCCCATTTGTTGGGACATGGCTCCGATGTAGACTCCATGAAAGTGCGCTTGAGCTCATCAATGCCAGCCTGATGTCTCAAAATCTCATCTTGTGTTTTATCCAGATCCTTGGTGTCACTCGGGAACACCGCTGGGGCTCCGGGCTCCGAACTTCCAGCCTGAGCTTCACGAGTTGCAGCTACTGATCCGAACCGTAACCCGTCCACGCCGCTGTCTTCGGCAGAAACAGATTCCTGGACAGAGTCAGTCCCCATATCTTCAGTCTTGTTCCTCACAGCTTCACTTGAGACCTCAGCTTCTGATGAGGCATCTGGCTTGGTGACTACCACTTCTATGGCTCCTTCCACCTCTGCAGCATCTCCCTCAGAGTCCCTGGCATGATGCAGATCCACACCACACGTCGACAACTTCCCACTTCCAACAGCCTCCACTTGTGCTGTGTTCAGTCTCAGAGTCCTGCCTTCAAAGCTCAGCTCTCCTCCTTTCACCTTAGTCTTCGCCAGGGAACCGGCCAACTGTAAAACATCTTCAGATGCCATCTTCTGTCCGGCTGTAAGATCAGCATCAGCCTTCCTCTCAGGACTCTCAACCTCCTCTGCTACCATGCCTTCCTCATTTGCACTGGTTGCTTGATTGTCATCAGATGATTCACTATCACTACCACTATCCCTGTCTGACCCCTTTTTCTCAGCCACATCTGGCTCACTTTCAGGGTTATACACTTCATTTTCATTCACATCCTGCTCACTGTCAGGGTTATACAATTCATTCTCTTTCACATCCTGCTCACTTTCAGGGTTATACACTTCATTTTCATTCACATCCTGCTCACTGTCAGGGTTATACAATTCATTCTCATTCACATCTTGATCTGGAACCTTAGTTAACATGTCATCCACAACATTAACTTCACCATCTGGTCCCTGGTTTCCCTCAGGTGGTCCCTCAAGTATGTGACTATGTGACAACCCCAGCACTATACTTCCATATAGCTCAGGTACTAGGAGCTGGCTCACGACCTCTCCCTGGACTTCAGTGTCCCTATACAACAGGTGAGTTTTATGGCAACATGAGGAAACCTCTCCTCAGAGCCAGGCTCTTGGGAAACCTCATTTAGAACATTTATATTTTCCTGGGCCGTTTTAAGAGAGGGGTCTCGCCACTGCTCACTCTCAAAATTGGCACAGGACACAGGTAAGTCAGGGACACTCGGTTCACGAGAACCACCATCCTCGTCTCCCAACATCACCTGCAAAGGAATTTCATCACTATCACAGTCATCATTATTATCAATATCATTATCATGATTATGATCAGTATCATCATCACTATCATGATCATCATCATTATCATTATCAGCATCAGCATCATTATCATGGTCATCATCATTATCATGATCATCATCATCATTATCATTATCATCATCATCATCATGATTATCACATAAGCCCAACGGCCCACTAGCATTGCGTTCCGCCCCTCGGGACTGCGCACCCCCAATAGGAGCTTCATCACACTGTCATCAGAAACATTTTTCCCCCAGAGATCCTTAGACCGGGGAAAGTCATTACCCAATATGACGGGGGGCACCAGGTTCTTCACTACCCCCACTTCACATGAAACCTCCCCGCGTTTGGGGATCAAGTCCACGACAGTCTCTGGGTAGACTTTGGTGTCTCCATGGACGCACACCACACTCAGGTGTTTATCAGGGATAAAGTCCCTATCAATCAGGCTGTCCCATACGGAAGTCACTGGACTCTCTGAGTCCAAGAGGGCCTGTGCTGGGCAGTCATTTACAACCACCGGGACCCCTGTGGTCCAGTCTCTTCGGCTGAGGTGGACACACACACAGGCTCTGCGCAGGGAGAGAGGGATCCGCCAACATCACAACACATAGGCTCCCCCTCTATTGGACAGTTGGCTGCAATTTCACGACATCTCCAACACTGTCCATCACACTCTCCCACCCACACAACCCCAACAGCTGGAACGCTCTTACCGGGAGAGTTCGGCGTCCAGGAACTCTGAAGTGACGACCTCTCAGACGGCTGGTCACGGAGGCAGTCTTTGGTGGTGAAGGCCCTCTCCATCAGGCTGACCAGACGATTGGCGTCCTGGTGGTCTCCTTGTCCGACCTCTGGCTGTACCTCAGGAGGACGTGCTTGGGTGTAGCGGTCCACTATCACCTTTTCAACTCCATAATCAGGTTTGCTGACTGCAGACTCCCAACTGCATCTCCAGTCATGAACTCCCCTGGCACGGGCTGTCACCGTAACACCCAGCCGGGTAAGAATCTCCGCTTTCAGCTTGGCATAGTCTTGGCTGTCCTGCTCGCTCAGGTCAGCATAGGCCCTTTGGGGTTCTCCAATCAGATAGGGTGCGACCATCATGGCCCATTCAGATAGGGGCAGATTCTCCTTCTCTGCCAGTCCCTCAAACCTAGTGAGATATACCTCCACATCGTCACGAGGTGTCATCTTTTTCAGGGACCGTCTTACCGCCTTCTTTACAGCGGACAATGCAGGTGACTTTGCAACATTACTTTGGGACTATGCGCTGCAAGTCTTTTGTAGTGCTGCAACCTGCTCAAAAAACAACCGGTTATTCTCCTGCTGCTGCTGCAGGAATTGCTGCTGGGCCTGCTGCATGCGCTGCTGGTGCTGCAGGCGCTGCCGCTCCATGCTCTGCTGCATGCTCCGCTGGGCCTGGACCAGGTACTCAACGAGCTCCTCCATACTGCCGGACTTATCTGTCTCAACCACAGCAGTCTTATGTTGCACATTAACTTGCGCCATTTGTTCAAACAGCGCCTCCATGCTGTCATCCATGCTGTCAGACTTCTCTGTCTCAACAACGGCAGTCTTCACTCAAGACATACACACTCCACAGTCTTTTCCACAGAAAATTCAGCCTTGCTGTGCAGACACTTTTTTTTTTTTTTTCTCTGCAAACTCTATTAGGGCCACTGTCTCTTTAAGACTGCTCCAACAGACGTTTCTCCTTTATTGACACACTTTTTTTTTTTTTTTCTTTGCAAAGTCTATTAGGGCTACTGTCTCTTTAAGACTGCTCCAATCAGACGTTTTTGCTGACACACTTTTTTTCTTCTCTGCTGCTGCTTCAACAGACTTCTCTCCTTTATTGCTGTCTCTAAGCCACTGTGCTGCACGCACATTCCAGCACCAATTGTAAGCTTTTCAGGGGATATAGCTCTGGGATCGCCGTCCGGGTAGACGGAGTGGCACGTAAACAGTTCATTCACAGACAGCAGTTCTGGTAAAAACTGTCCGCAACCAGTTTTATTAAAGTCTACAGCAAACAGAACATAATCAAAACCAAATCATAAACATAAGACCTGGGCTTGTCCAGCCACTTACTACACTTAGATAGATTTCCCTATCTATCTGGGACCAGACTCTAACAGCCTGGGCCAAAACAACACATATATTCAGCATTTACCAGCATGGAGTTTCAAGAGTCTCCTCCTTGTGTCTGAAGGCACCTTCAACGTCCAGACTTGAGAGAGCTCCCCTCCTATTCAGCAGCTATCCGCATGGATTCTCACAGAGACTACTCCTGTGTCCCGGGTACATCGAGCACCCAGACTGAGACAGCTCATACTCCTGGAGACTCCTTCTTGTGCCTGGACTCCTTGTCCAGACTAAGCGAGCTCTCTGTCTGTGTTCGCAGACACCTACTTCTGGTCTCCTAATTAACAGCTGAGTGGTTTCAGGCCTGAGCTGCAAGTGTGTACTGAATGTAAGGTGTAGTGACCTTTCTCTACCACTAGGTTTACAAAGCCATACATTTCCCTTATACCAGTCAGCAAAGTATCTAGGTGAAATGTACACCCCATTCAACACACATACTCTCACTGTCTCACAATATATATACTAGATGGTGGCCCAATTCTAACGCATTTTGGTATTCTAGAATAGGTATGTAGTTTATTTATGAAGATTTAAGAAATAGAGACTGCTGGGGTGTATATAGAGGCTGCTGCTGCTGGGGTGTATATAGAGGCTGCTGGGGTGTATATAGAGGCTGCTGCTGGGGTGTATATAGAGGCTTCTCGGGTGTATATAGAGGCTGCTGGGGTGTATATAGAGGCTGCTGGTGGGGTATATGTGGAGGCTGCTGCTGCTGGGTATATGTGGAGGCTGCTGCTGGGGTATATGTGGAGGCTGCTGCTGCTGGGGTATATGTGGAGGCTGCTGCTGCTGGGGTATGTGTGGAGGCTGCTGCTGGTGTATATAGAGGCTGCTGGGGTGTATATAGAGGCTGCTGGGGTGTACGTGGAGGCTGCTGCTGGGGTATATGTGGAGGCTGCTGCTGGAGTGTATGTGGAGGCTGCTGCTGCTGCTGGGGTATATGTGGAGGCTGCTGCTGGGGTATATGTGGAGGCTGTTGCTGCTTGTGGGGTGTACGTGGAGGCTGCTGCTGGGGTATATGTGGAGGCTGCTGCTGGGGTATATGTGGAGGCTGCTGCTGCTGGAGTATATGTGGAGGCTGCTGCTGGAGTATATGTGGAGGCTGCTGCTGGGGTATATGTGGAGGCTGCTGCTGCTGCTGGAGTATATGTGGAGGCTGCTGCTGGGGTATATGTGGAGGCTGCTGCTGCTGGGGTATATGTGGAGGCTGCTGCTGCTGGGGAATATAGAGGCTGCTACTGGTGGGGTTTACGTGGAGACCGCCGGTCGGGCCGCCGGTCGGGCTCCCGGCTGCGTCGCTGCTGACCTCCATGTGGCAGGAGATGACCCGCGGTTACCGTCGGGAGATCAGCGGCTAGCGCAGCTGATCTCCCAACAATAGCGGTGGCGTGCGTGGTTCAAATTCTGTGCCAATTCCGCCAATTCGCGGCCGGACTGCGCCTGTCGCTGATTGGTCGCGTCCGGCTGGGCGCGACCAATCAGTGACGCGGGATTTCCGTTACAGACAGAATTAGACGATTATATAGTAGAAATGTGTGTGTTTTAAAGAATATTTAATTTTATAACGATGTGTAAAGATGTGAAAGCTCATGTTAAAATCGCATTGCATCCGATACGCATGTCATACGGATGTTCTGTTTAAAAATCGCACAGAAAGCGCATGACCCTCGCATAGGACTCATCCATTTTTTCGGTCCAGAAATCGGACCATTTTTTTTCTCGCATATAGGTGTGAGCCCTTATACAGACACTTTCATCGCAGTAGTAAGCCACCACAACACAATGTGAACTTCACTGAAGCTTTGGGGGGATATCACAATCTTTTCCTATTCATTTACGTCTCCCCTGCTTCTGGTTCTTTAACATGTCAGCCGGTTCATAAGTACGGTAATTGCTTTTAACCCATTAGTAATAAAGACAATCCATATTTATGGTTGTGAAGGTTGGTCACAGCTTTTATTTTGAACGATTGCATCAATCTTTGTCAAAATGAATTGCGTGCTCATGAATAAATAATCAGACTCCATTTAGATTAAAGACAGGTTTGTATAAGCACCAATACTAGTCACAAAGATCCCAGAGGCCTATGTAACGATGCATTCTTTTAACCATTGGCATGCTGCACTCTGACTACATCTCCAACATGACCAAGTGTGGCATAGCTCGCCCAACAATTTAATCATAACTTACGCCAAAAAACTTGCATAAATTACACCAGCCCCTGACTGGAGTAACATTTCTGGCGAAGGTGCACAGCAGATGTGTGAAGCACCAAATTCTTTAAGAGGCACATCTATCTTAATGAATTTGACACATCTTACTCCAGCACTCAGATCATTACAGGGAATCTGTCAAGTTCTTCCTGCCCTATATGAGAGCATGAGGTAGGGCAGAAACTCTGGTTCTAGTAGTGCGTCACTTACTTTACTGCTTGTTGCAGCTTTGATTAAAAACTTTTCTCTACTGCAGATCTAGCAGTTCTCTGAATGCTGAGCTCTTTATAACCCCGCCCACATCACTGATTGGCAGCTTTTTGTGTACACTGTGCATATGCAGAAAACAGAGAAATCAGTGGTGGGGGCGGGATTAGATTACCTGGCAGTAGACCAACTAGTTGCCTAGGGGTAATCTTCTGCTAATAAGAGAGTTATTATATGAAAAGTAAAATAATACACTAAGTATCCCAGTAAGTGACACATCACTGGAATCACGGTATTTGTCTCTACATTATACTGCTCTCAGATTAGGTATCAAAAACTTGGTAACAGATTCCCTTGAAGAGTAACTAAACCTTTATAACTTTCTTTTGTACATTTTACATGCATGCAGTCACGGGGTTACCGCGACAGTGTGGAGCCAGAAGACCGCAGCGTCTGATTGCTTCTACTCCAGCACTGAAAAGAAGCACTTCTTCAGTTTAATGGTGCTTATTCCTTCTGGCAGAACAGTGGTTAATTGGCCATGTTGGAAATCTCTGTGTTCGCATCTGAGCTCAGATAGCCACTCCTTTTCCCTTTATAATCTGGGCTTAGTTGCAAACCCTTGTCAGAACTAGCATTTGCTGCATGGCAAACGGAGGGAGAGGTTTTCATATGAGGAGAGTTGGAGGAGTTTTCTGTGACTGTTGCTTGGTTTGTATCTGCGGTAATTCCTTATCTTTCTCTATTTTGGTCTGTTCCCCTACCTCCATGCCCCAATGCATTCCTCTGTTATATGTGAGTGAATATTTTGTATGCCTGGAGTTTTCTGTTTACCCTTGTTTGTGTTGCCTTGTTTGTTGGGTTGGATTACTATGCTGCACAGTAGCGCCCCCTCTTCCCCAGGGTGGGGGAAGAGAACAGATGGAGGGCTGACTCAGGAGATAAGGCAAGGGTGGAGACCCCGGCATCTTCACCTTCAGAAGTATCCTGGGGAATAGGGCGAGCTAGTGTTTTGGACAGGGAAGGAGTCCCTGGTCCCAGGTCACCCGACAGCTGTGTCGTGACACATGCTATTTTAATTTCCAGTTCTTGAGACCCTCAACAACTGTTCAAAAACTACACAGAGAGGTGTGCAGCTCAGCAGACAGGAGCTCCCAGCTCCTGTCTGAGCATGCACACAGAGCCGAGTATGGATATAAGGCCGGGATCACACATGCGAGAAACACACCTAAGTCTCGCATGTGAATTCCCAGCACTGGCGCCGGCACTCGGGAGGTAAGTGTACTGCTGCATGTATTTCTATACAGCTGCTCGCTCCGCTCCCGAGTGCCGGCGGCAGTGCCGGGAATTCACATGCGAGACTCGTCCATGTTTCTCGCATGTGTGATCCCGGCCTAATAGTAAGTGTAGGATCGGGACCGTCAACAATCTTCTTTCATTTAAAACAGAAGTAAATAATTACTCTATAAGACTTGCATACAGAAAGCCAATCTTCATGAATTCAGGCCTTAGTTTTGACCTCGACATTAACCAGATTTTTTGTAAGTATTTTCCTGTTTGAAGGATCAAATAGGGGAATGGCCTGATCTGCAGTAGCCCCAAGTTCTAATATCTTGAGCTGCTGAGCTTTGGTGGAGATCTGGAGGACAGTAGGGGTACTCATAGAAGAACTTATCAGTACCATAGTAATCCTTAAAGGAGCACTAAACCTAGAAATTAATATTTAATAAATATAGTTGTCCTCACTGTTTGTTAGCCTGTAGCATTTTCCTGGAACAGCCAGCCTTGTAGAAATCATGCAGAAAACATAGGGGTTAATTTCCATTTGATCAGTTCCATTTTTGAGTGGTGACGAAGGAGGTTGAGCATAGCTATTTTTTGAGCTACCTCAAATAGAGCAAAAGGGAGAGGCTTCTGCTGCAGCCAGTTATCATACAGCCATACACCGAACAGTGAGGAAAAGGCAAGGAAGACATAAATGATCTCTTGAGATACACAGAGAAGATTTCGTTATACATTTCTCAATTTTAACTTTAATAAAAGACAATATATCAAATAGAAGACATTAATTAAAAGGGTTAAAAGGGTTACCCAGGTCTTTAACAAAAGTCTGCAGTTTCTCTTTGTGACTGCAGACTTATTAATCCTCACATAGCACGCTGTTTGGATTCTCCAAACAGAGAAAAAGCAGTCATGTTTCTACAAATATGCGATATGAAAACTCCCAACCACATTCTGACTAGATGTGTGGCTGGACATGTCTAGTCGGATTGTGGCTGGAAGTATACAAATCACATACTTGTGGTCACAGGACTGCTCAATCTTGCTGCCGGCACTGGAGAATCCTCACAGCATGTAGTGTGACTAAATCTGGATGACCCTTTTAAGAGAAAAATTGCTGGCATCATCTTTATTTTGTTAGTGCTCCTATGTTGGATCTATGCCATTCTCAACTGACTTGGAATATAACACATCTTCTAGCAAGGAAAGCTACTGTTATCAGTTCATGTTGTGCTAAATTAATGCAAGAAGGTATAATCAGTGCACTGTAGTATCTGACTTCAATGACTTAGACCAATGTAATCTATAAAATACATGAGAATATATTCATTTCTTGGCTTAATTCTCTTTGCTGTTACTGTTGATTTGATTTCCGCGAAGAGCTGGCTCCAACATTGCACCTGGCACTCAACGGGAATCCAATCCTACCACTGTTTTCAGTATAGTATGTCTTTTATTTAGACCAAAGCATGAAAAGCAATGCTACACTTGGAAAGTATAAGAGCTTCTAGTTATTTACCTTCCATTTTCTCAATTCATTGGTATCAGATACAGTATGCAGACACAAATCGGTAAGTAGCAACCAGTATACTTAATCTGGTTATAGTCAAAGTATGCGCCAAAACATCACATACTGTAGTTATTAATCATTGGCACTGGTAATACAATATTGACAGAGTCTTAGGTGACAATTGATCTTCTTAATTGAAGCATATTTAAAATCCTGATAAATTGGCTGGGAATTTCTGAAACATGAAACGATGGGTCTTGGCGGGGTGTTGGTAATATGTAGGCAACGATGGGTCTTGGCGGGGTGTTGGTGATATGAAGGCAACGATGGGTCTTGGTGGGGTGTTGGTGATATAGGGCAACGATGGGTCTTGGTGGGGTGTTGGTGATATGAGGGCAATGATGGGTCTTGGCGGGGTGTTGGTGATATGAAGGCAACGATGGGTCTTTGTGGGGTGTTGGTGATATGAGGGCAACGATGGGTCTTGGCGGGGTGTTGGTGATATGAAGGCAACGATGGGTCTTGGCGGGGTGTTGGTAATATGAAGGCAACAATGGGTCTTGGTGGGGTGTTGGTGATATGAGGGCAACGATGAGTCTTGGCGGGGTGTTGGGGATATGAGGGCAATGATGGGTCTTGGCGGGGTGTTGGTGATATGAAGGCAACAATGGGTCTTGGCGGGGTGCTGGTGATATGGAGGCAACAATGGGTCTTGGCGGGGTGTTGGTGATATGAGGGCAACAATGGGTCTTGGCAGGGTGCTGGAGATAAGAGGGCAACAATGGGTCTTGGTGGGGTGTTGCGGATTTGAGGGCAACAATGGGTCTTGGCGGGGTGCTGGAGATAAGAGGGCAACAATGGGTCTAGGCGGGGTGTTGGTAATATGAAGGCAACAATGGGTCTTGGTGGGATGTTGGTGATATTAATGCAACAATGGGTCTTGGCGGGGTGTTGGTGATATGATGGCAACAATGGGTCTTGGCGGGGTGTTGGTGATATGAGGGCAACAATGGGTTTTAGCGGGGTGTTGGTGATATGAGGGCAACAATGGGTCTTGGCGGGGTGCTGGAGATAAGAGGGCAACAATGGGTCTAGGCGGGGTGTTGGTGATATGAAGGCAACAATGGGTCTTCGCGGGATGTTGGTGATATTAATGCAACAATGGGTCTTGGCGGGGTGTTGGTGATATGAAGGCAACAATGGGTCTTGGCGGCGTGCTGGTGATATGAGGGCAACAATGGGTTTTGGCGGGGTGTTGGTGATATGAGGGCTTTTCGCCCATGCAGGCCGCCCTTAGTCGATAGTGTTGGCTGGCCAGGACCAAGAATCCCACAGATTAACAAAGGAGACTTCTGTTCATACATGGAGACATTACTGAACTTGATAATGGTGTGTGTAAGGGATAGAGAGTAATAATAATTTTATTTCTATAGCGCCAACCTATTCCGCAGCACTTTACATTATAGAGGGCACTTGTGCAGACAATAAAAGACTTTACAGCATAACAATAACCACATAAATCAACAGATGCAAGAGGAATGAGGGCCCTGCTCGCAAGCTTACAATCTAAGACGAAATGGGGGAGACACAAATGGTGGATGTGTGGCGCCCTGAGGGTCCAGTCGCCACAGAGATGTTGCATCGCACCCAGCGGTGTGACACCTGACTCTCAGGTAAGGAGGAAACACCCCATTGACTCCAACCACTGCATTCATCAGTACACTATGCCAGCTGAGTGTAGGCGGACCCAATGGGATGGTCTAGCTCAGGCTGGTTAGAACAGGGTGTAGCTAGTTGGATGGGAGGGGTTGAGGCAGCCTTATGCTGCGTGTGTGAGATTAGAGTTTCAGTAAGAGACAGGCAGACAGTGTGTGGGTACTGGCCTGACCTGCAGCTCCTCTGAGTTCATCTCAGGGAGCCGAGCTGAAGGAAGCGAAGGGGTCCTGGGCTGAGACAGCAATTGAAGCTGTGCCCCATCCTTGGAGAAGGAAGGACCAGGCACATATCGGGAGACGGTTCCCAGACTAGTGGGTCAGTTCATCGCCATTAGTAACACCGCATCTAGTGGGACTCTTCAAGAGCCACTAGCTACCATAATCCCATCCGGAGGCAGCTAGGGATCAAGTACGTCCAGGCATCCGACGGTGTTCCGGTCTCCGTGTAGAGGAGAGCAGTGCACCGGGACATCGGGTCGTACCTGTAAACTGAAAGGATCCAATACTACCTCGTCTGAGGGCTCTGTGGTAGGGAGGTGCAGAGAGAAGTAAGGAGTATAGCACAAGAAGTCGGAAAAGAACATAAAGGGAGTCTTTGGAAGTGTGACCAATTTACCTGAGGGTTACTGGACTACTCACTGGAAGGACACAGTGCCCGGCTGGTATCTGTATGGATCCGACAGACTGTGAGTAAACCCTTGAAACTGCATAAGAACTGTTTCCTGCTTTATTACTCCGTCGCACACTCCACTCTGCTACATCACCCTGCACCATTTCTATTACCTTTCATCTACCTGCCCTGGGAGGACACGGTCTCACCTGTAGGAGACTTAACACCAAGCTGCACAACACCATCCCTCCCAGAGGACCTGCACAGCAGCGCTGGTCACCCTGACCAGGTACTACAGGTGGCGTCACGACAAACTATACGAACATTTAATCCCCTGTAAATATTCCCCCATTACAGTGAGCGCCCAGGGCACGGACCGAGCTGCAGCTACCGTGACATTCCCCATAGACATCAACGGGCTCGGTGCCGAGTACCCCAAAGCCCTGGTACGTGCGGCTCAGATGGTAACAATTTCTTGTACTGTACGGTCCAGCCATCAATATTAAATAGGGTGGTCACATAATGCTGCATGAACCGGTCACCAACCAGTATGTGTACGGACACAGAGGGCTATTAAGTGTATGGAGGGTGTGTGAACAGATGGTATGATGGACCTGGTTTTGAAGAATTTTTTTTATGGATAGTTAAGTATGTTGAGGCAATAAGCCAGACTAAAGAAATGCATTTTTAGGGCATGCTTAAAACTGTTTACATTGGGGTAAATCGAAGTGTCCTGGTGAGTAGTGCATTGCAAAGAATTCCAATCTCTTCTTAGTTGTGGATCACTTGTTGGCAGCACTACAAACGCTAGCTCTTGTTACTCTCCAAACTCTAACTCTTATCTCACTAAACTGTCAGCAAGCATACTGCTTTCCCTTGCACTTTCCCCATTGCTGTGGGCTAGCCTCAACTTTTAACTACTGTTTACCATCCTGTCTGCTGCTGGGCAGAACTTCCTTATTACATCCTATAATACTATACACTATGCATATTACACTTTCAATGCTTATCACACTCTATGCATTACACATTACCAATGCGTGGAACAGGCTGCCACGAGAGGTGGTGAGTTCTCCTTCAATGGAAGTCTTCAAACAGAGGCTGGACAGACATCTCTCTGGGATGATTTAGAGAATCCTGCTTTGAGCAGGGGGTTGGACCAGATGACCCAGGAGGTCCCTTCCAACTCTACCATTCTATGATTCTATGATATCACAATATATATAAAAGACGCATAACATTATTCACACTGTCTTACAATGTGATTGGTGGTTTCAGGGTTAAGCCCCCATCACACTAAGCGAGATCGCTAGTGAGATCGCTGAAGCGTCACCGATTTTGTGACGCAACAGCGACCTAGCTAGCGATCTCGCTTAGTGTGACACGCAGCGACGACCAGCCCCCCTGCTGGGTATCGCTGATCGTCGTCGAATGGCGTGGACCATTTTTTTATCGTTGGTGTCCCGCTGGCCAGCGCGCATCGCTGCGTGTGACAGCAAGACACCAACGATCAGCGAGCTCCCAGCGCGTACAGCAGAAGCTGGGAGCTGGTATCCAGGGTACATATCGGGTAACTAAGCTCCGCGCGGCGCTTAGTTACCCGATGTTTAGCCTGGATACCAGCGTGCTCGTTGGTCCTGATCGCTGGTGAGTCTGCCCATGTGACAGCTTACCAGCGATCAGCTAACGATGTCCCAGCGATCCCATCCACGTCGGATCGTTGGTGGGATCGCTGGGACATTGAAGAGTGTGACGGGGCCCTTAGAAACGTGAAAGTTCAGTCCACCACTCTTACAGTAGCATTTTTGATGCCATGATTAAAGGTGCTTGATACAGCAGAATCACTTTGAGGTTTCAGAAATTCCCAACCAATTCTGGGTGTTATCAGGATTTTCAATATGCTTCAATAAATAAGATTTTATGATCGTGCAGCTAGATTTCCCTTTGTTACTTTTACATTGCTGGCGTCCTGGCAGTGACACGCTCCATGCTCCACGGCATCTAAGCATCAGATGGTGAACTGGACTTTTTCTTTTTATAAATGGCAATTGAAAAATTAGTACAGAAGGATCAAATAGATTCGCAGGACCTACTCCATTGGCCTTCAGACAGATCCCTGAGAACCGCCTCCTACCTCACGGCATCCATGGCTCTTCCTTCGATTAACTGTCCTGTTGCAACATCATCATTGTTACTGGACGCAAGTGTGAAATTGCATCAGGCCGGCTAATCGAAAGAAGAACCTCATATGCCATCATAGGAGGATTCATAATGCTCACATTCAGCAACCACAGATTACAGTTGTGGCCAATGGACCGGGTCCTGTGAATCAATTCACACTGATAGTTATTAGATCCCAATATGTGGATTGCGCATTTGGGCAGTTTTTATTATTATTTTTATTATTATTTATTATGCTTTCTTATATAGCACCATTAATTCCTCATCTCTATACAGATATTGTCATCAATGTCCCCATTGGGGCTCACAATTTAAATTCCCTATCATTATGTCTTTGGCAGTAGAATGACCAGTACTATTATATGGGTACAGATATGTGGATGGCTCATCTTGTATTGACAATGCTAGGGCTGCTAATCCCCCACTGGCAGTGACTTAGTTGGAAAATTTGTATGATCACTCAGACATGGCTGTCGACAGGATTTGCATTACTTTATTGATAATGTAGATTAATTGGGATAGCTAAGTGGTCGGAACTATTAAATGAGTGATGAACTGCGGTCGGCACAATTCTGTTACTACCATTACTTTGTGCTGGTTTATTTATGTGGTCGGCAGCATTAGGTCACATTCACACATCCATTTCCAATTTTTTGATTGTCAAAAACAGATCATTATTCCCCCATGTGTCATCCATTTTGTTGCATCTTTTTTCTTTTTTTAGTCATCTGTTTTAAAAACTTAAAGGAGTTTTCCCACGAAGAAAGTTAATTTTAAAGCTGATTTTAATCAATAGATCTTGGAATAATAATAATTTCCACAATTGGATGTGTTTAAATAAAATGTTCCTGTGCTGGGATAATCTTATAAATGTGCCCCTGCTCTGTACTGTGTAATGTCTGTGTCTGACTGTACAGGGACATGGTCTGATCATACTACAGCTCCTGTGCAGAGAAGCAAGCAAAAGAGAGTATACAGACAGGACAGCACGGGATCACAGCTGATTCTCTTTGTGAGATAAAGCATTTCTCTGCCTGTTTTTAAAAATGTTTTCTCTCAAAAAAAGAATAATTTGTGATCCCCTGCTGTCCTGTCTGTATACTTTCTTTTGCTTCCTTCCCTGCCCAGGAGATGTGGTATGATCAGACCATGGAGCGTTGAGAAGCTGGCCGGGGGCAGCACCAGATCAGGTTTGCCTTTTTTTTTTTTTCATTTTGATTTTCTGCACAGTTTAAAAAAAATCACAACCAACCAACAATTTTTACAGACACATAATAAATCATTAAGATTTTAATACACGAAGTGAGACTTGCCTACGACCCATAATCCTGATATGAAGACATTAGCTGCATTCACTGTAAACTGTAAAATGATGATAATTGCATTTATAATCATTTTCTCCAACTTCAAAAAAAAAAAATCAGACATCAAATTTTTTATGGATAGGGAAAAAAGTTCCTAATTTTTACAAACTGTCCTGGAATTTCTGGACCATTGGCAACCCTACAAAGGACTAGTTAGTCTTTTTTCTCTGTATTGTCCACAGAAAGGCTCTTAACACAATTTTTTTTTCTGAAATGCTGGAGCATTTTTGGGGAAAAGACATACCTGGCGAAAATTGTGTAGTTAGCCTCAGATTCATGCTGCCCGTGGTTTGGGCAGCATGAATAGACTGACAGGTTCCCTTTAACATGTACAGATCCATATAGCACTTTGATAGTTATACTTATGCATAGTTAATGACAGATATCAGCCTAAAGCAGCCGGTTGAAGGGAACTTGCCATATGCTCAATGCTGCCAAACCAAAAATATATGTTTTACTCTTAAATGCTGCTGCATTTCAGAGAATAATATTTAGGTTTGCACTCGCTGGCTTCTCCCAAACGGCTCAGGTAGACTAACAGGTCTCTACCTATACACTCACATAAGGAAAGACCTATGAATCTAGCTAAGCAGGCAGGGAGAGGCTGGCAGAGACATTGCTAGTCCTGACTAGACCCTTTTGGTCAAACTATGTTGGAGCAATGGAGCTGTAGATGTTTAGAATGCCAGAGCCGCTCGCTGATTAATTCTGGCATCATAAGTCACATGATAAGTTCCCTTTAAATATATTTCTGCAAAATAATATGTTTAGTGAGGCTAATTGTTGCGTCTCTGTTGTAAATCAATCTTTGTAAGTAGCTATCTCTTGCAATACTCATTATTAAGGCACAGTCAGACGACCATATTACTCGTGCGAGGATCACATCACAATCCACGGACTGGCCTTTGGTTCTCCAGACCTGAGCGTGACAGCATGTATTTCTGTGCAGCTGTCTTGCTCAAATCAGGAGAGCCGACAGCAGTTCAAGCATTGTGATGCGCTCTTCACGCCAGTAATACAGCCATCTGACTGTGCCATTACTGTAGGAGAACCACATCCACTGTCTAACTCCATGTTTCTGACAAGCCTGAAGAAGCCACCAGTAATTTTGTTTTTATTATAAACAATGCTCTTATTATTAGGCCCTTGCACAACGTCATGCATGCATTGCACCGCAACATAAAGATGCTGTTTGTCCTGCTAATGAGAAGAGGAGAAGGTAGTTGTAAGCTCGAGTGTTCTGGTCCGGTAGCCACAGACTATTATCTCGTAAATGTGGTGTTTTTTATGTATTTCACTGGAGGGAAAGATTCAAGGTTTCACATTGGACAACAAACACCACACCAAGATGATACTTTGTGCTTTCACTTCACTGTGTAAACTATGACATAATCTGCAGAGTCATCTCACTATCATTACTATAAGAGGGATGAGGATTTAATGGCCAATGACAGCTGTATTGCAACATTTTACACAGAATAGGCTCCATCTACAACTAGTCTGTTACATCTTTGTTTCTGGTGCTGTACATAGATACCTAAAGAGTATTCATTGATATTTGTTCTGACCTTTCATTGTATAAACACACACAGCTTGCTTTACAAATCATAAAGTGTCTCTAATATGGCATCCCCATGAACGTTTACTTGTGTTTGTCAGCCTGGGAGGTAGCGCAGATCCACCCGCTGTTATCTTTTTGTCACGAACAGCTCTCTGCTGCTCCCTATCTTCCAGACAATTATGCGATTGACTGACTATTAATGGAGGAGGCCCCAGGCTGTTTCCATTTATAGGCAGGTTATTGGGAAACTCACAGTGAGTGTATGGTATATACTGTACACATCTGATTTAAACACATGGAATATATGTATACCCTGGTACAGTCACTGCTAACTCCATGATAAGCCAAGAACTGCTCGCTGCCACTTCCAATCGTTTTTAGGGCGATTGGGTGTCGTTTTATGTAGCTTATGGCTTAAGGGGTGCGGTTTACAGAGCAAAAGGAACTATTACATTTTATATTTAATCCACAACAATAGGCAGTGTTTATAAAAAATAAACAAACGATTTTACAAAGGGGACAAAACAATACAGTGTATACAATTACATAAAATAAACAGGATTAACAAAAGAAACTTACTACGCTGATCACAGTGATGGTTCAGCTTAGCGAAGGAGAGCACTTTGATTTGAAAAGTCCAGTCAATGAGTTTATGATATGCATCTCTCTGCAGGAACAAAGATCATTATTCGCCTTGACCTTTAGTCAGCACTTAAGATACACCCACACACACCCCCCTTGATGACCTCACATGGGTCCGGTTGTGGGATATTCTCAGCCTTTCAGGATTTTATGAAATTCCCAACTTATGAGATATCTTTGCCTCTGATGATTACAGACATTCAGTATCACCATCATATTTTTTATCAGTATTTTACCTTTCCATAGATAGGAAACATGACATGGCTGGTGTTAGAGATCTGACCATTATTGATTTGGGGCTTACAGGCAGGGGTCACAGTTATGAGAAAATATGCATGTTCTTCCCCAATTAGTCCTGATGTTGAAAATATATGTCTCATCATTATCAGACCTATACAAACCCCAATATTCATAACTTCCCCTTGGTAGTGAATTGATTGCTGCAGATGTAAGGTTTTCTCTGAGATAATAATGGTTACCCCGAAAGGTGTTAGATATTCCCATCCCTTCCTTTCAAATCTTAAGCCCCCGTCTCACATAGCGATATCGCTAGCGAGATCGGTGCTAAGTCACTAGTTTTGTGACGCAGCAGCGAGCTCACCAGCGATATCGCTGTGTGTGACATTCAGCGACGATCAGCCCTCCTGCCGGGTATCGCTGATAGTCGATGAAATGTCAGGACATTTTTTTGATCGCTGGTCTCCCGCTGACAGGCACGCATCGCTGCGTGTGACAGGCGGGAGACCAGCGATCTGCTGGTAACCAAGGTACACAGCGGGTTTCCAGGCGCGGGGCTGTGCCTAGAAACCCGCAGTGTACCTTGGATACCAGCGCCCTGATGCAGAGAGCTGGTAACCAAGGTACACAGCGGGTTTCCAGGCACCGCGCAGCGCCTGGAAACCCGATGTGTACCTTGGTTACCAGCTCCCTGCATCAGGGCGCTGGTATCCAAGGTACACTGCGGGTAACTAAGCGATGTTACCCGCAGTGTAGCTTGTACTGATCGCTGCCTGAGCTGCCTGTTTGGCAGCTCAGCAGCGATAATGTAGCAATACACCAGCGATCCTGATCGTTGTCGGGATCGCTGGTGTATCGCTATGTGAGACCCAGCCTTTAGACTCTATGGCTGCTTCCCCACAATACATATCCTCTTTCAGTCACCTGGGCACTGCAGGGAGTCTGGACTTCAAAAGTAATTGTAATTAGATTTGTCACTTTCCAGCTATACGTAATTTCCTCACTTCCCTATGTCCATTGTGCAGTTCTACATCAAGGAGGCTTATATTGCAAGTTCTGTCTCTTTGAGAGATTCTGTGTGAGGGGGAGATGGGCCAATGCCCCTTTTTGGAGATGTGTTATGGATCTTAATGTTTTTATGATAGTGTTTAACAGAAATTAAATGAAAATTGAATACATGTTATATTCTGCCGAAAATATATGCTTACACTGTTGCTAGATTTTCGGGCTTGAGCTCTAAAGTCAGGGAGCTCCACAAAATTGTAGCTTTGTCTTTCAGCATCTGTATAGGGGATGAAGTGGAGGAGTGCAGGAAACAAGAACAGTCTGTTAATTTCTGTTAACTCAAGAACAGACTCCTATTGGCTACAAGAATGTGCAATGTGTTCATGTTTTTTGTTCATATACCATATACCATAATGATAATCATTTAGCGAAAGGCCTATAGCCACTGCTCTATAGATCGATATAAATATTAAAGGTGTGTGCATTAGGCCTTATTATTACTAATTTTAGGTTTTGTTTAAAAAATTTTTGTAACTTCTGTGCATAACTGAAGAAACATGATGCATTGGGTCTATTATGCCACTGTTTCCAAAAGGTTCCTTGAAACCATGATGTTGGGCCCCTATCTTGTAATAATGTGCCCCATCCTGTAATAATGTCTCCCCATCTTGGACCCTTCTTATAACAACGTTTCCCATCATGCATGTAATAATGTCCCCCATCCTGAGATAATGTCCTTGGTCTTGTCATAATGTCCCCGTCCTATAATAATGCCCCCCCTCTAGTAATAATGTTCCCCATCCTGGCTCCATCCTCTAATAATGTCCCCAACCCTGGCCCTATCCTGTAATATTGCCCTCTGTCCTGGACCCCACATTTTAATCATTTCCTCAGTCCTGGACCTATCCTGTAATAATGTCATCTGACCTGGCCCCTATCCTGTAATAATGCCCCTACCCTGGCACCTTACTGGATTAATGTCCTCCATCCTGTAATAATGTCCCCTGTCCTGGCCCACATCCTATAATAACGTGCCCTGTCCTGGCTGCTCTCTGTAATAATGTCTCCCATTCTGGCCCCCATACTGTAATAATGTCCCTATGATCTGGTCACCATCCTGTAATAATGTCTCCTGTCTTGGCACTTTCCTGTAAAAAGGTTCCCCATCTCGAAAGAATGTTTCCTGCTTCGGCTCCCATCCTGTAATAATGTCCCCCCTCCTGGTCCCTTCTTGTAATAATGCCCTGTCTCTTGGCTTCTTCCCGTAATAATGTCCCGCAAGCCAGGCGCTCTTCTTCAACACATCAAAAAAAATAAACAAACCATTCTTCTCACTTGTCCTCACTTCCATAGAGAGCAGCATCCTCTTCTTGCTCTAAAAACATTGCATTGTGGTGCAGGGAGCCGGTGGTTTTCTGCACCACAATACATTTCAGCTTAATATGCGTCCGACTATGCACATTCAGCTGAAAATGTTGCTGGCTTCGACAAGAGACCCCTGACTCCTTGGGCCCAGTTATGGTCATGCAATGTGCGATCGCTACACCCTTGGGGCTACTAACGGAGGTTATTACAAAATCTAAAAAAGGAGTGTGAGCATAGTCTAATTATTGTTTAATTTACTTCTTGATAGTGTCCTGCACTTTAGTATCAACTGACCTTGGACTTTTTCCAGTAAATGTGTTTATTAAGTGCCCCTTGAAGGGTTTATCCAGTCTTGGGGCTCAAGTCTGCATTCACTCTATGCAACTGCAGACTTGTGAATCCATACAGTGTGCAAAGAGCGCCCTTTCCGGATTCTCTGCCGCTGACGGTCAAGTGACTACAAGTATGCAATTTGCATATTGCCAGCCACATTCCAACTAGACTTGTCTTGCCTCGCTCAATACATCTGTATTGAGAGAGGCTGTGCACGTCTAGTCGGCACGTGACCGCATTTTCCCATTAATTGTAATAACCTTTCCGTATTACAGATTGACCCAGTACACTTTCTCAAAGGTAAAGAATGCATCCAAAGTGCTGAATTAAGCAGACAATGACCCTCACAAAAAGTTATGTTACAAATAGATGCCATATGCAGAATCGGACATGGGTTTAACATTAATAAGATCTAATAGATTTTTGTGAATCAATCCATAACAATTAGAACCTAGTGGGAAGTGATTGACTACAAATAATGTTGACTACTCCTGAACTTTTGGGATTTTTTGGGAACCATAATTGTTTTCGAGCCTGGACCCAGTGTGGATCCTTAGATACTGTGCTGGCCATGTACAAAAAGGAAATAAACTCAATTTTGTAAATCAACCACTGGATTTGATACAGTTGAAATCACAGTGCACGTGAATAATAATAATCAAGATGTCGCTGGAACATTTATTGAGTAATTAGTCTGAAATGACAACTCTGAGACAGTCTTTTATTTTTCCCTAGGTAATTTTAAGGGTGTGTGCAAACAGATTGACCACTTTCCAGAAGATGCAGACTATGAAGCAGACACTGCCGAATATTTCCTACGTAAGTCTTTACATTTGTGTTTGTCTGGCTGCCTTTTCTTGTTAATTAGTACTGTAATTTATATAACTAGCTATAATAGAAAAATTCAACCAGAATGACCCAAAAATCTTCATTTTGAGCAATTTCAAGCTGTCACCCAAATAAGCCCATTTTTAGATTTCACAATGACAGCATTCACATGGCATTACTGAGGTCCGTATTGCTTTTGCACCAGATCTAAATTGGATCACACAAGAGGGAAGAAAGAAAATAAGTAATTATGGCAAAAAGTGTCTAGTTCAGGTGGATTCCGCCAAGCACCCCATGAAATGAACATAGTGCACTACAGTATCAAAATGACGTTGCTGTGCACATATTCCATCTTATGACACTTCTTTTAACTGCTTCAGGGTTCGGACACCATTCAATAGTTAAAAGAAGTAACCATGGTCATTTTTTGGGTGGCTTCTGTGTGAAGAAGCCCGCATTCTATCCTGACAGTACAGAGCAAAAAATGGCGGAGTAGTCACCATAAGAATGATGGCAAAGGAAAACACCCATTGGCAGTTTCCTAAAGTTACTTCAGCTGGGAAAACTTGGCGGCTGCTCCGGCGACGTCCGTTTTTTTTCACGTACAGTACATGAAAAAAAAATTGGTCACAAATGTCTCTGACATCATTCTCATGGGTACAATCACACCCAAAAAAACAGCCCCAGAAAGTGCCAAAAGGTGGACTCAAAATAAAGCAGTCCCATGATCTCGCTCCGCCATTCAGCAGCTCTGAAAAGGACGATGCACAGGATGCCTGGTGGTAAGATGTGATGTGTGTTACATGATTACAAGATGCTGACTTCCTTCTTATCCCGTCTCCACGGAACCAGCAAATACTTTCTTTCTTTTTTGCTTCTTTTTATGTTGCTCTCATATTATGTGGCAAAAACCTGGTGACAGATGACTTTTAAGGGAGTCTGACAGCAGTTTTGACCCTGCAAAACTGATAACAGTTCTACATAGGAGACATATAGAGGTGTTTAAAGTTACTTTTATGTAGTGTTGTAGCAGCAGCACAAATGAGTGGATACAATGGCACAGTGGATGCAATTACTCACTAGTATAACTCTATCATCTTTTAGGTTTCCTTTTACTAGTTAAACAGCACCTGACAGTTGATGCACGCTGACGGAAACCATGGGCAGCATGAATCAGAGACTGGCTCCATTATTGCATCCATGTATGTTTCACTCTGCAGCATTTCAGAGAACACCTACTTCTTTAAGAGCCGGCTGAGGATAAAGGGACTACTAGGACAACTAGTCACAGAGGTCCGTCCCTGCTAGCTTCTCCCCAACTTGCTCCCTTACTCTGGCAGGTCTATTCTCTATGTCTGTGTATAGTTAGTAAATTTAGGATCATCGGGGCAGGGAGAAGCAGCCGGGGACCTGTCTTTAGGATTAGTCACTCTAATCACCTTTTTCCCGGACAGTATTCAAAAATAATGTATGGATGCAATAAAGCAGCCAATCTCTGTCTCATGCTGCCTGTGGTTTGGGGGCATTAATCAACTGTAAGGTTCAATTTAAACCCTGATATCAGAATCTTAATGTTCTGGAAACTGAAGTGCATAGTGTCATGGTCAAAAGTCTTTGCACATTTGAAACTTTTACAGAAAATGAAGTATTTCTCCTAGAAAATTATTGCAATTACATATGTTTTGTTATACACACACATTTATTTCCTTTGTGTGCATTGGAAAAACAGAAAAAAAAAACTGAAAAAAAGGCAAATTGGACATAATTTCACACAAAAAAAAAACAAAAATGGACAGGACAAAATTGTTGTCACCTTACCAAAATTATGGGTAATAAAAATGTTTTTAACTTACCTGCAGCAAGTAACAGGTTTGGGCAATATGAAAATCACACCTGAAACCAGATAATATAGGAGACATATAGAGGTGTTTAAAGTTACCTTTGTGTAGTGTTGTAGTAGCAGCATAAATGAGAAAGGAAAGTTACCATCCGGCATTTGCATCCCTCAGAAGAGTTCATTACCTAATGCAGTAAACGCTCCCCTCATGCCTTTTGAGTGCCGGCTATAGTGACTCCTGGATGGGCAAACTCTTAAGAGCATAGTATGGAGGTTGGAGGTTTTGGATCAGTTACTGTAACACCAAGATGCACTGGTGGAAAAAGTCAGAAAAGGGCCCCTGTGCAAGACCAACACATGGGCCCTTTGCAGCCCAAGATCTCCTAAAAATGCAAAATTGCACCTGCTTTGGAGGTATAAATGGGCCCCCTCACCTCTTGGGCCCACAGTTTGCACCAATGATATGTCCGCCCCTGCCAAGATGGAAAAGTCATTGAATAATATAAATCACAAGATGGATAGAGATGTTAATGATATGCAAATGATGAAAACATGGAAACAATATTTTCAGAACACCTAGTATGGAGTATTAGCGCTATGCGCAGAAATCCCTGCACTTACACGTCTTGGCTGCTATACATAAGGTAATAAATGGTTTTATGAGGAATGTTCTACCATGATGAATGCACTTGGGCAGCAAATTATCAAAATCCAATGGAGGCAGCTCCTTGTGTAATTGCCGATTAGTGACGTCCCAGATGTGTTAGATGGGAGACAAGTCAGGAGATGCTGCTGGCCATGGTCAGCATGTTAAGGCCATGCACGCTGCTCACAGTAGCACGAGCAACATGTGGCCTTGGATTGTCGTCTTGAAAAACTGCTCCTGGGAGACTTTGGAAAAATTGCCTTGCCACTAGTTGCAGAACAAAATCAAAGTAACGCGGAGATGGTAATATAGCAGAAATGAAGATTAGAGTGGTAGATCTACAGTACATTATGCCAGGAGTAGGACTGGAGTAACATTCCCTTGTGAAGACCTCTTCATGGCACTGCCCATGTAGTCTCCAGACCAATCTCCAGCTTTCACTTGATAAGTTAATAAATGATAAATATTTGTTGCTGGATTACCCCTTTAACAAATGTATACTGAACACCAATATTAGATATTTATATGCTAATTAGACAGTTTGGATATTTACGTGTTTATGAGTATCTTGTATTCATCCGTTAATGAGCTGAGCTTTTCTAAGTATTCACATAAGTCACAATTAGAACAGAATACAGCCACAATCAGATCCATCGTCAGCCGCTAGCTTGCTTGTTGATGTTTTCCACATAGAATCAGTTTTTTTCCTGCAAAGAGGAAAAACAAACTGAAAAATAAGACAAAACAGCACAAACGGTAATGAAGACGTATGATAGGGACAATGTTAATCAAAAGCAGAGCTTCACATTAGCTCCTGGTTGTTGTATTGCATTATAGGAATACAATACTGAATACACTGTATTATGCAAGAATATACTGTATATATCATAGAGGCTGACCAGACCATAAATATATATAACACCCAGAAAAAAGCTTTGCAGGAATGTCACGAAATAGATTAAAATGTAATAATTTTATTAAACACAACATATAAAAACGTATTTTTTTTAAAAAAGGGTAGCAAGATAACAACCACAAGTACAATCACACTAGGTGGGTACACCCAGGGATAATATAATAAACATTACAAATCCATGCCCATTCAATTGGAAAAAAATAAGAGAAGTTTGATCTTAAGCCCTATTGTGCACTTATATAGCTCAACAGTAAGAGAAATAACACTTTTATGTATAACAATTATATATTATTAACATTATATTTTATGTATAGCATAAAGCAAGTGTCCACTATGTCCAAATCCCCTTATAGAGTAATAGCAATGTTGCAATCAAGTAATGGGGCACATAGGGACAAACGTATGTCAAAATGACAGAGCTCTATTTAGCTATGATGATAGATATAAACGCCAATATGGCACATATAGGAGCATTTAATTACCTTTAGTCATCATGAATGAGTGCATGGTATAATTACCTGAAATAGAAAACCCAGGGGACCCACCACACCCGACACACGTTTTGCAATGAAATGCTTCGTCCAGGGGTGGTTGGGTACTGGCCATTTGTCCATATGTGACGAATGCTGCTCTCACAATGATCTTCACTGCTCCAGATGCTCCAAAACTGAAGCTCTTCTCCTCTCTGAGAGGTGTAATAACAGGAAGAGATCATGCTGACAATGCTTGTTTTGATGTTCCCTGGGGGCGTATGCTTTTTTCCCCTCTATGCTACTGCCTTCTTATTGGTCAGCAGCATAGATTAGAAAAAGTAAATGCACTCATAGAATGAAATCTCTTACCGCCCTTTTAGTTCAGTGGAAAATTTGTATAGTGGGAACCTTAAACTTCAGGAGCCTACAGCTCCACAATGCAGTGACAAAAATGAAAAAAAATTAACTAACCCTTCAGCCACTTTTTAGTGGGCTATATAGTTTAAAATATAAAATGTAGGAAAGCTCCTCTTTACCCAGAACCTTTCACACTCTTAGGTCTTTATCTCCTCTCGACTCCTCGTTCTTCAGCTAGCTCCTTCAGGTATCTCTCCTTGGTATGGTCCCATTTGAATGCATGGTCCCCCCTTCAAATGCCTCCCTTTCTGAACCATACTCGGGTCTTTAATATCCCCAGTGTATACAGTTATCTGTTCTCCCCCAATTGAAAACACAGATAAAAGAACTTTTGATGTTGACGTTGGACATGCAATATGCAAGAAAATGGTGGTGCCAGTTTCTATCAATAAATTGTTGTACACATTATATCTGCAGGGTAGAGAAATATTATTCTCACTCCCAGCCATATTCCAAATAGATGGGTGCCGCCTTGCTCAATGCATATGCATTGTCTGAGGCTGGAAATAGTGTAGTTGGGATGTAGCTGGGAGTATGAATATAGTCAGGATGTGGCTGGGAGTATGAATATAGTGTGGATGTGTCTGGGAGTATGAATATAGTGTGGATGTGTCTGGGAGTATGAATATAGTGTGGATGTGTCTGGGAGTATGCATATAGTCGGGATTTGTCTGGGAGTGTGAATATAGTGGGATGTGGCTGGGAGTATGCATATAGTCGGGATTTGTCTGGGAGTATGAGTATAGTCGGGATTTGTCTGGGAGTATGAATATATGAATATAGTGGGGATGTGCATGGGCGTACCCAGGATCAAAACTAGGGGAGGGCAAGCCATGGTCGTTCAGGTTGTAAAATATAAGAACAAAAAATGTACCTTATAGATGACGTCGTCTCTGGAGTCATTCTCCTTTTCTTCATCTTGTCCAGACCCTATGATGAGTTTTCTCATCCACAGTCGTCTCTGCAGACCTCCATCTTCTCCGCTCTTCTGCACCAACTCTCCACACGATGCCCTTAAAGACAGAAGAGTCATTATAATGCTCCTGAATAAAAATATCTGCAATATACTGTCGCCTCACACTATTCCCCTCCCTCCTCACGCTGTCTCCTCATATATTTACCCCCTCACTCTATTCTGCCTGCTCACACATACCCCTGACTCCCCATACTGTGTCTGCACACATCCCATCACCCTCACTCCCCATACTGTGTCCACACACATTCACCCGTTCACTCCCCATACTGTCTGCAACCATCCCCCATACTGTTTCCTCATACATACATGCTCTTCAGTACCCTCAAATCCCCCACACATTAAATCCCCCATCCCCACTTCAAATCCCCCACACACATTAAGTACCCCCATCTACACTCCAAATCCCCCCACATACATTAATTACCCCCCCACCCACACTCCAAATCCCCCCACATACATTAAGTACCCCCCATCCACACTCCAAATCCCCACACTTAAAATAACCCCCCATCCCCACTCCAAATCCCCCCACACATTAAATCCCCCATCCCCACTTCAAATCCCCCCACACACATTAAGTACCCCCATCTACACTCCAAATCCCCCCACATACATTAAGTACCCCCCCATCCACACTCCAAATCCCCCACGCATAAAATAACCCCCCCATCCCCACTCCAAATCCCCCCACACATAAAATAACCCCTATCCCCACTCCAAATCCCCCCACTCATAAAGTAACCCCCCATCCCCACTCTAAAATCCCCCCCCATACACTCACACTCACACATGTCCCCCGTTAATCTTCGGTGGTTCTTCAGCTCCATTACACGTCTGGAGCACTTACCACCAACCGCTGCCTCACTGCCTGTGTCTTCGCCTCTGAAGAGCCAGCGTGTGACGTCAGCAGCGTGATCATGTGACCTGATCACGCTGCTGGCGCTTCATGGATGCGGAAGTGCCTGCGGCGGCGGTCAGGGCACAGAGCACTGCAGAGGAGCAAGATGTGAGTGTGTGTAGCTCAGCTGTATGCTAGCGTCTCTGACTCTGACACCTGGCTGGAGCTGGAGTGAGTCAGATGCTAGCACACTGTGACTGCACAGCGATGCGCAGCAGCAGCACTTTCTCTGAGCCGGCTGTCAATTTGACAGCCGGCGCTCAGAGAACGGGAGAGGGGGCGGCAGAATGCAGCTACAGGCCTCATCTTGGCACGGCGCGCCCCTGCTCCTAGGGGGGGCAACGGCCCCCCCCTGCCCCACGGTGGGTACGCCCATGGGGATGTGTCTGGGAGTATGAATATAGTCAGGCTGTGGCTGGGAGTATGAGTATAGTCGGGATTTGTCTGGGAGTATGAGTATAGTCGGGATTTGTCTGGGAGTATGCATATAGTCAGGATGTGGCTGGGAGTATGCATATAGTCAGGATGTGTCTGGGAATATGAATATAGTCAGGATGTGGCTGTGAGTATGCATATAGTCAGGATGTGTCTGGGAGTATGAATATAGTCAGGATGTGGCTGGGAGTATGAGTATAGTCGGGATTTGTCTGGGAGTATGCATATAGTCAGGATGTGGCTGGGAGTATGCATATAGTCAGGATGTGTCTGGGAGTATGAATATAGTCAGGATGTGGCTGTGAGTATGCATATAGTCAGGATGTGTCTGGGAGTATGAATATAGTCAGGATGTGGCTGGGAGTATGAGTATAGTCGGGATTTGTCTGGGAGTATGAGTATAGTCGGGATTTGTCTGGGAGTATGCATATAGTCAGGATGTGGCTGTGAGTATGCATATAGTCAGGATGTGTCTGGGAGTATGAATATAGTCAGGATGTGGCTGGGAGTATGAGTATAGTCGGGATTTGTCTGGGAGTATGAGTATAGTCGGGATTTGTCTGGGAGTATGCATATAGTCAGGATGTGGCTGGGAATATGCATATAGTCGGGATGTGGCTGGGAGTATGCATATAGTCGGGATGTGGCTGGGAGTATGCATATATTCAGGATGTGTCTGGGAGTATGAATATAGTCGGCATGTGGCTGGGAGGATGCATATAGTCAGGATGTGGCTGGGAGTATGAATATAGTCGGGATGTGGCTGGGAGTATGCATATAGTCAGGATGTGGCTGGGAGTATGAATATAGTCGGGATGTGGCTGGGAGTATGAATATAGTCGGGATGTGGCTGGGAGTATGCATATGGTCGGGATGTGGCTGGGATTATGCATATGGTCGGGATGTGGCTGGGAGTATGCATATGGTCGGGATGTGTCTGGGATGATGCATATAGTCGGGATGTGGCTGGGAGTATGAATATAGTCGGGATGCGGCTGGGAGTATGAATATAGTGGGGATGTGACTGGGAGTATGCATATAGTCGGGATGCGTCTGGGAGTATGCATATAGTCGGGATGTGTCTGGGAGGATGCATATAGTCGGGATGTGTCTGGGAGGATGCATATAGTCGGGATGTGGCTGGGAGTATGCATATAGTCGGGATGTGGCTGGGAGTATGCATATAGTCGGGATGTGGCTGGGAGTATGCATATAGTCAGGATGTGGCCGGGAGTATGCATATAGTGGGGATGTGGCCGGGAGTATGCATATAGTCGGGATGTGGCCGGGAGTATGCATATAGTTGGGATGTGGCCGGTAGTATGCATGTAGTCGGGATGTGGCTGAGAGGATGCATATAGTCGGGATGTGGCTGGGAGTATGCATATAGTCGGGATGTGGCTGGGAGTATGCATATAGTGGGAATGTGGCTGCGAATATGCATGCAGTCGGGATGTGGCTGGGAGTATGCATATAGTGGGGATGTGGCTGGGAGTATGCATACAGTCGGGATGTGGCTGAGAGTATGCATATAGTCCGGATGTGGCTGGGACGATGCATATAGTCGGGATGTGGCCGGGAGTATGCATATGGTTGGGATGTGGCTGGGAGTATGCATATGGTCGGGATGTAGCTGGGAATATGCATATAGTCGGGATGTGGCCGGGAGTATGCATATGGTCGGGATGTGGCCGGGAGTATGCATATGGTCGGGATGTGGCTGGGAGTATGCATATGGTCGGGATGTAGCTGGGAGTATGCATATAGTGGGGATGTAGCTGGGATTATGCATATTATGCATATAGTCGTGATGTCGCTGGGATTATGCATATAGTCGGGATGTGGCTGGGAGTATGCATATGGTCGGGATGTGGCTGGGAGTATGCATATGGTCGGGATGTGGCCAGGAGTATGCATATAGTGGGGATGTAGCTGGGATTATGCATATAGTCGGAATGTGGCTGGGAGTATGCATATAGTGGGGATGTGGCTGGGATTATGCATATGGTCAGGATGTGGCTGGGAATATGCATATAGTGGGGATGTGGCTGGGATTATGCATATAGTCAGGATGTGGCTGGGAGTATGCATATAGTCGGGATGTGGCTGGGAGTATGCATATAGTGGGGATGTGGCTGGGAGTATGCGTATAGTCGGGATGTGGCTGGGAGTATGCATATAGTCAGGATGTGGCTGGGATTATGCATATAGTCAGGATGTGGCTGGGATTATGCGTATAGTCGGGATGTGGCTGGGAGTATGCATATAGTCAGGATGTGGCTGGGATTATGTGTATAGTCAGGATGTGGCTGGTAGTATGCATATAGTGGGGATGTGGCTGGGAGTATGCATATGGTCGGGATGTGGCGGGATGTGGCTGGGAGTATGCATATGGTTGGGATGTGGCTGGGAATATGCATATAGTCGGGATGTGGCTGGGAGTATGCATATGGTCGGGATGTGGCGGGATGTGGCTGGGAGTATGCATATGGTTGGGATGTGGCTGGGAATATGCATATAGTCGGGATGTGGCTGGGAGTATGCATATGGTCGGGATGTGGAGTATGCATATATTAGACCGGACAACCCCTTTAAGTAAAAAAATATTTTAACCATATTTCCAACCTTGTTTTTTTTTTTTACTGCATTTTTTGGCCCCAAAGTTCTGCTATATCTTATCAATTAGAGCTAATTATAGGCTTCAATGGGAGCAGGGGGGTTAAAAAAAAGCATGTAATAAATGCTATTGAATTTTTAAATTCAGAATCCTTCATTTTCTGCACTAAAAAATCATAAAAAATGTTATATTAAATCTGCACCAAAAGTGCATCAAAAAAGGTCAAAACATAAAAAATGCAGGAGAATGCAATAATCAGAGCAGATTGCTATTGCTTAGTTTGCAAAATAAAATGCAGCAGAAAATACTCATTGTACTTGGTGATTTTTCTATAAACCCTTCTAGCTTTGACCTGGACCTTTCACATATTGTGATTTTCTGGATGGTGTGACATGCTACCTGACTGTATAGTGGAAGACTGTAATTAAAAATGTATGTCACCATCATCGCTGTGAACTGATAGCGCAGCTTCTGGGTACCAAAAAAATCACTCCAAAATCAATAAGATGGTTATGTAAAAAGCCTCGGGCATGCTGCTGATCACGTTACATAGTACGGATGAAAAAAGATACATGTCCATCAAGTTCAGCAGAGAGATGGAAAGGGTAGAGGGAATGGGGTCTAGGTACCCGTACGTTGCTATAAGGTCCTGTGATCAGAAGACTTTGCAGCATCATATTTTCACGCAGCCTGCTGGATTTAGTGCGAGTTCTGCATTTTTAGGGCACTAATCTGACAACCGAGTTTAGTGGTGTCACATTAAAGTAATAATCTCACCAACGCATAGAAATATTGCAAGTTTTTCCAAGGTGATATAACTTGTGAACATCCATTTGTTACATGTTACATAACCCACACTTCTGACAGCAGACTGAGTACAAGCAGTACATTACATACCCTGGCACATAATGGCATTTAAGAAATATGACAACCGGTTCATATGTTTATCCTAACACCTGGATTGTACAGAATATCAATATTTTAGCAGCAATGTTCAAAAGAGCGATGATATGTCTTGGATAACTGTTAGTAAAGAGACTGTCATTAGATTTTTCCTACTTTGTCTGAGAGGCGTATGATGTAGTGACAGAGACCCAGATATTAGAGATATATCACTTACTGGGCTGCTTGCTGCAGTTTTGATAATCTCCTGCTGATAAAACAGTGATTTTATGATTAGACTAGACTAGAAGGACAGGCAGGAGAGACCTGTCACTCTAGGGGAGCGGAGAGGGAGAACCTGCCTAGGATCCAGCTTTTCAACTAGTCCTCCGTGCAGCTCGGTCCCAAGTGGCTTTTAAAGTATGTTTTTCTCAAACATTCATGGCTGAAATCATACAGCCAGTGACTGATACATGCTGCAAGCAAATTGGGCAGCATGAATCAGATGACAGGTTCTCTTTAAAAGGAATCGGTCAGTACAATCTAACCTCTGGGCACGTAGGTCATAGAAAGCTAAATAACATGATACCTTAATATCTGTAATTCAATATCTTGTTCCAGAGAGATCCATATTTTTCTTATTATGTAAATGAGCTGTTAATTCTTGGCCAGACATAGATTTCCCTAAGAATTTGCCTTCAGAGATTATTTTAAATGGAAGGCGTTACCACCCTGACAAAGCTTGATGCGAAACGTGCGTCGGGTGCATTTTCTTTGATAACGTGTACTGTGCATTACTATCATTATGTGAATGTTTATGTGATATCACTCTCTCCCTGTTTATCTGTAAGGCCGCGGTCAGACTAGCGTATGGCATCCGATGCAAGAGCATCGGATGCAATATGCTAATGACCCTCGGCTCCTGCTCTGCTGCGTGCGGGAGCCGAGAGTCATGCTACTGTGCCCGGAGCCTCTCGCTCAGAGTAGATCGGAACACAGCTGCGGAGGAGGCGGAGAAACAAATTTCTCTATCTCCTCCATTGCCGACGTCGGTGTATATGGCACAGCACTCGGATGATGTCCGAGTGATGTGCGCTGTGTTATTCGCACCCATATGCTTACATGGGTGTGAGTGCGCCGAGACTTGGCTGAGTGTCGGTGCAAATCGCAGCATGCTGCGATTTCAGTTGGACGCTGAAAACAGCGGTGAAAAATAACGTTTATGGGAGTTGCCCCATAGATGAATACTGGTCCGAGTGCTATGTGTATTCCTCGCAAGTGTGACCCCGGCCTAATGAAGTGTTTTCCTTTCTCCAAACATAACGCTTTTTGATTAAACCAAAAAGTTTAATTTCGGGCTAATCCTCCTCAAACATTGTTCCAACAGTCAGGTAATTGTTTGCAAACTGCAGACAAGCAACAATATTCTTTTTGGAAAGCAATGGCAATCTTTCCATCATGCACACCATAGTTGTTCAGTGTCCTCCTGATGGTGTTCTCCTGAATATTTTACATTAGCTAATGAGAGAGGCCTTTAGTTGCTTAGAAGTTACCCTGGGTTCCTTTGTGACCCCACAAACTATTATTCGCCTTGCTCTTGGAGTGATCTTAGTTGGTCGATAACTGCTAGAGAGGGTAATACCTGGTCTTGAATTGTTTCCATTTGTGCACAATCTGTCTGATTGTGTTTGCTGTCCAAACTCTTTAGAAATGATTTTATAACTTTTTCCAGCCAGATTAGCATCAACAATTCTTTTTCTTGGTTCCTCAAAAATCTCTTTTGTTCATGCCGTGTTAGGCCTCTTTCACACATCCGGCGAGCGCCTTGCGGCGCCCCGGCATTTTCCTGCAGCGCCGCATCTGAAAATCTGATGCGCCGCATGCGGCTTTTTTCGCATTGACATGCATTAGCGCCGGATGGCGCCGCATGTCAATGCGTTGCATGCGGTTTTGTCCGGATTCGGCGCAAATGTACATTGCGGCGTCCGGAAAAAAACGCTGCATGTAACGTTTTTTGTTTTTGCCGGATGGTCTCTTATCTCTCCAAGCATCAGAGACCATCTGGCAAAAAAACGCATTTTGGGCGCCGGAAGTGTGAAAGCTTTTCACATGCGGCGCTGCGGCAAAATGCCGGGGGCGCCGCCAGGCGCCCGCCGGATGTGTGAAAGAGGCCTTACACTTCCACAAACATGTATTGTGAAGTTCATACTATAGATCCCAGTTCTTAAAAAAAAACAGGTCGCCCACTCACACCTGATTTTCATCCTATTGATTGAAAACACGAAACTATAATTTCCTCTTAAAATTATCTCTCAGTCCTAAAGGTTCGCATATTTTTGCCATTTAAAGACATGTGATATTGGATAATTTTTTTCAATACAAAAATATGACAAAATCTTATATTTTTAACTTATTTGTTTCATTTGGTTCTCATTACCAACATTTAGGACTTGTATGAAAATCCAATGTAGTTTTAGGTCAAATTTATACAGAAATATGGAAAGTTCTTAAGCGTTCACAAACTTTCAAGCATCACTTTATATGCTATGGGAAGGCAATACATCTTGAATGGTACAGTCCAGAATACACCTCATGACACGCTGTTACAAATGTCACCTTAGAATTTACACACTAGTTAGCAAAAAAGTATAGAGGGCAAGAAAATTATCACTAACACTGACCAACAGAAATAACGACATTCAAATTACCATCAACATCAGTGGTCGCTGATCGGCTGCAGCGTTTACATTTCTTTCAATCTGGAAGAACAGTAATTTTTTCTGCTTGAACAAAATGTCACTTATGCAGCCAACAAATGGCTGCTGATTGACTGCAGCGGTGAATGCTGATTCTATGAAACCAGTGGAGATCAGGGCTGGTCCAGGAGGTGAGCAGTGATATTTTTTACATCTTTTTTTCCCTTTACTGGACTCAGTAGTAGAGATGAGCGAATTTGTTCGGATTCGGTTCCGTATACGATCGACATCGAATATTGTTTTTGCAATATTCGTCGAACACAGCCGAACGTCATTAGAGTCAACGGGAGTAAAAATTACCGAATATGTTTGGAGCCGATCATTAAACATAAATTCGACACGAATATGTCAAAATCAGATTCGGGCACAAAAAGCGAACAAAGTTGCTCATCTCTACAAGTAATTGACCACCATTTTAGCATATACAAACACAAGGAACTTGACAGGGAGGTTGTTCCAAACATCTTGGAGAACTTACCACAGATCTTCTGTGGATGTCACTTGTGCAAATCCTTCTGTATCTTCATGTAATCCCAGACAGACTTGATGATGTTGAGATCAGGGCTCTATGGAGGCCATATTATCACTACCAGAGCTCCTTGTTCTTCTATACACTGAAGATAGTCCTTAATGACATTGGCTGTTTACTTGGGTTCTTTGTCCTGCTGCAAAATAAATTTGGAGTCATTCAGACGCCTCCCTGATGGTATTGCATGATGGATAAGTGTCTGTATTTCTCAGCATTGAGGACGCCATAATTCTTGACAAAACCGACAGCTCCATGCGCTGAAATGCAGCCCCGGACTTGCAGGGACCGTGCCTCACTGCTATCTGCAGACACTCATTATTGTGCTGCTCTCCTGGCCTTTGGCAAATTAGCTGCTTAATGTTTCAGCCATATATTTTTTATACATACACTAACTTCCTCTCATCCTCAATATGGCTGGTTTGAATATTTTTTCTAAGCTCCTTTCAGCTGCTTTATGACCACAGAAAAGTTGAGCTGAACTTTACGGTCATAAATCAGCTGAGAGGAGCTCAGAATAACAAAGGTAGGAGTTAAAAATGATCCTGTCAAAATGAACTCACTGATGGATTCTCATTTGATTCCTTCCATAGCCAGCAATAGCATACAACACATAATACATTTAAAGGATTGCCCAGAACTTTCATATTGATGGCCTATCCTTTGGATAAGTCATCATACCAGATCGGTGTGGGTGCAACACCCAGGATCCTCGCTGGTCAGCTGTTCTCTGATGTTCTTAATTGTGTGGCTGCACAGCACAGCTCTGTTAATTGCATACTGATGGCAATGGGTGCTGCAGATCCATCACTATTCATTAGAATAGGGGCAGATGTGCATTACTGGCTACTTTGCAGTTGACTGAGTGATGTGCAACTCTGCAGCTGATCACATCCAATCTGGTACTGATGAGACCTGTTCTAAGAATAAGCCATCAATATTGAAGTACCAGTTTAAGATGCCATAGTTTAACCCGAGTCAAGACTATACCCGTGGTTAAAACTGCCTAGGCTTGATTATACCAAGGTATATTATGGCCTGAGCCAATTTATACTCCAGGGTATAAATTGGCCTTGTGCATCTCATACCCTGTCATGCCAGATTATACCCCCCTTGATATTAGCATCGTTGAGTGATATACACAAGAATTACCGTACTTAATTTTTCAACATCTTATTGGAGGTTCAGGTTTGTCAGGTAAGTTATACGAGAAGATAACTGACTTAAATTTTAAAGGTCTAAACACATAGACTTTTATTACCTGAACCAGAAAAATCAGGAAAAATATTAGACTTCCACAAAGATATATTAAGATAAAGAATCTACCGCACTTCTCAGTAGTCACACATTACAAGCAGCTGTGTGTCTGAGTATGATAGAAGATCTGCACACTGTTCAACCAATCAGAGACAGTGAGAAAACCAGTGAAGTGATAAGATGAAGTTACAATTACAGGCTAAAAGCCCCATCTCACATAGTGAGATCGCTAGTGAGATCGTTGCTAAACAGTGATCTCAGCAGCGATCTCGCTATGTCTGACACGTACCAGCGATCAGGCCCCTGCTGTGAATCGCTGGTCGTGTCAGAAATGCCTGGACTTTTTTTTGATCGCTGGTCTCCCGCTGGCCAGCACGCATCGCTGTGTGTGACAGGCAGGAGACCAGCGATCAGCTGGTAACCAAGGTACACTTCGGGTTTCCAGGTGCGGGGCTGTGCCTGGAAACCCGATGTGTACGTTGGATACCAGCGCGCTGCTGCAAGGGAGCTGGTAACCAAGGTACACATCGGGTTTCCAGGCACCGCGCACACCTGGAAACCTGAAGTGTACCTTGGTTACCAGCTCCCTGCATCAGCGCGCCGGTATCCAACGTACACTGCGGGTAACTAAGCGATGTTACCCGCAGTGTCGCTGTCCTGATCGCTGCCAGTTTGGCAGCTCAGCAGCGATCATGTAGCGACACACCAGCGATCCTGATCGTTGTCGGGATCGCTGGTGTGTCGCTATGTGAGACGGGGCCCTAAGGTAAAAGCTCTTATCTTACTGGACGACAGAGTAATCTCAGATATAACGACTTGTCCGATACCAGTCACATTGTATTGTGAGATCAATCTTCATCATCTGATTACCAACACAAATACCTTCCCACTACGGGAAGTCAGTTTTAAGTTATATAATGACATCTAAAATCACTCTCATTAACAAGAGCTCATACAATAGAGGGGTATATTGTAGCCTGGAGGGGTATAGTTTTGTCTAGGCTATTTTACACCCTCAGGTATAGTTTGGCCTAGGACAGTTATATATCCGGTGAATACTCTGACTTGGGCCAAACTATACCTGGGTTTAATCTGGACAGGGGTTAACTTGGCCTGTTACACTAAAAACAATGCTGACTGTGACTATAACCCTTATTTCAAGAGCCGTAACATGTATTTTCTCTGGTCCGCCGTGACCATAGGAAATCATGTGCTCTCTATTACTGCATTGTGGGGATCCGATGGACAGAGAGAGGGAGCTATTTAACTCTGTCAAACACCTTGGATGTTGATGTCACTACTGACCACAGCATCTAAGGGTTTAATAATTGGAAACCAACATTAATGGTCTCTGATCAGTTAGACACAGCCTGTACATTGCAACACTATGCGCTTTACAGTCCAGAATTATTTGTTTTGGTCTCGACAATAATTGTGCCTTCACAAGGTCAATACAGTGGCGCTGTTATGTATTGTGCATGGTGCCATCAGGAGAAGGGGCCATCGATGGTTGGATGTCTATGCAGTTGATTAGGAATATGCAGAAACCTAAAAGCTATAAAAGTGCTGAGAGGCTTAGCGGTGCCACTTCAACATTTAGATGGGAATTAAACTATTGATTCTTGTCCAAACCAATTGTTCAGTGTTTCAGGTAACGCCACCTAAAATTGATTTCATAAACAATGTAATCCGTCTTGTTACTCCATAATTATTTTTAAATAAACTGAATTAAGTTGAAACACGAATATCAAATGGATATTGAATTTCAAGAATAAATTGGATGCAAACCATGATCTGATCATTACTAATGTTTCTTTTTTCTGTTAGAAAATAAACAGATGCAGTAAATTTTAATATGAAACCTTTGACTTTTTCATCTGTTGATTGTAAGAATCTTTACAATAGCTGTATACAGACTTATTGCAGAGATAATGCTTTTCTGTGAAGAATGACATAAGAGGATACTGTTGAGGCATTAATAGCACATAAAGTTGAACCATGCTCTAAAATATCCTGAGTATTCATTCCAAAAGAGTAATAAAAAAAACAGGAAAATTTGGCTCCTAAATCTGCAAACTATATACGTACATTTTATTTAAAGGGAATATGTCACCCCCAAACTGAAATTAAACTCTATAAAAATCATGCTTGTGGTACAGATTTAACCTATTTTGTTTTCTGCAAAAATAGCCATCCTCCGCTCCTCCCCTTATGATGATTGACAGTCCCCCAAGGAGCGCTGCCTATACTGAATCCTCAGCCCTGCATGTACTAACATAGCAGGAGCCAAGGGCTCATACAATGTCTGTGTATGCAGGGCTTTCTCTGATCCCCCTATCCTGTCTGCAGCGGCCGCTCGCTGCACACAGGAACACACAGAAATAGGCAGCTGATGCTGATAGGAGAGGGAGGTGACAATTTATTCTAGCACTGCATATTCACCGCACTCCTCTCCCTCTCCTGTCATTATCGGCCACATGCTGCTGCGCAATCCTGTATGCAGCGAGTGGCCGCTTCAGACAGGACTGGGCGTTTAGAAGGACTGACTGTCTGTGAGCTCTCGGCTCCTGCAATGTCAGTAGATTGCAGAGGATTCAATACAGGCAGCACTGGTTGAATTTCAGATTTGGAGGTGACAGCATGTCCCTTCAAGACAAGAAAGTAGTTAGCCAAAATGTCGTTCTGATGTTTAAAGCTTAAGCAGGCTTATTCTCTATGTGATCCTGTCACTTTCTTTCTACAGGGGCTGTGAGGGCTTCCAGTATATTCCCTATCCTCAGTGTGATCCTACTCTTCATGGGAGGACTGTGCATTGCTGCCAGCGAGTTCTACAAAACTCGACACAATATCATATTAAGTGCTGGCATCTTCTTTGTGTCTGCAGGTAAAATAAGTTAATTTTCAAGGTGAAAAATGTGTTATACAAGAGTAGAGCTCATTTAAATAACAACTTACATAATTCTTTTGAGCCTACATTGTTCACGAAGATGAAAATGTGATTAATCTGTATAATTTATTTGCGCAAGGGTTAGTGCTCATTTTTCTCTATACAGATCTCCAAATTCTCTGTCTTGCCAAAGAGTCAAAGGGTTATTCACAGAATCGCATTATTTTTCCCAAAGCACAGTAAATGCATAGTTATTGCTTTATAAACAGAATAAGCCCAGCATCTTTCTTTTTTCTACTTTTGCATCTTTTTTTTTTCATCACAATTATCCCATCTGTGCATGTGAGCTTTACATGACTGAATGGGTAGTCCTGGTCCTATCTGTTTCTCCTCAGTGCTGCAGGCCCCTCTCCCCTCTCCGGTGAGCTCCTGAATAGCCCCACCTCTCTGAGTTATCATCAACCTATTCTAAGTGCAGAATTCACCTGATATTTATATACAGGTGCTTCTCACAAAATTAGAATATCATCAAAAAGTTAATTTATTTCAGTTCTTCAATACAAAAAGTGAAACTCATATATTATGTAGAGTCATTACACACAGAGTGATCTATTTCAAGTGGGTTTTTTTCTGTTAATGTTGATGATTATGGCTTACAGCTAGAGATGAGCGAATTTCCCTGCTTATATGGCAAGCTATAGCGTTTACCAAATAAGCTGCATCGGGAACCCGGCTTCCTGGATCGCAGAGGCTGATCAGCTGTTCGGCTCCACAGCTTCATGTGTCGCGGCTGTGTCACAATCACGACACATGCATGGAGAGCCCAACAAACAGTTTTTTTTTTTTACAAACATTTTACTTCAGAACCATTTTTTTTTATTTTCACAAGTGTAAAAAGAGAAAATGAATCACAAAATTTGTTGTGAAATTTCACCTGAATGCGCTGATACCCCATATGTGGGGGTAAAACACTGTTTGGTCGCACAACAGAGCTTGAAAGGGAAGGATCGCTGTTTGACTTTTTCAATGCAGAATTGGCTGGAATTGAGATCGGACGCCATATCGCGTTTGGAGAGCCCCTGATTTGCCTAAACAGT
This sequence comes from Oophaga sylvatica, assembly GCA_033576555.1. Lineage (NCBI taxonomy): Eukaryota > Metazoa > Chordata > Amphibia > Anura > Dendrobatidae > Oophaga > Oophaga sylvatica. The sequence continues at coordinate 21,356,261 of JARQOD010000009.1, read as the reverse complement.
GGAAACCCCCCACAAGTGACACCATTTTGGAAACTAGATCCCTTAAGGAACTTATCTAGATGTGTGGTAAGCACTAAAGGTACTGCCACACTAAACAATCCCGCTAGCGATCACGATAACGACGCATACTAATGCGATCGCTAGCGGGATTGTTTCTATATCGCTAAATGCGGCCACATTTAGCGATATAGTTAACGACGCTATCGCCGTTAGCGATCTTCTTAACGACTTTAGCGGTACAAAAGTACCGCTAAATCGCTAAGAAAAGGTGCCACACAGCGATTAGATACTTACCCAGCGGGAGCGCCGACGAGAAAATAGGGTCCGGAACGATTCCAGCGACGAGCGAGATCACAGCAGGAAGCTCGTCGCTGGAAGCTGCCGCACTGAACAATATCGCTAACGGGATCGCTAAATAGTGACGTTTTTTAGCGATCCCGTTAGCGATATTGTTTAGTGTGGCATACCCTTTAGAACCCCCAAGTGCTTCACAGAAGTTTATAACAGAGCTGTGAAAATAAAAAATCATATTTTTTCCACAAAAATGATCTTTTCGCACCCAAAATTTTTACTTTCACAAGGGTAACAGGAGAAATTAGACCCCCAAAGTTGTTGTGCAATTTGTCCTGAGTATGCCGATACCCCTATGTGTGGGGGTAAACCACTGTTTGGGCGCATGGCAGAGCTCAGAATGGAGGTAGTGCCGTTTGACTTTTTGAACGCAAAATTGGTTGGAATCATTGGTGGCACCATGTCACATTTGGAGACTCCCTAATGTAACTAAACAGTGGAAACCCCCTAATTCTAACTCCAACCCTAACCCCAACACACCCCTAACCCTAATCCCAACCCTATCCATAACCCTAATCACAACCCTTACCCCAACACACCCTAAACCTAATCCCAACCCTAACTACAACCCTAACCCCAACACTCCCCTAACCCTAATCCCAACTGTTGTGAATGGATCCTGAGTTGGGGCTCCCTCTGGTGGCTGTTGATATTAATGAAGCTATCTTGACTGACAGAGGCCCTTCAGCTGAGGATCCAGCTGTGGACGATCTGGGAGTGATGACTGGGGAGATTTAAGGGAGTAACTTTCCCATGATCCTCGCCGGTGATTAGATTTCTCTTCCTGGTCCAGTTTGGAAGTCAGCTGCTGCGGGCTCCTGCAACTTTCAGATAGCTATTTTCTGATCGTTTCTGTGGTTTTGTTTTCTTTTGTTTTTCTGCCTTCTGAGTGAAGTCAGCCAGGTCCCCCTGCTGGGGCCTGTGCTGGTCTCTGTTTCTCAATTATCTCTGTTCATTTGTTCAGTCCCTGTTATTTCAGTGGCTGCTGGGTAGCTACCTGTTCACACCAGAGTTCTGACATAGCGGGGAGAGATCGTGTGGTCTCAGTATTTTTTGGAATCAGAAGTGTTGGAATTTTTCTTAGGGTTTTGCTGGATTGCAGAAAGTATTCTTTTCTGTCCTGTCCTATCTAGACAGTTCTGGGCCCCAGCGTTTGCTTACTCTATTTTCTGCCTGCGTTTGTATTTCATCTTGTCTCACCGCCAATATATATGTGGGGGCTACCTGTTCATTTGGGGCGCTACTTCGGGGCAGTTAGCTTTCCCCTTTCTATCTCTAGGCTTAGCTAACTCTCCGGCTGTGTCGAGGAGTCTAGGTCATCGTAGGTACGTCCCACGGCTGCTTCTAGTTGTGCGGTTTAGAGTTCTGCAATCCATTAGTTACCAACCTCTCTGGGTGACTGGCTGCCTCTGCTATTTTTGTTACTGTCCTCCTCGGCTACCATATCATAACACCCAACCCTAACCATAACCCTAATCACAACCCTAACTCCAACACACCCCTAACTCTAATCCTAACCACAACCCTAACCCCAACACATCTATAACCCTAATCCCAACCCTAACCATAACCCTAACTACAACCCTAAGACCAATCCCAACCCTAACCATAACCCCAACCAAAAACTTAACCCCAACACACCCATAACCATAATCCCAACCCTAACCTTAATCTCAATCATAATTCCAACCCTAACCCAAACCCTAACCCTAAGACTTTAGCCCAACTAATTTTAGCCTAACCCTAAAACTTTAGCCCAACTCACTTTAGCCTAACCCTAACCCTAAAACTTTAGCCCAACTCACTTTAGCCTAACCCTAAAACATTAGCCTAACTCACTTTGCCTAACTCTAACCCTAACCCTAAAACATTAGCCCAACTCACTTTAGCCTAACCCTAACCCTAAAACTTTAGCCGAACTCACTTTAGCCTAACCCTAAAACTTTAGCCCAATTCATTTTAGCCTAACCCTAAAACTTTAGCCCAACTCACTTTAGCCTAACCCTAACCCTAAAACTTTAGCCCAACTCACTTTAGCCTAACTGTAACCCTAACGCTATAATTTTAGCCCAACTCACTTTAGCCCAACTCTAACCCTAACCCTAAAACTTTAGCCCAAGTCACTTTAGCCTAACTCTAACCCTAAAACTTTAGCCAAACTCACTTTAGCCCAACTCTAACCCTAAAACTTTAGCCCAACTCACTTTAGCCTAACCCTAATGGAAAAATGGAAATAAATATATTTTCTTTATTTTATTATTTTTCCCTAACTAAGAGGGTGATAAAGGGGGGTTTATTTACTATTTTTTATTTTGATCACTGTGATAGCGTTTATCACAGTGAGCAAAATGAACCAATAGGAAAAATCTTCCTATTGTTGCCAGGTGCCGGCCGGCAGATCGCGGTGGGCGCACTGCGGAGGAGACAGGATGGCCCAAGGACCATCGGGGAGTACGAGGGGGAGTCAGGGACCGCATCTCTCTCTCCTCTGATGTGTGATCACATCACAGGAGAGAGAAATTAAATGGCACATCGGATTTTTTTTTTTTTACGATCGCCATTATATGGTTAATAATGGCAATCACAACCCCGGGTCGGTAAAAACTGACCCGAATCATGTTCTCCAACTCTGGGGGGCGCTATACACTTTTTCCACAGCGCCGTTAATTAATGGTGCTGTGCTTTAAGTACTCTTAACTACCGCCGTTAAAAGGCATATCGACGGTCGTTAAGGGGTTAAAAACCTTACCATGGGTCAAAATTTACATCAGTGGGTAAATAAGGGCAGACAAAAGGACTGGGCCCCACCAGTGAAACACCAGACTGGGGAAGCCTTATACACAATTTCCAGCTCAGGAGAGGGAGGCCACACCTCAGCTTGCACAGAATGCAATGATACAAAGAAAAAAAAAAAAAAATTGAGCTTAACTTGAGTTGGTACACATGCAGCACATAGAAGCATGTTCACTTAGGCCAAATACTGAGGTAAATACTGGTAGTGTGAACGTGGCCTTATTGTGGCTCTTAGGCCAAGTGCCCACGATGAGTTCTTGGTGAGTTTTTGATGCTGCGTATTTTTGTTACACAATAAAAGCGCAACATCTTACAATTCCAGCAAAGTGGATGGGATTTATAGAAATCTCACGCCCACTGTGCTTTTTTTTTTCTCACTGTAAACCAACCTGCGGTGCACATTTCAAATTCACAACATGTCAATTTCTCTAATTTCTCTTGCAGAAAAATTAATTTAATTTACAGATGAGATGAGGAAAATCTGCTGTTAAAAATCGCACATGCATTTTTAATGTGCTGCTGCAGCAGAAATGGACTGAAAATGTATGTTAGCCGCGCATGACTGTCAATAAAGTTTTATTGAAGCCAAATACCAGGAAGTATCAAAAACAAAGCAGCTTTATTTAAAACATGACAATCCATCAAGAGCAAGTAAATAGAAAAAAAATGTACACAAAACCGCAAATAACCTGTTTTAACCAACTGAAGAAAATCTAAAACATCAAAAAATCACAACATACTCAGCCTTAGGTCACGTTCACACGTTCAGTATTTGGTCAGTATTTTACCTCAGTATTTGTAAGCCAAAACCAGGAGTGGAACAAATACTGACTGTGTGACCATGGTCTCAGCCAAGATTTTTGAGTGTGACCATCCTTAAACAGGTTGTCCACTACTTTTTACATTGATGGCCTATCCTTAGGATAGGTCATCAATGTCTAATCAGCCAGGGTCCAACACTGGGCACCACCCGCCGATCAGCTGTTATCAGTGTCGGCGGCCGTAAGTACTCACTTGTGGAGCTGGCCGTCTATTTGCAGCGGTTCAGCACATCCACCCCATATTGATTTGAATAGGAAGCGAACGTGCAGTACCTGGCCGCAGCCACCACAAAGAGATGGCCAGCTCCGCAACTGAGTACTTATGGCCGGCGGCCACCACCACCGATAACAGCTGATTAGCGGGGTGCCGGGTGTCAGACCCCGGCCGATCAGACATTGATGTCCTATCCTAAAGATAGTCCATCAATGTAAAAGTAGTAGTGGACAACCTGTCTAATTCATTGGAACTACTGAAGTATGGAGATTTTTCTGCTGTTTTATACAGTAAAGATGTATATCTTCGTACCGTGTTAGCCAGTAGATAGAAAAATATTTAGACTTGAGAGTCCTCAGTGGTTGATACCTTTTAATGGCTAACTGAAAAGATGGTAACAAATTGCAAGCTTTCGAGACTACTCAGGTCTCTTCATCAGGCTGAACTAATACAAAATCTGAAGAATCACATATTTATACACAAAAACACAGAAAAAATGCTGGAATGAACCTGTCACATGGTTTTATGGCCTATTACATCAATTAAGGAATTTACTCCAAATACCCTGTGAAAACATCACAAAACATTACCAGACCCCAATCAGAGGGTAATAAAACTTTCTCTCCTTATCTATGAATTGTTCCAATATTTATGCTCATTCCTCTGCCATAATGACTATTCTGCTTCACGTCACTTGTCTTACCTATTGCATTTTTTCTGTGTTTTGTGTATAAATATGTGATTCTTCAGATTTTGTATTAGTTCAGCCTGATGAAGAGACCTGAGTAGTCTCGAAAGCTTGCAATTTGTTACCATCTTTTCAGTTAGCCATTAAAAGGTATCAACCACTGAGGACTCTCAACTCTAAATATTTTTCTGCTGTTTTATGGCACCAAATACACAGAATATGAGAAAAACGCACTGTGTTCAATAATGAATTACTCCAGTCTCCATTGCATATTTATTCTCCAGACTCACTAGGTGTATTCCGACCCCTATATTAGCGATATTAGTGGAGTTGTAGTAGTAATGAGAGAATACATTTTCCTCTTCTGACACAACTCCATCCAGGCAATGCCCATTGATCCACTGCTCTGACCGCAGGAGGGATGAGTCATTATCATCTAACGTACAGGAAATGAGGAACATAATTGTGAAGCAGAAAGCTGCTTAATACCGACAAACAGTAACAATTCCTGGGGCAAAAAAAAAATACAGGGACAGACCTCTAAAACTAGTAACTCAAAGCCAAGGGCACCGGGTGAGCATGGAAGGCACCTATGGTGTTATACAAAATGGAGGAGGGTGGATTATTACAAAACGTGTTCATTTATCAAGATGCTTGCAGGCTACTCTCACTGGAACCGTAAGATACTGCGTTTTTTTTTTGTGCAGTAAAAATACACAGTGTCAAGAACACCCCAAAAACTCATTGTGGGACCTTAATCTTAGGGTGCCAAATAGCCTTCACCTAGTCCTAGCCAGAAGACAAATTCACATTGTTGGGTAAGAGCCTCAAATTTCAGCTAAGCAATGCAATATACCTCAACAATTCTTATTAGGGCAGGTGCAGGCGAACTTTTTTTCGGTCCAAGTGCGATATGACAAAACATCGGATCGCACTTGGACCAATGTTATTCTATGGGGTCGTGACTCTGTCTGAGGAAAAAAAATTGCATCTTGCTAGATTTGCATCCAATATTCGGATCACACTCGACCATGCAAGTCAATGAGTCCGCGGAAAACATCAGACGACACTTGGACAACATCTGAGTGAAGTCCTATTTTCACGGATCAACAGACTGAACAAGATGGGAATTTTTTCTCTATCTTCTCCTCATCCGAAAAATTTGGATCACACTATGATCATACCCTGATCCAATTCTGATAAGAATCTGATCAAAGTGTGATTAGCATAATCGGCCCTATTCTCTCGGATGAGAGAATATATGGTGGTGTGATCCTCGCCTAAGTCTTACTCACCAGTAAGTCAATTAAAGCGAACCTGTCACCAGGTTTGGCTGATATGAGTTACGGCCACCACCTTTTAGGGCTGATATACAGCATTCTATAATGCTGTAGATAAGCCCCCGATTAGACCTGCAAGAGAAGAAAAATAACTGTTATTATACTCACCTGCGGGGTGGTCCTGTCCGATGGGTTTCGCAGGTCCGGGTCCGGCGCCTCCCATCTTCTTGTGATGCCACCCTCCTGTTTGCCTCATGTGGATGACACGTCCCTGAATCAACCACACAGGCTCCCGGCATCGTGCTCCTGCGCAGGCGTACTTATGTGCCCTGTTGAGGGCAGAGCAAAGTACTGCAGTGCGCAGGTGCTGGAAAAGGTCAGAGAGGCCCAGCGCCTGCGCACTGCAGGAATTTGCTCTGCCCTCAACAGGGCAGAGAAGTATGCCTGTGTGGGAGTACGATGCCGGGAAGCCATGAAGCAAGGAGGGCGGCATCGCAAGAAGATGGGAAGCACCAGACCAAGACCTGGGACACCCAGTGGACCGGACCGCCCCGCAGGTGACTATAATAAAAGTTATTTTTCTTCTCTTGCAGGTCGGATCGGGGGCTTATCTGCAGCATTATAGAATGCTGCAGATCAGCCTTGAAAGGCGGTGGCAATAACTCCTGTTGGTGATAGGTTCGCTTTAAATGTGTAATACACTCAATATGCAATGTATGTGGACTGCTAGGGTTTATTCGTTGCAAATAGTTCCCACCCTAGAGGAGCTTATTTCAGGTCACTAACAAATTTGTCAGACATGAATATACAGTTAGGTTTTTTTTCATCCAGATATGCCGTATAAAGTTTATTGCCATTTTCTTGTTTTTATTTTTTCTTTCTTTCTATCATCCGCAGGCCTGAGCAACATCATTGGGATCATTGTGTACATATCTGCCAATGCCGGTGATCCTTCAAAAAGCGACTCAAAGAAAAACAGCTACTCATATGGCTGGTCCTTTTACTTTGGGGCCCTTTCCTTCATTATTGCTGAAATGGTGGGGGTGCTTGCTGTTCACATGTTCATTGACCGCCACAAACAGCTGAGAGCCACAGCACGGGCAACGGACTACCTCCAGTCCTCTGCAATCACTCGCATTCCAAGTTATCGCTACCGTTATCAGAGGCGCAGCCGCTCCAGCTCCCGGTCCACGGAGCCATCCCACTCCCGTGATGCCTCTCCTGTGGGCCTCAAGGGCTTCAACACCCTCCCCTCCACTGAGATCTCCATGTACACGCTGAGCCGCGACCCTCTCAAATCGGCCGGGACCCCCACAGCCACTTATAACTCGGATAACAGCTTCCTCCAAGTTCATAACTGTATACCCAAAGATAACAAGGACTCTGCGCACACCAACACAGCCAATCGCAGGACCACCCCTGTATGAAACAAGACGGAGGAACAGAAGAAAGACACAGACAGATAGATCAATGAGGGTCAGAAAGGAAATTGGTCTAGATAAAGGGATCTGTGTATCAAGCTTTGGACATGGCCTATTTCGGTTCAAAAATAAGTTCCAAAACTCTTTTTCTTTATCTGAATTAAGGCAACAAATCTGAAATGCAGAAATTTCAAGTTATCTAATAGCTTTCATGATTCAACAACAAAAAAAAAAGAACTGAAAATGTAACAATCATGAAAAAAGATGAGCTCAGAACAAACTTGTCCGCGTGTACAGAGCCCAAATGCTGCATTGCAAATGACGAAAACTGCAGAACAAATTTTTTTTTTTTTTTTTTTTTTTTCAAAAATTCTGAATATAGCCATGGTGCCAAAATGATGGGATTTGTACAACAAAACACCAGACGCCTGAGTCTGATACACAGATCTGTATGTGTGAAAAAAAAAGTCTTCATCCTTGAGAAAATATCCTCAGAGTGGTTTACTGGGGTTTTTTGTTTTTTTTTGTTTTGTTTTGTTTTTTTTTTGGAGTAGTATGTAAATCTGTTCTATCTGGCCTGTATGGTTTGTCTGAAATCTTAAACCGGCTGCTAAATCTGACATTCATGGTCTAGAACCACATTGCAATTTACCTAACCCTATAAACACTGTGAAATGGCATCATGGTTTTGGGGCTCCTCCAGTAAGTAGATCTCATTTTGGGGTGATATTTTATTGAGGATGCAGACTAAGCTGAAAACAGTGTTGCTTGTATAGGACAAGAACAAAAATAGGAATAAATAAATTAAATAAATAAAATAAGAATATATTGTACTAATGAATAATAGTGGGTATCCTTCAATAATAACCATTTAAAACACATTATATAATATAGCATATTAAAAATTGGGGGGGGGACACAAATAAAATGTAATGATACATGGCACATTAAATGACATACTGTATTAATTGTACATAATAATGTACAATATATTATATTAATTGTACATATAACGACTTTGCATAAATGTACAGCGTATTTCCCAGTGCATAGCGATTTCACAATCTCATAGTACCATACAATATGTACATCACCACATATAATCCAATGTAGCTAATATATATATATATATATATATATATATAGAGTGCATATATTTATATATATATATATATATATGTGTATATGTACATACACATATATAAAGATATATATGTATATGAATATATGCATAAAATATATATATATATATATATATATATATATATATATATACATATTTATTTATATATTACTGTATACATATATATATAATACATTAATATTTATTATATATGTTTTTATATATATATATTTACATTAATATATACAGTATTATATATATATATATATATATATACATATATATATATATATATACATACTCTGCAGGATACTTATTATTGCTCAATTAAAATATTTTTTTTTAATAAATGACTCGGAGACTCACTATATTTGATGCAAAATGTATTATTTTTCCTGTACAAGCAACCTGTTCCATTTAACTCCTCCATTGAGCTCACTTTGTAACGGTGAAGGGGTTAAATAAGTAATGTTGGTACGCAAAAGACTGAAAGGGCTAGAGACCCAAACAGGAAAAAAAGAACAAGCAAGCTTACCAAGAACAAAGTACTGAAATAAGCGAAGAATTTCTTAAACAAAAAGACAAAAAAAAAATCAAAACACATTTAAAAAAAAAAATTCCCGAAAAAGGATAGAATGAACCAAACGAAAAAAAAATGCATGAATCCCTCTATGTACCCGTTCATTTTACTGATTCATTTAAATAACTAAAAAAAAAAAAAAAAAAAAGAAGCAAAAGGACGAGAATATTGGGGTTTAAAAAAATGTGGGAGGGGATGAGAAAAAAAAAACAAACAAAAAAAACAAAAATGGGATGAGATTTTCAAGAACACAAATGTTGGGATTGTGGGGTGGGAAGAAATAGGTGGGGACTATGATTTGCTTATTTTATTTCTGTTTTCTTTTTCAATTCTTTTTTTTTCTAATACGCAATTTCAGCAGGGCCAATATAGGACTGAATGCAGAAAGTGCCAAGCCAGGTTTTTAGTCCACATCTCTTAATATTTGCACTGTGGTAAAAATCAGTGCCACATTACAGACTTGAAAAAAAAAATAATATTCCAAAAAGTACTGAAAAATATTTTTTTTTTGTTTAGAAATGTTGTGTCGGTGACTCCAACAATCTTAAGGACTAGCAGATTGAAACATATACGTAGAGATGTTTATACATATAAATATATAGGTATGACTATATCTATATATCAGTGTATATATTTATAGCGCTCTATATATATATGTATGTGTATACAGAGTAAAATATATATTTATTTTTCTATGTCGGTCATATAGTGTTAATATATTTAATTTAAAGGGATTGTATCTTTTTAGCCTTTTACTCTTTTTGAATATAAGGAGCATTTAAAAAAAAAACGAAAAACATTTATTTATATTTTTTGTGCGTAAATGGGAAGGTGTTTAAAGAGCCCTTGTCATCATCTTATAGAGGAGCTGACCGAGAAACCGGATGATGGTGAACTTGGGGTCTCTTAGAACCCAATTTTTTTTCTTCCCAGTGCACCATATAGTTAGACATTTATTTGGGGCCTGATAATGTTTTTTTCAATAGCAGCGCTCCACAGATGGTAAAATATACAATATTAAAGATTATATTATAATACTTGGCAGTTCAGTTGTCGATGGCAGATGACTACATTGGATGTGATAGGAAGCAGCAGGTGATACAGGACTGTGGGAACGCTGCAGCGGTTATCTGTGGATAGATCTCACGCAAACCGTTAATGATTCTCAAATTGATCTAAAGGATCAGATAGAGTCAGATTTCCTCAGTGCATCAGCACATTTGGTAGGAAGACATGCAAGTAATTAATAGAGGGTCAAAAAGTATTTAAAAAAAGTCATTAAAGGCAATCTGTCAGCGGGTTTTTGCTACCTCATCTGAGAGCAGCATGATATAGGCAAAGAGACCCTGAATCCAACGAAGTATTACTTAATTTACTGGGTGCAGCCGTTCTCACACAATCAAAGTTCTTAGATTTAGCAATGCAGCAGAGCTGAGAAAGCTAACCCCGCCCACACCAGGCTGCTATTGACAGTGAGCTGCTTATCACAGGAGGGGCGGAGTCAGACTAGTGCTCACACAGCCAGTTTGTCACAGCAATGATAATGTCCTATTAATAAAAACTTCAGTAAAAGTAAACAACAGCACACAGCTTGACATGTGACACCTCATTGAAATCTGTGATTTAACCCCTACCTCATGCTGTCGTCAGATTACATAGCAAAAACCTGCTGACAGATTCCCTTTAAAGGAGGCATCTCTGTTGAGAAGCCAGAAAGAGGACTTGTAGCTGTGGAGTAGTTTGTGGGCCTCTGAGACCATGACATATGGATCATAACATAAAGGGAAGTTACATAGTTGTAAGATTGAGAGGTCCATTAAAAGATAACAATAAGATGAAAAATAAATTATATATCATAGGGGCTGCAAAGGATTCCTGATCGCAGGTCAACGATTGTTCTAATTCCAACTTTGAAGTGTGCTGCTCTTGCATAAGTTGGGCACACAGAGTCTACGGGTCCGTTCACCAGAGCGATGCTTTACAGACCCATATACTTATTATGGAGCCGACATATCGCTCTGTGCAAGCGGCGCATGCAGAAGCAGTAATATGAGCAATTGGTGATGTCTCAGCACCAGTCCCCCTACAGGTCACCAGCACTTTACAGCCCCTATGATATATAAGAAGTTTTTCCAAATGATAAGAACAATCAAAATGATCACCTATCCCATAGGCTAGGTCATTAAAGAAAGATTGGTGGGGGTCCAACACCTAGCTGATATCGGCTCCAGCTGGATGCAAGTGATGTACATAGCGGAAAAGCTCAGCTCTGTACATTGTGTAGTGGCCACTGCAGAGTACTGAGGTTCATCGACCATTCACTTCAATATTAAGTTTTGAGTTGCACAGTCTTACACCGATACACCACAGTCCTCGTGGAGAAGCACTCAGACCGGTGTCTGTAGCTGCAGGTTACAATTTTGGGCCACAAATGCAATAGAGCACTTTTCTACGACTATATGATGGCTGCAAGTTTCAGCACGACACAGCTCTTGGCCTGCAGTTAGGCTGCAACACTGGCAAAAGGTTTATCCTAGAGGCTTAGAAAGCCCGTACACGTTATTACCTCCCCACTGGATAAGTGTTATATTGATGTATCATCGGTGAGACACCCACCAATAGCCAGAATGGTGAACTTGTACCTCTTGTTCTCCCTGGCTCCAAGATTGCACGACCTGCTGCACTATTCAAGTCTGTGATACTAAATATTTATTTTATTTTACTTGTTAAGGGCTTGTGCACATGGCTGTGTTTTCACAAAAACATTAGATCGCGCTCGGACCAATGTTAGTCTATGAGGCCGTGCCCATGTCCAATTTTTTACTGTGGACAGAGCCGGTCGAAGAGGAAAAATCACAACATGCCCGAGTTTGATCTGATGTTCGGATTGCACTCGGCCGTGTAAGTCACTGAGTCCATGGAAAACATTGACGCCTGAGTGCAGTCTGATTGCCACAGATTGACACAATGGAGAAAATGGAGACATTTTTTGCTTCATTTGAGAAATTTGGAGCACACTATGATCGACCTGATTCCTCGGATTACAGAGTGTAACCCTAGCCTAATATAGCGCCATCAGTTCCACAGAACTTTACATCATCACTGTCCTCATTGTGGCTCACAATCTAAATTTCCTATCAGTATGTCTTTGAAGTGTGGGAGAAAACTGGAGAACCGAGAGGAAACCCACATAAACATAGGGAGAAGGTACAAACTCCTGACAGATGTTGTCCTTGGGGGGATTAGAACCCAAGACCCAGTGCTGCAAGGCTGCAGTGCTAACCACTGAGCCATCATGCTGTCCATGTCTATGACACAATCTTTGGGTATCTTCGGTGTCATATACTGGAATGGCGCGGCAGGGCACATGCATGCCAGGAACAATCAACTAAATCAGGCTCCATGTTCACGCAAACAGGAAAGTGATGGAATTAAACATATTACAGCTCATATTAGTTGCTTGTCTTATAAATTCAGATGCATTCATTTATACATAGTGATGGAGCCTGTTCGTCGTACAATTATGCATTTACCCATGCTGTTCTCTTATGTAGCAGACAGGCCTACGTCTCTCAAAACCAAGTGACCCAATTACGTCTGCCACCTAGTACTTGCTGGATGCAGCCAACAAGACACGTGATTACACTGTGCAAACCATTCACAAATAACTTTTACATTTACCTTCATTTCCATGAGGGGAGATAGTGTTCATTTTTTTCACTCTGACAGCTAGCTTTCCATCAGATCTGACACTCAGGCCATTTTTTTAACTAGATTCATGAGCATACCAGAATAAATAGCATTAGTTGTTATTGATCGTGGTGCTAATCGACCTACGGTAAGAGGTTAAAAGCTTAGTTCTCATTTGGTGGCCCATGATTCTGTCTTTGGCATTCTTTAAAGTCTTGGCTGTGGTTTTAAGGCAGCATGGTCATTGAACTATCATAAGATTGCCATGGTTATTGTGGAGTAGGTTATCTGGTAGTCTACCGGCTGCCAAGGCCATTGACGCCATTTGTAGAAAGGATACCCCTTTATTCCTAGACACGTCAGGCAGTGTATCAGTTGTTCCTGGAGTGTTTCCTCATAGGAGTTTTCCACCGCTGCTCTCTTCTGCATGGGACTGATCGGTGTCTATGACGTTACTTCCCCACAGACCGGCAGAGACATGTTCACGATTGATAAGTGTGTGGGATCATAACGTCATTGGTATCTCTCCCGTCCAATACAGAAATGAGCAGCGGTGGCTAACCCCTTTAAGTAATGAAGCCATGATCCTTTTCTAATAATTGCTGACTATATATAGAAAGGAATAGGGATAGCTAAGGATGGACTTAAACTTGTCATGTCTAAAGATAGCTAGAATTGAGCAAAAAGATTCACAGGACCCTGGTCTGACTTCCACATTGGTAGTGCATTGGGAGCCATATCAGGGCGGTGCGAAGTTCTTCCTCCGTCGGCACTAGAATGCCAGCATTCTGACGCCTTGGAAAGTCAGGATGTCACATGAGGCCTAGTGACTAATACTTGGTTACATCATGGCATTACAGGGGCCTAGTAATCAGAAGAGACACCCAGCATGCCGGCAGAGGACGTTAGCACTGTCATGGTCCAACAGCCATGGAGTAACGACTTGGGAGCTGGACCAGTGTCCTGCATATCTTTTTGCCCAACTCTCCACCCAACCGTATCATATACATGCACACTGGCCGCTGATGACAATAGGTAGGAAAAGAGAAAAAAAAGCCACCGCCAAACACATCTGGCGGCAGCCTATGACCCTGAGAACAAAAGGATCAGGAAGTTGCTCCTAAAACATCTGCCATTAGGAAGAGTTGGGGTGGCCACAATACACATTGCATGGACATCTAACATTGGCGGGTCCGGATGACAATTATCTGATCTGTACGGTCAGCTTAGATTGAGCGACAGCTGCGTCTTTCCACAAATCCGGTGACGATCAACGCAAGGGGTTAAACCCACAGACGCAAATATTGTTTGCAAATAGATGTAGGATTAAGACATTTACGGAGAAGTTATAGGGAGCGTTTATGCACAGTAGTAAGAGGAATTATATTTGCGGATTATGTAGCATAATAAGAGGATTATAGAGAGACGTTTAAATTGAGTAATAAGTTATAAAGAGCAGAGTATGAAACAATAGGATGAATTATATAACATCATGCATGGATTATAATTGGTTAGAAACCAATTTGGGTGTTTTCGTGCAATTTTGTTAATATATTTATATTTTGTATTCTCATTTCTACTATAACCTCCCTCATTATTACCGCGCCTCAGATATTCGTTTTATTTTATCCGTTGGGGCTTCAGGGAGCGTTTTCAAAAATTCTTTCGACTTATTGAAAATGAGTCAGAATGTGTATAACCGTCTGAAATTGTTATTATTCACTGTATTTATTTGCTTTATTATTTATTTAATAACTATGCTGAAATAAGGTGGTCCTAAAAGCCTGGCCTGGCAGCGTCTGTCCAATATGTATCGTTCTAAATCTTAAGATGTGACTGCAAACCTCAGTTGGAGGAGTGTTGGAAAAAAAAAAAAAAAACGGCAACAGTCCCACCTCAAAACCTGGGGGAGAAAATAGGGATTTTTTTCCAACTACAATTTAATTTCTAATTAAACAAAAGGTCATTTTTTATTATTTTATTTTTGTTCTTTTTTTAATAAAAAAAAAAATAAAAAATAACGAAAAACTCAGATATAAATAAATGTAAATATGTAACTGACGTCCTGAGGAGAAGATGGATATGGTGAATTATTTCATTACGGGATCTTGGGATATAACATGATTGTTATTTCTTTATTTTTTGTCTCCGCTAAACACTGTGACATCCAAACAAGAGATGAGTTTAAAAGTTGCCTGTGATGTGTATATCTGTCATGGTATAGCAATGTCCTTGAGAGAGAACATGCAAGCGAGAGAGAGTCTGCAAGAAGGAGACAGACTGAGAGAGTGAGAGACTGGTGCAGAAGATTTGTAGTACTTCAATTGTTTATCCACTGTTACACGGCAAAGTGAGAACTGATTTTGTACCCTGGACTATTTTACATGTCTATAAGGTGTACATATTATATACACACTGCTTGAAACAATAAAGGGAACACTCAAATAACACATCCTAGATCTAAATGAATGAAATATTCTCATTGAATACTTTGTTCTGGACAAAGTTGAATGTGCTGACAACAAAATCACACAAAAATCATCAATGGAAATCAAATTTTTGAACCAATGGAGGCCTGGATTTGGAGAGACCCCCAAAATGAAAGAGGAAAGAAGTCAAAATGAAAATCAAAACAAGACAACATTAAAGTGGAAACAAGTCAAAATGATGCTCAGTATTGTGTGTAGCCTCCATGTGCCTGTATGACCTCCCTACAACGCCTGGGCATGCTCCTGATGAGGCAGCAGATGGTCTCCTGAGGGATCTCCTCCCAGACCTGGACTAAAGCATCCGTCAACTCCTGGACAGTCTGTGGTGCAACGTGACGTTGGTGGATGGAGTGAGACATGATGTCCCAGATGTGCTCAATCGGATTCAGGTCTGGGGAACAGGCGGGCCAGTCCATAGCTTCAATGCCTTCATCTTGCAGGAACTGCTGACACACTCCAGCCACATGAGGTCTGGCATTGTCCAGCATTAGGAGGAACCCAGGGCCAACCGCACCAGCATATGGTCTCACAAGGGGTCTGAGTATCTCATCTCAGTACCTAATGGCAGTCAGGCTACCTCTGGTGAGCACATGGAGGGCTGTGCGGCCCTCCAAAGAAATGCCACCCCACACCATTACTGACCCACTGCCCAGGGCCGGCGTCAGAACCCAGCACACCCGGGCAAGTGCCGGGGCCCTGAGCCGGCGGGGGGGCCCACTCGCCCTTGGGCACGCCGGCGCCCAGAGGCGTATCTAGGGGGGGCACAGTCGGTCCGCAGTGTCTCCTCTGGCAGCTGTATTCTGCCGCCCTCTGGACTGGGAATCGGCTGTTCTCAGTGCCGGCTGTCAAGCTGACAGCCGGCACAAAGAAGCTGCAGCACGCCGGCTCCCAGAGTCCAGTGAACAAGTGTGCTTGCGTCTTTCAGACGCGAGTACAACTGAAGCCGACGTCAGCAGCATGATCATGTCATGTGATCACGCTGCTGAAGTCACTTTCCGGCAGGCAGAAGAGAGCAGAAGATCTGATGTAAGTGCTCCTGCCTCGTGTGTCTGTGCAACTGCAGATTCAGCGTAGAAGGGGGATGATTTATTCTTTGCTTGTGTGTGGGTGGAATTCCTTCTTTGTGGAGGGGATCTATATTCTGTGTGGGGGGGATTACTCAGTGTGGAGGGGGATTATTCAGTGTGGAGGGGGTATTTATTATTTGTGTGGAGGGGGGATTATTCAGTGTGGAGGGGGTATTTATTATTAGTGTGGAGGGGGTATTTTATTATTTGTGTGGAAGGGGGATTATTCAGTGTGGAGGGGGTATTTATTATTTGTGTGGAGGGGGGATTATTCAGTGTGGAGGGGTATTAATTATTTGTGTGGAGGGGGGATTATTCTGTGTTTTGGGGGATTATTCAGTGTGAGGGGGATTTATTATGTGGAGGGGGGATTATTCTGTGTGTTGGGGCATTATTCAGTGTGGAGGGGGTATTTATTATTTGTGTGGAGGGGGGATTATTCAGTGTGGAGGGGGTATTTGTGTAGAGGGGGGATTATTTTGTGTGTTGGGGATTATTCAGTGTGAGGGGGATTTATTATTAGTGTGAAGGGGAGATTATTCAGTGTGAAGGGGGGATTAGGGTTAGGGGGGTGTGTGTGGAGGGGGGCGCAAAACTGAGTTCTTGCCCTGGGTGCCAGAAAACCTAGATACACCTCTGCTGGCGCCCGTTAGTGGAGGAGAGCGGTGTTAGCGCCGCCACTGGGTCCCCCCGCTTGCTCAGGGCCCCGGCAGCTGGCACAATACTTACCTCTCCCCGTGCCTCCGCAGCTCCGGTGTCTTCTGCAGCTCTGCACTGTGATGTCTCAGGTCAGAGGGCGCGATGACGTCTTTCCACAGCGCCCTTTCCTGAGCCGTAACAGTGCAGAGCGCAGCACAGTGCAGAGGAGAGCTCCATATTTTGTATGGAGCATTATATGGGGACCAGTATTCTGTATGGAGCAATTTATGTGGTCCAGTATTCTGTATGGAGCATTATTTGGGGTCCAATATTCTTTATAGAGCATTATATTTGGCCCATAATATTGTATGGAGGACTATACTGTCCAGTCTGTACTGTGTGTTGTGAGGATTCGGCAGTTTCTGAGCTATTGTAGAATTTACAATAGATATCACTCGTGTAATTATAATAAGAAGAGAAGTGTTTGGCGTTGTACTATACCCATATTTCTCTGCAGTATCGGAGCATCATGAATCGTGGTCTGCGTTAAAGGGGCCCACTGAGACTCTTTCGCCCGGGGCCCATAAAAACCTGGAGCCGGCCCTGCCACTGCCAAACCGGTCATGCTGGAGGATGTTGCAAGCAGCAGATCCACTTTCATTTTGGGTTTTTTTCCAAACCCAGGCCTCCATTGGTTAAAAAATGTGATTTCCATTGATGATTTTTGTGTGATTATGTTGTCAGCACATTCAACTTTGTCCAGAACAAAGTATTCATTGAGAATATTTCATTCATTTAGATCTAGGATGTGTTATTTGAGTGCTCCCTTTATTTTTTTGAGCAGTGTATATATGTATATTTCCTTATTTATATTATATATATATATATATATATATATATATATATATATATATTCTTATGGTATTGTGTAAGGTACATGAAGTATAACAAGGAGAAGCAACAAACCCTAACATATTAAGGTAAGTGGATACACTGGCCAAACATTTACAGGGGCATTACATCTTGGGCTGTTCCAAAGACAAAAATTGAAATTTTGCACTAAAATTTGCTCCATAAATTTTAATAAATCTGTTGGACGGATGGTTGCCTCGTCCATTCCCGGGTAAACATTTTTTCCAGGACAGTAAAGGGAACATATTCATCAGAAAATGACTTATTGTTTAAATTAGGTTTTATTATTTTTTTTTAATGTAGCAATTTTTTTTTTTTAGATCTGTCTCGAAAAAAATAAAATCTTGTAATTTTCACACTGGCCACCAGGGTTAGTTTAGAGTTATGCTTCTTGCTTGTTATAAATGAATTTTCAGAAGTCTCATTGTCATCACAGGCAGGATTACAATGTCAAGTAACACCTCTATACTGGTTAAGAAAAAATAAATAGTTTTGAACTCACCACACCTCCAGGATCACATTACTGAGAAAGCTGTAGCCGGTGGATGTCGGAGCCACTGGCGGGCACAGCTTGCTAGATGAAAGACGTAGGAGAATCCTCAGCACGACCATCCGGTGATAAAATAATATTCTTTATTGGTAAGGTTAAAAACAAGGTGAATCCTTCAGTACATTAAAAAACTAACGTGTTTCTGGCAACAAGCTAAACTGCCACATCATGGAATAGTGGCTGGAAAGCTGAATGAAACATAGTTATTATTTTTTAATTTTTCATCTCCGTTGCAGAGGTATTAGCTTGTAAAGTTTACATTTTAACTTCCTTTTCAACCAAGGAGCTGTTAAGTTTTTCTCTGTATGACGTTGCCCAATCATAAGCAAATGGTGTCATTCAGAGGAAAAAAATAACATGCCCTCAGAGAAAGTCAGAAGAGTCTTTCTCTGTGTGGGTAATCAGCCCTGCTCTGCTCCATGATCTCAGCTTCTACTATGTATAGTACAGCAGAGCTATATGTCATTACAAACACTTCTTGCAGCTTTTATATCACAGCAGTCAGTGTGGGGAAAAAGTGGAGTAGAGCAGAGCTATATTTCACTACAAACCCCTTTTGCAGCTTTCATCTCAGAGCACTCTGAGCTCTACTTTACTCCCACTCATCTCACACTGACAGCCTTGAGATGATTAAAACTGCAAGAAGTGTTTGTAATGACACATAGCTCTGCTCTACATATAGGAGCAGAGATCACAAAGGAGAGTAGAACTCTGTATCATTACATGTCTCACATCTGAAAGCCTGTTCTGTCCATTTCTGGAGGGCGTGTTCTTTTTTTTGCTTTGCATGACACCTCCTCCTTGTGATTGGACAACATCATGCAGGGGGAAAACATCAACGCCTCAGAGAAGAATCTTTGATAACGCCCCTTGGATGAATGAGAAATTAGAATCTAAACTTTACAAGCTAATATCTTTGCAGCAGAAATAAGAAACTAAAAAATTAAAACTACATTTTAAGTACGGTAATGCTACTCTGCAGCCACTATTCCATGATGTGAAAGGTCCTCTTTAAACAGTAGGTCATTTTCTGATGATACATTCCTTATAGGTCATGTTCACACAGCAGTATTTTAGTCAGCATTGTACATCAGTACCTGTAAGGCAAAACCGGGAGTGGAACAATCAGAGGAAAAGTATAATAGAAACACGTCACCACTTCTGCATTTATCACCAACTCCTGGTTTTGGCTTACAATACTGATGTAAATACTACTGACCAAATACTGGACATGTGAACATGGCATTAATGTTGATGTCCTATCCACTGATTAGCTGATCAAAGAACTGGTGCACCCAAATTGGCACAGCGCCATTCACTTGTATGAAAAAGAGCTTGATGCACTGCAGTCCATTCAAACAGCTGATCAGTGGGTGTCGGACCGCCACCAATCCCCATTAACACCAACTACATCTATTACCACTTTTCAGAAAAGGTAAAACATATCAAATATTACAACAAAAATGGGTATAGCTGATCCATTCCTATTAGGTCTTCTAATGAGCCAAGCATGTGTGTCTATAACATGACCAGATTTAATAACCAGAAAGTAAACTAGAAAAGTTCTTGACAAAAGGAGCGATTTGAAGATCATGGAAACTACCACAAACCTATACAGAAATATAGTAGAAAATTGTATTGTTTTTCATTATACAATGATTAAGCTTTATTTTGTTAATATCCTACAAAGTTTTCCTTCATGTTAAAGGGAATCTGTCAGCAGGGTTTTTTTCCTATGTAATCTGAGGACAACATCAGGTAGGGATTGAGACACAGATTTCATGGATGTGTCGCTTATCAGGCTGTGTGCTATAGTTTCAATACAATAAAGGTTTTATCACAAAGAGATTATCACTGCCTGGACTACAGCTCATGTGAGCCCTGGTCCGACCACACCTCCTCCTCTGATTAGCAGCTCACTGTCAATAGACAATGTACACAGAGAGCCTGGTGTGAGCGGGGTTAGATTCTGAGCTGTGCTACATGCTACATCTAAAAACCCTGGTTTTGTCACAACTATTGCACCCAGTAAACTAAGTGATACATTGTTGGAATTAGGGTCTCTGTCCCTACATTATGCTCAAATAAGGTAGCAAAAACCTGGTGATAGATTCCCTTTGATAGGGCACATACTCACTGGTGACGAAAACGTCCAACCCTCGCATGTGAAATCCCAGCTCTGGCGCCGGCACACGGGAGTGGAGCGAGGTGCTGCATATAAATACATGCAGCCGCTCGCTCCACTCCTGAGTGCCGGCGCCAGAGCTGGGATTTCACATGCGAGCGTCAAAAGTTTTCGTCGCCAGTGAGTATGTACCCATAGGCAAATAATGGCAGGATAACCAGTACTGGATAATGAGGGCAATCCAGATCTCTTCCTATCTAACCTTTCAATAGGGATTCTTACAGTTTTGTGCCCATACACATAAACTATAAATCTTGGTCAAAACTTATTTTTTACTCCTGACCTTATAATTTCTTCTCCTACCTATACACCATTATTGAATTTGTGCAGACAACTATTGTAGCCTGTTTCATTTACTGTCAATTTTCTTCCAATAATTGGCCAGATAATGTAAAAGCTGATCATCTGCTGCGAATAACTAAACCAAAATTTTATATTTGCCATTTGCACTGTATGATTGGCTACATGTTCATCAACGTCTCTGGTTGACGTGCAAAATGCTTTTAGGAATGTGGGTGATATATTTTCACAGAGGGATTTATATTAGAAGTTGTCTATCATCCATCAGGGATTGGGTACAGTGGATGCCTTATACATTTTCTCAAAAACTTTGCAGGTGATATCAAGAGAATCCGTGCGATATGGAAAGTAGCAGTCAAAATCCACAACATTTGGCTACCCTGTTACATACAGATTAAGTCTTCTATGTGCACAGACAAGGCTCCAGCATAGCCACACAATTGGGTATTCACTAAACAATCATAAATATACCTACGATATCTTGTAACCATACAGATATGGATCAACCTTATATGCACTAATTTATTGTAAAAGATAGGTTATTTCCATTTAAAGGGATAGTTTTTCAGATTATGGGGGTAGCACTATTCGGAGCCGTTGAAATCTGCATTGTTAAATGGCTTGTCTTCTTTCACCTATTTTTTGTCCATAACTTTAGTGATAGGTAAAATAAACTTACCTAGGTCCAGTGCTGCCACTCCGCCACTGCCCCAGTTTCCGTTGTTTGGCTGCAGTACTTATATGACATCAACAGAGGCATCAGTGGACCCAGGGAGGGTTTGTAAATTTACATATCACTGACCATTTGGGCTAAAAATAGGGAGAGAGGATCACCGCTTTATAGGGGTTGTCTAAACTTCATTGTTTAGGCATGTCCCACTCTTCTGACTCCCGGCTTCCTGATTGTTGGGGAGAGAGACACTCCTGATGATTGACAGTTTGGACCATCAAACTGCGCTCTTACCTCTGTTGTCTGTGTGTGTATATTTGCATGATTGGTATTTTTCTTTATCCCTGTTTGTATTACCTTTTAGTCTGGTTGGTGCATTACGGCACACTACTACGCCCTTCTTCTCTGGGTGGGGGAAGGGTACAGATGGAGGGCAGATTCAGAAGCTAAAACAAGATACGTGGCCCCGACGTCTTCACCATCAGAAGTAATCCGAGGAACATAGCATTATGGACAGGGAAGGAGCCACTGGACACAACCCCTTCTCAATTGCTTAAAGAAGTGGACAACTTGTTTAAGAATAGTTTTATCAAACTACATAAGCCCCCTTCATGCTTAAGTATCTCAGTAGAAGTAAATATTGGGGTAAGTGAAGTAGCATTAACTTCTTAAGTGGTTTTTCAGGATGAAGAAATAGTTTACAGTCACTCTATGTTTAAGGGAAGAGTCACATGGCTGTATAACGCGTACGAGGATCGCAACACAATGCTCAGACTGGCTGCCAGCTCTCCTGACCTGAGCGTGACAGCTGCATAGAAATACATCACGCTGTCACACTCAGGTTAGGAAAGCCTCCAGTCAAACCAAACATTGCGTTGCAATCCTCGTTCGAGTTATATGGCCTCAGTGTGACTCTTCCCTAATCGTCACACTGTGGAATGTGCACACTGTCATGATTCCCCGTGTGACCACATGTACAGGACTTGCGGTGAAGTGTCAACTAGTTTCCCAGTAACTTTCAGTGTTGCATTGAGAGAAGTGAATCACAATCTAGTTGACTCGTGACTGCAAGTATGCAAATCATACACAAGCATTCACACGTACAGCAAATACATGGGGGAATGTGTCAGCGCGCACATCACCCGCTGTCACGATTCGGCAGTCTGTATTCACATAGAGTGATGGCAGACTTTTTTTTCGTAGACTGGAAAATACCTTTAAATTCATCAAACAGCTCCATATTTTGGGGAATATATATAAAGCCCTGCTACAAGAGAGACGGAGGTGCATCTGCACCAAATAAATGGCGCAACGGTTAGCGGTGTATCCTAATGCAGGAATGTGCACTTCTATCTGGGTGAGGGGGCTCAGAAGATGCCTACGTTCCGTCTGAGGAGCCTCCTTCACCAGAACAGAGTTGATTGTTGCAAGCTGTGTGCTCCATGTTACTGCTATGTTGTGTGTCTGTTACCCATGGCTCTATATGTATGAGTTTGTGCGTTGATGAATGTGTGGGTAATAATGATGTACCTGCGATAAAAGAGGTGGCATGGCAGCATTATTACCAAGATTATACTCATTGAATTGTACATGCTGCATTTTATTATTACTGTAAAGAGGATTTCAACCCAAACGTTACAGAGGACCTGTCAACTGTACTGACTTGTCTGTTTTACTAAATGTTTGCATTTCCCATAATATAAACATTCTGGAGCATCTTTTCTTAGAACTCGATGTTGTTGAGTTTCTCTGTTATTCCTCCAGAAATGTCTCAATAAATTGCTATCTGGGTGTTACCAGATGGGCACACGTCCCTACAGAATATGATACTATTAGTGATGAGCGAACGTGCTCAGATAAGGTGTTATCTGAGCATGCTCGGGTGCTAACCGGGTGTCATCGGTGTGCTCGAATACTATGGTCGAGTCCCCGCGGCTGCATGTCTCAAGGCTGTTTGACAGCCACAACACATGGAAGGATTGCCTAACCAACAGACAATCCCTGTATGTGGTTGCGGCTGGCGAACAACCGCAAGACATGCAGCTGCGGGGACTCGAGCATAGTATTCACAGACACTCGATTAACATCTGAGCACATCCGCTCATCACGAGATGCCATACAATCAGTGATGACAGTAACAGACTGTATCTCCATCACCTTCACAATGTTGAAGATGTCAACTTTTTCAACACCGAGTTCTAAGATGAGACACTCCTAAATTGCTTTTTACAAGTATTTGAAGGGATTTTCCAGGTTTTTGTTTTGTTTTTTTACCATGAGCCTAAAGATTAACAGGCAGGTAGTTGCTACTTACCTGCTTGTTGTGCTTGGTGCTAGTCATAGACTTCTTCTCCCGGCGATTCAGCAGAGCAGGGGTTTTTCTTCTTCCGCTCTGCACGGATGGTAGGGCGTGACTGCCGATGTCATCCTGGTTGACAGACGGCTCCCCGCTGCCAAACTGCGGGAAGCCAGCAGTCAATCAGCATGAACGTCAATAGTCATATCTCGTCTGCGGAGCAGAGCTGAAGAAGAAGAGCTGATCTAATGACGCAGATCACTTGACTGCTCAGATCCGGCTCTGGGTACAACAGTTAGCAAATACCTGCCTGTTAGTTTTTAGGTTCATAGTAAAAAAAAAAAAATCCTGGACAACTTCTTTAATGAGACAAACATGCGTGTAGATCAGAGATGTTGTCTTTAAACCCCTGAAAATGGCCATATACTATTAAATCAGACATCAGAAAAACCTTTGCAGTTATGATATAGAAAAGTGGCAACACGTATGTAAAATAACATAATTAATATTAATACATAATAATAGTTACTAATATATGGCACATTTAACAATTCACTTATTCATGAGATTTTGTTATTTAATTTGAGGACAATTTACTGGGTGATGTCCAATCATTTGGGGTCCGATCAATGTGACCCTGATGATCGTTCCAATGAAGTGCTGTGCCATTTTGTCTCTTGTTTGCTTAGATTTCTGCGTTGTGCTGTTCCTCTGTTATTCCTCCTAGAAATCAATAAATTGACAAATTAGTGTAACCATTTTAGGGACGTCCCTACCCAATATAACACTGCCTAACAATGCCACCATCATGGCCACTGTGTCCAGTGATTTCACCATCAGATTGTTAGGGACAAACCTCATTGATCAAGTGAATAGTATCACATATTGGCAATTTTTTTCCTGCATACATTTCTAAGGGGAACAACAGAGGAAGAGCACAATGCACCTCTGTTAAAAAAAAAACAAAATTCCAATGGGAAATAGAAGTATTCACCAAAACTGACATGTCAGGGGAGGTGACAGGTCCTATTTATGTCAGCCATACACCTTGCAATATTGCGGAACATCCGATGAAGGCTCGGCCCTGAGAAACGGCTATTCAGTTTTACATAAGAACTTTTTTTTTTTGTCAAAGGGATCGTAAACAAAAGGATCTGAACAAATAGTTTGGAGACAGATGTCGGTTCAAGGGATCATTACGCAATTGCACAAAATCGCAATAATTCACGGCGTGAGTTTAGCCTTGTCTGCAGAAATGTTGACGTCTGGAAAACAAAGGCGTTTTCTGGGAATCTTTGGAAGTGATTGCACTGTATAAGGCTCGATGTAGGATATTAGGTAAAACCGGTCATTGTATAAGACTTATGGTAAAATGGTGAAACACATGAGCCGTAGACAAGAGGTTAACCCTTCGAAATCTTATGTCACACCTGCTCCCTGTCCCCCACTCTGTCTGTCCTTTCTCTCTCCTTTCTCTTCCTTCACTGTTTCCATCCTTCCTTTCTCCCTTTCCCCCTCCTTCTTGCTTTTTCTCCCTCCTCCCTCTCTCCTTGTGCTCTGCCTTGCACTCCCGCACTGCAGGCCTGTTTATCCCCTGCAGTCCACTATCACAGTGAGAAATGTTCTGCACCTAGCATCTCATGTCAGGCTGCAGTAGGATCTGTGTGGGGGCAACCCGGCATCCACCCACCTGCAGCATCCACTGCCATTAGCCCTCCGCATTCGGTACCCTAAACACCGTCACTTTTAGCCCAGATGCATTTACAGATACAATGTGTCTGCAACATGCTACTTTATTTGAAAATACACAAACTATTACTATATAACATCCTTTCCTGTATCCCCAGCCTGCAAATAATGGTTTTAGATCACAGCGATCGGTACAAAGCGACTATTCATTTATTGTAATACACACCATGAAGCATAAAGTAACCCCAGTAGATACATCAAAGGATTTTTCTTTTTTTTTTTCTGTCTGTCTTAAGGGCAAATACATCATTGCATCAGTTAGCGTTATTTAATAAAGGATGCAAAGTGCTGACAAGATGAAGCCTCCATTTATAGTTTTGCACCATATTTGCACTAAGAAGACTTTATTAGATAAGTCTGCTAGCCGCACGTCTACTCGGATCTCCGTGATTGAGTCTATGCCTTTGGCAGCTTGTAATACTCTCAGAAAATGGAACATGCACATGGTGAATATAGGGGCTATTATTTTACCATAGAATTGCAGCGTATTCAATACACAGCCTTAGGCCTTTTGCACGCTATATATTATTAATATTTGTATTACGAAATCTATGATTATATCGCAGTATTTCAGTTTTTTTTTTTAGGGTCCGAATAAAGTAATGCACCACAATTAAAGCATAGCAACCTCAGAGGCCATGTGCTTTACACACCCTCAGTATACTACTCTTTCTTTTTTCTTCCTGTGGTCTGTTTTGCTCAGACGCGTTCCATCAGTGTTTTTCGCAGAAAGAAGATGTACCCATGCTGAGGGGGCGGACATATCATTGGTGAGGGAACCCATTTATACCTCCAAAGCAGGTGCAATTTTGCATTTTTTAAGAGACCTTGGGCTGCAAACGGCCCATGTATTGTTCTTGCACAGGGGCCCTTTTCTGTCTGCGTCCGCCAGTGCCATGCTGTACATTTTTTTCAGACCTATTGTTCTAAAAAAATGTAAAAAAACGGAAACATGTCTGATTTTGATCCAATATACATATCAACATTTTGACCATTCAGGTTGATACATGTGTAAAAATAAAAAAAAACAGAAAGCACACAGGTGCCATCCGGGTGCAGTCAGGTTTTTTTTTTACCTTTAATCTGAAGTAGAATCTTTTTTTTTTTGCATAAACAAACACTGATGGCAAAAAAAATCCCAGAAATGGATGAAAATCTGATCCAGTACACTGTCCATATCTATGGGACTCCCAGAAATAGCATAGCACTTTACTCGCTTTTCACCAGCAGTTCCATAGAGAATGAATGAACGGAGATCTTGACCATATGCAAAACCGCTCAATTCAAGGTGGGTCTCTGCTGAGTCTTGTTCTTCAGTTTCCAGTCCCCGTTCTCAGGATCACATGGAGTCCCAGTGGTCAGACCCCCAGATATCCCTTTCCCTTTTGTGGAGGATAACTTGCTATTTTAGGAATAACCCTTTAAAGGGGTTGTCCATGACTGGGGCCCAAGTCTGCCGTAACTCTATGTGACAACAGACTTGTGAATCCTTGCAGCGCACTGTCAGGAGCCAGGATGCGAGCGGGCGATTTGCATACATGCCAGACTTTTATCGAAAACCTTTAGAACCCCTTTAAGCATTATGACAAACTGATGTAGTTGATGACATATTTACAGAAAAGAGCATCGTCCCTATCAGCCCCAAGCCTGGACAACCCCTTTAAGTCCAACCAATAATTTGTGTTGATCCAGAGAAAGGCAAACCTCCCAAGAGGCAGAGGCTAACTGATTCATAATAGCTGAAAAAATTCTTCCCAACATCAAATATATTAGAATAAATCCCTGGATGAGCATCCTATCTTTAGGCTTACCCAGGCCCTTCTTAATGTGTTCAGTGAGCCAACCAGAAACATGGTGAAGGTGCAGAAGAGCGTTTCGTAGTCTCAATGTTCTTTAGCCTTATTCAAACATACAAAATTTTCAAGCGAAAAAAACTGACCGATTTTCAGCAGTATTTTGGATCAGATTTTCATTAGTGTTTGGTCAGTGCGCCAGATTGTATCATCGGAGTCTCACCATTTTTTTTTGCATAGAAGAACTTTTCTCAAGCTCCTCCAGTCAAACGAGCACGAAAATTGGAGAGCACAAGGATGGCAATGGAATGCTGTCAATTTTTTCAAGGACCCATAGATTTGCATTTGGTGAGTTTGATCCATGGCTTGGTCAAATTTGGACTTGTCTCTATGTTTTGGTGAGGACCATTCAGTCTGCAAAAGTAAACGGCCAAGGGAACAGCCTCATAGACGATAACGAGTGTGGGTTCTAGCTGTGAAGAGTACGGAGATAATTGGTACATGAAAAACTGACGAATGGGTGAGTCCTAACTGTAAAAAATCCTTGACTGTGATGATGAGAGTCTCCTGGATGTCAAACCTTTACTAGAAGGACTAAAAAGATCATTATTCAGATCACTGGCCTGCCCATTCATATGCATGTACATAGTGATGAAATTGCCCCTAAATCTTCTTTTTAAGTTGCGTGGTCATGCATAATACAACAATGCTTCATCTCGTGGCTTTGCAGGTCTGCTGGACACTTGTTGCACATCTTTCCATCAGATTCAATCAGGCTCCAGGAGCGGGCAAGCGTGTGACCACAAGTATGCGATATGCATACATGTGGTCACATGCCAACTAGATATGCATGGCCGTGCTCAATACAAAAGAATTGAGTGAAGTTCGAGATGTCTAGTCGGAATGTGGCTGGAAATAAGAAAACTGCGTCTTTGTAGTCCATGACTGCCCTCTTAAGGGTAATCCTGACAGCGCGAACTGTGAGGATTCACAAGTCTGCAGTCTCTTAGAATGATTGCAGACTTGAGCATCAAGCCTGGACAACCCCGTTAAGGTCTACAGTGGAATGTAAAAGTTTGGGCACCCCTCTGTTATGTGCGGGAATAGCTACTCTGTAGAGACTTGCATCGCACCAGCAAAAGCGCAGTCACCGACACACTTTGTGCAAGCCACCACTGCTAGGCAAGTCCTTAAGGGTAGGGATAGTCTTCACCAACTACCGAAGGGGAGGGAGGCTTTGCAGAGCCCTTCCCACACTGCTGTTGCAGGGTACCTGGCGTCTGGTGACGCGGACGATGTGGAGTGTGAGGTACAACAGTAAATCTAAAGCTAGCAAAATCCCAAATGAAAACCAAAGGGAAACCCAGGGACAATAACTAATAGAAAGAACCAATAATAACCATT
Organism: Oophaga sylvatica; assembly: GCA_033576555.1. NCBI lineage: Eukaryota > Metazoa > Chordata > Amphibia > Anura > Dendrobatidae > Oophaga > Oophaga sylvatica. The sequence goes on along the minus strand of JARQOD010000009.1, from coordinate 21,327,246 downwards.
AACAACTACTGAGAAGCAATCAGAACTCAACCAGGACGCTCTCACCATACCACTACACAAGGGAACTGAATAAACAGCACTGAATGGGATTAGAAGCAGGCCTTACATAGCCAGCCCAAATCCAAGGATAACAATCAGGTGATGCATTATTCCTGGTCACGTCCAGGGAGCACCTCCCTGCTCACCAGCACAGAAGGGTGAACACGTTCCCACCATTGGCTAACACCAGGCAAGACAGTGTCCTCTGTTGCCTGGCAACTGGGAGACACAGCATCCCATGCCTCCTGGGCCGCAAAACCAGAGGGAAGCACGGCGTCCTGTGTTCTCACATCGCTCACCACATCCACACACGAGGCACCGCCATGTGTTGTCGCACCACCCAAGTGTGCGCTAGCTTTGCCCCCAGTGTGGACAGAGTGGCAGAGCAGTCTGGAAACTGGAGGACGATTACAGTCACGGCAGGTATTCCTAACACTCTGGTCAAAATGAGTGTTATTGTGAATAGGTAAGCAAGTTGAAGATAAAATGATCTCTAAGAGGTCTAAAGTTAAAAATGACACATTTCCTTTGTATTTTAGGATAGGGAATCTAGATTGTGAGCCCCATCGGGGACAGCGACAATAATGTGTGCAAACTGTAAAGCGCTGCGGAATATGTTAGCGCTATATAAAAATAAAGATTATTATTATTATTTATTATATGTACACAGCTCTGGCAAAAATTAAGAGACCACTGCAAAATGTTCAGTTTGTCTGATTTTTCTCTTTATATTTTTGAGTAAAATGTAAATTGCTCTTTTATTCTATAAACTACTGACAACGTGTCTCCTTATTTCCAAGCAATACATTTTGTATTTATTTTCAGAAAATGAGAAATGGTCAAAATAACAAAACAATGCAGTCTTTGCAGACCTCAAATAATGCTAAGAAAACAAGTTCATAATCATTTAGAAACAACAATACTAATGTTATAACTCAGGAAGAGTTCAGAAATCAATATTTTGTGAAATAACTATGATTTTTAATCACAGCTTTCATGCGTCTTGGCATGCTTTCCACCAGTCTTTCACACTGCTTTTGGGTGACCTTATGCCCCTCCTGGTACTAAAATTTAAGCAGTTTTTCTATGATGGCTTGTGACTATCCATCTTCAACTTGATTACATTCCAGAGGTTTTCAGTGGGGTTCAGGTCTGGAGATTGGACTGGCCATGACACGGATTTGATGTGGTGGTCCTTCATCCACACATTGATTGACCTAGCTGAGCGGCATGGCACATTGTCCTGCTGGAAAAAACAGTCCTAAGAGTTGGGGAACATTGCCTGAGCAGAAGGAATCAACTGTGTTTTCAGGATAACCTTGTATGCGGCTTGATTCATACGTCTTTTGCAAAGATTAACCTGCCCAATTCCAGCCTTCCTGAAGCATCCCGAGATCATCATCGATCCTCCACCAAATTTCACAGTGGGTGCAAGACACTGTGGCTTGTACACCTCTCCAGGTCTCCGTCTAACCATTAGACGACCAGGTGTTGGGCAAAGCTGAAAATTTGACTCATCAGAGAAGATTACCATACTCCAGTCCTCTATGGTCCAATCATTATGGTCTTTGGCAAACTTCAGCCTGGCTCTCCTTTACTTCTCATTGATGAAAGGCTTTTTTCAAGCTTTACATGACTTGAGCCCTGCCTCTAGGAATCTGTTACGAACTGTTCACTTCATTCCAGCTACCATTTGCCATTCCTTTTGTAGGTCACTTGATGTCATCCTGCGGTTGCTGAGTGTCATGCGAATAAGATGACGGTCATCCCGGTCAGTGGAGAGTCGTTTTCGCCCTCTGCAGGTCTGTAGCTTTGTTGTCCCCAATGTCTGCTGCTTGACATTGTTGTAATGGACTGCCATCTTAGAAATTTTAAGGATGGAGGCAACATGATGCTCACTGTATCCCTCTGCTAGTAAAGCCAGAATTGAGCCCTTCTTTTCCTCACTCAAGACTTTTTAACTCCTTTGGCATGATTAAGTTCTTTTTTTCATTCCTATTACTTTTGGGATATTACTAGCACTTGTTTTGCCATCCAGCTTGTCCTACTGCAAGAGGATTGTGAACAACACAGCAGTGTTTTTTATACTTTCCTTCTTTAAATAAGATTTTGTTCAGGTGATCACCTAATCAAAAGCACATTAAGTAGAATGAGGTGTACTCTGGTTGAAATTCAACTGACACTGGAATGGAATGGCTGTCAGACATGTAGAAAAGCTGATTTTTATAAAACTGTACAGTGGTCTCTTAATTTTTGCCAGAGCTGTATATATATATTCAACTTTTACATTTTAAAAATTACAAAAAGGAAAATGAGCTGATGCAAAAGTTTGGGCAATCTGCATAGTTAGTACCTAGTAGCACCCCCTTTTGAAAGTATCACAGTTTGTTAACACTTTTTGTAGCCAGGCAAGAGTTTTTAAAATCTTGTTTGGAAAATTCTTCCAGCTCTGTGAGATTCCTGGGTCGTCTTGCATGCACTGGCATTTTGTGGTCTAGCCACAAATTTTGAATGATGTTCAGATCAGGGGACTGTGAGGGCCATTGTAAAACCTTCAGTTTGCGCCTTTTGAGATAGTCTATTCTGGATTTGACGTGTGTTTAGGATCATTATCCATTTGTAGAAGTCATCTTCTTTTCAACTTCAGCTTTCTTACAGATGGTGTTTACATCAAGAATTTGTTGAAATTTCATTGAATCCATTCTTCAGAATGCATATTCTAGACAAGCTCTTTTAATCGAGAAAGGAAGAATGGTCTCCAGCGTAAAAACTTGAATAAAAATGCAAATTTATTGAAAAAATGTATTAAAAATAAATATCCATCCAACGCGTTTCGACCCATTGGGGTCTTAATCATGGTATAAACTGTAGTTTGCCAAAGGCAAAGGTGGGGAGTCAGAAATGGAGTAAGTACAGCTGTATTTTGTAAAAACAATTCAATCAGACAACTCCTTTAAGTTTGGTTGTATATGCTGGAAGCTCTATATGGATGACATAGGAAAATAGTTTTCAGATGACGCACCCTATATTACGTATAGTTTCCCTATGGATGTGTTGCACGTTAATGAAAAGAGAGATTTGGGAACACAACTATCCACTAATTTTTAAATTATGATTATCTTTGCACTCTGTTTATCAGGTAAAGGATTAGTCCAAATACTTGTATGTCAAGTGCCTCTTTAAGTGTTTCTTAGAGCCTTTTTCTGGTCACAGTCTCGGCCTAAGCCTCTTGTGGGCCCTCCGAGTGTATGTTTAGACACTGACAAGCCTGTAGAAACTTGCTTTCCGGGAGGTTTAAGATGTAAGCAGTGCCCGATGGTTTAGCAACTCTTCAGTGATTTTGGGAAGTTCTCACTTTTTTTTTGGGAGCCTTCCAAGACATTACAGTGTAAGAGAGTTGGCAAGTCTGGTTAGCCCATCATAGACATTTATGGCATATGGCTTCCTCCTCTTCATTCCTGGAATCAGTAGGAGTCCCGAAGATCAGACTCCCATAGATCATGAAGCGATGACTTATCCTAGCAATAAGTCATCACATCTTAACATGGAAAAAACTTTATTATTTTAGCTTTCAAAATATGTATAACACTTTAATTTATGCAGATTAATTCCCAGGAAGGGAGAATGAGCCTTACAATGCCTCTCTCCTTACCATTAAAAAATATTAAAGGGAATCTGTCAGCTCATACGACTGGGGGTGTGTTATAAGAACGCAAGAGGATTTATGCTTTTATTAAAATTATCATTGCTCTGTTGCAGAGATCCACTTTAGAAAGGACATGCACATTGGACACATTGGATATATGGCCACCTACTGTGTGGGTACCCTGTAGGAGTTAAGCACAAGTGGGCATGTATCACGGCATTCACTATCAATAGGAATGGTGGCCTCACGTGCCCACTACAGCTCCATTCTCATATGCGACTGAACTCTTGTTCTTCTGATCGGTCGCGGGATTAGCAGCTTTAATACATTTATCATCTATCCTGTGAATAGGTAATATTGTTTATAGGACAATCCCTTTAAGATGATATTCATACCTTTAAAGGGTTATTCTCACGTTAATTATTAGGTAAAGTGGCAAAATTCCTGCAACTTGAAAATTCTCTGTATTGGATTGTTTGCAACACATCACCTGCGAGACCGGCCACCACTGCGGTTTTCCGGTGGCAAACATGCACAGTGCCTACAGGCTCCTATCTACCCTGGCCAGTTTCAACACCACTGTGCTAATCTGACGCTACAGAAGCAAAGATGCCTTATGTGGCAGCATCTGTAGAGCACAGTCAAGCTAGCAATGGGACAATGCTGATGCCGCTAGTCTGAATTGTCAATCAAGCAGGAGCGCACCGCCCCTCCAGGCAAGCAGGAAGCCTAGGAGCAATGAGCTCCAGAAGGAGACAACCCTTTAAGGTCTGTCCTGTCTGATTTCCATTTATTATTGACAACCTTAGTCAAATCCATCTTCTTTTTGGTAACAAAATTGGAAACCTCATAGTCCGATTCTTAGTCAATAGAATTGTTACATCTCCACCTGTACCTGCTCCTGAGACGTCTCCTTCTGTCACCAGGCTATGCTGTAATCATTCTGTGGGCAGCGATGGAGGAAACGCATTGGCCAAAAGCTCTGAGAGGCAGAAGAGATACTAGTCTTACAGTATAGGTGTGTGCGCTCTCCATACTGCTGGGAGTTACCAGTTATAGTTTATACTTACCCTGGTTCACACCTGTTATTCAGCTCTTGTTAGAATCCTATTTCTAACCTCTGCCCATGTTTAGACTATCCTTCTGCCAGAAAATTCTATTCCTATCCCTGACCTCCTGGTATTGATGCTGCTTAATGACCTTGACAAACTGCCAGTTTGATCCATCGGCCAGCAGCAGCTACTTTGTGGACCCAACCCAGTGGCCCCTGTCTAAGTGAAGATCCCTGTACAGCGACAAAAAATTGAAGGCTCCATCTGTTAGGTGGAGTGGCTTACAGAATGCCTGTCCGTGAAATCCCTATTAAGAGCTGTCATCCTTCCACTGACAGTGCACTCTGTTAAGAATGTAACTCTGCAAAAAGATTACATTTTGCCCTGGCCTTTGAGACCCAGAAAACTCCCAATCATGAAAGGGTTAATGTTCAATCTCAGGTCTTTGATCCGATCTTGTGGTAAAAGACCGGTATAGGCGTAGCAGTGTCTCTATATCCTCTGTACAAGCAAGATCTAAATATTGGGAGCCAAGTCAGATGCGAGCCATTAGATTGCCGCGGCCAGTCGGACAGATGACTTCATTTTCTGCTTCTATGATGAAGACGTATCTTAGGTGCAGCCTGTAAATTACATTACTAATGCAGACGGGGGAAAAAAGTGCTTGTGTGCATCTGCATTTAATTAGAAAGACAGATGGGTGTGCATGTGACCGAACGTACACAGGCATATCTAATCCATGTAGCATTTACATGTGTACGTCTATGTCTATGCGGCCCTAACAGCCGAGCAGTGCCGCGATTGCACACACATCAGTTTACAAGGCTGAAGTATTTGATGTGAAGGATGTAACAATAAGGCTGCCTTCTGGTGGTTGCAGAAGAAAACTGCAAGCTAGGCAGCTACAATTCTGCCTAGCAGCCAGATCCCTTATCCTATTAGTCTGTTACAATTAGCTTCAATCCCTTACTGCCAATAAGACACACAACCCCACAGCGTGCGGACGCTAAAGCCCTCTGATTACAACGTGACCGAAAGCGCAATGGAAGCGGAGACCGTGCTCACACAAATCCGCCAATCTTGTGTCAATATAAATCATTCATTCATTCATTACAAGGGTCACACGGCACAGAACGGGGTACGACCTTCAGGGCCGACCTTTATCCTGATTTTTGGATATCCTTATTGTTACATCCTTGAGATGTCCGGCGTTGGGTCCTCAATTATTCCTGTTGCCAGGTTCACATCATAGGGCCATTTCAATACAAGGAAAAGATCCTAAACTATTGGAACTAGATGGAAAAAAGAAGCATAAAAACTACACTGTGTGCACAATGTCAGTGCCCGGCACAGCTCATAATTGTAGCGTGATATCATAGCATGATAGTTGCCATTGTCCTTCTTGGTACCCAGCTTTCCCAGAAATGGATAGAACCATTAATAGGATTTTGAACAGTTTGCGGAGAAAAAGACAAGTCAAGGACATGTTTACAAGGTCATTACAGTTCTGATGCAGGGTTTACAGCTTTTAATGCATTTTGTTTAGCTGAAAAAGGGAATAAATGCAGCAAAGAACAAGTAAATGTTTTTCCTTAACCTTTTCCTGTAAGAGCCATTTTTCATTTTTGCATTATTTTTTCTTCCATAAGCCATTGCTTTTTTTTTCGACATCGTTCTAGGACTTGTTTAACATGGGATGAGTTTTACTTTTAAAAAATGTACCGTAAATCCCCCCCAAAACATGTTTTTTTTATGGCGTTCAATGTGTGACCCGGCAACAAGATTCTGCAATTATTGAGATACAAAACTTGTATTAAAGTAGTAAAATTTGACTGATTTTAAAAAATGAAGAACTTTGTTAAAACATAAAATTGTTTTGTGTTACCATTATATGAGACCCATAACTTTTTAATTTTTACTCTTGAAGTCCAGGTTTGGTAATTGAAAAACAACAATCTTGGCATTTCTATTTTTTTGTTCTTTACGTCATTTACCATATGGTTAAATCATTTTATATTTTGACAGATCTGACTTTTACAGATACAGTGACAACAATTACATTACTTTATTTTGGATTGGAAATAAAAGGGGGTGATTTAAAAAGTAACAGTCATTTCAGTTTTTATTTCGTAAATCAATAGTACACATGAAAAAAAGAAAATTTGTAATCTATCTTATCAGAAATATTTGCTTCTTAGTCCTCCTGGATGGATCATTCACTCTTGATTGATAGGTAAAATCTGTATTCAGTGAAGACAGATTTTCCGATTACTGAGGATGCTCATAATATTCTGTGGAGAGGAGCTAAAGGCAGACACAGACATTCAACTGTTCTCCTCAAACAATAGTTACACTTTAAACTCAAGGGTTTTGCTTACATTTTTAACTTCTTTTACATATTTTTAGTTCCCGTAGGGGACTTAAACCTATGACATTGGCATTGCAATACACAGTGAAATTAAAGAGCCTAGGGTGGGCTACTAAGGAGTACCAAGATGCAACAATGGCGGTCCCCAGCTACCTTTGTAACTAGTGTAAGGAGGTGGAAGTGTCGCCCACGTTCCTCCTTGAAGATATGTAAAATAATGTTTTTTGAAATATTCAACGCTTAATATTGTTGGTGAAGGAGTTGTGTTCCGCTCTAGCTAACTGTAGCGCCCATATATCTGCCTGCAGTCTCTCTCTCTTCCTGCAGAAACACCAGCGTAGTCACCGCCGAGGCTCCCGTCCTGCTCCTTCCGGGTCTGCTGCTGCCTGGGGTGCATGAACTCCTATCAGGTCTCCAGGCACTGTTCTTAGGGCGCGCGCACACACACACTTCCTTTTCTTAAAGGGGCCGAGCGCGTTCCTCTAAAGTGTCTCCAGCCAATAGCTGGGGGTCACTTACTATTTAAAGTGCCTCCTCCAACATGGAGGTGCCTGTGCAATGTTGTGAATTTGTTCCTAATACGCTTGCCAGTGCTCAGGTCCCAGTACTTGTATCTTAGCCTGCTGCAGCCACCAGTGCTTTCTTCAACGTCAGCCAAGCCAGCTGCACCCGCCAGTGCTCACCTCAAAAGCAGCCGAGTCAGCTGCACCCGCTAGTGCTCACCTCAACGGCAACTGAGCCAGCTGCACCTGCCAGTGCTCACCTCAACGGCAACCGAGCCAGCTGCACCTGCCAGTGCTCACCTCAAAGGCAGCCAAGCCAGCTGCATCCGCCTGTGCTCACTTCAACGGCAGCCGAGTCAGCTGCACCCGCCAGTGCTCACCTCAACTGCAGCCGAGCCAGTTGAACCCGCCAGTGCTCATCTCTCCGTCACTGTCCTGTCTACACCTGCAGTTCCTGTCATCTTCTCTGCGTGCCTGCATCTGTTGGACATTCCCTTGGGCCATCCCAGCTACCCATTTCTAGGGGTCAGCTACCATCTACCCAAGGTCAGTCCTGGAGTAGCACCTGGATCACCTCCCTTGTCTCTCCACGAACCTTGGTGTAGTTAGCTGCTGCATGTCCATGGTTGGATTAGGTGAGGCTCCTAGTCACGCCCCTCCAGGTCTTCCTTGAGCTTTGGCACAGTGGTTCCTCTACCCAGCCCGTTACACTAACCTACAGGGAGAAACAGGCTTAACTAGTGGGACTAGCCCAGGTGGGAGGAGCTAAGTGAGGGCAGCAGTAGCAGACCTTGGGTCTGATTGAGAAGCAGAACCGCGTGCAGTGGGTGTCCTGTGGCAAAAGAGAGAGAGAACACTGAGTGGACAGTAAGATCCTACAGAAAAGGGACTTGCAGTCCAGAGTTGGTTCATAGTAAAAGAAAGGAAACTAAGAAGTATTGGGGCCTGGGGCAGAAAGCCTAGCGGGATGGTATGGAGTTGTCAGTCAGTTTGGTAACGGGACGGATGAGTGAGATTAAGAGAAAAGCCGCGTGTTGTGATCTAGAGGTCAATAGAGCAAAAAGATAAGTAGCAGCCACACTGGCATAGAAAACTTTCCTAAGAGTAGTAAGGCGCAGAACCACAGGTGGAAGTATATGACTGCTACATGCTGGACTGTAGCACCATTACTGGGGACGAAGAGACTCTTGGGGTAGTGTGCTGGGATGTGTTGAAACAAAATAAATAAGAGAAACGGAACGCTAGAGTGACTCCAGGAAGAGAGAGGAAAGTGTGATAATGTACCATGTCATAACTGAAACATCAACAAAGATGAATGCCTACTATCTGCTGTACATAGTTCCTCTTAAGTTTATTTATGGACTATGGTCTCTCTCGTTGAATTCTGCAACACGTAGTCCTGGCCGGTCGAAAACAACGGCACCATGCGATCTACAAGGGTGTCTCACCATAACAGCTAAAGTCCATACGCTCAGCTAGAACCCCCATTTTCATGTAGCGTGTCAGGGCATAAAACACGCATATCTCGCCCACAGCTACTGCCCCGTACCAAGTTACACTAGGGTTGAGAAAAAGGATTCGCAGGATCAGCCCAGAGCACTGTGAACTTCCTACTACTGCGCATATCCTCCATCCCTCTTCTCTTTAGTAGGTCCCGTACTGTCATGACAAGGTGGCACAACACACTTTATGACATACTCAAGACATTGAGGCGACTTACTAATCAAAAGAGGTGGTCAGGATGATGGTAGGTAGAAGGAAATTCACATCATTCTGGATATGTCGGCACAGAGCACAAACATGGCCACGGCACAGAGCACAAACATGTTTGAATTCTTTTGTTCAACTCTAATGGTAACCCCCTGGTACCCTGGCGATTGCATTTTGGGGGGCAATTTGAACACAAATGGGACCCCATAATGGCACATAAGAGTTTAAACAGCTATCTCCAGTTGCTGCTATTATAAACAAGTGCCAACACCCACTGATTATGAAGCAGGCTCAGCTCCTGAGCCACACAACGAGTGACATGTCGGTAAAGGCAGGGGCGGACACAGACTGTAGTGGGCCCCTGTGCAAGAAATTTTTCGGGCCCCCCCCGCACTTTATAGGGCAACAAAGTTATGTAATCATATAGATTGTAATATTTATTTAGAACGCAACTATCAAATCTAAATAGTAAAGTTGTTTAATATGATCATAAAAACTAATAGGGTCCTAACTGCTGGCATGGCGAATGTTAGCACAGATGCATTGCATCCGCGGTAATTATGCGACCGCGCGTGCGATGCAAGCCGCGTCACTTCCGCTCGATATCATTCATGATATCGGAGCGTGTGACGGGGCCTTAATTCGCGTTAGATCCAGCAGATATCGCTGCATCTTCTGGATCTGTCGCTTAATGGCCGACTTGCAGCACCGATCAGGCAAGCCCCCATTCATTGTCAATGGGGCTTGCGGTCAGGTGCTGCAACAGTGGTATTGGCAAATCTGTCACTTGCGGCCCCGCCAAAAAAACGCCGCTAGCAGCGTTTTTTTGCACACCAGCAAGTAATGTAATAGACACAGTCCAGCATAGCCTCTAAATAACATATATAGCCCAAGACAGCCTCCAGGTAATATATATAGGCACCCCCGTTTCTCTTTGTTTCATAATGCTCTCCTCCATATGCGGTCTACTTGTGGCATAGTGCTTCTCACCCTATGTGGCCCCCCCAGTTTCTGCTGCTTCTCCCCATGTGCCCCCCCCCGTTTATGCTGCTCCTTCTTTATGTGGGCTACCTGATTCATGTTTCTTCTCCCCCCATGAGCCCCATTCATGGGCAGCCAAGCATCTCCCCCAGGGGCCCTCAGGGCCCACCATTCATGAGCAGCCAGGCCATGCTTCTCCCCAGGGCCCCCCCTCCCATTCATGAGCAGCCAGGCCATGCTTCTCCCCAGGCCAGGGGCCCCCCATTCTTGAGCAGCTATGCCATGCTTCACGTTCTCCCCAGGCCAGGCCCCCCCCATTCATGTGCAGCCAGGCCATGCTTCTCCCCAGGGCCCCCCCTCATTCATGTGCAGCCAGGCCATGCTTCTCCCCAGGGCCCCCCCTCCCATTCATGAGCAGCCAGGCCATGCTTCTCCCCAGGCCAGGGGCCCCCCCATTCTTGAGCAGCCATGCCATGCTTCACGTTCTCCCCAGGCCAGGCCCCCCCCATTCATGTGCAGCCAGGCCATGCCTCTCCCCAGGCCAGGGCCCCCCCCATTCCTGAGCAGCCATGCCATGCTTCATGTTCTCCACAGGCCAGGGCCCCCCCATTCATGAGCATCCAGGCCATGCTTCTCTCCAGGCCAGGGCCCCCCCCATTCATGTGCAGCCTGGCCATGCTTCAGTGAGTTCTCCCCAGGACAGAGCCCCCCAAAATCATGGCTGCCATGCTTCTTCATTTCTCCCCCAGGAGCCCCCCAAAATCATGCCTGCCTCATTCCCAGTCCCTCAGTCCTGCTCAGCTCTGGTAATCTTACCTGGAGCAGGCAGGGCAGGCCAGACCAAGAGGATCCATCCACACTGTCCCGTGTCCACACTCCACAGCATTTAGGGCACGGGCCAGCACACAGTGACCGTCACTAAACAGTCACACACTGATGCTGGCGATGCGGCTGCAGCCACTGACTGTGCGGCCGGCGCCACACGCACACAGCGACAGTCTGTCTCCTCTCCTCCTCTGCTCCCCCACAGCGGCAGCACAGCACAGCACTGACGCTGCTGATGATCTCATCTCAATCTCACCTCAGGGCTGGCCCCTCTGCACCGGCGCGCCGCACTCGCACTCTCAGGACCCGCTCCCGACGCCTCCCGCAGCGCTGCTCTTCTCCTTGTGCCTCGGCTGCGTAGTGCACCACATGGCTAATTTGAATAGGTAAATAATTAGCCATGAGGTGCTGGAGGCTGGAGGGGCCCCCCAGGGCCGGCTCCAGGTTTTTATGGGCCCCGGGCGAAGGAGCCTCAGTGGGCCCCTTTAACACAGACCACAATTCATGATGCACAGATACAGCAGAGAAATATGGGTACAGTACAATGCCAAATACTTCTCTTCTTATATTACATGAGTGATATCTATTGTAAATTGTACAATAGCTCAAAAACCGCCAAATCCTCACAGCGCACAGAACAGACTGGACAGTACAGTCCTCCATACAATATTATGGGCACCACAGTCTCCCCCTCATCACCCATATAATACCCCATGCAGGATGTCACCCCCCATATAATGCTCCATACAGAATACTGGACCCAATATAATGCTCCATACAGGATACTGGACCCAATATAATGCTCCATACAGGATACTGGTCCCCATATAATGCTCCATACAGGATACTGGTCCCCATATAATGCTCCATACAAAATATGGAGCTCTCCTCTGCGCTGTACTGCGTTCTGCACTGTTACAGCTCAGGAAAGGGCGCTGTGGAAAGACTCCCCATTATCATCATGATTGCCTCCCCATCATCATCATTGTCTCCTTATCATCATCATTGCCTCCCCATCATCATCATGGCCTCCCCATTATCATCAATGCCTGCCCATCATCATCATCTCCTCCCCATCATCATCAATGCCTGCCCATCATCATCTTCTCCCCATCATCAATGCCTGCCCATTATCATCAATGCCTGCCCATTATCATCTTCTCCCCATCATCATCAATGCCTCCCCATTATCAGCAATGCCTGCCCATCATCATCTCCTCCACATCATCATCAATGCCTGCCCATCATCATCTTCTCCCCATCATCAATGCCTGCCCATTATCATCATCTTCTCCCCATCATCAATGCCTGCCCATTATCATCATCTTCTCCCCATCATCATCAATGCCTCCCCATTATCAGCAATGCCTGCCCATCATCATCTTCTCCCATCATCAATGCCTGCCCATTATCATCAATGCCTGCCCATTATCATCATCTTCTCCCCATCATCATCATCAATGCCTCCCCATTATCAGCAATGCCTGCCCATCATCACACACAGACAGCACACAAGCACTCTCTCACATACTTATACACACACACACACAAAGCACCGCACTACATACACACAGACACACACAGAGACACACACACACGTCTTACCTGTCCGACGTCCTCGCGCTCTCTGCCACAGCCGGCCGCTGAATGATGACGTCATTCAGCGGCGCTGCTGTGAGAGGAAGCGCCGGCGCCCCCTGGAGCTGCGGCAGCGGAGGCACGGGAGAAGTATTGTGCCAGCTGATGCCGGGGCCCTGAGCAAGCGGGGGGGGGCCCAGTGGCGGCGCTGACACCGCTCTCCTCCGCTAACGGGCGCGGGGGTGCCAGACGGCGAGTGGGCCCCCCCGCCTGCTCAGGGCCCCGGCACTTGCCTGGGTGTGCCGGGTGCTGACGCCGGCCCTGGGGCCCCCGTTCAATGAACGGGCTGCACGGGCGGTAGGTCCGCCCCTGGGTGAAGGGTTAACCAAGGTATCTACGGAGGGACTCTCTGAAAATGGAGACAAGAAAATTACTCATTTATGCCATTAAACAAGTTTTTATAGTTCAAAAAAACTAAGACTTAAAAACATATATATCTCATTATTCTGCCGACGTACGTAGGTGGGATGTGTCTGAGGTTGTGAGAATGGATCTCTGCATAAGCAATGGCAGATAGTGTTACTCACTACCCTCTCCTCCTATGCTTGACCAACTGCACATAGTAAATCCAGGAAGGACGATGCAGTGATGAACTTCAATATATTTTATTCACAGTACCTTGGTAAGATGAGGTAAGATATCAGGGAAGATTAAGGGAAGAAGATGAGGTAGAATATGGAGGTGAAGGACAGAGGTAACAGGATAATCCTCTATTCAGTCCTGATGCCCGTTCTGCCAAGATGCCCCTGACCAGCAGAAAGGATGTGGGGAAAGAAGATAGAAGGCATTACAGAGAGAGAGGCATTATGGGAATCACAGCTATAATACATGAACAACATATAGTTACAATGGCCAGTAGATGGCAGCAAAGAACAACACTGTAACCATCATATCTATATATAATAAATGAATGAATTAAGACATTTAACATTAGGAAAATGTCCCTGTAATGGCTGAAAGTCTTTACAGAAGATTAGCTGAACAGCACACTCCCTGTCTGAAATCCTTGGATTTCACTATATTTACCGTCTTGAAGTGGAGGTGTTTTCTTGAATTTCACTGAAGGATGCCTCAACCTGAATGACAAAAACAATACATGCAATACAACAATAACATTAACGTATGAATGAGGTAGACGATTGTCTATATCAAGTTTCTGGAATAATCCAATGGATAGCCCCATGGCCACACTAGCCCAAACTGTCTTCAACTCCATTGTAATTCAATGATTCAAGTTCAAGTGCAATCAGATGGGCATCTTAAGGGGTCTGAAAATTCCTAGAAAGTTTCTTCTGTTTGGATAGAGAATTAATTCTCAACCAGTATGAGTAAGTAACCCGCGATATATTGGCCTAATGAAAGGTTTGGGGTCACCATGCTTTGTGACTGTCACTTCCACTTTTCGCGCCTTACCATCCTCACTTGGAAAGTTTTTTTTATATAAGTCTCATAGGCCATGCATTTCTTTCCACCTTCTGGTCTTTCATGAGGACAAGATCTCCTATTTGTAAGCTTGGTTTAACTTGTTGCCATTTACTCTAGAAGTTGGCCAAACGTTGTACGTTTCCACCATCCTGATATTTGCTACCGGACACAGAGTTTTCAGGTGGGCTAGGAACAGTTCCATGTATCTGAGTGAGAAGAGTTGCTGGAGTAAGAATAGCAGGAGATTCTGGATCCATAGATACGGGAACAAGAAGTCTTGAGTTCACAATAGCGGACACTTAAGCTAAGAAAGTTGTCAAGGTCTTGTGAGTGAGTCTTGAAAGGTTTGAGTCCATCAACATAGACTCCAATATCCTACGAGTGATGCCTAACATTCTTTCACATGATCTGCCCATATGGGAAGCGTGAGGAGGGTTAAAGACCCATGAACAACCATTATTTGCCAAGAAGTCCTGGACTGGTGTAGAATCCATTTGTAATTCTTGACAGGCACCTACGAAGTTGGTTACACAATCAGATCTCAATTGCTTTACTGGTCATCTGACGGCGAGGAATCATCTTAAGGCTTAATGAAACTGGAGGAATCCATATCACTTCTGTATGTATCGCATGTACACGCTTGCATAGGAAAAACACTGACAATCATTTACTCTGTGAATGGCCACCTCTGTTTCTACGTGCGGTGAATGCCTACAGGCCAAAAACGTCCAAACCAACATAAGTGAATGGTGGCACTGTGCTTGTCCTATCAGCAGGCAAATCAGATATTTGTGTTGCAATTTTCCTCTTGTTTTGCGACACTTAACACAATGATGAATTAGATGGGAAATCTGTCTCTTTGCTCCCACAATCCAAAGGCCTGCAACTCTTAAAGCACCTTCAGTGAATGTCTGCCTTGAAGTTTGATCGTTTGTGGTAATGTATCAGTAGGGTGGTGATATGGTGACGGTCAGCAATAAATAAAGAATTCTTTTCTGCATCCTCCAACTTGGCTTTGTTTGTTGTCTCAGTGCCATAGAAACCTGAGATAATTTCTGAGATTTAGTCGCACTATAAAACAATGAAACATTTGTTCAATGTCAGTAGTAATGGTGACTGGCTCTTTTCTGAATCTCATGAGTGCTCTCACCAGGTTATTAGCTAGGTTGGAACCAGTGAGGAGAACGTCATTAAGAGATACACCATGATGCTTCACGCTTGCTTGAATCAAACACCACACTGATTTGTTTAGGCTTTCTTGGATATTATAATCCAAAAGAAGGGAGATACCAGAATTCTTCATTCTCTTGCAAGGGTGGAGCTGTCTCTGCGTGGTCATTGCAAAATATCTTGTCCATGAAGGCTACAAAATGGTCCTTCATTTTAGTCTCATTTCTTCATGTTCTCTGCAGTGAGATAAACTTTGATAAAGCCTGTTCTTGATTGTTGGGAGCTTGTCTCTTGCAGCCTTAAAGGGTAAGGGACCAAACTAGCGGTCAGATTCGTTCTTGAAGAATCCACTGTCCGTTATTTTGATAAACTCCTTGTCTTCTATGGATAAGGCCATTTTGTTGTCATCTTGCATTGTGCAAAACACTGTTCTCCCTAAATCATCACCATAGAGAGTAGGAATGATGTCAGGCTCTTGAATGAGGTTGAAGAATCTTTCTTTCACTTCGTAGTGATGACAGCATGGCTTAAAGTGAGTTGTGAAACCATTTTAGAGCACATAAGTTTTAGAGGCGTCGACTTTGGATGCCTTGTGACCCTTATCAAAACATACATCACCCAAGATCACCCAGCCTAAATAAATTCTTTGGGCATATGGAGCATCATCTGGGCCATTGCACTGTTGACGTACCTTGTGGACCTTCAGAATGTCCCTCCTGAGTAGGAATAGAATATTAGCATTCGTGTCCAGAGGAGAAATTTCGTTAGTTAGGTGCTTCAAGTGGGGGATAATGAAGCGCGGCTGCTGGAGTGGAAATTTCTTCCCTGTTATCAGGTATCTGATCACATTCAATTAAGGTTGGCAAGAGTATGTGCATATTCCCCTTGATTAATGAGACAATGTAGCCAGAGGCTCTCCTGCCAGAAGTCTCAGTAGGACCAGAACAGGTATTGAGGGTATCCGGAGCTGCTTGTCCCTTTATATTGAAGATCTCAAAGAGTTTTGGTTTTGCTACAGACCTGTGGCATTGCTAGTCTATTATGGCATACATTCTGGAGGCCTTGCCGGGTTAGCCTTCTGGATAGACTTTGACCAGACTTACCTTGACACAGCATTTACGAGCTGCTGGTCCCTTTATGTTGAAAATCTCAAAGAGTTTGGGTTTTGCTAGAGACCTGTTGCTTTGCTAATCTATTATGGCATATATTCTAAATGCCTTGTTGGGTTGTCCTTCTAAATTTGACCAGACATATCTTGGCACAACATTTAGAACCAGTCCCATCTCCACATACTTCGATACATGAGGAGGAAACAGCAGCTGCAGTTAGATCAGGAGCTTGATGCTCCCTGCCATGCTTTTGAGCAGGGCTGGATGCAACAAAAGGTTGTGAATTGTGTGGAGCTGGTGTGGGATGCATAGACGTAACGTGTTTATCACTACTGCATTAGGTGCATTTAATGACAGCTGTACAGTCTTTAGCAATGTGGTCTGAGGCGCAACACTTATAACATATCCCAAGTTCCTTGAGAGTATCGCTACGATCCTGCAAAATTTTTGCACTGAGACCATGATTATTACTTTTGTGGATAGGGCAAATACTGTTGCTGTCATAACTTTAGGAGCAACATCATTTAGTTTAGTGAAGAAGGGTGCAGTAAGTGGAACGTCAATCTTTCTCACTGATACTGTGGCCCTTAACGCTTTACTTTTGGTAGTAAAGTTATCATACCTTGTAGAGAATGAAGATGATGATGATGATGAAGCTGGTGGATTAGCTTCTGTGAAGTCAAAGCTGGGATTATTCTTCAGAGTTTGATCACTGACGAACTTGGTAAAATGTGAAAAGGGAGGAAAGGACACATTATGCTCTATTTGCACCTTGAGCAGTAGTCTGCTCATTTTTCCTGCATGCTGTATGGCAACTTGGACACTACCGGATTCACGCCATGAGCAGTGTCAAGGTAACTCCATCCTGAAAGATGTGGGCCTAATTTTGCCAATTCTGTTTACTTTAGCAAGTCGATTAGATCGAGAAGTTTTCAGTTATCTTCCTTCGTTATCTTTGGGAAGGCTTGCAGTCTTCTAAACAAGGCACACTCTATGGCTTCTGAGCTGTTATACGTTTGTTCAAGCTCTCCCATGCTGCAATAAGACCTGCATCTGAATGGTGCACATGAACTGTTCTTATTGTCTTGATGCATTCTGCTGATTCTGGGCCTAACCAGTTAACAAGCAAATCCAGTTGTTCCTTGGCAGTGAGGTTAAGGTTTTGGATTACCGTTTGAAAGGTCAACTTCCAGGCTCTATAGTTCTCGGCATGATCTTCAAACTTTGAGAGACTGATGTTTATTAGCTCCCTGCGAATCATGTATCTGGCAAAGTCAGACATATCGGATTACAGGATTACTGTAACTTGTGATATCCTTTGGGAATATAAGTTCTTTGACTTATATCATAGAATCATAGAGTTGGAAGGGACCTCCTGGGTCATCCCTGCTCAAAGCAGGATTCACTAAATCATCCCAGACAGATGTCTGTCCAGCCTATTTGAAGACTTCCATTGAAGGAGAACTCACCACCTCTCGTGGCAGCCTATTCCACTCATTGATCACCCTGTCAATAAGTTTTTTCTAATATCTAATCTGTCTCCTCCCAGTTTCATCCCATTGCTTCTAGTCTTTCCTTGTGCAAATGAGAATAAAGATGATCCTTCTACAATGTGACAGCCCTTGAGATATTTTTAGGCAGCGGTTAAGTCTCCTCTCAGTCTTCATTTTTGCAAGCTAAACATTCCCAAATCCTGTAAACGTTCCTCAAAGGACATGGTTTGCAGACCGGTCACCATTCTGGTCGCTCTTCTCTGAACTTGCGTCAGTTTTTCAATGTCTTTTTTAAAATGTGGCGCCCAAAACTGGACACAGTATTCCAGATGAATTCTGACCAAAGAGGAGTAGAGGGCAATAATGACTTCACGTGATCTAGACTGTATGCTTGTTAATACATCCCAGAACGGCATTTGTCTTTTTTGCTGCTGCATCACACTGTTGACTCATGTTCAATCTGTGATCTATTAGTATACCCTAGTCTTTTTCACATGTGCTGTTGCTTAGCCCTATTCCTCCCATTCTGTATGTTTTTTTCATTTTTATTGCCCAGATGTAGTATTTTGCATTTTTCCCTATTAAAAACTATTATATGACTGAGACGAATCAGGACGAAACAATACGGCATGAGGATTAAGCTGCGGTTTAGTCTCTAGAGGGTCTGCTGGTTGTGGCCTAAATTGTGGGTTAGTGCTGTAAGTTACCTTGTCAGTAATAGGCGGCAACATCCATTGCCTTACGGGTGCATCAATGTGGTAGACTGGAGGTGGCGCTGGTACAGATGGTAAATGTCTTAGCATGTAGTCAGTAGTGCGATCAATTGGGTCATCCATTTCTCCTGGAATAAGGCAGTCCATATCAGAATTTGGCCTAATGCTTGCTCAAGGACTTTAAATTTAGCAAGGGCTGCTGTTTCTTCCCTCTCTGCTTGGAGTATTTTTAATTAGGCCTCCATCTCTGCTTCCTGCCTTTTTAGTTTGGCTTCTGTCACAATATGACACGACCCAAAGGGTGGTCGGTCAGCGGACAGCACAATACACCAACAGGATGGAAAAGGGGGAGAAAGGCCCTACTGATAGGGAAATGAAGGAAGGGATACCCCTGAGCTCAAGTCTGAGCCTGTCCCTTCACTCCCCTAACGCCCTAAGCATCAGGATACCTTGACCCTCACGGTCACCTAACACTGCCCTGGCTAGTGCACTGGCCGGCGAGGAGCGCTTGCCTCACCTCTGCAGATATTTCCACACAGGAAATAGCGACAAACACGAAAGGCATGAGGAAATAAGCACTTAGCTTTCTCTGCTGCAAAGCACTGTATAGCAGGATTAATGCACCAGGAAAATGAACCCAGCAGAAGCACCACTGCACCCAGAGAGCTCCTTACTCAGGCTTGGTCACTGAAGATTGCACTATCACCGACAGTCAGCTGATGCATCAGGTGACCTTTTAAAGGATGGTGGGAGTGGTCACCACCCACATCATCTGACCCAGCAGCACAGCAATTACACCAGATTGCCAGAGGGTAAAAAACTGACTTTAACCCAGCTGGCCTGAAAGGAAAAAAGTTTTAACTGAGTGGAACCAGAGCAGCCACAAATCCAAAAATGGATCATGACAGCTTCCATCTCGTTTCATTGGGCTTCTGCCTCTTGCATTTTTAGTGGGGCTTCTACTTCTGTCTCTAGCCTTTTCCTTTGGGCTTCTCTTTGCTCCCTTCCTAGCAAAGGAGCTTCTAAATCTAGCTTCCTCTGCAGTCATATGTATTTCCAGTAGCTTGTCATACATGTTGACTTCCTGGAGTGAGATGATCTGGAAGATTGTGATGTGATTTTGGGTGACATTGTATGATATCAACTAACCTATTGGAGGTGTGTGATGCAGACTTCTGCATTATCCTGGGCATCTTGCATTAGTGGGGTCTTTTCCTTGAGTAGACTGTCCCTTTCAGCTAGATCTTCGGTGCCATTATCCATGTTAGAGTTAATCAGGAATGTGAAGTACTTTGCAGACTGTTTCTGCTAGCGATCTTAGGCGGCAGATAAACCATTAAATATTGCGGTTAAATCTGTTGTGCCACTGTTAAAGCGTGGAAGAGCTGCTAGTGATCGACTCAACCCCATAAATCATCTAGGTTGTCACAAAACTCATCTGTAGTTGTCGCAAAGTTCCCTCTGACTTCTGGTGTCGGCTTGGTTACACGTTTGGGACGTACGCCATGTTCTGAAGCGTTGACTCTGCTCCCTGTACACCTGTGATGTCAGGAACATGATGTGATTGCCTCACAGAGAGATCCATGGAGTTTTTTTGTGGACATGCCTTTGCTAAGATGGCGGACAGTCATAGACTTGCTAGCAGACAATGCACATGCACACAGACACTGTAGGATTAGGTCTCCTATTACTATTCTGCCACCGATGTACATAAGTGAGATGTGTCTGAGGGATGTGAGCACGGATCTCTGTACAAGCAATGGCAGATAGCGTTACTCGCTTCCCTCTCCTTCTATGCTTGACCAGCTGCACATGGTAAATCCAGGAAGGACGATGCAGTGATGAAGTTTAATATATTTTATTCACAGTACCTTGGTGAGATGAGGTAAGATTTTAGTTGAGCTGGACAAAACTGGCATGAAAAGTGGCATGAATTTTGTGAAAATCTGCATTGCGCAGAAAGTTTGCGACTTTTCAAAGCAATTTACACCAGAATCAGAAACATGATTTTTTCTCCTAAGATGTACTGTAAGTCCAAGATACTATAAATTTTATGACCTATAAAATAGTAATAAAAAAAAATGAATTTGATTAAATTTGCAAAACAGTTTACAAAGATATGCAACATATTTCTTTTAAAATGTAGACCTCAGAAGTGGTTCAGAATATTTACCCTTTGTCTGATCCTTGTACATCTTTTTATCACTCTAATCATACGGACCTTCGGAATAAAGTTAACAAATAATTTGTACCGCACAGGAAGACAACAAAAGTCAAGACATGGAACCAAAATATGTGATATTGCTGTTTTTTTCCAGTCTCAAAATTGTGCCACTGAAAAATAGAACTCTTCCAGCAAAAAAATAAGCCTTCATGCAGCTACGTCGATGGAAAATGATGCCTCTTTAAAGAACAAAAAAATTAAAAGAAGAAATGCTTGGTCTGTAAAATGGGTGCCTGGGCATACAATATTAATGACTGATGATGAACAGATAGGTGAGGCTCTGACACCAAACACCCCTACATTCAGCTTTTTTAGTTCCAGTGACAGATATATTTATTGAATGGAGCTGTTGTCGCTTCCAAGCATTACAGTTTAGCTGCTGTTCTCTTAATTAAAGGAAATTGGTAATCAGATTTTTACTATGTATTCTAAGAAAAGCTTGATATAGAGGTTGAGACCCTGATTCCAGCGATGCATCACTTACTGGGCAGCTTGCTATCATTTTGATACAATCAGTTTTCTCTGCTGCATATTACCACCACATATAATACCACATACAAGGAACAAATACCACCATATTATGACCAGACCACAAAGAATCATGGAATGG
The DNA here is from genome assembly GCA_033576555.1 of Oophaga sylvatica. Taxonomy (NCBI): domain Eukaryota; kingdom Metazoa; phylum Chordata; class Amphibia; order Anura; family Dendrobatidae; genus Oophaga; species Oophaga sylvatica. Next base: position 21,305,740 of record JARQOD010000009.1, on the reverse strand, counting down.
TAGAGTTGTTATGGACCTCCAGGGTCATTGTGTCCATCCCCCTGCTCAATGCAGGATTCACTAAACCATCTCAGACAGATGTCTGTCCAGCCTCTGTGTGAAGACTTCCATTGAAGAAATCACCATCTCTGGTGGCAGCCTGTTTCACTCATCGATCACCGTTAAAAAGTTTTCCTAATATCTAATATGTATCTTCTTTCAGTTTCATTCCATTGCTTCTCGTGTTTCCATGTGCAGAATAAGGATAATCCCTCCACATTGTGACATACCTTCAGATATTTATAGACAGTTATTAAGTCTCCTCTCAGTCTTCATTTTTGCAAACTAAACATTCCCAGATCGTTTAATCGTTCCTCGTAGGACATAGTTTGCAGTCCGCTCACCATCCTGGTTGCTATTACCACCACATAGTGACCGAATACTACAATACTGATCATTAATAATAAAATAAAACAATACTAATATTACCATAGGTGCCATAATACATAGGAGCTCTCTATATAGTGTATAGTGTAAGATAATACAGGGATTACTGGTGACATTATACACAGGAGCTCTGTATATAGCATATAGTGTACAAGTAATGCAATGTTCACCAATGACATTATACACAAGAGCTCTGTATATAGTGTCAGTGTACAGATAATACAGTGATCAACAGTGATATTATACACAGGAGCTCTGTATGTAGTGTCAGTGTACAGGTAATACAGTCTAATCAGTGACATTATACACAGGAACTCTGTATATAGTGTACAGATAATATTGTGATCACCAGTGACATTATACACAAGAGCTCTGTATATAGTGTCAGTAGTGTCAGTGTAAAGGTATGTGGAAGGTCAGCTCACTGAGCTGCTCCTCGAGATAGACACAAGCACGCGTGGGGTAAAGTCTCTGGGTGGTTTATTGTATCATAAACCCAAAATGTTAAAAGAAAACATTTCTAACTCAAAAGGACACAAAAAATTCATAAACAGTCCTGCCCAGCACGTCTGGGCCAACATACGTATATGGCAGCTCTCACAGGAGCGTCAGTCTAGTGGCTTGCTTGCCTCTACACAATACAGGCCAAAGGAAAAAAAAACTGGCTGGACATTTATTTTCCCAGCTACACCCATGAGGTGGAGATATGGCGAGTAGGGGTCCCGCCCTTCTCTCACCTAAAAACCCGCAAATAACATGGCCACTTAACTCCTTCAGCACATATCATGCTGAAAAAAAACATGGGTTTTTAGATCACGGAGGAAAGCAGTGACACATATCTCCCCTCACATACCGTGTCAGTGACCCTGTCACAGGTAATACAGTGATCACCAGTGACATTATACACAGGAGCGCTGTGTATAGTGTACAGATAATACAGTGATCACCAGTGACACTATACACAGGAGCTCTTTATATAGTGTCAGTGTACAGGCAATACAGCATTTACTAGTGACATTATACACAGGAGCGTTATCTATTGTGTCAGTGTACAGGCAATACAGAGATCACCAGTGCCATTAAACACATGAGCTGTGTATACAGTACATAGTGTACAGGTTAAAACAGTGATCACTAGTGCCATTAGAGCTCTGTACAAAGAATACAGTATACAGTGTCAGTGTACAGGTAACACAATGACTCTCCGGTTACGTCTCTAGTTGAAGTCCTTCATCTTCACTTTTCTTCTTCATCCAGCGCAGACCGCCATCACTTCTTCCAGCCAGGATTCATCTCTGCATAAAATAACAGTTATCTAGAGCACCGCTTCCAGAGTACATTCCCACTTTTTCCCCAATTATTACACGCAGCTGAATACAGACGTGCATCCACCATTAATATATAATTAGTTATTATGCAACCCACCATTCCAAATATAAATTGTAATCCACCACTGTGCCCCCACCAACTATAAATAGCCACTTTCCCTACCCAATAAATATATAATCAGAACCAGCACATCACAGAAGAGTCGGATGGAGTGCCTTGGAGCTGCACGACTGTCCCATGGAGCTCCAAGGAAGGCTCCCTGCGGCAAGATGTGTGCCGCCGATTGTGGTGTGTTTGTGCACACTATGTTATTATACCCTGGGGCCTGGTGAGCAGAAGCACAAGAGGGGGCCTGGAATCCAGTGTGGGTCTGGACCCCCTTTACTTTTGTTCACCGAGCCCCATACAACAGCAAGGGCAGTAATGCACTGATGGCAGCCCTGAGGTTATTTTTATATGCCTGTAACCACTTTAGGGTCTAACACATTAGGTTAACTCCTGAAGGATGCAGCATACTTTGGATTTCAGGAAGCAGATTTTTTTTCCCCTATTTCAGAGCAGATTCACTATTTTCTTTTTCTCGTGTACTCATTGTGTGTGGGTCATCAGAATGTCCAGCATTTAATACTCTCCTCTACGGCATCTATAGGAATGGTCTTAATAACAAAGAAGTCTATGGGTTGTATGAATCATGTCTCACTTCAGTTGTGCAACCAAAGTCAATTCTATGAACCCATGAAGTTTCAGGAAATGTAATTTGTGGAAGAAATGCTGACAGTCCCAACAAGAAATAATGTGACTTTGTAGCTGTACAACAGTGATGAATGTATCGAAAGTTAAAAAGCCCTGGAAAGTCATTTCTCCAGAAAGACATATTTCACAGAGGTGGAATAAGACAGGATGGCAGGGTGGTGGGCTGCAGAGAGAACAGCTGATCTTCATTTTAAATAAGACAGCTCTGGAAAATTGATGGCAAAACAACCAAATGTTAGATTAATGACTAACAGCAAACATGTCTGCTGATGGCACAGATTGAAGTCAAGATGTAGCAGTGTGTGCACTTTCATGGTATGTGTCAGTCCAGCAGAAGCTCGTCTATTAACCCCTTTACTCTTCAGGATGAAGAGCTGCATCAGGAATGGTCTCATTCATCGGCTACCTTCCGATCACACATTACACAGGGCCTCTTCCAATCCACACCCCGTCCCCCCAGTGAAAAATGGCAATCGAGATACTCCCTTCTCTATTTCATTACCATAAATCTAAGCTCACAATAGCATATAACATTTTTTCAAATTTTCTTGAAAAAACTGATGATTTTATCAGTATTGTCATCCGTGTTGCACCCTTTTGTCCACATCAGCAGTAGATAAAATTTACAAGATCAAAAACAGTTTCCTACGATAAAGATTGCAATGTATCCGTAAAATGTGGATGTTATATTGTTGATATGTACGGGATCCAATTTTTTTTCATGCACCCATAGACTTGAATGGGCGAATTTCATACAAAATATGGGAGAACCTTGTGCATGCTGTGATTTTTTTTTCAATGTGTTCTTTCAATCCTTGTAAAACAAAATGGTCATATGAATAACATTGGTCTAAATGCTGTCCATGGGAGTCCAATTTTTTCTTTGAAAACCAAAAATATGGTCGTGACTGACCCTAATACAGACTGTTTAGTACAGTGGTATGACTCTGTTCAGATGGCAGTAAGGTTGTGCCAGGATTGTGCCATATAGTTAGTGCTGTTACTTGGATGGGATCCATCCTGTAGAACCTGGAAAAAGTTTCCCAAAGAAATTCTCTTTTCAAGATGATGATGTCCGGTTGACACTAAATAACTGGCTTTGCACCGGGACACATTCACACTTGAGCATACTGTCCATAAGGATTCCTGACTATTGGTCCTAACTATGCTGATAACATAACCCTATGGAGCGCCTTCCTCTCCAGCATCTTAGAACTTCTTTTCCCAATCAGCGCTAGACTGGATTCCTCGAAACAACTACTATGGCAATCTTTCTGAAGGTCTAATGTGGACCAAAACGTTAATTCTCTATAAAGCACTATTAACGATTCTTCAGCACTACAAGGAGTTGCTGGTCTTTTCCTCTTGATTGATGGTGATTGGTGATCCCTTTACCGTGTATCCTCAGATACATGTAACCCTATATCTGACACATCAAACTAGTCAGAAGAGGAGCTGGTCATTCCGGCAGGTAGGAGGCAGTTCGCAGGGCTCTTGTTGGCGATCATTCTTAATAGCGTCCCAAAGATTAGAAGTTGGTCAACCAATGTGTTGAAGGAGTCCTGAGTTAGTTAATGACAGCAGGAACAACCTTCCTGTATACCATACTTCAGTAAGAAGAGGTCACTAGAATCCATTTTCTTGAGCCATGTCTGTCTAGGACAGTGTTTCTCAACTCCTGTCCTCAAGGCCCACCAACAGGTCATGTTTTCGGGATTTCCATTCATATTTCTCATGTGATGCAATTACCACCTGGTCAATACTGAGGAAATCTTGAAAACATGACCTGTTGGGGGGCCTTGAGGACAGGAGTTGAGAAACACTGGTCTAGGATATACATGTCAAACTCTGGCCCATGGGCCACATCTGGACCACAGGGTGATTATATTCGGCCCTTGATGCCGGAACTGCACTTTCAACTGTATCAACATCCTGGATGCCGATAGGGTTGAAAGCAATGATGGAAGGGTGGCTTTCCACTCCCTCCCTCATCATTCTACCTCTGCATCTGATGTATGTTGCACAGTGGCCTTCTTCTGTCTGTGCCTGCTCCCATAAATACCGAAACAACAAGCTACATTGTGAGCTGGGAACTAAATTGTTCTCTAAAAAAGAGTGTCCCGTATAAAGGACTGTGGACATGAACTACGTCAACAAGGGACCACTCTCTGTACAAACTACAAAGCTTTCATGACAATGGAAGTATATTCTAGAAATGGGCTTATAAGCTGCATACATCACTGTGGTATCCTATACAAGTAGCTGGTGCAGCCCCACAACTCAACTGCTAGGCAGGATAAGTTGGGGACTCTTTTAGAGACATAGCAGCAAGTATGTTTGGGCGGGAGTCATATTTTGGAGCTTCCCAATCCAAGAACTATAGCACTTGATGAAACTGTTCCGCTGTCCAAGAGACTTTTTCCATCACAGACAAAACCTTAAAGAAGGATTATCACCAGATTTCATGCTATAAGTTGTATAAATTATTTAAAAAGATCTCTTAGACCTGATAATACTGGTGTGATTATTTTGCAAAATGTCAAAATAGCAGTATACTTCTGATATTAAAATGAGCATTCTAAGTCTAAGCTATAGACTGAGAGACCTCATGCCTCCAGGTGAATTTAGTCTCGGCCCACTCTGCTTGTCTAACAGGTGACTGGCCACAGATTGTACTGAGCGGTGTGAGATCTCAGCAGGGAGGAGGGACACTGAGGAGCTTTCAATCAGGCTAGCAGGGCAGATTGAGTTTCAACTTTTAAAGGATTCTACAGCCTTTCTGACAAGGATTTTCTAAGGATAGTAAACATACCAGCCTAATCTGGTCCAAGGGATCTATTTAATAATGTATGCAGTTTCTTTTTTTAAAGTTGGTAACAGATCAGAGTTAACCTCTTCCCATCACAGCACTCATTTTTCATGTCCTAGTGGAAATGCTGCTTTGCATTGGAAAGTGAAAATTTATTAAATCTTCTCCCCAAGATAATAATCTTGATGCTCTTGCTAGGTAGCAGTGATAATTCCCTCCTGCTGATAGAGATGAAGTAAAGGGGAATGATCTCTGCCAGTGTTTGCTCAATTAACTCCTTACTTGCCACAGTCAAGAGCAACCACTGCATATAAGAGGTTTAACAGAAAGAGGTGGCTCCCTGTAACTTCATTGGCTCCCCGCTGCGTGATCGCAGGGAGCCAATGGTTGCTATGGCAATGAGAGTCATTATAATGGTCTCTGGACCTGCCATAGATAGAAGCCCAATAGATCATACAAGACCCATGAGGCATTAAGCAGCTTATCTGTACAAGTCCAGGATCAGACGGGCGCATTTCATGGTCCGTACACGGATTGCAATGCCCGGAGTGACCGTAGGTCTCACAACCGGAACTTACAGCCTCACATGTGGCAAAAGCCTTGAAGTCAGTCTGGGCTTTGTGGTTCATATATGGACAGTGAAATATGCTAATATGAACGAGGCCTAACACTGACAAGCTAAATAATGCATTGTACTACATAAGTAGTGCAGTGTATTAGCAATGCAACCTAAGGATCGGTCCAAGTCCTTTTGTGGGACTAACAAATACTGTAAAAAAAAGATTAAACAAATGTTTTTAAAAGTTTAAAATAAATCTAATTTTTGAGACTAAAAATGTTTAACCCCTTCCCACATTAGGAAGTAAATAAACATCTTAGAATGGGGTCCGCAAGTCAGGAGATAGATGCCAGCTACGTATATTACGACTGTTAACCATTTACATGCCACTGTCAAACTCTGTCAGCAGCATTTAAATGGAGCAGTTGCTGATGTGCGATCATGGGGAACTGATGGAATATCATGGCAGTGGGGGACTTGACAAGGCCATCATGTAAGGCAGCATATATAAAGTGATCAAATGACAGCAGGTTCAAGTTCCCTAAGGAAAATTAAAAAAAAAATGTAAAAGTTTTTAAAAATTATAAATAAAAATTTGTAAAAATGTAAATCCACCTTTTTCACTAGATAAGAATAAAGAAAAGAAAACAATGAAGATAAAGAACATATATGGTATTGCTGCTCCATTAAAGTCCAATCGATGAAAATATAAAATAAATTAACCCGTATGGTAAATATCATAAAGAGAAGAAAAAAATCAAATGCCAGTATTAGGATTTTTTGGGGGTCATCTCACCTCCCTAAAAAAGTGCAAGAAAAAGAGATCAAAATGTTGCATGTGCTCCATATTGATATGAATAACACCGCACAAAATCTTGTATTATCAGCTGTGTATAGTGGTTACCTGAAACTGTAATCCTGCCTCTGCTGATAATGAAGCTGCTGTAAACTCTAAAAGGACAGGAAGTAAGAGATGCTTCCATCTTGGTACTTCTATGGGCTTTTTAGGAGACTGATATTTTCACTATATATTGTATTGGGACTAGTGATGAGCGCAAGTGCTCGTTCCTTTAGTTTGCCTAGGGTGTTCAGGAATGCAGAGGTTATCGTGGGTGACACGTTTCGCAGCTGTTAGAAAGCCCCAAAACGTGGCCACCCGAGTACCCGCGATCCTCGGTGCGCGCCCGAGCACCCGCGATACTCGGTGCGTACCCGAGGACCCGCGATACTCAGTGCGTACCCGAGCACCCGCGATACTCGGTGCGTACCCGAGCACCCGCGATACTCGGTGCGTACCCGAGCACCCGCGATACTCGGTGCGTACCTGAGCACCCGCAATACTCAGTGCGTACCCGAGCACCTGCGATACTTGGTGCGTGCCCGAGCACCCGCGATACTCGGTGCGTACCCGAGCACCCGCGATACTCTATGCGTGCCCGAGCACTCGCGATACTCTGTGCGTGCCCGAGCACCCGCGATACTCGGTGCGTACCCGAGCACCCGCGATACTTGGTGCGTACCCGAGCACCTGCGATACTTGGTGCGTACCCGAGCACCCGCGATACTTGGTGTGTACTCAAGCACCCGCGATACTCGGTGCCTACCCGAGCACCCGCGATACTTGGTGTGTACTCGAGCACCCGTGATACTCGGTGCCCACCCGAGCACCCGATACTAGATGCGTGCCCGAGCACCCGCGATACTTGGTGTGTACTCGAGCACCCGTGATACTCGGTGCCTACCCGAGCACCCGAGATACTAGATGCGTGCCCGAGCACCCGCGATACTTGGTGTGTACTCGAGCACCCGCGATACTCGGTGCGTACCCGAGCACCCGCGATACTCGGTGCGTACCCGAGCACCCGCGATACTCGGTGCGTACCCGAGCACCCGCGATACTTGGTGTGTACCCGAGCACCTGCGATACTCGGTGCGTACCCGAGCACCCTGGGCAAACACAAGGAACGAGCACTTGCGCTCATTGCTAATTGGCACTAAATATTAGAGAGAAACGGGCCATAATCAATGGTTTTCAAAATATAAAAAGTAAAATAATGTTTGCCTCCCCTTCCTTTTTCCCCGTCTAAAAATAAAAACATTTCCAGAAAAGTTCGATCTATCAAAATATGAAATTATTTAAACACCATAAAGAAAAAAAAATTGAAATATTGCCATTATTTGGTTGCTGCACTTCCCCCCACAAATGCAAAAAAAAAAGTGATCAACCATAACCAGTGAGTGTTACCAAGAAGGAATCACATCCCAGGGACATGAGAGGTGCCATTCACATTCATGCAGGAAGCAAGTCGTCATGTGTGGACCTATACCCCAGTATTACACCCATCAGCCGTTACACCTACAGCCCGCACAGCGCTGCGGTCCTCCTGCACACTGACACAACTGGCGGCGCGCTGTAGATGTTTGTCTTCTCTATGGTGCGCACGCGTTGCGTCATCACGTTTTGGTTTACGCCACTCCTGGCACGTTCTGAGTTTGTGGTTTTGCGGCAGTGCTGGCGGAACATCGTACGACGCTCCTTTCCGGCTTTCCTCTGACTAGAGCCGGTTCCTGAGAGAGGCTGGTGTGGCGCCTTAGGAGGAATCCGCCGCCATCCGGTTGAGAGAGCGGTGAACACAGGTGGAGAGGACGGCGTGTGAGGATGTGGCGGCAGTGGGGACGTGGCCGAGCAGATTATTTCTGGTATATTTGGGACGGAGCGGATCCGGGGTTTCTACCAGTGTAGTAATGGCTCCGCACAGCGGCGGCGGGGAAGCAGAGCCTTCTGCATGTACCGCCTGAGAACTTGGGCACATACTCCCCTTGTGTGCCAGCAGAAGACCCCCTTACAGTGCTGTGCAGGGGAAGGTGCCTGGGTACAGTCTGGAGGAGACCTGTCCCGCTGATGTTACATAGCTGCCATTCATGTGCCGCATCATTAGCGTCAGACCCTGGGGGATCAGCTGTTGGGGGGCTGTCCCCTCCCTGCATTATATGAGAGGGGGGCTGTCTCCTCCCTGCATTATATCAGGGGGGAGGCTGTCCCCTCCCTGCATTATTTATGAGAGGGGGGCTGTCCCCTCCCTGCATTATGAGAGGGGGGCTGTCCCCTCCCTGCATTATGAGAGGGGGGCTGTCCCCTCCCTGCATTATGAGAGGGGGGCTGTCCCCTCCCTGCATTATGAGAGGGGGGCTGTCCCCTCCCTGCATTATGAGAGGGGGGCTGTCACCTCCCTGCATTATATATGAGGGGGGACGCTGTCCCCTCCCTGCATTATATATGAGGGGGGAGGCTGTCCCCTCCCTGCATTATATGAGAGGGGGGCTGTCTCCTCCCTGCATTATATATGAGGGGGGACGCTGTCCCCTCCCTGCATTATATATGAGGGGGACGCTGTCCCCTCCCTGCATTATATATGAGGGGGACGCTGTCCCCTCCCTGCATTATTTATGAGAGGGGGCTGTCCCCTCCCTGCATTATATGAGAGGGACGCTGTCCCCTCCCTGCATTATATATGAGGGGGGAGGCTGTCCCCTCCCTGCATTATTTATGAGAGGGGGCTGTCCCCTCCCTGCATTATGAGAGGGGGGCTGTCACCTCCCTGCATTATATATGAGGGGGGACGCTGTCCCCTCCCTGCATTATATATGAGGGGGACGCTGTCCCCTCCCTGCATTATATATGAGGGGGGACGCTGTCCCCTCCCTGCATTATATATGAGGGGGACGCTGTCCCCTCCCTGCATTATTTATGAGAGGGGGCTGTCCCCTCCCTGCATTATATGAGAGGGGGGTGTCCCCTCCCTGCATTATTATGAGGGGGGGCTGTCCCCTCCCTCATTATAGATGGGGGACTCCGCTTGAGGGATCCCCTCCCTGCATATATATGAGGGGGACGCTGTCCCCTCCTGCATTATATATGGAGGGGACGCTGTCCCCTCCCTGCATTATATAGAGGGGGACGCCCTGCTCCTTCGGGCATTACTCCTGAGTGGTTTATGGGGGGGGCCTGTCCCCCTGCATTATTTATGAGAGGGGGCTGTCCCCTCCCTGCATTATGATGAGGGGGGCTGTCCCCTCCCTGCATTATGAGAGGGGGGCTGTCCCCCCCTGCATTATAGAGGGGGGCTGTCCCCCCTGCATTATAGAGGGGGCTGTCCCCTCCCGCTTGATATGAGGGGGGCTGTCCCTCCCTGCATTTATAGGGGGGCTGCCTCCGCATATGAACGCTCCTCATTTATATGGGGGCCTGTCCATCCCTGATAAGGGTGGAGCGCTCCCTCTATGAGCGGATTCCCCACCTGGGGAGCTGTTGCCCGGATATCTTACCCTGCATTATTATAGGGCTGATCCCCTCCTGCTCTATGAAGGGGGGTGCCCTCCCTGCTTATATTGAGGGGACGTGTCCCTCCCGCATTATTAATGGGACGGGTCCCCTCCTGCATTATTATGAGGGAGGGGCTCCCTCCTGCATTTATGAGGGGGGCTGTCCCCTCCCTCATTATATGAGAGGGGGCTGTCCCCTCCCTCATTATATATGAGGGGGACGCTGTCCCCTCCCTGCATTAATTATGAGGGGAGGCTGTCCCCCCCTGCATTATATATGAGGGGGACGGTCCCCTCCCTGCATATATATGAGGGGGGACCTGTCCCTCCCTGCATTATATGAGGGGGGACGCTTCCCCTGCATTTATGAGAGGGAGCTGTCCTCCTGCATATAATGAGGGGGGACCTGTCCCCTCCCTGCATTATATATGGAGGGGGCTGTCCCCTCCCTGCATTATTATGAGAGGGGGCTGTCCCCTCCCTGCATTATTATGAGGGGGCGCTGTCCCCCCCTGCTTATATATGAGGGGGACGCTGTCCCCTCCCTGCATTATATATGGGGGGGCGTGTCCCCTCCCTCATTTATATGAGGGGGGCTTCCCCTCCCTGCATTATAATGGGGGGCTGCACCTCCCGCTATCACTGCGGACGTTGTACGCGTCCGGCATGTTAACGTCCCTGCCTTATACTGGGGGCGCTTCCATCCCTGCATATTATGGGGGGGGCGCTTCACTCCCTGCATCTTCAAGGTGGCGCTTTTCGCGTGCTATATACAGTGGCATCTGGTCACCTCCCTGCTCATTATATAAGGGGGAGCTGTCCCCTCCCTGCATATTATAGAGGGAGCTGTCCCCCTCCCTGCATTTAATGAGGGGGGGCTGTCCCCTCCCTGCTTATTATGAGAGGGTACTGTCCACCCCGGCATGTATGAGCGGTGCCCTCCCTGCATTATATAATGGGGGGCGCCTCGATGAGGGGCTGATTATAGGGTGCCCGATAGGGACCTGTCCCCTCCCTGCATTATATGAGGGGGCTGTCCCTCCCTGCATTATTTATGAGAGGGGCGCTGTCCCTCCCTGCATTATGAGAGGGGGGCTGTCCCTCCCTGCATTATATATGAGGGGGACGCTGTCCTCCCGCATATAATGAGGGGACGCTGTCCCCTCCCTGCATTATATATGAGGGGGACGCTGTCCCCTCCCTGCATTATATATGAGGGGGACGCTGTCCCCTCCCTGCATTATATATGAGGGGGACGCTGTCCCCTCCCTGCATTATATATGAGGGGGGCGCTGTCCCCTCCCTGCATTATATAGGGGGGCTGTCCCCTCCCTGCATTATATTATGAGAGGGGGGCTGTCCCCTCCCTGCATTATAGAGGGGGGCTGTCCCTCCCTGCATTATATATGAGGGGGACGCTGTCCCCTCCCTGCATTATATATGAGGGGGGACGCTGTCCCCTCCCTGCATTATATATGAGGGGGACGCTGTCCCCTCCCTGCATTATATATGAGGGGGACGCTGTCCCCTCCCTGCATTATATATGAGGGGGACGCTGTCCCCTCCCTGCATTATATATGAGGGGGACGCTGTCCCCTCCCTGCATTATATATGAGGGGGACGCTGTCCCCTCCCTGCATTATTTGAGAGGGGGGCTATCCCCTCCCTGCATTATATGAGAGGGGGGCCGTCCCCTCCCTGCACTATATATGAAGGGGGTGGGGGGCCGTCCCCTCCCTGCACTATATATGAAGGGGGTGGGGGCCGTCCCCTCCCTGCATTATTTATGAGGGGGGACGCTGTCCCCTCCCTGCATTATATGAAAGGGGGGCTGTCCCCTCCCTGCATTATATATGAGGGGGGCTGTCTCCTCCCTGCATTATATATGAGGGGGGAGGCTGTCCCCTCGCTGCACTATATAAATATATAACTTAATCCTCCCCCCCCCCCCCCCTTTGCTTGTGTTCAGCTGCCAGTCACGGGGTCGCGGTTTCACCCAACGCTCTGTGTAAGGCCGGGATCACACATGCGAGGAAATCGTCCGATGCTCGTATGTTAAATCCCAGCTCTGGCGCCGGCACTCGGGAATGGAGCGAGCGGCTGCATATAAATACATAAATGGTGACGCAGTAGCGATCTCGTTAGTGATCTCGCTTAATGTGGCATACCCTTAACTCTCTGCAGGCCGGGATCACACATGCGAGGAAATCGTCCGATGCTCGTATGTTAAATCCCAGCTCTGGCGCCGGCACTCGGGAATGGAGCGAGCGGCTGCATATAAATACATGCAGCCGTGTACTCCACTCCCGAGTGCCGGCGCCATAGCTGGGATTTAACATACGAGCATCGGACGATTTCCTCACATGTGTGATCCCGGCCTGCAGAGAGTTAAGGGTATGCCACATTAAGCGAGATCACTAACGAGATCGCTACTGCGTCACCATTTATGACGCAGTAGCGATCTCATTAGCGACTTAACTGTTAGATTCCAAACACAACTCATCAGCGATCTGTATAACGACCTCTGCGGTCGTTGGGAAAACCTAGTCCCACCTGCGACGCTGGTGAAGTCGTTCATAAAGGGTGTCACACTCAGCGATTCAGGCTCACCAGCGGGACACCAACGACCAAAAAACGGCTCAGAACGTTTATAAGCGATCAACGACATCGCTGCTACATGTCACACACAGCTAAGTCGCTAATGAGATCGCTACTGCGTCATAAATGGTGACGCAGTAGTGATCTCGTTAGCGATCTCGCTTAGTGTGGCATACCCTTAACTGCTGTAGCTGCACCACCGCCCCTAACTGACAGCGAGCCATAATGCAGAGCCAGGGGTGCAGTTAAAGCTGCCGCTCACTATACACAGAGCATTGGGTGAAACCATGCTGACGCTGCCTCTGTGACTGGAAGCCGAATGCTGCCAGGGGTGGAAAAGTTAATTTCCTCCCAGCAGCAGGGCTCTCAGTGTCGGCACCGCACAACGTCAGAACGCTGTTAACCTGCAGATTAACCCCATGTCTGCAGTTTAATAGCGTTATTTTACAAGACAGCTTCCCTTTTAAGTAGTTTTGCTCCGTTGGGTACATGTCTTGAGATCGCATCAAACAAGAGGCAGACCTATATGTTTTCTATTATTAAGCTCATGCACGGCTGCGCTTTTGTTCCTTGGTTTGAGCAATCAGTAGACCCGATTGATCAACACAACTTCAACTTCTCTGTTCCCAAATGGAATAAATAATGCATTGCGTCAGTTGTGCAGAGGATCCCGTTTCTTATTTTTGGGTCTTTCTGGGTTCCAGTGGAAGAAGAAAGAATTCTGCACATAGACCTGATAATCAACGGACGCCTCTCTTTCCATTGGCATAACTGACAAGGGATCACTTATTCCTAAAACAGAAACTACAGATAGCTTGTCCAGACCGACTTGTGATAGGTTCTCCCCTTTCAGAAAATTCTGTTCCTCGAGCAGTTTTTATAAAGTTGCAGGAGTATCACCGTGCCTTGGGGGGTAATGTTCAGTGTACACTGAGGCTGCGGTAAACTGGGCCCTGAATGTGGGGAACTAATGTTGTGTGCTATAGAGGGGTTGATGGACTTGATGACATTTTTCCAGTGCAGTTTCATTATACATACATAGATGACATTCAGTACAGACCAAAAGTTTGGACACACCTTCTCATTCAAAGATTTTTCTGTATTTTCATGACTATGAAAATTGTAGAATCACACTGAAGGCATAAAAACTATGAATTAACACATGTGGAATTATACATTACACTTTACAAAAAAGTGTGAAACAACTGAAAATATGTCTTATATTCTAGGTTCTTCAAAGTAGCCACCTTTTGCTTTGATTACTGCTTTGCACGCAGAACAGGTGAACGGATGGACTCTACATGCCTGGTTCCCACCGTGAAGCATGGAGGAGGTGGTGTGATGGTGTGGGGGTGCTTTGCTGGTGACACTGTTGGGGATTATTCAAAATTGAAGCGGTGAGCGGTCCAGCTCACCCCAAACCATCTAGATTGAGTTCAGGTCTGGTGACTGTGGAGGCCAGGTCATCTGGCGTAGCACCCCAACACTCTCCTTCTTGGTCAAATAGCCCTCACACAGTCTGGAGGTGTGTTTGGGGTCATTGTCCTGTTGAAAAATAAATGATGGTCCAACTAAACGCAAACCGGATGGAATAGCATGCTGCTGCAAGATGCTGTGGTAGCCATGCTGGTTCACTATGCCTTCAATTTTGAATAAATCCCCAACAGTGTCACCAGCAAAGCACCCCCACACCATCACACCACCTCCTCCATGCTTCACGGTGGGAACCAGGCATGTAGAATCCATCCATTCACCTTTTCTGCGTGCAAAGCAGTAATCAAAGCAAAAGGTGGCTACTTTGAAGAACCTAGAATATAAGACATATTTTCAGTTGTTTCACACTTTTTTGTAAAGTGTAATGTATAATTCCACATGTGTTAATTCATAGTTTTGATGCCTTCAGTGTGATTCTACAATTTTCATGGTCATGAAAATACAGAAAAATCATTGAATGAGAAGGTGTGTCCAAACTTTTGGTCTGTACTGTAGATCCAATAAGAAAATAATGTGCAGCAGAACTAATGACGTGCAGATTTCACCGTATACATTGCTAATGATCCGCAGCATAAATGGGAACTGCTGGATCACACGCAGGAAGACTGACCGATGCTTGGGAACTTTCTACATTGACTTCTGTAGAGTTCCCATAAACATCGGTGCTACAGTTTGGTGGCATCACTTATTCTAAAAGTGAGTCTCTCAAGGAGAAAGGGACAAAGTTCACCCCAAACTTTGGTATGAGGTGCAATGTCAGACAGAAGGATGAGGCGATCTTTCAGTTCTCAAGAACATTGGTTCATAATTCAAACTTCTTTGTATAATTTATGTAACCGATACAATTACCAGTATTTCTTCTTTTTTTTTTCCAGGCCTCTCAAAATGGCGAAATTCCAGGCGCCAGTGATAAATGACAATCCTCTGGGCTGGGGGCCCTGTGCCGTACCTGACCAGTTCAAGGACATGCCCTACCAGCCCTTTAGCAAAGGAGATCGCCTGGGAAAGGTGCGTCCTTGTACATATCTGCAGTCTCCATATAAAATAAAGCCCAGGTTGTTTTTTAAGATATTCACTACTTCCCGCCACATCCAATTTCCGTTTTTGCCTTTTTAATTTATTTATTCCCCTTCCTTCCAAGAGCCATAACTATTTTTTTTACTTTTCTGTCCACGTAGACGTATGAGGGATTGTTTTTTGCAAGATGAGTTGTACTTGAGCCGCACCGTTCATTTTACCACATAGTGTACTGAAAACGGGGAAAAATGCAAAGTGTGGTGAAATTGTGAAAAAAAAATGATAATTTGCGATTTTGGTAAAAACCCTTTTAAATATGTAAGGCGTCTCTGAAGGATGTCTGGATGCTTGTAACTTTACTTGAACTCTCTAGTAATGTATCCCACTGACTGACGGGTGTGTCCTCTCTGTTTTTATGATTAGGTTGCAGACTGGACCGGAGCCACCTATCAGGACAAGAGATACACCAGTAAGTATGAGAGCGCCTTTATATCAGCAGTGCGCCTGCATGAAGTCTTAAAATCGCAGCGTACACGGATGCCATAAACACGGCAAAAGAGGAACATATCGTCCCAAACTAAAATGCTTGATTATATTTTCTCCATATATATATATATATATATATATATATATATATATAATCTTTTTTCCTTTTAGACAAATATTCTTCCCAGTTTGGCGGTGGCAGTCAGTATGCCTACTTCCATGAGGAGGACGAGACCAGCTTCCAGCTCGTGGACACCACCAAGATGCAGAAAACCGCATACCAGAGGAACCGGCTGCGCTTTGCTCAGGTAAAAATGGCGTTTGGAGGAAGGTTATTGACGGGTGATTTTTGTTGGTGGTGCATGGAGGGTTAAAGGTTTTCCCCACTGTTTTGCCTGCAGAGAAATCTGCGTCGTGATAAAGATAGAAGGAATATGCTGCAGTTTAACATGCAGACGTTACCGAAGAGTGCCAAGCAGAAGGAGAGGTAGGAGGAGGGCACGGGACTGTGCGGGTCTAGCACGGTGGTGACAGCACTTGAGTTAGTACAGGGCAATGGCACTACTTCTCTAGTAAAGATCTGTTTGATATTGTTCCAGGGATCGTCTGAGACTCCAGAAGAAATTCCAAAAGCAGTTTGGTGTTCGCCAGAAGTGGGACCAAAAATCTCAGGTAAACTAAAAAAAAATCTTTGTGTAAAAACCTTTTTTTTTTTTTTTTTTTTTAAAGCTCCACTCAAGCTTTTTTTTTTATTATTATTATTATTGCATCGCTGGAGTGGTGCGATAAATATAATTCTCCTCCCCCTGTCTCATTCACTTGCCACTGCCTTAATTGTTTTCCAACATCGATCTTCAGTGAAAAGTGATCGGCCTGCAGCTCCGGTGTCTCATAGAGTGTGCCGGAGGTCACTTTTCAATGCATGTTTATGGGAACCTCGATCTGGCTCTCAGAGACTTGCATTGAGCTTTTGTGACGTAACTTCTGACTTCCAGGCAGTCAGGAGTTACGGGCATAAGGTAGCGCTGCGGGACTGAGCAGCATGGGCAAAAGGTGAAGCTTTTGGAAGGTGATTATAAGAACAGGGCATTGGGGACTTTCAATTAAAGTGCCACTCCAGCGCTAAAAAAAAACCCCAAATACTGGAGTGGTGCTTTAAAGAAAAAAAAAAGTGGTTGCCATAAAAACGCAAGTAGTAGGATATGACTTTTCCTGGTCTTATAGGCCCAGTTGAAACCAAGAGATTCCTCTGTGGAAGTCCGTAGTGACTGGGAGGTTAAGGAAGAAATGGATTTCCCCAGGCTGATGAAGATGCGTTACCTTGAGGTGGCGGACCCAACAGACATGTGAGTAATTCTGACTTTGTCCCTAAAGCCATTTTGGATTGACGCTTTTGCAAGTTTGGAGCATTGTCCTCTTTGACGTTCTGCCGGCTTTTTATCCAGAACTTGCTGCTCGTGCCACGATTCATCTTGATAACTATGATTTGCTGCAAATTTTTATTTTTTTTTTTACATCTCCTGTGTATAATATTTAGGATAGAGTTACTTAAAAGGTTAGAAAATTTTAGTTCATGGCATAAACCTGTCTGACGCATACACTCGTAGGGAGCAATAGTGACCACAGTCAGGATGGATGCCGACGCATCCATTCATAATTGACAGTAAGTATACCACACGTGGCCCTCTGTGTAGGAAGGCACAGTCTGCTGCTCTTATCTATATGAGTAAATAATTTGCAGGCGCATATCTGCCAAACGGAGGGCAAAAATCTCCTAACAATACTGCAGGCTAGGTGCATGAACGCCTAACCTCAAAGATGCCCAAACGTGTGTCTAGGACCATGTCTCTCTCAGTTCCAGAGTAAAGTTGGAACAAAAACTTCAAAGCGTCACTCCTCCTTCCATTGTCATTTATTCGAACGTCCATGACAGCACTACAGAGAGAGGGGATCCGCCCCTTAGGAACAGGAAACCTACAGATATAAAAGGGCGGCACCTCTCCCACACATCAGTTGGTTTCCTGTTCCTAAAGGACGGGTTTCCTACAGATGAAGATCTTCAGGAGGACCCAGGCCGGCCGGTCGACCCAGGTAGCGGGGGGGAATCTCCTACCTCGGCCGGTGCGGAGCCCCTGGAAGCGCCACGGTGGGTCCGGGTAGGATTCCACGGCAGTGTGCGGAGCAGGTGGAGCAGTATCCAGAGGATCTCTGTCTCCCAGCCAGCGCCGGTAGGTAAGTATTCCCCCCCCCTCTCCCTGGTCCCGATGCCTTCTCCCTGTCCTCTCCTGTGGTCCTGTCATGGTGGGGGCCTCTTGAGGGTGCAGCCGTGATTTTTTTAAAAAAAAAAAAAAAAGAAAATTTTTTTTTTAATTTGAATTTCCCGCCGCGTCACTGCTGTGAACGGCGCGGCGGGGGTTTTTTGAATTTCCCGCCGCGCGTCACTGTTATGGACGGCGCGGCGGGCGGTTTTGAATTTCCCGCCGCGCGTCACGGCTATAGACGGCGCGGCGGGCGGTTTTGAATTTCCCGCCGCGCGTCACTGCTATGGACGGCGCGGCGGGGTTTTTGAAATTTCAATCGTGCGCCGCTGTTGCAGCGGCGCGGCTGAGGTCGGGGAGATCTCCGCTTGGGGGGGCGATGTAGCGGGGGATTGTGCTTACCTCCGTCGGTCCGTGCGAGCGGGGAAAAAAGGGGCGGAGTCTCCACCACCGGAACCGGAAGTAAGACGCCGGCCGGCGTTTTTTGAAAATTCTGGCGGCTGCATCGTCGGGACGGCGCCTGCTGTGGGGACGGCGGGGAGGTGCAGGGGGGCCGTGGGGCGGGGAGTAGGAGGGGGTGGACCCCTGGCCAGACCTGCTGATCCGGATATCCGGGGAGGATATAAGGAGCCTAGGAAAGAGGTAAAGCGCTTCTGCCCCATTTTTTTACGATGGACACTGCAGAGGCTCCCTCGGTGCAACAGGAGAGCCAGCAGCAGCAGCAGACAGAGCGCTCCTCTTCAATGGCCAGGAGCACCAGCCGCAGAAGTTCCGCAGCTGGGAAAAAGCTCCCTCCCCGTGATCCGGTACCTACTGCTGTACAATCTGGGTAAGA
Source organism: Oophaga sylvatica (assembly GCA_033576555.1). Taxonomy (NCBI): domain Eukaryota; kingdom Metazoa; phylum Chordata; class Amphibia; order Anura; family Dendrobatidae; genus Oophaga; species Oophaga sylvatica. The sequence continues at coordinate 21,286,853 of JARQOD010000009.1, read as the reverse complement.
GATCGTCAGATTTAGAATACCCAGTAATACAGTTTTTTCCCCATTTTGTCTGTTACTAGGGGAAGAAGTGTTCGGTGAAAAGCAAGCACAGGGAATGTGCCTTTTGCGCTTGCCCTCTGCCTGACGCTTGCCCTAAGAGGTTGTGCCAGCCGTGCATGCAACAGACGGTAGGGCATTGTTAAGGGGAAGGACAGGGGCATGGGATAACATAGTAAACCCCCCCTATGCCCCTTCCCTTTTTAGACAGCGGAGGAGACTCCAAATTTCACCGAAAGCCTGAAGGAGATAATAAGAGCAGAGTTGAAAGCGTCCTCAAGACACGGAGAATTTTCCAGGCGTAGAAATGTACCAGTGTTGTCTGATTCAGAGTCGCCTGCCGCCCATGATAGGGGTGAAGTTGTGTCAGGACCCTCCTCGCCTTCCTCTTCGGCTTCCTCCTCGTCTTCTACGGAAGACGCTACCCGTTTTTGTTTTCCCTTGGACCAGATGGACAAATTTGTCAAATCCGTTAGGTCCACCATGGGGGTAGAAGAGGCGAAACCAGAACCCTCAGTACAGGATCTGATGTTTGGTGGTCTAGATCCAAAAAAACGGAGATCCTTTCCACTAAATAATAGCATCCAAGGCCTTATAGACAGAGAGTGGAAGAAGCCTGAAAAAAGAGGCTCCTTACCCCAAGCGTTTAAACGGAGATATCCCTTTGAAGATCCCCTGACGGGTAAATGGGATAAGGCCCCGAAGCTGGATGCAGCAGTGGCGAAGGCTTCTAAAAAATCCTCCATCCCTTTCGATGATATGGGGTCTTTGAAAGATCCACTAGACAGGAAGGCAGATTCCTTCTTGAAAGGCACATGGGAGATGTCGGCAGGTGCCCTGAGGCCGGCAGTTGCAGCCACTTGCGCAGCCAGGTCATTGATGGTCTGGCTAGACCAGTTAGCTTCCCAGTTAACAGATGGAACCTCCAGGGGGACAATTCGAAAGACCTTGCCAATAATTCAGAATGCGGCGGCTTTTCTGGCTGATTCCTCAGCGGACTCAGTAAGAATGGCTGCCAGAGCGGCAGGGCTGTCTAATTCAGCACGAAGGGCATTATGGCTGAAATGTTGGCCGGGCGATATTCAAGCCAGATCTCGCCTCTGCTCCATTCCGTGTGACGGCGAATATCTTTTTGGCCCGGTCCTGGACGAACTTTTAGAAAAGGCGGGGACGACAAGAAAAAGTTTCCCAGTCTATCAACTCCTTCCTATAAAAGACCTTTCAGCAGAAGGAGGTTCAGCTACCGAAGGTCGTCCAGGGAACGAGCCAAATGGGATGAAAAGAGGCGAAGAGGTACAGGGTTTATGTTTAGAGGTCCACCTAGGGAAACAAAAAAACCCTCGCAATGACTAGCGATGCCGGTAGGAGGCAGATTAAAAGCCTTCTACCCGGCCTGGTCGGAAATCTCAAACAGTAGCTGGATCCTTAACATCATAGCTACAGGGCTGCGGTTAGAATTCTCCTCGGTACCTCGGGATAACTTTAAAATTACCCCACTCAGATCATCCCCATCGGAGCAGGCCGCTCTAGAGTTGGAGGTTCAGGAGCTTTGCGCTAAGAATGTCTTAGTGGAGGTGCCAGAAGCAGAGCGGGGTAAGGGGTTTTACTCCCCTCTGTTTTTGATCCATAAACTGGATGGGTCTTTTAGAACAATTATTAATTTGAAAGCCCTCAATAAATTCCTGATTATTCACCGATTTAAAATGGAAACGGTCAGCTCAGCAATAAAGCTTCTGTTTGAAAATTGCTTTATGGTGGTGTTAGATCTGAAAGACGCTTATTACCACATACCGATCCATATGGAGCATCAGCGTTTCCTCAGAGTAGCAATCCAGATGGGGGAAGTACTGCGACATTTTCAATTTAGCGCCCTTCCCTTTGGCTTGGCAGTGGCCCCACGAGTATTCACTAAGGTTATGTCGGAGGTCATGGCCCACTTACGTGAATCAAATATGCTTATAGTCCCCTACCTTGACGACTTTCTTATTATAGGAAAGACGGCAGAGCATTGCCTAGAGCAACTGAAAAGAGCGATTTCTACCTTAGAGCGGCTGGGATGGCTAATAAATACCAAAAAGTCTCGTTTGAATCCGATGAGGGTTCAGCAGTTTCTAGGGCTAATCCTGGATTCACAAAATCAGAACTGTAGTTTACCGTCAGACAAGTTAATTCGTTTACGGTACCAGGTCCTAAACGCTTCCGATAATCCCTCCATGTCGCTTAGGAAGGCTATGTCTCTTTTGGGCTCCCTCTCGTCCTGCATTCCCGCGGTTCGGTGGGCTCAATTTCACACAAGGGCACTGCAAGCTGAGGTCTTGCTGTATCAAAATTTGCTAGGTGGTTACCTGGAAGGCCAGCTATCCTTGTCCCAGGCTGCTATAAGATCCCTGGATTGGTGGAAGAATGAGACAAACCTGTCTAAGGGGGTTCCCTGGGAATATGAGATATCCCGAATAGTCACAACAGATGCTAGCCCCTCTGGGTGGGGGGCTCATATGGGGGACGTTATAGTTCAGGGCTTATGGGAGCAGAATCAAATTCATATGTCTTCTAATATGAAAGAATTAACAGCGGTAGAGCTAGCAATTAAAAAGCTCCTTGTCTATCTACAGGGTCACCACGTTCGAGTGCTCTCCGACAATCGGGTCACAGTCGCATACATCAACCACCAGGGTGGTACTCGTTCCGGTCCTCTCATGGAAGTGGCAAAGCGCCTACTTCAGATAGCAGAACGACACTTTCTTTCTCTAACGGCTCTACATATAAGGGGAGAAGAAAATACCAAGGCGGACTTCTTAAGCCGCAATCTCCTGAGCCAAGGAGAGTGGTCATTAAAGACTTCCATCTTCGACCTAATTGTGCGGAAATGGGGTCTACCGGAAGTAGATCTCTTTGCTACCAAAAGCAACAGAAAAGTGACACAGTTCTGCTCTCTGAATCCCAAAGAACGCCCTCTGGCAGTGGACGCTCTTCTATTACAGTGGGATTTCAATCTAGCCTACGCCTTCCCTCCCCTGTCCTTACTCCCCCTAGTATTGAGGAAAGTCAGGAAGGACAGGGCAAGGATAATATTAATCGCTCCTTTTTGGCCCAGGAGGGCATGGTTTTCATGTCTCAGAAACATGTCGATAGCCGACCCGTGGGTCCTGCCGGACATTCCCGATCTGCTCTCCCAGGGTCCAGTCTACCATCCTCGAGTAGCGGGCCTCCACCTGACGGCGTGGATTTTGAACGGTCGCTGCTGACAGATAAGGGGTTTTCTGCTAATGTAATTAATACTCTCCTTAAAAGCAGAAAAGAGGTTACAACTAGGATCTACGCTAGGATTTGGAGGAAATTTCTTCAGAGCTCGGCGGTTGTAGCAGGGGACACAACACCGATAACCCAGATTCTAGAATTCCTACAAAAGGGTCTGGACTTAGGTCTCTCCACAAGCACCCTTAAGGTACAAGTTTCAGCTTTGGGGGCACTCTTTAGTTGCAACATCGCAAATAATTACTGGGTCAGTAGATTCATTAAAGCTGCGGGTAGGTCGAGACCCATAGTGAAGGTGAGAATCATGCCATGGGACTTAAATCTTGTTCTCACTGCTTTAACAGAGCCCCCTTTTGAACCTATATCAGCAGCATCAATAAAAACTCTTTCCCTTAAGACCGCTTTCCTGGTAGCATTAACCTCGGCTAGGAGGGTAAGTGACATCCAGGCACTATCTAGACTGTCTCCTTACACTCAGGTCCTGAATGACAGGATAATACTTAGACCGGACCCAGCATACCTACCTAAGGTGTCTTCCGCTTTCCACAGAACACAGGAAATTATTCTCCCTTCGTTCATCCCTAATCCATCTAATCAAAAAGAGATGAAACTTCATACTTTAGATGTTAGAAGATGTCTGCTGCAATATTTGGCAGTCACTGATCCCTGGAAAAGGGACAATGCATTGTTTGTCTCTTTTCAAGGAATTAACAAAGGCCGTAGATTAACAAAGAGCTCGTTGGCCAGATGGATTAGGGAAGCAATTTCTCTGGCATACACCTCGAGGGGCAAGCAGCCACCTGAGAGGCTAAGGGCGCATTCCACTCGAGCTGTGGCGACTTCATGGGCAGAAAGGGCAGAAGTCTCGATTGACCAGATATGTAAGGCAGCTACGTGGTCTTCTCCACACACGTTTTACACTCATTATAGATTAGATTTGGGTGCTTCCTCAGACCTTTCTTTCGGACTAAGGGTGCTGCAGGCAGTAGTCCCTCCCTAAATAGTTATTACTCTCTGTAATTCTCTCTGTAGTGCTGTCATGGACGTTCGAATAAAGTCTAAGTTACTTACCGTTAACGGTATTTTTCGAAGTCCATGACAGCACCCTTACATTCCCACCCAGGTTTTATGTGCACTTCTTCCGCTTATGTAGTCCACATGTAATAAACAATTGATTAATGTTACTGTGTGATGCATGAAATTTTTTTGCTGTATACCATTTAACCTTGATGTCCTCTTATGCTCTGTAATCCAACTGATGTGTGGGAGAGGTGCCGCCCTTTTATATCTGTAGGTTTCCTGTTCCTAAGGGGCGGATCCCCTCTCTCTGTAGTGCTGTCATGGACTTCGAAAAATACCGTTAACGGTAAGTAACTTAGACTTTTTATCATATTAATATATTGCTTCCATCATAGTATATAGCACTCTGTACTTACAATTGCTCATTTCTCCTTCGTCTCATTGGGGACACAGGACTGTGGGTGTATGCTACTGCCACTAGGAGGCTGACACTAAGTAAACATAAAAAAAGGTTAGCTCCTCCTCCGCCGTATACACCTCAGCACTGGCCACAGGCAAATCCAGTCATTGCTTAGTGTCTGATGGAGGCACACGTCTGGTTCGGTTTCCAGACCATTTTTTTTTTTTTTTTTCCCCACGAAGATGAGATAGGGGCGACGGATCCTATTGAAAGGGTCCGATCTCCCCAAACCATCAACGGGCGAGCACGTGGAGTAAAGCCTCCATCGTATCCTCTCCCGCAACGTGGGACATAAATGCCGGACTCAGCCCTGACCACCCTAAGGTATTGAAACCCTAGGCTGTACAGAGGCGGGAGTTAGTCCGTGCGGCCCCCACTGCACCACCCATGCTAGACTGCGGTGCTGCAAGGTGGCGGACGGTCCCTCTCCTCATCCCCTGAAGGGGTGATGGAGTTAGGGTTCCTGCACCGTCTTTTTACTTTTCACGGAGAGTCCCCCTTTTTAATGCGCTGCATGTGAAAGATTGGAAGAAGAATCTCACCTTCAAATCCAAAATGGCTAAAGATACAGCAGCGCTCCGGAGATGGGCTGAAGAAATATAGTTCCCGGCTTCCTGGACTAGGCCGCGGGCTGAAGAAATATGGTAGCGGGGTCGTGAGTATGGGCCCGCTTCCGGCGGCGTCCCTCTCCTCTCTGCAGCAGTACCCTCTCCAGACAGCCTCCCCCCAGGTCGGGGAGTTGAAGCAAGAGCCACGGGCAGCGAGTGGTCCCGGCGTGCCCATGGACACCTTAAGTCGGGAGCGGCTTCTTCAGCAGGGCCGCTCTCCGACTTTGGGGTGTCCGCCGCCGGGGGGAGAAAATTTAGACCGCGGCTTCTAATGGCGATAGGCCGCGGCTTCAAATCTAGTCCCCGGCTTTTTCCGGGGACTGGGCCGCTGGCCAGAGTGTTATGCCGGCGTCAGCTTGAGGGGGCGCGGTCGCGGAGGTGGGCTCCGCCCCCGGCGGCGTCTCCTTCCGGCGGACCCGCCCTCCGACTTTGGGGCCGCCTCCCCCGGAAATTTAGATCGCGGCTTCGGTGACCGCTAGGCCGCGGCTTCAAATTTAGTCCCCGGCTTTTGCCGGGGATAGGCCGCGACCGGAAGTTGGGGGGACGGAAGCCCTGACGTCATAGGCCGCGCCTTTTGACCCTCCCTTCTGAGGCTCGGCTACATGAGCACTTCCTCTTTGATAGAGAAGCGCTCTTTTTTGAAAGATTGGAGCCGCAGGCAATTCCACCTGGAGAAACTCACTAAGGGACGCTGGGATACAGGACTGGGGTGAGTGCTACTACCTCCAGCCTGATTGTTGTGCACTTTTGCGCCCCTTCCGCTGTCTGACACATCCAGTTTATTGTGTACTGTGACGGATTCAGAATGTCCAAAAGAACCAAGACGCATACGATACTTTATACCGCATGCATTGCTTGTAAGTCCCCTTTTCCGCATGCCCAGACTTCTCGGGTCTGCGAGGCCTGTGACTCTGAACGGGCTCAGGAACCCTCTCCTATAGCCGAGCCTAGTGCGCCAAGCCCTCCTGAATGGGCCCTTTCCCTGGCTCAATCTGTGGCGTCATTGACCAGAGCGGTCGAGTCCCTTCAAGCTCCCGATAGGAGCAGGGACAGTGGTTCTCCTGTCTTGGCTACATCTCAGGAACCTCAAGCCTGCAGGGGCCGCGCTCGCACCAGGCAGACACAGGGGAAACGGACCCACACTGTGTCGCCCATGCCGTCTGGAGCCTCGGCATCTTTTAGTTCCGTCTCCCGCTCTCCCTCTCCCTTGGCAAGTGATCAATATTCGGATTCCGATATGGAGGAGTCACTTAATCTAGAGGCGCAGTATAGTCAAGAAACAATTGACAGTTTGATCGAAGCTATCAATCAAACTCTGGGGATAGACGATGAGTCCACCTTGACCTCTGGTCACAAGGTGACCTTTAAACGAGCCAGGCAAGCCCATAAAGTTTTTGGTGCTCATCCTGAGTTTGAGGAATTAGTGCAGCGCCACCGGGAGAAACCGGACAAGCGCTTTGCTGGACAAAAGGCTCTCAATACTAGATATCCTTTTGCTCCTGAGCTCCTTAAGAAGTGGACAGAATCTCCTTCGGTTGATCCTCCTGTTTCGCGTTTGGCATCTAAAACGCTCCTCTCTATTCCCAGCGGTTCTTCTATTAAGGAGCCAACGGATCGTCTAATTGAGAGTTTGGCCCGTTCGGTATTTGAGGCGTCAGGTTCTGCTCTCTCTCCTTCTTTTGCAGCAACTTGGGTTGCCAAGGCCATGATATCCTGGTCGGAGTCTCTAAATAAAGCTCTTCACGGCATAGAGGTGCCGTCTGAGGTAACCCAGATTTCTAATCAAATAGCTCTTGCTGGAGACTTCTTAATTAATGCATCCATGGATGCGGCAAATTGCGCAGCATTAGCCGCTGCTAATGCAATTGCCATTAGAAGATCCTTGTGGCTAAGAACCTGGCGAGCGGATTCGACTTCAAAGAAGTCGCTTACATCGTTACCATATCACAGTGGTCGGTTATTTGGCGAGAGATTGGATCAGCTTATATCTGATGCAACGGGAGGGAAGAGCAACTTCCTTCCTCAGCAAAGGATTAAACAACCTTTTCGTCGACAACCTCAGCCTCGTTTCAGAGCCTTTCGTAACCCAGGCTGGGCCATGCCAGCCACCTCCAGCGGCTCAGGTCGGCCTAATCAGGCCAAAGATCGCCAGGTCACCTACAGGACCAATCCTCTGGGAAGAGGGAGATCTTATCAGCCAAGATCCAGAGGGTCCAAACCCCAAAGATATTCGGACAAATGACGAGGCAAAATCCGGTCAATTTTTCCAGGGTAGGCGGCCGCTTACTCTGGTTTCGTCCCACTTGGCTATCAGTGACTCACGACGAGTGGGTCAGGGAGTTAGTCTCCACAGGGTACAAAATAGAATTTACCAGCCTTCCCCCAAATCGCTTTTTCCCCTCGCGCCTTCCCAAGGAGGAGTCTCGACGTCGTGCCTTATTCAAGGCGGTCAAATCTCTTCGACACAGCGGGGTTGTTGTACCTGTACCAGAGGTCGAAAGAGGTCAGGGTTTTTATTCCAACCTGTTCATTGTACCCAAGAAGGATGGGACCGTAAGGCCCATTCTAGATCTAAAGCGGTTAAACCGGTTTGTCAAAATTCGGCATTTCCGAATGGAATCTCTCCGTTCGGTCATTGCAGCCATGGAAAAAGGGGAATTTCTAGCATCAATAGACATCCAGGATGCCTATCTTCATATTCCCATTTTTCCCCCTCATCAAAAGTTTCTTCGGTTTGCCATCGACAAGCTTCATTTTCAGTTCGCAGCCCTGCCATTCGGGCTAGCCACAGCCCCCAGAGTGTTCACAAAGGTCATGGCTGCTGTTGTGTCCATTTTGCACTCCAGGGGGATAGTCATTCTGCCTTACTTAGACGATCTCCTCATCAAGGGGCCGTCTTTTCAGACCTGCGAGGAAAGTGTCAGCATTACGTTAGACACCCTTGCTTGTTTAGGGTGGCTGGTAAATATGAAGAAGTCATCTCCCGTGCCATCTCGGAAGATCACCTTTTTAGGGATGAATTTCGACACCGCTCAGGGGTTGATAATTCTTCCTCAAGACAAGGCCTTAGTTCTCCGCCAAGAGGTACGGATACTTCGCCAACCAATTCCTCACACCATCCGGTTTTGCATGAGGGTCCTAGGAAGGATGGTGGCGGCAATCGAGGCTATTCCGTTTGCCCAGTTTCATCTTCGCCCCCTTCAACATGCACTCTTGGCAGTATGGGACGGGAGCCCTTACTCCCACAATCTGCGGTGTCGCCTGTCCCTGCAGATCAGACAGACTCTTATGTGGTGGACGAGGGACACCACTCTTCGACAGGGTCGTTTGTTTCCTCCAAATTTTTGGTTGGTAGTCACAACGGACGCCAGCCTTCTCGGATGGGGAGCAGTGTTTCGTCACCACACAGCTCAGGGAATTTGGTCTCAGCAGGAATCGACCCTCCCGATCAATATTTTAGAGATCCGAGCGGTTCGGCTGGCTCTGAGGCATTTTCATCAGCATCTGGCGGGCCGCCCAGTCCGAATACAATCGGACAATGCCACGGCGGTGGCATACATAAACCATCAGGGAGGTACCCGCAGCAGGGCGGCCATGCACGAGGTAAAACAGATTCTGACCTGGGCAGAGAAAAATCACTCTGTGATTTCAGCAGTCCACATACCGGGCGAGGAAAACTGGGCAGCAGATTTTCTCAGCCGTCACGGCATAGCATCAGGGAATGGTCTCTACATCCCGAGATCTTTCAGCAGATATGCCGACGCTGGGGAACCCCAGATGTGGACCTGATGGCTTCCAAGATAAATGCCAAGGTGCCCAACTTTGTTTCCCGGTACCGGGATCCGCAGGCAATTGCAGTGGATGCCCTGGTTCTACCATGGAATCAGTTTCATCTTCCGTACTTGTTTCCTCCAATAGCTCTGCTCCCAAGGGTGATCAGAAAGATCAGGTTAGAAGGAGTCCCAGCGATATTAATCGCCCCAGATTGGCCACGTCGCCCATGGTACGCGGAGCTGGTACATTTGCTCGCCGACGCGCCCTGGCGACTGCCAGAGCGCGCGGACCTTCTTTCTCAAGGCCCAGTTTACCACCAGAACTCAGCGGTCCTGTGTTTGACGGCTTGGCCGTTGAATCTTGGATCCTGACTAGGGCTGGATTCTCTAAAAGGGTCGCTGCGACGATGGCTAGCGCCCGAAAGCCTGTTTCGGCTCGCATCTACCACGGGACTTGGAAGGTCTTTTTTACTTGGTGCAGGGAACATGGTTATTCCCCGCTTCAGTTTTCAATTCCAAACATTCTGTCATTTCTCCAGGCAGGCCTAGATTCAGGTCTAGCACCAAGTACGCTTAGACGCCAGATATCAGCCTTATCAGTGCTTTTTCAGCGAAGGATCGCGTCTAATTTTCAAGTTAGGACCTTTATTCAAGGGGTTGTCCATATAGTTCCCCCCTACAAGGCTCCCTTAGATGTTTGGGATCTCAATCTAGTCCTGGGAGTCCTGCAAGAGTCTCCTTTTGAACCTTTGCAGGAGGTTTCTCTGTCATTTCTTTCCTGGAAAGTGGTTTTTTTGGTAGCCATAACATCCATAAGGCGGGTTTCGGAGCTGGCTGCACTGTCTTGTCGAGCTCCGTACTTACTTTTCCATCAGGATAAGGTGGTGCTCAGACCAACACCACCTTTTTTGTCTAAGGTCGTGTCCTCATTTCATATTAATGAGGACATTGTTTTGCCCTCATTTTGCCCAGCTCCGACGCACCGAGTGGAGAAGGCTCTCCATACGCTGGATCTGGTGAGAGCACTCAGGAGATATGTATCTCGGACGGCGTCCTTTCGTCAGACGGACACGCTGTTTGTCCTCCCTGAAGGTTGCAGGAAGGGACTTGCTGCTTCTAAATCAACCTTGGCTAGGTGGATTCGGTTAGCCATTCAGGAGGCTTACCGCATCAGAGGCGCAGTGGTTCCCGCAGGGATCAAGGCTCACTCCACCAGAGCGGTGGGTGCTTCCTGGGCCCTTCGACATCAGGCTTCGGTGGAACAGGTTTGTAAGGCAGCAACCTGGTCCAGTCTGCATACCTTTTCCAAGCATTATAATGTCCATACCCAGACTTCTGCGGATGCCAGTCTGGGTAGAAGGATTCTTCAGGGCGCGGTTGCGCACCTATAAGCAATGCTTGATTATAAACTACACTGTGGAGTCGGTTTCCCACCCAAGGGACTGCTTTGGGACGTCCCACAGTCCTGTGTCCCCCAATGAGACGAAGGAGAAATACGGATTTTTGTGTTACTCACCGTAAAATCCTCTTCTCCGAGACGCTCATTGGGGGACACAGTTCCCTCCCTAATAGCCGGATGGCTTTGTTTTGAGTTAACTCTATTCTCTGATTAGTCTGTATCAGCAGTTTTTTCTTCTGGATATACTGTATCTGTGTTAACTCTGATTTATTTTAGCCTCCTACTGCTTTTTGCACTAAACTGGATTTGCCTATGGCCAGTGCTGAGGTGTATACGGCGGAGGAGGAGCTAACCTTTTTTTATGTTTACTTAGTGTCAGCCTCCTAGTGGCAGTAGCATACACCCACAGTCCTGTGTCCCCCAATGAGCGTCTCGGAGAAAAGGATTTTACGGTGAGTAACACAAAAATCCGTATTTTGTCTTTCTACCCAGATAATTCTCTTTTCCTTTAATGACATGATGTCATAGACCTAAAACACTGACTAGCTGAATCCTTCTAAGCTCTATGTAGAAACAGGAGGTCCATTTTCCCTGTATGACTCCTGAGTCACTGCAAAAGTCTATGGCAAGGGAAGCAGCTGGGTCAGGAGTTACAGAGGGGAATGATGAATGCAGGGACAAGAGATTCTTCCTGTTTCTACATAGAACAGAGAAAAGAGATTAATTAAATGGAAGTATGATTATCTTAAGAGTAAAAATGTTGATGCAAGCACTTCAAAAGGGTTGTCCACTACTGCTTAAAAAAAAAAAAAAAAGCCATACTCTCCTCAATGCGGGCAACACTCCTCCATAGTCAATGCTGGTCTGTTGGGATCAAAATCCAGCGATGGCATCACATGAGCTTTGCAGCCAACCCTTGGCGACTGATCTTTTAAAGTATTCACTTTTTGTACAGGAGACCGATCTCAGTTCTGTTTTATTTTTTTAATTTTTTTTTATGTAACCTCCCTGAACCAAATAAAAGAGAGGTCTAGCAGCGGACAACCCTTTTCATTTCAGCCTATTTCACTGCATCGTATAATAGAAGCTACGCTCTCCTTACTAATGTTCCAGTGCTTTTTGACTGCTTACTCTGGAGAAACCTTTTACCACTGCAGGCAGTGATTGGCTGCAGTGTTCACATGTCCATCAGAATAAAGCAGGAAGTATGGGGGTGGGGGAGTGAAGCGTCAAACATTAGCTGTGAAGGATCAGTGGGGTGACTTACTGATTATTTTACATTTTGCCATAATGACAGTTCTGCTTCACGTCACTTGTCTTACCTATTGCATTATTCCTGTGTCCTCTTGTGTATAAATATGTGATTCTTCAGATGTTGTATTAGTCTTTGCCTGATGAAGAGACCTGAGTAGTCTCGAAAGCTTGCAATTTGTTACCATCTTTTCAGTTAGCCATTAAAAGGTATCAACCACTGAGGATTCTCAACTCTAAATATTTGATTATTTTACATCAGTCTGACAATTTTCTACACGTTTAGGTGATTGGAGAACCTCTATAATAGGCCATTACTTGGGTTTATAGTGGCAGATATATTGACCTCTGCTTCTTACACTAGAGAGTGCTGCGGCGCCCTGGAATATTACGATAAAGCCTTCGATCGAATCACCACAAGAAATGAAAGATCTTTGAAGAGCATCAAGAGGATCTTCCATACTGTGACAACGACCGACGATCCAGTCATCAGAAAGGTGCTCCATTATTTTGTAACCCCTGTTTTGCGGGTGAACTTTGTTCTTATACAGAAGCCACATAAATGTCTGTGATACTTTTCTGTCCACAGCTGGCAAAGACTCAGGGAAACGTTTTTGCCACCGATGCCATTCTTGCCACCCTCATGTGCTGTACCCGATCTGTCAACTCTTGGGACATTGTCGTTCAGCGAGTGGGATCCAAAATCTTCTTTGACAAGAGAGACAACTCTGACTTTGGTGAGGATCATAAATTCTTGGTGAAGTTTTGGTTATAGGTTTTCTCGCTTGCAGTTAGTGTCTTCCTATGTGGCTGGAGGGGATGCTGTGTCTTTCTTATGGGGGTCCAGCCATTGAGTTTGCTAGAATAAAGGGGCAATAGGACTTGAATCTTCATTTCAATACGAAGCACAATTAATGAATGGGTGAAGGTGTGATATTAATTTTCCCTTCATATCAATTGCACCAATGAAACAACCTTGTTAATAAGTCTTAATGTGGCCACAAATAGCTGAAGGCAAATGCTCAATCAATCTTTTTTAACTCCACTGGACATGTGTAGATTTGAGTAAGTGTTCATGAGTTTTCAGGGGGAAGAGGGGAGTAAGCCAACACAATGTCAGGGGAGAGTTGAGAGGTCCCATACACATTGCATGGTCGGCCAGCCCTGTCGGTTTGGGTGACTTTTTTTTAATGTGCACGGGGGAAGCCTTCAACTAGAAACATCTTACCGTTTAGGTCAGGGGTCCCCAACCGCCGGTCCGCGGCCCATGACCGAGCCGTTGCAGTTCTGTTGCCGGGCCGTGGAGCTACGGCACAGAACGCTGGACACACATGGAGCCGGCGGCTGTAGCACTGTAGTGACAGCTACAGCCGCCGGCTTCAAGAAGACATGGATACTCACCTTCCATCGCTGCATCCCTGTCGGCTGCTGCAGCTTCATCCAGCGCTGAGCGGTGACGTATACCGCTCATTAAGGTCATGAATATGGAAGGTAATAATAAAGGGGGGTGGGGACGGGGGAGCCCAGCCATGTACAGAAGGGTGGGAGCAGAGCCATATATACAAGGATGGGAGGGTGGAGCGGAGCCATGTATACAGTATGGGAGGGGGGAGTGGAGCCATGTATACAGGATGGGAGGGGGGAGCGGAGCCATGCATACAAGGATGGGAGGGTGGGAGCGGAGCCATATATACAAGGATGGGAGGGTGGGAGCGGAGCCTTTCATACAAGGGAGTCACATTCACATTATATAAATGTTATAATTAAACTACAACCCAGTCAATAGCCCCGCCCCCTTATGACCAAAGCCCCACCCCTGCCACACCTCCATACCCGCCCTTCCGGGCCATGGAAGAATGGTCTTTCTTGAAGCCGGTCCCTGGTGCAAAAAGGTTGGGGACCACTGGTTTAGTTATACAGCTCCTTTGCAGACGTAGATGATTTTCACATGTCTGACATTTGTGGTCTGAGTATGGCGCATGACATCCGGACCGACTGCGGGTCTCCTGACCCCTCAACACATCAGTCACATAATTTGCTTAAGAGGCAGTTGAGTTTGAGTGAAGCGAACCGCATCTGGTCCAGACGTCAGTCCATAATCGCACTGTGAAGGACAGACGTGTGAAACCAGCCTTCTGCTTACTCTGGTCTGCTCCTTTTACGCAAGATTTTCTTTGACTTTCAGCTCCATTCTATTGTCCAACTTTGGAAAATCATTTTTCACTGCATTTCTGGGTGGTCCTTTATGTATAACATGTTTGTCCTCATCTAAAGTTCATGTACCTATTAACCCAGGTTATCCTCATCTTCATGAATTTAGATTTGCTGACTGTCAGTGAAACGGCCAACGAACCCCCTCAGGATGAAGTGAATTCCTTCAACTCTCCTAGAAACCTGGCCATGGAGGCAACATACATCAACCACAACTTCTCCCAGCAGTGTCTGCAGATGGTGAGCGTGATGGTTGTATTGTGACTGACAGACGTGCACTCTGCTTTATTTCATAAAATGAAAGGAAAAAATAGTGTAGTTTTCTATATGGACCTTTTTAGAGTGCGTTTACTGGAGTCGTATACAAAGCTGGATATACAGATGCGAAATTGTCTGCGTGTTATAATATCAGTGTGCTTGGTGAGATTTTACACGTTGTGAAAGTTGACAACGTAAACTGAGCAGCTGTGTGGATTTAACATCCATTGCCTAACTTTTATTATGTGGATTTCGCAACATACAACCTGACCGATCCACAGTGAAATCCTCGTCAGGTGTGGTCAGCCTTCACATGACTCTGTTGGCAGAAATATGGAAAAAATTATAGCTCTCAAAATATGGCGATGCGGCAATAAAAAGCGTTTATTAATGTGTGACAGCAGCCAAACATAAAGACCAGATATAAATCTGGTATCGCTGTAATCGCACTGACCCGAAAAGTAAAGTTGTTTAATCACTTATACCGCACTAGGAACGGCGTAAAAAATAAATAAAACCAATTCTTTACCTACTACTGGATTTTAAATTTTTTTTATGGTCTGCCAAAGATCGCAGTAAGACTCTACTCACTTAAATCTTGCGCTGAGCGCGTACACCAGGATTTCCATGTAAACATCTGAAATACGTGATTCAGACGGAACCCCGGCAGAAAATTCCCTATAATGAGGCAGATGAGGCACTGTGGACGCCATAGGACCTGTGATCCAGCGGTGTCCAGCTTCTTAGGCGTTACATAAAAGTGCCGTCCGCCACAGTTTTGTGCACTTCTGAAAAGGACACCGCTGAACTGAGGCCAGACGGAGTCCAGAGTAACACTGCTGCTTCGTCGGCGGTTTCATCTGTCACGTCAGTCAGAGATTTAGATGGAAACCCCAAAGTAGTAAGTGCTCAGCGTAGAACGCCGGATAAATGTGATCTCAAATGTTATGGAAAATTTTCCTTACAAAAAGCTTCAACTCAATCCACAAAAAAGCCAGTCCCCTCTCAGGTCTGTGATCTGTTAACGGAAATATAGGCGGCTTACATATTACTAGTTAATTCAAAGACTCTTTAAAAACCCTAATCTTCCTTGTCCCCCTACCAACCGACCCCCCCCCCCTCCCAAAGAAAAAAAAGAAATCAGCAAATTCTTCACTCCCAAGTCCAAATGCCCCTCCCTTCTGAACCCCAGTGTGCCTAAACCACATTTAGCATCCACATGTTTGGCATCTCTGGAGCGATGAGAGGCCGCCTAATTTACGGGTTCATGTGTTGGGCGCAATGTAATGGTCACTACAATGGCAGTTTGCAATTTTCACTCAGCAATATCTACCGCTGCTTGTTTCTGGAAAACCCCCATGGAGTCAAAATCGTCACTACACCTGTATATAAATACTTGTGGGTGGGGGGGTGATTTTGCTTTTCTAGCAATTAGGGGCTGTGTATATGGAGTCCACAAACTATTTTGAGAAAATCTGTTCTCCAGGAGGCAAATAACGCTTTGCCCCCCGAATTATTTTATATTTGGTATAAAATTCTGTGACACACATGTGTTGTCAGTATGATCACTGCACCCCTAGATTAATTCATAGAGAGGTGTAGTTTGTAAAGTGAGGTCGCTTGTAGGGTTCTGCTTTTCTGGCACCTCGGGCTCTACCAATGTGACATGGCACCCTAAAACTAATCCAGCAAAATATGGACTCCAATATGGCGCTTCTTGCCTTATAAGCTTTGTAATGTGCCTCAAAAGTAGTTTTCAATGTGTAATCAGGAGAAATTGCATAATACATTTTGGGGTCCATTTTGTCCTGGTACCCTTGTGAAAATAAAAAAAAAATAGGGGCTAAAAACATTTTTTGTGGGAAAATGTGTTTTTGTTTTTATTTTAAATTATTTTCATGGCGCAATGTTATAAACTGTAAAGCACCTGGGAGTTCAGTGTGCTCACTACATATATACCGTAGAAATGTGTCTAGGGCTCTAGTTTCCAAAATGGTGTAACTTGTGGGGGGGGGGGTTCTACTCTTTAGACACATCAGGAGCTCTGCAAACATGACATGGGTTCCTTTAATGATTCCAGCAAATTTTGCAATCAAAAGTTAAATGGCGAGCCTTCCCTTCCAAGACTTGTTGTGTACGCAAACAGTAAGGACCTGAAGAGTTAATAACTTGTTGAATGTGGTTGAGCAGCTTGAGGGGTGCTGTTTTTGGAGTCGTTTCACTTTGGGATATTTTCTATCATGTGGATCCCTCGAAGTGACTTCATATGTGATGTGGTCCCTAAAGAAAAAAATGTTTTTGTAAATTTTGTTGGAAAAACGAGAAATTGCTTGGTCAACTTTTAACCCTTTAAACTTCCTAACAAAGAAATGTTTAAAATATTGTGCTGATGTAAAGTAGACCTGTGGGAAATGTTGTTTAACTATTTTGTGTGACATGACTCTAATTTAAGGACATAAAAATTAAGTTTAAAAAATTACAACATTTTCGAAACATTTCTTTTTTTCATTCACAAATAAACGAAAGCCTTATCGAAGAAATTTTACCACTATCATGAAGTGCAATATGTCACGAAAAAAACAGTCTCAGAATCACTTGGGTCCGTTGAAGTGTTCCAGAGTTATTACCTCATAAAGTGACGGTGGTCAGAATTGTAATATTTGGAAGACGAAAACTGGCGGGTGGGGGTGGCTGAAGGGGTTAAGGATGAATGCAGCTTTGCTTCAATATGGACGGTAACTGTTACGCTTTTAATTGACCTATCTCAGTCTGTTCCCTTGTTTTATGTAATAAGTAGGGCCCATTGTGGAATAAGTCTACTCACTGCTGTTTTTGTCCTCAGGGCAAAGAAAGGTACAAATTTCCAAACTCTAACCCCTTCATGGAAGACGATGTGGACAAAAATGAGGTAGCCTCTGTAGCATACAGGTGAGTGGGCTTTGTTTTTGTTTTGTTTTTTTCGATTGCCAATTTTGCAAAAAAAAAAAAAGAAAAAACACCTTGTGAAAAAACCTGGTCTTTCTGCTGCCAGGTATCGACGATGGAAGTTGGGAGATGATATTGACCTGGTGGTGCGATGTGAACATGACGGAGTGATGACTGGTGCAAACGCTGAGGTTTCATTTATTAATGTCAAAACCCTGAACGAGTGGGATTCCCGGGTAAGTGATGACTCATGTAAGTAGGTGAATTATATGGCGCCCGCTGCGGCCTTGCTGACGTTTTGTGTGTTCGGTCATTGTTAGCACTGCAATGGTGTGGACTGGAGACAGAAGCTGGACTCTCAGAGAGGCGCTGTGATTGCCACTGAGTTGAAGAATAACAGCTATAAACTGGCCAGGTGGACGTGCTGTGCTCTGCTCGCCGGCTCCGAGTACCTTAAACTGGGGTAAGAATGGGGTTTTAGTATTGCGGCAATATAGTCATCTTGTGTAACTTGCTGGCACTTTGGATCACTCTTCTAGAAACTGATTCATATTTCTTCTTTTGAAGGTACGTGTCCCGGTACCATGTAAAGGATTCTTCTCGTCATGTTGTCCTTGGCACACAACAGTTCAAACCCAGTGAATTTGCTAACCAAATTAACTTGAGCATGGAGAATGCCTGGGGCATTTTGCGCTGTGTGATTGACATTTGTATGAAGCTGGATGAAGGCAAATACCTGATTCTGAAGGACCCCAACAAGGTATGAACAGGCCAGATGTGATGGTGGGTTTTTACATTGCTTGTTGAGCAAATCCGGCAGGACACAGAGGCAGAGAATGGAGTACATCATAGCAGGCCAAATCCTTTTATGATTATTAAACTAAAAAAATCAGCTGTTCTAGGTATGCTCTCCAGAGCTGTAATGTGCACCCATAAATATGGTCTTATTGAGCCTCCGATATCTTGTGGAGGCAGACATGTTTCATATGGGACACAACAGCAAGAGGAAATCTTGGCATCCTTTTATCTATTGCCCTATCCTAGAATATGCTGCTGTACAAATGCACCATATTGGGTTATAGAGTGCCTAGAATGTCACAGTATGGAGCCATAGGGACTCCACGTGCATCCACTGAGGATCCGAGCTCTACCATGTGCACAACACCCAGAATCAAGTATATACTTAAGTCTCAACACAAACTGCAGTTTAGCCCTAGCCTGAGGGTAACTCACACCTAACAGATTTGATGCTGATTTCAAGGGACCTCACCAAGATACGTGTTACACGTAGGTTTTGTTGCAAAGTATGAAATCCACAATGAAAGGATTGACATGCTGTGGATTATAAATTCTGCACTGCAGGTCGATTCACGCATGGCAGATTTTTGCAACGTATAGAGCACATTTTTAGGATCTCGCCTGCTCCTGTATTACACTGGACTTTCTGCACACGAGTTTGCACCCAGTGCAGTCACCCTGAGGATTCCTAGACTGTCTACATGAAAGCTATAAGCGTTCTGTAATCTTTTACAGCAAGTGATTCGGATATACAGCCTGCCTGACGGCACATTTAGCTCTGATGAGGATGAAGATGATGAAGACGAAGAAGAGGAGGAAGAAGTTGAAGGTATATACACATGTTTATCCCAAGTAACAGTTCCACTGTCCTCCTTGATCTGGTACTTCAGTTAAGTCACGAATGTAGCCGACTGGCAGTATCTGGCACCGACCATGGAGAAGAGTGGAGCTGTTTTGGGGGTATTTGCTGTTTTTTTTTTAGCAGTGGATACCCAATTGTTCTTCCAGCATAGAAACAATCAGAATAACATATACCCTGGGTGTGTGCGGAGAGACCCCTCTAACTCCTGCTTTTCTCATTACAGAAGAAGAAGGCTAAGTGCCTGGATGTGTCGGAGTTCCTATTCTTACTGCGAGATCCAACACAGATGTCTGATAAGATCTATTGTCAGATACCAATAAATGTTATACACAGGCCAACAGTTGTATCTCGTGTGTTTTGTGATTTCTAAACTTTAAGATATTTTCTCTTTAATGGTCCCGCTTCATCTGTTATGCACAAATACGCAACTAACTCTATGGCCCCGATTCATCAAGAACTTTGTTCACATGTACCACCGGCATTATGATGCTGAGCTGTGGTGCTCATACTGCGACCACTGATTTCTTGGAGCGGTCACATACTAGATGCTCATTCACACTACACTGAGAGTACCACTGCAGCAGCAGTGCTGGGACAGAGGCAGGGAGCCGTGTCTTTTTTATTTTATCACTTCCCAATGTTTTTATGTTGGATAACCCATTTAAATGTGCCAATTTCAGCCATCTTTCTCAGAAAAATGTTTTACTCAAAAGCATTATTCCCAGTACAGACATTGGCGTATCCATAGACAGTGGTGTTCCAACCTCAGAAAATCTGATATTAGAAGAAACAAGCAAAATAAAAAAGTGGATTTTTTTTTTTCTTAGATCTAATATTCTGGCTTGTTTGGGACTATGTATGACCAAACTAACAGTGCACCGGTATATTATTATTATTTATTTATATAGCACCATTAATTCCATGATGACCTTCAGACTGTTGATGAACAAGAGGTGTTATCCATCTTGGAGGAATTGGAGAGGGAGAGCTCGTCCAGTGTCACAGGTACCTTTCCTGCTTCTGTCTTCCCCAGATCCGCCACCTTTCCCCCCCTTCTCTCTATGTCCACAAGTTGAAATTTTCAACAGATTGGTTTTGGAGGAATTTAAGAGTATCCCTGACCAATGGAGGGGTGATAATCTTACCCGTGTGCAGAGAGAGGCACTTAAGCAATTGAGATCTCTACATGATGTAGTTTTTAAACCAGCAGATAAGGGGGGGAATGTGGTGGTCTGGCCGGTGGAGAAGTATGAGAGGGAAGCTTTCAGACAGCTTCGAGACAGAGAGACATATACTCTCCTCCCAAACAATCCTGTGAACACTTTTTTCGAGTGCCCTATCACTCATTTTGGAGGAAGCCTTCAACCTGGGTATCATCCCTAAAAAGGTATTTGAAGGCCTGACTGTGGTTTGTCCGGTGGTTCCCACCTTCTACCTGTTGCCAAAGGTCCACAAGGATCTAGTGGAACCCCCGGGGCGTCCGATTGTCTCTGGCATAGGAGGGCCGTGCGACCCGATTTGTAAATTTATTGAGTACTATTTGCACCCTATAGTGGAAACGCTGCCCTCCTATGTCAGGGACACGACGGACGTCCTGAGGAAGATAGATGGACTCACTTTAGAACCAGACATGGTGTTGGTGACGGCGGATGTTGAGTCTCTGTACACCAGCATCAATCATGATGATGGCTTAAGAGCAACACAGTTCTTTCTTGATATGGGAGATCTTGATTCCCCTTTGCGTGCCTTGGTCATGGAGCTGCTGGAGTTTATTCTCTATCATAACTTTTTTACCTTTAAAGACAGATTTTACTTGCAGAAGCGGGGGACCGCAATGGGGGCGGCGTGTGCGCCATCGCACGCCAACCTCTTTCTGGGTTACTGGGAGAGAGAGGTGTTTGGCGGTGGCGCACATGCCGCCTCCTCTCACGTCATCGGCTGGTACAGGTATATTGACGATATCCTGTTTATCTGGCAGGGTCCCGAGCCTGCCCTTCGGGAATTCATCGGGACACTCAATACAAATAATCTAAATATAAAATTAACGTATCAATCATCACGTGTTTGCATTGATTTTCTAGATATTAGAATTATTGTTGCTGAGAATGGTGCGGTGCTGACGGATGTCTTCCGCAAGGAGACATCTGTCAACGCATTGCTACACGCATCCTCTGCACACACATCAGCTACCATTCGGGCCATTCCTACTGGCCAATTTTTGAGGATGAAACGTATTTGTGCAACCGATGGATTCTTTGAGGGGCAGTCTAGGGACCTTTCACAGCGGTTCCGTGACCGAGGATACAGCAGAAGAACCATCAAACGATGCTATCTGAGGGCTAGGCATACATCGCGGAATCTTTTGTTGGGAACTAGTTGTAAATCAAGAGACTCGAATCCACTGATTAGATTTATATCGACCTTTAACAATAGATGGTCACAGATGAGGCAAATTCTATCTAAGCATTGGCCAGTACTCCGTTCAGACCCCATTTTGAGGGACATTCTACCTGATCGCCCTCTCCTCACAGCGAGGAGGTCACCGAACTTGAAGGATCTTCTGGTCAGAAGCCATTATGTGGCCAACCCACGTGATCATTTTGGTGCTGGTGTACAGAGACAGGGTTGCTTTCCCTGTGGGTCTGGCCTGCAAAAACATCCGTCGTGCACTCTCCTTTGGGGACACGGACGGAGGTGGGAGCTACCGGATCAGACATTATATTTCCTGTAGTACCAGCTATGTTGTATATCTGGCCACGTGCCCTTGTGGCCTCAACTATGTGGGGCTGACTTCACGTGAATTTCGGATAAGGGTGAGGGAGCACATCCGCGACATTAATGCTGCTAAGGGAGCATTGGATATTGGAGCCCTTAAAACAATCCCCGACATTTCAGGATGCACCATAGATGCAACCCCACCGGTCTCAAATTTATTGGTATTGACCGGGTTCGTACTGGTATCAGGGGCGGCGACCTTAAACGTATCCTGGCGCAGCTGGAGTGTCGGTGGATTACAACTCTGGACACAATGACCCCCAGGGGATTAAATGAGAAAAACTCCTTTTCATGCTTCTTATAAATATATTGTTTACCTGCCATTTCGGGTTCGTCTCCTTTTCCTTTGTTTTTATTGTGCTGTTTTTAATTATTGGTTGTCATGTTCACAGAAATAATGTAATACACCTTTCCTCTGTGCATCTGATTGTACGTCCATGATGGATCCGATTGGGGATGTTAAATGGCGGTTACAAGTTGGATGAAGAATATATGGGGACGCATCTCAGCATATGTCATACAAAATGATTCATCTGGCGGTGACCTATGGACATGGATATAGTTTTATACAACTTTTTTGTCTTTATATCATACTTTTGTGTGTTTTGGATATGTATACACTTTTTTATGTATTATTATTTTTCATTTTTTATTACCTTATAATTGTCATCTAGCTTATGTTATGTGTGTCTATATATTCTTTATATATAATTTTTGTCGTTCTTTTAGCCAATATACATTCCAACTGTGGTTATTATTTAATCTCTTTTTCTGGCTGTTTATGATTTATTTATTCTGTATACATATCCCTTTGTTACATTATTTGTTTATATCGTCTTATGAGGTCTAACTGCATCTCCTCTGAGCCTGCTTAATTAATTAGCCCCATGTCTCTAATAGGGAGACAATATTCATTTATCCTTACCATTATCAAGTGACTGCACCTTTTTCCCGTCTGGCTGCGCATGCGGGCGCGACATCGGCAGTCCGTTCCGTCTAAGGCTCCACAAAGATGGCGGTGGGGTCGCTGACGTCACAGGAAGTTTTTCCTTTGACCTCACCGTCATCGGAGGGCCGGAAACGGCGCAGATACCGCCGTTGTGGCAGCGCTCACATGCGTGTTGCTAGAATGGGTAATTACCCCCACCTGGCCATCATGTTATATATAGTCTGACAGCACCCTAGTCCACATCGCCCCCCGAGGAAGCTTAAGGTAGCGAAACATGCGTTGGGGCACGTGCCTGGTACATTGTCCCACATGGGTAAGCATGGGTGCACTTGATTTTGCATTTACTATGGCATTTGCATTACTATAGCCACAGTCAGGAATTACTTTTCTCTATATTGACTGTTTTTTAAAACTCTCCCCTATCTGTGTTTGGTGCTCCAGCACATGGCGGTAATAATATATACTTTATCTTAGATGGCATTTTGTAGGGAGACTTACTATGTTTACTCCTCTATCCCTCATGTTGCCACAACGTCATCTTGCTAGATACACCCATCACTATGTTGCCCATTCATTTATTTTTGACTGCATTTGAATTTTTTCATCTAGCGGTTTTTTACTCTGCTGGGCCACATTAGGGAGAGCTTGCATTGCTAGTGTACCATTCAATGTTTTCCAGGTGTTTCAATTTTGTTCTACTCACCATTATACCTCATCATTGTTACATGTTTTTGTGAACGGTTGTATATGTGTATATCTTTTTTCAATAAAATTCATTTCTTTAAATAGAAATTTTATCTTAAATTCTGTACCAGTAATTGGGCTAGATGCTCTTATTCTCTTGTCTGATCTAATCATGTAAAGAGTTGCCCTGTTCCTATTTGGAACTATGTTGAATTGTGTTACCCATGGTTTGGGTTTAAGTAACGAATGTAGCCGACTAGCAGTAACGGGCACCGACCTGGGAGAAGAGTGGAGCTGTTTTGGGGGTATTTGCTGTTTTTTTTTAGCAGTGGATGCCCAATTGTTCTTCCAGCATAGAAACAATCAGAATAACATATACCCTGGGTGTGTGCGGAGAGACCCCTCTAACTCCTGCTTTTCTCATTACAGAAGAAGAAGGCTAAGTGCCTGGATGTGTCGGAGTTCCTATTCTTACTGCGAGATCCATCACAGATGTCTGATAAGATCTATTGTCAGATACCAATAAATGTTATAACAGGCCAACACTTGTATCTCGTGTGATTTCTAAACTTTAAGATATTTTCTCTGTAATGGTCCCGCTTCATCTGTTATGCACAAATACGCAACTAACTCTATGGCCCCGATTCATTAAGAACTTTGTTCACATGTACCACAGGCATTATGATGCTCAGCTGTGGTGCTCGTACTGCGACCACTGATTTCTTGGAGCGGTCACATACTAGATGCTCATTCACACTACACTGAGAGTACCACTGCAGCAGCAGTGCTGGGACAGAGGCAGGGAGCCGTGTCTCTTTTATTTTATCACTTCCCAATGTTTTTATGTTGGATAACCCATTTAAATGTGCCAATTTCAGCCATCTTTCTCAGAAAAATGTTTCACTCAAAAGCATTATTCCCAGTACAGACATTGGCGTATCCACAGACTGTGGTGCTCCAACCTCAGAAAATCTGATAATAGAAGAAACAAGCAAAATAAGTGTATTTGTTTTTTTTTTTGTTTTTAAGATCTAATATTCTGGCTTGTTTGGGACTATGTATGACCAAACTAACAGTGCACCGGTATATTATTATTATTTATTTATATAGCACCATTAATTCCATGGTGCTGTACCACTAAACAGCGGCAGGAAAGCTTAAAATTGTGCCCAAAAAACAGTGTTGCAGAGGCTTAATGAAGATGAAGTTTGGTGTGCGAAGTCAGAATAAAAAGGTTGTTAAATCTTATAACTGAGTTGAGATATTGTAGATAAAATCGATAACACCAACATCTATAATTATTTCACAGTATATTACAACAATATGTTGTATTATCTAATAATGATTCCTATCTTTGTGGCTGGCTCTTAATTGAAATTATTAATCCATAATTCCCTTTTTTTTTCTATTTTTGGAACGTTTTTCACATCACTATTTATAAGCCAAAACCAGGAGTGGAACAATGAGCGTAAAAGTATAATAGAAACACGTCACCACTTCTGTATTTATCACCCACTCCTGGTTTTGGCCTACAAATACTGAATGTTTGCATGGCCATAGGCAGATTTCTGGGGTTGCTAAGAACAGAAGACCCTGTGAAAAGTCTTATGGCTGAGAGCCTTAAATACGTTTGCAGCTATTATTTGTTATGAGATCTTTTCCCACCCTTCTGTTGCGTCCTGTCACAATATTTGGCTCGCGTTCCCTGGGGATCAATATAAGTTGAGACTGGCAGGAATGTCTGTAAATTCCACTACAGGCACAAGGATCGTGATAAACGTTCACTGCGCCCATCACTAGGAATGATTAGAAATAGAAGCATGGGAGATTAGTTGGAGAGAATTGGGACCACCTTTTTTTTTTTTAATTAGCGTTACATGAGATTTGTATATGGATTGTGTGTACAAGTACAACATTCAGTGGCTACATGAATGGTTCAATAAAAGAAAAAATGCTGGAGTGGTGCTATAATATTTTACTTTCAGTAGTAAAATATAAGAGATTTTTCAACCTCCTAGATACCAAAATGTTTCCTATAACACAATCAAATGATAAAACTATACATCTGATCAGAATAATGGATTGTTTTTCTCGTATGGAGAGAAAACAGCCAGGCGCACCTACCCTAAAACTGACCCAAAAGATAACAGAGGATAAATCTCAGCCTCACGGGGAATTTAGCAAAACTAATTTGTTCCAGATGTGGGGAGCTGAGCCATTACGCTTCACTATGGGTATGTCCCCAGATACAATTCTTCCTCCTTGCTCTTACTTTCTCACGCTGAAAACCCTTGATACTTCTGGTCTCTTACTAGCACATAGCCACTTTTTGGACACATGGCAATAATCCAGCCAGACGTGAAGTTACTTCCCTTCCATATATCCACATCAGCCTGCAAACTTTGCTGTCGCTCATTACCCCTGCTCTACATGTGTTTCACCTGGGTGGATGCACCCGAGCCAGAAAGAGAAAACGGCTACAAAGTTCTTTCACATTGGGTGCCGATCTTTACGGCTCGTGCCAGTTCTCGGCACAGAGGGTTTGAGAATATTTTCGGGGGACGATATGCTTTAAGTAAATTCAGGTGGATGCCATCTCTGATCCATCAGACCTCCCAGCAGCCACTGTCATGTTCCCGTCTTAGATGCCTTGTAACTTTTAGTGAACTTTGTTAAGTCGTAATGTTACTCCAATACAATCTCGCACCAGCCGGTAAATAAAAAAAATATACATTAAATGATGAATGGTATTTGTGGAAAGATCTGCGACGGATAATTTCTATTTTTGTGTTTCCGTTTTTTCCTCCCCTTCCCAGAGCCATAACTTTATTTTTCTGTCCTCATAGACCTATGAGGGCTTGCTTTTTTGTGGGACGAGTTGTACTTTTGGATGACATTTTCCACATTAGTTTACTGGAAAACAAAAGAAAATTCCAAGTGTGAAATTGTGAAATAAAAAAAACAAGCAATTCTAGCTGGTTTTTTTGGACATTGTTTTTACATTGTACATTTTGTAGCGAAAATGACCATGAAATATTCTATTATTTTTGCAAACTTCAGGTTGTCACATTTTCTGAGACCCGTAACTTATTTTTCAGCAGATGGGGCTGTGTGATGGCTTAAATTTTGCGTGGCGAGATGACGTTTTTATCAATTCCTTGTTGGGATAGATGTGACTTTTTGATCGCTTGTTATAGCCTTTTTTGGGGAATTGAGGCAACAAAAAAAAAAATTTTGGTGTTCTTGAATTTTTTTCATTTATGCCATTTACTGATCGGGTTCATTGTTTTTATATTTTGATTGATTAGACTTTCTCCTTCGCCTCATTGGGGGACACAGACCATGGGTGTTATGCTGCTGCCACTAGGAGGTTGCCACTAAGTTGAGACAGAGTTAACTCCTCCCCTGCAGTATACACCCTCTGCTGGCTCAAAGTGAACCAGTTCTTGCTTAGTGAACGTAGGAGGCACACGGGTCTGGTCTTCAGACCACTTTTTTATTTTAACCTTTTACATTTTGATTTTGATTTTTTTCCATCGGATAAATGGGGCGACGGATCCTTACAAGGCTCTGATCTCAAACCATCAACAGGCAAGCATGTATCCTCTCCTGCGACGTGGGATGCCATGGCTGGGCTGCTTCTTAGGGGCGACGGGTCTATTAAAGGGCACCGATCTCCCCACACCCTTAACGGACAAGCACATGGAGTGTCGCCTCCATGTATCCCGTTCTGCAGCCAGGCCTAATGCCGGAGAACCAGCCCTGTCCCATACTCGGAGATTTAACCCCTTGGATGTACAGAGGCCCTTTTGGCGTCCGTGCAGCCCCCGCTGCACCACCACTGTTAAAGCGGATGGTACAAGGAGGTGGACTGTCCCTCTCCACCTCCCTATTAAAGGGATGGGGGATTGAGGGTTGCCTGCACCATTCAAAAACCAGCAGCGGCAACAGAAGGACATCAGTACCAGCCGCATACAGCTGGGTTACCTGCCACCCGGCAACTTCTCCAGGTAAGTGCTGGGGCCGGAGGGCTCTGAACAGCACTGGCATAGAGGGCTCATTCTGGCAGCAAGGGCGCACATCTGAATCCTTTTTGCATCGGTGCCGAAAAATTTAGTCCCCAGTTTCGCAACCTGAAAACATCGCTCGCACTATGGCGCGCTGACTGCTCCGCCCACTTTTTTTGGAGCTTCTCGCCAAAGACGAGAGCGCTCGCAATTCCCGGTCCTCCCCCTTCCCCGGCTAATGCTCCGGCCGGTCGTAGAAATTTAGGCCCTGGCTTGGGCCTATTCATGGAACAATCCACTAGGCTCTGCCCTCTGGATGATATTGCGTCTGTGGCCCCGCCCCAAATTTGGAGCGCCTCGCTCACTGTGAGACTTTGCCGCATCTGCAATCTTGGTGGCCATCTTGGTCCTCCCAGCCGGCTTACACAGGTGCGACGGCTTTGACATGACACAATACCGGTGGCATTTTTTAAAGGAGCACAACCCTGCAGAGACCCGGATAAGAGCCTTGACGATGTACATCCGGAAGCAGCTGCTGCATTGACCCCAGCGGCACTTAGCGCAAACCTTAGCACTACTCCAATGCAGACTCCAGGAACATCAGGGCCCGGGTAAGGAGGCTCTGCTCCCTCCCTCCTGCAGGCGCCATGACACCATGTCCCGGCGCAAGCTCCCAAACGGTCTATTCAGACTATTACAGTCTTCTTTACTTTGCAATGCCCGTGAACCCAAATGTGCTCAGGAGCCCTCCGCCGCCACCAATACCAGTGTACCTAGTTCCCCTGAGTGGAATTCGTCACTAGCAATCCATGGCTTCTCTGGCCAAAGAGATTGAATCCCTCCGTGATTCCTCTGTGGATCGGAGCGTTAGCAGGACTGATATCAGTGGATCCTCTCCTACACGGGAGTCATCGCCTAGCAGGGGCCGCAAGTATTCTAGAAACGTACAGGCGTCTAGAAAACGGATCCGTAGTATGTTACCTGAACAATCATGCGACTTGGCGTCCGTGAGCTATGTTTTTTTTCTTGCAGCAAGCAAGACTGAGTATGAATCGGATGTTTTCTTGGATCTGGAATCGCCGAGTTTCAGGAAATGGTGGATTCGCTTATTGAGACTGTCAACCTGACTCTGAAGGTTGATGAGAATTCCGGATCTGTCCTGGATCACACAGTGTCCTTCAAGAGGACTGGACACCCTCATACGTTTACCATCCACCCAGAGGTCCGGGTTGTAGTTAACCGGCACAGGGAACAATTGGATAAATGCCTTCCAGGTCAGAAGCCTCTTAAGGCGAGACAGGCTGAATTTCCTACTATATACCTGCTAATTTATCGTCTGGCAGAGACCTCGGGTTCAGCACCCTATCCATCATTTGCTGCAGTGTGGGTAGCTAAAGCAATGGTCTCCTGCACGCCTCTTTAGATGCGGCTAGCTGCGCTGCGCTATCGGCAGAAAATGCCATCAAAGGGCATTATGGCTTAAAGAGTAGAAAATGGACTCTGCGTTCCAAAAACTCTATCTCTCTCATACCAGAATGGCAGTTTATTTGAATAAAAGCTGAATCAACTCATCTTTGATGCTATGGGAAGAAGGCGCAAATTTCTTCACCAGCGGCCTTATACTGTAGAGGCGAGATACCTCCCTTATTTCCCTTGTTTTGCAGAAGGAATGGACACCTTCCTCTGAAAGCAGCAATCACTTCTCCTGGGACAGGGAATATGTGCTGCATGCGGCTACCTGTGCTGCTCTTACTATGTTAATGCCATCACCATCGATTGGTACTGTGATTCAGGGAATGGCGAGCGGCCTCTGAGTCTGAAAGGTCCTTGACATACCCGCCTTATCAGAGCGGGAGCTTATTTAGAGAACGCCACAGGAGGGAAAGAGTAAACTCCTTCCCCAGCAAAGGACTAGATGTCTTTTTAGTCAATCCCGGCTGAGCCAAGGCATGCATTTCTTCCGGCTCGGGGAGAGGGGGTTCCTCTCGTGGGGACAGGAGTACCACAGGTCTCGTTTAAAAACCGACCAAGCTTAGTAGGATGGATCCAGGCAAAATAGATCTAGGAGACACAAGTCCCACAGTTTTTTGGCCAAAGAACTGTCTTATCCGGCCTGCTCCAGTAGGGTAGGCGGATGTCTACTCCTATTTTCGTCTTATCTGACTCTCCGTCCTTCTTAGAATGGGCCAGAGACTAGGTATCTTCGGATACAGGTTAGAATTTTTTCTTCTCTACCTCTGGTTCAAAGAGAGATGTAACGGTACAACCTATCCTGGACCTGTTTGTGGTTCCAAAAAAAACAGAACTGTAAGACCCATATTGGATCTTTAACTGAACAAGTTTAAGGTCCGACATTGCTGGATGGAGTCTCTCCGGTCATTTCTTCGATTGGAAAAAGGGGAGTTTCTAGCATCCATCGACATTTGGGATGCTTCCATATTTCGATGTTTCCTTCTCACCAAAATCCCTGCACTTTGCCATTCACGAATAGCATTTGCAAGTCACGGTCTTGCACTTCAGCATTGTTACCGCTCCCAGAGTGTTCTCAAACGTCATGGCGGCTGTCATATCCATCTTGCACTCTCATGGCGTGGTCATTCTGCCCTACTTGGACGATTTTCTAATCAAGGGTCTGTCCTTCCAGGACTACGCGGAGTACGTTCATATCACTTGCGATACTCTTTCTCGTCTGAGCTAGCTTATAAACTTAAGCAAGTCTTCCCCTGTTTCAGCCCAGCAGATATCCCTTTTAGGGATGACCCTGGTCA
Source organism: Oophaga sylvatica (assembly GCA_033576555.1). Lineage (NCBI taxonomy): Eukaryota > Metazoa > Chordata > Amphibia > Anura > Dendrobatidae > Oophaga > Oophaga sylvatica. The sequence continues at coordinate 21,256,814 of JARQOD010000009.1, read as the reverse complement.
CCTTCCGAAGATGGTTGGTGATTCTCCCTCAAGGCAAGGTCCTAGCCCTTCAACAAGGAGCCCGCGTACTTGACCACTCATTCTCTCATTCCATCTGGTTTGTCATGAGGGTACTGGGAAAAATGGTGGCAGCAATGGAAGTGGTCCTTTTCGCTCAGCTGCATCTCCGTCCCCTGCTGCATGCTCTTCTAGTAGCTTGGGACAGGAATCCGTTCTCCCTCAACGCTGGTGCCGCTTGCCCATGTGGGTCAGACAGCCCCTCAGGTAATGGACATTGAGGTCTTCTTTCAACCAGGGAAAATCCTTTCTCCTGCTCAATGGCTAATGGTATCTACCGACGCCATTCTCCTTTGCTGGGGAGTGGTCTTTCGTCACCACACCGCTCAGGGACGCTGGTCATCTCGGGAGTCGAGCCTCCCGATCAATGTCCTGAAAATCTGAGCGATCCGGCTGGCCCTGTAGCAGTTCCTTATCTTCTGGCTCATGGCCGTGATATATATCAATCATGAAAGGAGTAACCGCAGCAGGGCAGCCATGCGTGAGGTAGCCCACATTCTCCGATGTGCAGAGAGGAACCACTCTGTAATTTCCGAAGGACTCCGGATGTGGATCTGCTGGCTTCAAGAATGAACGCCAAGGCACGCATCTTCACAAATCGGTCTTGCGATCCAAAGACCTCGGGGTGGACGCATTGTTTACTCCGTGGCATCAGTTTCGTCTTCCATACATGGTTCCTCCCGTTTTCTTTACTCCCGAGGTCATCAGGAAGATCAAGGCAGAGGGGGTTCCAGTAGTCCTAATCGCCCTGGATGGTCACGCCTGTCATGGTATGCAGAGTTAGGGCAGATAGTCGTCAATATCTCCTAGCAACTGCCGGATTGTCCAGATCTGCTCTACCAAAGTCCGATTTGCCACCAGAACTCGGGCCCTGTGTTTAACGGCTTGGCCATTGAAGCCTTGGTTCTAACTCAAGTTAGGTTCTCTCAATAGGTGGTTCCCACCATGATTAGCGCTCGGAAGCTTGCATCAGTTCGCATCTACCACCGCACCTGAAATCCTTTTCCTCATGGTGCAGGGATCGTGGACGTCCTCCTCGTGTCTTCCCTGTTCCCTCCATTTTGGAATTTCTCCAGACTGGCCTGGACTCGGGTCCGGCGCTTAGCTTCTTCAAGGGCCAGATCTCGGCCTTATGTTTTTATTCCAGCGCAGGATTGTTTCCAAACTGCAAGTGAGGATTTTTATTTAGGGGGTCTTTCAGGTGGTACCCCCCCATAGAATGTTGTTAGAGGCATGGGACCTTAATTTTGGTCCTAGGTGCTCTTCAGGAGACGTCATTCAAACTGTTGCAGGACTTCTCGCTGACAGTTCTGTCTTGGGAAGTTGCCTTGTCGCAGTGTCGTTTATCAGGCGAGTCTGGGGGCAGACCGTTTCCATATTTTTTGGTACGTCTCGAGGACGGCGCTTCCGTTAGTATCTTCAGGGCCACAATAGCCAGAGGGATTTGCTGGGCTATTCAGGAGTCCTACCGCATCAGACTGTAGCCTATCCCAGCGGGGATTAAGGCACACTCTTCTCGATCAGTGGGTGCTTCTTGAGCCTTAGGCATCAGGCGTCGGCAGAACAAGTCTGCAAGGCTGCGACTTAGTCCAGTCTGCACACATTCTTAAAACACAGTATTCACACTCAGACTCCTGCACATGTGCCCCATTGGCAGATGTATTCTGCAGGCAGTGGTGGCTCTTCTATAATCAGTTAGTAAACGGGGTTTGATCTGTTATGTTGTTCCCAACCCAGGGACTGCTTTGGGACATCCCATGGTCTGTGTCCCCCAATGAGGTGAAGGAGAAATAGGGATTTTTGTATACTCACCGTAAAATCCTTTTCTCCGAGCCAATCATTGGGGGAAACAGCACCCACCCTGTTAGCCTTTCGGTTTCTTTTATTTATTTTAATGTGTTGTACTCTGATATATTAATGATCTCCTACTGCTTTTGCAATGAACTGGTTCACTTGGAGCCAGCAGAGGGTGTATACTGCAAGGGAGGAGCTAACTTTTTGTCTCAACTTAGTGGCAGCAGCATAACACCCAGGATCTGCGTCCCCCAATGATTGGCTTGGAGAAATGGATTTTACGGTGAGTACACAAAAATCCCTATTTTCTGAACGTGGCGCTATTATGAGTGTATTTTTTTATATATTTATTTTCAATGGGGGTGGAAAGGAAGGTGATTTGAACTTTTAGGGGTTTTTAAACTTTTTTTTTTCTTTTTTTAGTGCCATTGTTAGCCCCCTAAGGGGACTTTAAGATGCAATTGGCCTACTGCTTGTGCTATATACAGCAATGTCACTGCTGTGAGGCATCCATAATGACTCATTTGATTATATATATACTAGTGATGAACCCGTTCTACTCCCGGGTGGCAAGCATTTTTATAGGTACATGGTCTCCCATTCTGGTATGTGCTTCCCCCTCCTATTCTGGTATGCATGGCACCCCTCATCCCTATCCTGGTATGTATGGTCCCCTCACCCCCACCCAAATCTACTATGCATGGCACCCCATTCCTCATCCTGGTATGCAAGGTCACCTCCTGCCCAATCCCGGAATGCATGGTCCCCTCACCCCCCAATTCTGGTATGAATGGTCCCGTCACCCCCAATTCTGGTATGAATGGTCCCCTCACCCCCCAATCTTGGTATGAATGGTCCCCTCACCCCCTAATCCTGGTATGAATGGTCCCCTCATCGCCCAATCCTGATGTGCATGGTCCGCTCACCCTCCAATCCTGATGTGCATGGTCCCCTCACCCCCCAATCCTGATGTGCATGGTCCCCTCACCCCCCAATCCTGATGTGCATGGTCCCCTCACCCCCCAATCCTGATGTGCATGGTCCCCTCACCCCCCAATCCTGATGTGCATGGTCCCCTCACCCCCCAACCCTGATGTGCATGGTCCTCTCACCCCCCAACCCTGATGTGCATGGTCCGCTCACCCCCAATCCTGATGTGCATGGTCCCCTCATCCCCAATCCTGATGTGCATGGCCCCCTCACCCCCCCAATCCTGATATGCATGGTCCCCTCACCCCCAATCCCGGTATGCACGGTCCCCTCACCCACCAATCCTGGTATGCATGGTCACCTCACCCCCAATTCTGGTATGAATGGTCCCCTCACCCCCCAATCCTGGTATGAATGGTCCCCTCATCGCCCAATCCTGATGTGCATGGTCCGCTCACCCCCCAATCCTGATGTGCATGGTCCGCTCACCCCCAATCCTGATGTGCGTGGTCCTCTCACCCCCCAAACCTGATGTGCATGGTCCGCTCACCCCCAATCCTGATGTGCATGGTCCCCTCATCCCCAATCCTGATGTGCGTGGCCCCCTTACCACCCCCAATCCTGATATGCATGGTCCCCTCACCCCCCCAATCCTGATGTGCATGGTCCCCTCACCCCCCCCAACCCTGATGTGCATGGTCCACTCACCTCCCAATCCTGATGTGCATGGTCCCCTCACCCCCCAACCCTGATGTGCATGGTCCCCTCACCCCCCCAATCCTGATGTGCATGGTCCCCTCATCCCCAATCCTGATGTGCATGGCCCCCTCACACCCCCAATCCTGGTATGCATGGTCCCCTCACCCCCCCAACCCTGATGTGCATGGTCCACTCACCCCCCAATCCTGATGTGCATGGTCCCTTCACCCTCCAATCCTGATGTGCATGGTCCCCTCACCCCCAATCCTGATGTGCATGGTCCTCTCACCCCCCCAACCCTGATGTGCATGGTCCCCTCACCCCCCCAATCCTGATGTGCATGGTCCCCTCACCCCCTATCCTGATGTGCATGGCCCCCTCACCGCTATTAAACTGCACAGATACCCCCCAAAAAAAAAACCTTTATACTCACCTTTCATCCCTGTGCTCCAGCGCTGTTCCGTTCAGCTGGACGCCGGGGGAGGAGAGCGGCGCCGGAGTACGCGCATTCCCATACCGCGTGGTCCGGCGCCATATTGCTGAAGACACACTGTAAATGTGTCTTCAGCAAAATGGCGCCGGATAGCGCTATTGCGCATGCGCGATCCGGCGCGCACTCCTGGTCTCCTGCCCCTGGAGAAGAGAAGCGCCGTGGCAACGCTCCTCCCGGTCAGGTAAGTATGTGAGTATGGCGCCGGAGATTGCATCCAGTACGCATACCGCGATCTCTGGCGCCATACAGAGTACTCACCGCTCTGGATGCCTCACTCTGTCTGGAGCCAGACTGCGCAGGCGTGTCGCGCTTGCGCAGTCTATAAAGGCTTCAGACAGAGTGACGCTCCCACCGTTATATTATAGATTATTTATAGATTTTATATTATATAATTTTTATAACAAATCAGGAAAAAATTAAAAAATATATATATTTTATTTTTTTTATTTCCTGATGATTTGTTATAAAATGGTCATAATCTAAAAATAATTGAATATAAGTAAATATTTTAAACAAAGTCTAATAATTGTATGGACACATGTTTGCAAATACAATACCATTTTATTGATTTATTAACAGGTAGAAAAAAACACAACACAACCTGGACATGAGTAACCTCTTCATATCATAAGTAGTACATTAAAAGGAACCTGTCATGTTGAAATTTCATCTGATCTGCAGGCAGGGTGTTATAGAGGAGGAGGAGCTGATCAGATGGATGTACATTTTTGTGGGGAGAGTTTCAGTAAAACTTGCATTTCATTCATTAAAATCCCTGCTGTTTGTATTTGAGTCCAGTGGGTGGTGCCACTACTGATTAACAGGCTTCCCTGTGTGATTGACACTTGTCTATACTCACAATTATTAAGAGAAGACGGTCAGTCACTAGTAGCTCCGCCTACTGGACTCCTGTGCTGTCCACAGATCGGACTACATGTACAACATGGCGGGTTCCCTTACGGCTGAGGCTACACAGCGCAGCATTACGCTACATCACAGCATAATACAAATAAATGGAGTTGCGTTGAGACCCTCAGAGTACTACGACAAGCAATTCATAAGAATTCAGATCCACTTAGGTTTTTTTGTGGCCTGCTTGTCAGACACTGTACCTTGCGGGTGGCAATGTGATCCCATTTGGTTACATTACGTAGCGCTGTAGCAATTATTGCCCGTGTGACCGGTGTCATGGCCGAAGTCTCTGTGTATCTGCAACCTAAGGCTTACTTGTATAAATTATTAGACAGATATCTTTGGAACTGGAAATTCTTTTGCAATTGGAGTAGACCTATAACCTGAAAAAAAAGGATGCTTGACAAGCAAGCCACAGCCAGTGTAGGTTCCCATGTCTTGTGCTTATACGAAAAGGAGCTCAACATCAAGTGGACTTCTTAAAGGGAGTCTCACCAGATTTTTTGCCCCCTAATCTGAGAGGAGCATGATGTAGAGACCCTGATTCCAGAAATGTGTCACTTACTGGGCTGTTCCTTTTAGATTTGATAACATCAGTTTTATCAACAGGAGATCATCACCAAAGCTCTAGTAAACCTGCTGCCAGGTGTCCAACCACGCCCACATCACTGATTGGCCGCTTTCTGCCTAAGTATGGTGTACAAAGAAAGCTGCCAATCAGAGGTGTGGGAGGGGTTATACAGAGCTCCACATTCAGAGAACTGCTAGATCTGCAGAAGATACAACAGAAATTTTATCAAAACTACAGGAAGCAGCCCGAGAATGATGCATGACTGAAATTGGGGTCTCTGCTCCTACTTCAGAGTGTAGCAAAATTCTGCTGACAGATTCCTTTAAGACAAGAAATATTTAAAAGAAAGTTTTCCAGGACACATAATTCCTCATTAAAGGCCATAAATTGGTGGGGGCTCAAATGCTGGTTAAATCCATTTTATCGTCTATACATTATTCCAAGCACACTTCATTCATTTTCTAAAATAAAACCATATTCTGTTTGATGGTTCAGAATAAAAATCAATTTCCCAGGACACTAAATATCCTTTTCCTTTAGGACTGATTTTGCTGGTAGATCATTGGGGGCCATGGAAAGAGGCGATCACCAGTCATAAATTGCATTTGCATTCATTAGCAAAAATGACAAGCTACACATGAAAGGCAAATGTTAGAAAGTTGTAGGGTGTAAGACTGTGCACACGGTTCATTCTGGAACGTATCATCCAAACACACTTTTTGCTGGTGCATCTTTGGGCTTCTCAAAGGCCGTCTCTGTTCCTTTTCTGGCTTGGCTAAACACCGATGGGGCTGAACTTCCGGCTTGTTCTGCAAATAGGGAGAGAAAAAAGTAAAATATGGATGAAAATATCAATATATCTAAAAAGTCCATAATCTTCCAGCTTCCGACATTATAGGGTCTGACATTGCGACCATGAATCAGCCAGACAACAACACTGTCACAGTTATGTCCGGCGTACAATATGCGACTTTTATGTAGAAATGCAATCAGACATTTGTCATCCTTCACGCCGATAGAATAACCATGTCCCCTTTTCTCATTATTAGGTTTTTGGCATAGATACTGACCAATGGCGTAAAACATTGATACAAACCGATTGGGAATTTAGAAAGGAGACTGATGCGGGGTCTGTAAAGTGCTGTGGAATTAATGGTGCTATACAAGCAAGCACGATAGTAACACAACTGAAAATATAAAGTGTTAGGATGGTAAACCAGATCCAGTGCTCAGATTATTACACACCGCTTATCACACCATGTTGATGATGACTAGACAGGTTGTTACATGGAAAACCAGATCCAGTGCTCAGATTATTACACACCACTTATCACACCATGTTGATGATGACTAGGCAGGTTGTTATATGGAAAACCAGATCCAAAGCTCAGATTATTAGACACCACTTATTTATTTTACTCTTTTATATAGCACCATTAATTCCACAGCGCTTTACAGACATTATCATCACTGTCCCCATTGGGGCTCACAATCTAAATTCCCTATCAGTATGTCTTTGGAGTGTGGGAGGAAACCGGAGAACCTGGAGGAAACCCACGCAAACACGAGGAGAACATACAAACTCCTTGCAGATGTTGTCCTTGGTTGGATTTGAACCCAGGACCCCAGCGTTGCAAGGCTGCAGTGCTAACCACTGAGCCACCGTGTATCACACCATGTTGGTGATGACTAGACAGGTTGTTACACTATATGACCGGAGGGTTGCATGCATTATGATGTCTACACGGCCCAAACTTACCACATTCTCTCATAACTTGGTACGTCTTAGATTTGATCGGTGTTTGCTTCCCAAGCTTGTCTTTGGCTCCTTTTAGATCTTCCTCCTTCACCTTTGGTCTCTTCTTTTTAATTGGGGCATCCTGGGAAAAAACAAACAACAAACATATAGGTTTACATTGCTGATTATACAATATACAGTATAAGTCTGCATCTTTTACATAACTGCCATCGTGGAGGATAAATAGTGACACAAGGCAGCGGCTCCGGCATGTAATGGAGACTTCATTACTCTGAATTATGTTCTAAACAAGACGTTCATTCCCAACAAGTAGTGCCATGGTTATAAATAGGCTTTAGCCTTCTGCTGAAAATCAAGTAAAGGCTGAAGAAGCCTTGGACGCTCGCTATGCTTCATACAAACTGCAGGGAATCCTCCATTTCTGCGTCTTATGTCTATAGGAGAAATACTATTATTATTATTTAAATATGAGCACTTATAAGATCATATGGGACATTTTATCTCTTTTTATTCTCATTATTTTCTGAAAAGAGGTTTGCTACTTAATTCTTTATTAGTGATGAGCGAACGTGCTCGGATACAGTGTTATCTGAGCATGCTCGGGTGCTAACCGAGTGCCTCCAGCGTGCTCGAAAAATGTTTATTCTATTCCTGTACACCCCCTTTAAAGAGGACTGAGGACTTATGACCATTTCTAACACGGCTTTTGTTTTTTATTTTTTTCCTTGCGGAATTGAACCATCAAAGCGTTTTTCCAAACCTACAACATATTAATTCTTTAAGCGTTTTTCAGCGTTCTTTCTGGCAACACTGGTTTTTGCTGCAGAAAAATCTGCTGGAAATACTTAATGTGTGCACATAGCCTTAGGATTGCTGACACGTCCTCCCCAAAGAGATGTCGGAGTGTATAGTTGCACCTTCCCACACATCTGCTGGAATGCAGACATTTTCTGTGCAATACAACGATGTAGCGTCTTGAGAGAACACTCGGAGCCATTTCTAGGTTTGCTGGACGTTCTTCATGCCAGCTAAAGCCATGGAGAACACTGTATTATCTCCCTCTTAAGATTCTTCTATTAATGTCAGGGTTCTAAACTTAGTTCACCTTCACAGTATGGCGGACCCATCAATGCATAGAATGTCCTTCACCTTCAAGTCCAGGCTGCTTTCTTGAAAGAACGAGGCAATTAACTATTACATGGGAGCTGTTATTTCAGTAACTTAGTTTTTGAAATATTTCAAATTCTAGCGTAGACACATTTTGGAATCACTGGAGACAAGATTTAGTATTTTAATGGGGTTGTCCGGGACTTTAACATTGTTGGCGGTGACCAGAACTGCTCAGTAGTGGATCTGCACAGAAGAATGCATTTGTTAAAAAAAAAAAAAACAATTTTTCAATTTTATAAAAATGTTTTTCTTATTGAATACTTGAAAACAGTAAGATGCAATCAATTCGTAGAAAAGGTCACCTTTTTGCACTCATGGAGGCCGATTCATCAAATCTCAGATGCCAGAAAACTGCGGAGTTGCAAAAAAATTGACTGAATGTAGGCATCTTCATGCCAGTTTAAAGCAGCTCTGAAAGAATGGTCAGAGCTTCGGAGGGGCATGGCTACACCCACCCGCCAAATTCATTAAAAGTATTTCATTTCTTATTCTAGAAATTATACTCCGGTCACTGACACAGAGAAGACGCGCCAAATTCATTAAGCGGCATGAGCTTCTGGAGAGCCCTTCATTAAGGCTGGGAGCACAATGCTAGTCTTACTGAATCAGCTGCATAGTGTGTAAAGTCCAGATACAATCATAGAATGGTAGAGTTGGAAGGGACCTCCAGGATCATCGTGTCCAACCCCCTGCTGAAAGCAGGATTCTCTAAATCATCCCAGACAGATGTCTGTCCAGCCTCTGTTTGAAGACTTCCATTGAAGGAGAACTCACCACCTCTCGTGGCAGCCTGTTCCACTCATTGATCACCCTCACTGTCAAAAAGTTTTTTCTAATATCTAATCTGTATCTTCTCCCTTTCAGTTTCATCCCATTGCTTCTCATTTCCATGTGCGAATGAGAATAAAGATAATCCTTCTACAATGTGACAGCCCTTCAGATATTTGCAGACAGCTATTAAGTCTCTTCTTAGCCTTCTTTTTTGCAAGCTAAACATTTCCAGATCTTTTAACCGTTCCTCGTAAGACATATTTTGCAGTCCTCTCAACATCCTGGTTGCTCTTCTCTGAACTTGCTCCAGTTTTTCAACTTCTTTTTTGAAATGTGGTGCACAGAACTGGACACAATATTCCAGATGAGGTCTGACCAAAGAGGAGTAGAGGGGGATAATGGCATCACGTGATCTAGACTCTATGCTTCGCTTTATACAGTCTAGAACTGTTTGCCCTTCTTGCTGCTGCATCACACTGTTGACTCATGTTTAGTCTGTGATCTATTAGTATTCCCAAGTCTTTTTCACACGTGCTGTTGCTTAGTTCTATCCTCCCATTCTGTAGAATCTTGCATTTTTCCCTGTTATATACCATTCTACTCTACTTTCAACTAAATTTTCAAAGTATCGTCCAAATCTTTCCACTGGAATGGTGAATGGAGTGTCTGCACACTTTTTTTTTTTTACAACCAATTTAAAGGAATGTAAAGGTCCTTGATGTCACATGCCAGGTGTCTTATCCTATGAGAGTTGCTGTGATTGTTTGAAACAAACCTTCAGAAGTAAGCAGAAATGTTTTCTAATCCTGTGTGATACCTTATAATGGTGGCAGTATTTGTTTTAGTGACTGTACTAAAAAAAAACGCTTCCTATACAGTATTTTCATGATGTCTTATTTTATTAAACAAGTAAAAAATATATATGGAGTGAAAACTGTAAGTAAAAACTAAATCCAATAACTTGCTAGAAAAAGCCTTTAAATCAGTAATATGTTAATATTACTATTAATTGGAAGAAGTAATTAAAGAGTAAATAAACTAATTACTGATCAAACTTTGTAAAGCAATTAATCTTTGTAATATAATGTATCATCGTATCTTGTTTCCATCTATCTATAATATCGTGCTGAAAGTGCTGGCTTATCAGCCTAGTCCGTGCCATCTTAGTAGCTGATTTGAACAGCAGGTCTAGGACTATCCCTAGTCCTGTATAGGCTTCTATGCTCACACTATTAGAAACTCTCTCCCTGACTGAGCATGGGAGACTGGAGCAGAGAAGCAGACTCTGAGAAATGTTTTTTGCTAGACCTGCATTTCACAAATCAGTTTCTAAGATAGCATGAACTGGGCAGATAAATCAGCACTAACAGCCTGGTGTTAAAGATAGAAGAAACCAAAATGAAGTAATGAAGTATATGACAAAGATTCATAACTTTACAAAGGATGATCAATAGTTAAATAAAAAAAAAGTTTAGTTACTCATAAAAAAAAAATCAGTCAAGAATATGTGTGTAGTTGGCTAAGATATGATTCAGTACAATGAAACAAATTAAGTTCAAATGAACTACGATTGCTTTGCTGTCCTTTGTGGCTGTGCCCGTCTTTTCGAAAGAGCACAAAGACACAGTTGACTGTTTCGGTGCACCTCTTAAAAAGAATCGATCAACATATTTTTTATATGTAATCTGAGGACAGCATGAGCTAGGGGTTAACACACACATTTCAACAATGTGTCACATGTCAAGCTGTGTGCTGGTGTTTACTTACAATGAAGGTTTTTATCACTTTGTGATTATTGTTGCTGAACTGCACCAGTGTGTGCATGCTAATCTGACTCCGCCCCCCCTGTGATAAGCAGCTCACTGTCTATAAACAATGCATACAGAGAGCCTGGGGTGGGTGGGGCAGCTTTCTCAGCTTTGCTGCATTCTAACTCCAAGAACTCCAAGAACGGCTGCACCCAGTAATCTAAGTGATACATCGTTGGATTCAGCTTCTCTTTGCCTACATGATGGTGCTCTCATATGAGGTAGCAAAAACCTGCTGACAGATTCCCTTTTAAAATTGGGAATCTCGGCATAGTGCATTTTGCAGTCCGTTTGTCTCGCTGTGATAAATGGTTCTGTGGGGCAGACATCTGAATCACGTTTTTTAAAGGGGTTCAAACAGAATAAAGCCATGAAAATAGTTCTGAACACTGTGAAGCCTTGCTAAGATGCAACATCTATGCCAGAACCTCAATTCAATGTACCCAACGCGTTTACATAAAGTGAGCGACAGCCATATAAATACAGGGAGAGAAAACAGCATGTTGTTGGATTACAGAAACCACTCACCCTTTACAAAGCCATTATGGCATGCAACAGAAATTTCAATGGGGAGGGGAGGTCATAGTTATACTCTCCAGAGCTGGCACGAAACTGCTCTGTAAACCGCCAGCCAGCGACTCTCCTCTCGGAAGGAATAGATCCAGAGATTGTGTTGTCACTACTCAGGATGAAAAGTGGCACAGATGTCAACCACGTCTAATTCGGACACAGTGAGTCATGAGGTCACCTTGAAAATGTTTATTCACACTGAGGATCGAGAACAAAAATAATTCACCCAAAGCAGCTGCGCCGGGTACTTTACTTTGGGGAAATTTTTTGTTCTATTAAATGCATGTAATCAGGACTAAATATTTTTTAATACTGGGTTTCATCACATTTTTTTATACCATTTACTTTCTACAATCTCTGTGTTGCACTGGCTGCAGAATGAGTTAACAGAGAATCCTTCAGTCAGCCCGCTATGAGAAGCCAACAGGGAGTTTGTAACTCTTGTGTCTTTTTTTTCTGATTTGACCACAGACCACATCAAAGTTGAATGTGCAGAAAACAAAGAGCTGGTAAAAGTCAAGGGGTGCAAACATTTTAATGAAACCCAATTACAATCACTCTAATTACATGTTTCTAAGTAAAAAAAGAAATAAAATAAATGGAAAATTGTCACAAAAGATGGAAACCCCAAAAGGTATTGCCCGTGTCATTTTGTGTTCCTGTAGTAATAGCAGCCTCCTATGAATGGGTATGATGGATAGATGGCACTCCTGTTAGAAGGGGGAGAGCTCAAGAAGATGCCCAGTAGATAAAAACATATAAAGGTACTTGGTACTCCAAGGTGAAAATGATATTGTTTCAGACTGTCAGGCAATACGAACAAATCTGTTAACGTTTTGGCCCGATAATTGGACCTTCATCAGATATGGATTCCTGTAGACAGGGGATACACACAGGAGAAAGTGCTGTAGGTCGGCTACCAGGTGTATATTCCTATATGTTTCTCCCATCTAACCTACAACAATCAGTGACTGATGAAGGTTCAATAATAGCGACCAAAACGTTACACTTTTCTTTGGGTTGTGTGACAAAGTCTGAAAAAAATCTAATATTCACCTTGGAATAGCAAGTACCTTTTTATGTTTTTATCCTATGAATTAAATGCAGCAGGTGAATCCTTGTAGTGGAGTATCTATTGATCTTAAATATGTATCCATAAGAGAATATGAAGGCAGAATATGGACTAGTAGGAAGCAGAGGCTCAAGTATAATCCACAAAGTAATATTTTTTTTACCTGTCTGTTCCTAAATTGGATATAAATGAGGGTACAAGTTAAAGACTCGGTGAAATACAGAAACATTTCTAGTGTTACATTCCATCCTCACAGTAGCAAAAGTTTAGATACTGTACAAAAGACCTTACAAATCCAAGAAAACCGGACCTGAAAGATGTGAATCCAACCTCATAGTGACTCTAGGTTCAAGAAAATTCATTATTTTTCTGTATGTCACATAGGAAATGCTCAGAGACCAAGAAGACCTTACCCTTGTTCATCAACCAATATGCCATTGTATTGTCACTATGGGACCTTCTGTAAGACCAGAGACTCGCCGAGGTGACAGTACGAGCCCGTGGAATTCTAGAACCACGGAATTTGGGACTCTTCGGTTATAACATGGTGGAATTTGCCAGATTGGGGTAAAGGCCGTCAGTCTAAAATTTTATACTTATTGATAAACATGAAAAATAAATTTGTATAATTGTGCAGTTTCCCAGTCTATATGATATAGGTGAGTATTCACGGCAAGAAGGCCATGCTATCTGCACTACAGAGAAATCACTATGGAACAAGAAATGAAAAATGCTCTATATTATTCCAGAATAGTAGAAACATCTTAAAATTTGAGAGTCCTATACATTTTAATGGCCAACTGAAGAGATGGTAACAAATAGCAAGTTTTCGAGACCACTCAGGTGTCTTCATCAATATAATAGTAAGAATAAATCAGAAACAAAAACAATAGAAAAGTATATCCACGTTCCTCTGAATAAGTGAAGGGGATGAGCAAATGCCTTAGAGTAGCGGTAATGATGGCAGAGGCATTTTCCTATTTCTTCCGCTGCTGAAACAGTCAATCTTCATCATAGACTTATCAGATCTTACATCCAACAGTTCTATCCTATATATCATAGTTCCATGTTACTCACCTGTGGTTGGGACATCTCAGCTCACAACTGGTTAAAGACGACGCCACAGAGGTCTCTGCAGCCCAATGCTTGACAGCTGCATCTATATATGTAGGGGACGGGTGACGTGGGGAGTAGGAGTTTCTACAGGCAGAGCCTTATCCAGAGAGGCAAAGCTCTCAAGGGTTTTTTTTCTGTAAGATGACTGGAGTACAAAGAATCCAAGCAACTGTTGTTTAACGGGGGAACATGTTACAACAGCCGCCAAATTTATAAAACACATCATCAATTCCTGTAGAAGACGAAGATGCAAAACACAAATTTTGCCCTATTCATCAGCCATGTTTTTGGAAGGCACTTTACTTTTTTTTGGTCTTGGGGCATTCATTGTTGCTTTTTTGCGCCGCATTTTTAAGCATAACGGAAGCAGTTTATGAATTTTGTGCACTTTTAACTTTTACTTTTTTTTTGCGCATTTGGCCAATCAAATGTCATATAATTTGGATAAATACAAAAAATTAAAAATAAATGAACACATATGCAGTGACTTGCGAAAGTATTCCACCCAAGAGCCCCTTACCCACCCCCTTCCTCCCCAGCGTTCTTTGTGTTTTCCTATCTCGCAACCTGGAATTTCACTGTTTTTTTTGAGGGCTTGCACCAGTTCATGTGAAGAACATGCCTACAGCTGGGAACACTTGGTTTTCTTTTTATTGTGAAGCAAACACAAATGACAAAATAACTGAAAACTTCAGCGTGCATAACTATTCACCCCCCCCCCTAAATTTAGTACTTTGTAGAGCCTCCTTCTGTGGCAAATACAGCTGCAAGTCGCTTTGGATCAGTCTCTAAGAGCTTTTCACATCTTGTCACTGAAATTTTTGCCCATTCATCAAGGCAAAACTGCTCCAGTTCCTTCAATTTAGATGGTGAACAGTAATCTTCAAGTCTGACCACAGATTCTCAATTGGATTAAGGTCTGGGCTTTGGCTAGGCCGCTCCCAAACATTTACATGTTTTCCCTTAAACCACTCAAGTGTTGGTTGAGCTGTATACTTTTGGGCAGCGCTGACACCAGGAATTTCAGGGCCCTATACTGGCAAAATGTTCAGTCCCCTTGAGACTGCCCAGGCTCCACCCCAGCTCCGCCTCGAACCTTCCACAGTCCCACTACCCGATCTTGGAAATACTCCACTTCTGCACCACGTCCTCACCAATCATACATTAACAGTTCCCATATAACACCAGATCACATATATAGCCAGCAGCTTTTGTTTTGGCCAAAACATTTTTTAAGACGCCACCACCACAAGGTAGTTTACTCTAAGCTAAACTATTAACCATTTGTTAAAATATCTTGTACTCTTTTTAGGTATATTTTCATTTATGTTTCTTTAAGGGAATGTGTCACATACATTTTTTAAAATGAACAATAACACCATATACAAGGAACAAATACCGTCACATCATGACCAGACCATATATTACCACCACAATGACCAAATAATACCACATACAAGGAACAAATACTGCCACACCATGACCAGACCATATATTACTACCACATAGTGAATGAATAATACCACATAGAAGAGACAAATACTGCCACACCATGACCAGACCATATATTACTACCACATAGTGAATGAATAATACTATATAGAAGGGACAAATACAGCCACACCATGGCCGGACCACATACTACTACATAGTGACAGAACACTACAATACTGATCATGAATAAAAAAATACAATACTAATTGTGCCATTGTATACAGGAGCTCTGCATATAATATACAGTGTATAGTGTCAGTGTACAGGTAATACAATGATCACCAGTGATATAATACACAGTAGCTCTGTATGTAGTGTCAGTGTACAGGTAATGCAGGGATCATCTGTGACATTATACACAGGAGCTCTGTATATAGTGTCAGTGTACAGGTAATACAAGGATCACTGGTGACATTATACACACGAGCTCTGTATGTAGTGTCAGTGTACAGGTAATGCAGGGATCACCAGTGACATTATACATAGGAGCTCTGTATATAGTGTCAGTGTACAGGTAATACAAGGATCACTGGTGACATTATACACAGGAGCTCTGTATATAGTGTCAGTGTACATGTAATACAATGATTGCCAATGACATTATGCACAGGAGCTCTGTATATACAGGTCCTTCTCAAAAAATTAGCATATAGTGCTAAATTTCATTATTTTCCATAATGTAATGATTACAATTAAACTTTCATATATTTTAGATTCATTACACACCAACTGAAATTTGTCAGGTCTTTTATTGTTTTAATACTGATGATTTTGGCATACAACTCCTGATAACCCAAAAAACCTGTCTCAAAAAATTAGCATATCAAGAAAAGGTTCTCTAAACGACCTATTACCCTAATCTTCTGAATCAACTAATTAACTCTAAACACATGCAAAAGATTCCTGAGGCTTTTAAAAACTCCCTGCCTGGTTCATTACTCAAAACCCCCATCATGGGTAAGACTAGCGACCTTACTGATGTCAAGAAGGCCATCATTGACACCCTCAAGCAAGAGGGTAAGACCCAGAAAGAAATTTCTCAACAAATAGGCTGTTCCCAGAGTGCTGTATCAAGGCACCTCAATGGGAAGTCTGTTGGAAGGAAACAATGTGGCAGAAAACGCTGTACAACGAGAAGATGTGACCGGACCCTGAGGAAGATTGTGGAGAAGGACCGATTCCAGACCTTGGGGGACCTGAGGAAGCAGTGGACTGAGTCTGGTGTAGAAACATCCAGAGCCACCGTGCACAGGCGTGTGCAGGAAATGGGCTACAGGTGCCGCATTCCCCAGGTAAAGCCACTTTTGAACCATAAACAGCGGCAGAAGCGCCTGACCTGGGCTACAGAGAAGCAGCACTGGACTGTTGCTAAGTGGTCCCAAGTACTTTTTTCTGATGAAAGCAAATTTTGCATATCATTCGGAAATCAAGGTGCCAGAGTCTGGAGGAAGACTGGGGAGAAGGAAATGCCAAAATGCCTGAAGTCCAGTGTCAAGTACCCACAGTCAATGATGGTGTGGGGTGCCATGTCAGCTGCTGGTGTTGGTCCACTGTGTTTCATCAAGGGCAGGGTCAATGCAGCTAGCTATCAGGAGATTTTGGAGCACTTCATGCTTCCATCGGCTGAAATGCTTTATGGAGATGAAGATTTCATTTTTCAGCACGACCTGGCACCTGCTCACAGTGCCAAAACCACTGGTAAATGGTTTACTGACCATGGTATTACTGTGCTCAATTGGCCTGCCAACTCTCCTGACCTGAACCCCATAGAGAATCTGTGGGATATTGTGAAGAGAAAGTTGAGAGACGCAAGACCCAACACTCTGGATGAGCTTAAGGCCGCTATCGAAGCATCCTGGGCCTCCATAACACCTCAGCAGTGTCACAGGCTGATTGCCTCCATGCCACGCCGCATTGAAGCAGTCATTTCTGCAAAAGGATTCCCGACCAAGTATTGAGTGCATAACTGAACTTTATTATTTGATGGTTTTTTTGTTTGTTTTTAAAAAACACTTTTATTTTATTGGATGGTTGAAATATGTTAATTTTTTGAGACAGGTTTTTTGGGTTATCAGGAGTTGTATGCCAAAATCATCAGTATTAAAACAATAAAAGACCTGACAAATTTCAGTTGGTGTGTAATGATTCTAAAATATATGAAAGTTTAATTGTAATCATTACATTATGGAAAATAATGAAATTTTGCACTATGTGCTAATTTTTTGAGAAGGACCTGTAGTGTCAGTGTACAGGTAATACAATGATCACTGTTGACATTATACACAGGAGCTCTGTTTATAGTGTCAGTGTACAGGTAATACAGTGATCACCAGTGACATACACAGAGCTCTGTATATAGTGTACAGGTAATAGTGATCACCAATGACATTATACACAGGAGCTCTATATATAGTATCACTGCACAAATAATATAGTGATCACCAGTGACATTATTCACAAGAGCGCTGTATATAGTGTCACTGTACAGTTAATACAGTGATCACCAATGACATTATACACAGGAGCTTTGTATATAGTGTATAGTGTACAGGTAATACAGTGATCACCAGTAACATTATATACAGAAGCTCTGTATATAGTGTCAGTGTACAGATATTACAGTGATCACCAGTGACATTATACACAGGAACTCTGCATATAGCATATAGTGTACGAGTAATACAATGTTCACCAATGACATTAGACACAGGAGCTCTGTATTAGTGTCAGTGTACAAGTAAAACAGTGGTCACCAGTGACATTATACACAGGAGCTCTGTGTATAGTGTCAGTGTACAGGTAATACAGTGTTCACCAGTGACATTATGCACAGGAGCTCTGTATATACCATATGGTGTACGAGTAATACAATGTTCACCAATGACATTAGACACAGGAGCTCTGTATATAGTGTCAGTGTACAAGTAAAACAGTGATCACCAGTGACATTATACACAGGAGCTCTGTGTATAGTGTCAGTGTACAGGTAATACAGTGATCACCAGTGACATTATACACAGGAGCTCTGTATTTAGCATATAGTGTACAAGTAATACAGTGTTCACCAATGACATTATACACAGGAGCTCTGTATATAGTGTCACTGCACAGATAATAGAGTGATCACCAGTGACATACACAGCACTTCCGTATATAGATTATAGTGTCTGTGTATAGGTAACACACTGACTCACCGGTGATGTCTCTAGTTGAAGTCCTTCATCTTCATCCAGCAGAGACAGCCATCACTTCTTCCAGCCAGGACTCGTCTCTGCAGAAAATAACAGTTTTTTTCTCCAACCTCTACACTATGCCAGATTAAGAAAAAAAAGTGACCATGTTGCCTTGCATGGTAACAGGACCTCTCCTCCCTCACACTGAAAACAGTATCCTCAAAAATAGTATCCTTTAATTAGCCCCTACAGTAATAATGTCCCACATTCTGCTTCCACATGTCCTCCCATTTTGGACCCCACATGTCCTTCCATTCTGGACCACACGTGTCCTCCCATTTTGGACCCCACGTATCCTCCCATTATGGACCCCACGTGTCCTGACATTCTGCCTCATGTCTCAACATATTGCCCCCATGTCTTTCTATATTGCCCCATATCTCTCCATATTTCCCCGATAGTCATCCATAGTAGTATAATGCACCCCATACTCATACATAGTAGTATAATGCATCCCATAGTCATATATAGCAGTATAATGCACCCTACAGTTATATACAGTAGTATAATGCACCCCCATAATCATATATAATAGTATAATGCACTCCCATGATCATATATAATAGTATAATGCACCCCATAGTGATCCATTGTAGTATAATGCACCCTCTTAATCATATATAACAGTATAATGAATCCCATAGTCATATATATATCAGTATAATGCACCCCCATAGTAGTATAATGCACACCCATAAAAGTATAATGCACCCACAGTGCGGCTTTAAAAAAAAAAGTTTTTCCTTATCTGGACGTGATCCAGCGGTATCCTCTGCTCAATTCATCTGAGGCGCAGACGTCCCGGAATATGGCAGTGACGTCATATGCTGACTTCAGCTGCTGGCCTGCGATTGGCTGGCGGCTGTTAACTGTTACCGTGCTGGAGGATATCCACCCGCCCAGCAATAGATATTAACTACCCGTGCGTGAGGTCGCACATTCAGTTACTGAACCGGCAGAATCCTGCCACTGGGGCCCGGTGAGCAGAAGAGAAGGGGACCGCTCCGGGCCCCCTCTGCTCGCCAGACCCCATATGCCAGTAAGGGCAGTAATGCCCTGATGGTAGCCCTGACAATACCACACCATAGGGAATGATTACATCCACTGTTCCAATGTGTCGCTGCCATTTCAGTGTCGTGTGACACATTTTGTCGTGTAACCCTATCCTAAGACCATAAACAGGGACTGAAATGTCAGGGATCACCCTCCATAGATCAGAACCAGAAATATCGATGGCCATGATTAAAGGGTTATGCGGCAGGCATCTGAGATTTTTTTCAGTCTTTTGTACTAGAGTGCAACTATCATCAGTGCACTACTAGGACAACCCCTTTTTAAACCAAATGTGCAGCCCCGATAAAATAATAAAGCCTGTACTCACCTCCCGTGCTGGCTCCATTCCCGTGGTGTCAGCATTCACTCTACCTGGAGCTGTGATGCGGTGTTGTCACGTGACGCCGATGCCCAATCAGCGCTGGCGTCGCTGTCTCCGCCTTCAGACAAACTGAGCATGAAGAGTAAGTCCGGGATGAGCTGCAGCGCTGGCTTCCTCTTGATGTTCAGTTTATCCGAAGGTGGAGACAGTGACGTCAGCGCTGATTGGGCGTCGGCGTCACGTGTCACAACACCGCATCACAGCCCCAGGGAGAGCGAGTGCTGACACCACGGGAACGGAGCCGACACGGGAGGCGAGTATAGGCTTTATTTTATCGGGGCTGAACATTTGGTTTAAGAAGAGATTGTCTTAGTAGCGGACAAGGACAACTCCTTTAATCACAGCCATCCACTGGTGATCTCACAGGTATTGTTGATGATCTTGCAGGTATTGTTGGTGATCTCGCAGGTATAGCTGGTGATCCCGCCTGATCACCATGTGATTCTTGTACAATATGTTGAAAAAACTAGTCACCGAGGGCATACATACAAGTCATCCTGTGCCTGAGGGCTGGAGACAGGTGTGGCCACACACATCTAATGTTGGCCCTCATGAAAAGTGAAGTTTTATTTCTTGCCAAGTTTGATAGGATTCTACAGTACTGGTTATCTGCTTACACTTCAATTCACTAATGATGTGAGCCACATTCTGTTAACACAGCCAGGAGGCCAGTGAAAAATAGATTCCCTCCGTCAGTGCAAGGCAGGGCTGAGGCGTCATTAAGCCAAACCTCCGACTCAGACTCCTCAATTTATTTCCCTGACTCTCAACTCAACAATGCTAGAGATGAGCGAATATTTCAGTGTTCGGTTCGGATTACGATTGACGATTTTGCAATGTTCACCGATTTATTAGTCAACTTGCCGAACATAGCCAAATGTCATTGGAGTCAATGAGAGGCAAAAACAAACGCATACACAACACCTTCAAATGGGCCCAAAAGCTGCCAAAACACATTAAATTAGGGCAGTCAACAGGAAAGGTGACATAAATTTAAACACAGCACAGATTTTAGCATGGCACCGCAACAATCAGCCAGACATGAGGTATCGGGGTCTGGGCCAGCATTCGGAAACCGTCTGTATCTACCAGGCAGCATTTCTGTGCTTAACAGTTTGAAGATGGTGGAGTTCGACCTCTTAGCTTTCTCATGTGCAGGAGGAAACATTCTTTTATGTGACCACAACTGCAGGACCGAGGGCTGACTGCAGTGCTGAGAGAGCAGATTACAGTGAACAGGGCAAACTGCTGGACCATGAGTGAGGTGCAGGCAGGGATGTTACAGTGGATTGATAAAGTTGTGGTGTGCTCGTTCTCTGAGATCTGTCAAAAACAGCAGTAATGTCTGCTTCCGTTACAGCTGACGGGCTATCACTCAGCCTGACAGGAGCGGGTAAAGAACTGGAGGTTCTGCATCTGGAGATCTGCGTGACAATACTTGGCACAGTAACAGAGGAGGAGGAAGGAGCAAATCCAGTTGATGGAGTGGCTGATGGTTGTTGAGTTCCTCTGGTCCTCATTTTATCACAGTGGGATTCCCAGAGTAACGCATGTTGATTGCGCATGTGAAGGTTCATGCATGTAGTAGTCAAATTATTTCACTTTTTCCCTCTACTCATTTTTTTTTGCAAAAACAACGTGAGTTGGCTAATCATCCTTTGCAGTGTCAAAAAAGGCCCAGGCTAGGCAACCCTTGCCACCCCTGTGTGCTGCAGACCCACAAACACTGCTGGCCACAGTCTGCTGGCTCGTCGTGGTTGGATCACTCCTTGTCTGCGCAAAGCAGCCTCCTCATCTTTCGCCTTCTCCACCTCCTCAGATGACCTACTCAGCTGCGTGGCCCTGTGTTCACACCTAGTGGGATCTACAACCTCATCATCATCCTCTCTGTTATCCCATTCCTCGCCCTAAGAGTAACCCTCCTCCTCTTCCTGCCCTGACAGCACAGTACAGTCTGTGTGAGTCTCAGATATCTGAGTCTCATCAGGATCACCTCCCCCTCAGGGTTATCATGTGGTGACGCGGGTCAGGAGGCTGCTTGGACCCTATTTTGTCCTGCCCCGGATCCAAGATAAAAAAAAATTTGAGCATCGGTGCAGATAATTTCCTCCTCTTGACTCTTTGAATCTTTGGAATACACTTCTGATGCCCATGGCATAGAATGTGTGAACATCTCTGCAGCTCTGTGATGTTGAGGTGGAGGAAGACGGTGAGAGGCCACTTGAAGCTGTGCTTGCTATCCACTTGAGCACATACTCTTTCTGGTCCTCATCAACAGGTTCACCACTGTGCAGCTACCAAAGAAAGGTAGTGGAGTAGCCCATCCAGTAACAGAAGTTGTCACTTGTGTTTTTATAGGACATGACGTTGTTGGCTCACTAGTGCTTTCTCTAAGAATACCACCTACCCCACGTACACCTTGGACACCAAGCTTATTCCCCCTTCCATCACGACCTCGCTTTTTCCAGTCATGTTGCTCAGATAGTGTGGTAGGAGCACACTATTAGCAACGCAAAATTAGATTTTTTTTACTCCGCACACAGCTGAATTTCAGCGGCACTAAATGACAAGGTAAAATATGGCGGGCTGAATCGCGTTAGTAACAGAAGAAAGAATTGTTTCAGTGTGGATGAGGCCTGTATAACAAAGAGGATATGCTCCAAACAATTTCAAACTGAGATCTCCCCTACTGTATCATGTTAGTAACAGAAGAATTATTTTTGTGGATGAGGCCTGTATAACATAGGCTATATAGTCTATATGCTCCAAACCATTTAAAAAAAAGAAACCGCCATGCAGCTCCATAAGTGGAGAATCAAGTAAGTTATAGCTCTCAGAAAAAAATATTGTTTTTGCATTACTATATTAGCTTACTAGAAAAACCCTTTCTAAAATATAACTTTTATTAAGTTTTAAATAAAAAACAAACATTCTCAATACAGGCAGCCTTATTTGATGGACAACTCTCCACTGCTATGTTATCTTACATCAAATCTGTTGTGAATGGGTTTGAGATGAGTTCTGAGCAGAGCCTCCCTCTGGTGGTTACAAGCGGTACTAGTGAGGATTGTGAAGACTGGGAATCAGGTGTTACTGATTGGTCTTATTTAAGGGAATCATTTTCCCATCAGGGTTGCCGGTGATCAATTGTTCTGGTCTGAATCCTTCTTTCCAGTTTCCCTTGTAGCCTGCTGTGTCGTGTCTGCATCTCCTGCTATCAGATAAGACAATTTCTTATTTTGTGTTTTTGCTATATTTTTGCATTTTGTCCTGCACTTCTGTGGGGGCCTTCTGGTCCCCTCCGGGGGCTTTTGCCCTCTCAGTTTGGTTCAGCCACTGTGTTTTGTACTTTTGCTTTTTCCAGTTTTTTCAGTGGCTGCTGTTTTTGTTACACCAGAGAACTAATTTAGGTGGTAGAGGTCGTGTGATCTCAGGTGATTTTGAAATTAGTAGAGTTGGTGTTTTTCAGGGTTTTCTGGGATTGCAGTAAGTACCCTTCCTGTCCTTTTCTATTTAGATAGTTTGGGCCCCAGCGTTTGCTCATACTATTTTCTTTCTGTGTCAGTATTTCCTCTTGTCTAACCGCCATTACATGTTTGGGGCTTTCTATTATCTTTGGGGTTCTGCTCCGGGGCAGATAGCTTTCCTATTTCTATCTTTAGGTGTAGTTAGTTTCTCAGGCTGTGACGAGGCGTCTAGGACCAACGTAGGAACGCTCCACGGCTGCCTCTAGTTGCGGTGGTTAGTCAGGGTACTGCAATCTCATAGATTCCAACTGCTCTGGTGTATTTCCTTTTTTGCCTGCACTCCTCAGCTACCGTAACATAACAAAATCTCTCCTGATGAACCCGTCCATGGGGGAAACGTGTTGAGAGCCTGCTAACCTTATCTGAGAGCCCAGACCACCATGGTCTCTAGTTGCCTGTGTGGAGTACCACAACTAGACAGATAAGTACAATATATATTTTGGACTTGTGGTCCCCATGATGTTATCTGTCATGATGTTTATTCCAAATATATATTGTGGTACACCAGTGCGCTGATAATCATTCCTACTAAAGAAAAGTGTCTGTTAGTGGGTGACAGCAGCCAAATTGGAAAAAAAAAAGCTATACAAATCTGGTATCGCTGTAATCGCACAGACCCGAAGAATAAAGTCATCTAATCACTTTTAACCACATGAGAAACAGTGTAAAAAGTACATAAAACCAATTCTTCACCTGCTGTTAATTTAGTCATTCTGACTCCCAAAGATCGCAGTAAGGCTCGGCACACATTTATCCTGCGTTTCCATGTAAATCTTTGAAATACATGTTTCAGGTGGAAACCTCCACAGATGATTCCCTGTAATGAGGCAGATGGAGGCACTGTGGACTCTGTCTGTACTGTGATCCGGTGGTGTCCATCTTCTTAGGCGTGCACAAAGCGCTGGTCTGCCACAGTTTTGTGCACTTCTAAAAAAGGACATTGCTGAGCAGAAGCCAGGAGTCCATATTCACTTTGCTGCCTCATTATAGTGAATGGATCCCTCAGGGGTTTCATCTGAATCACCTCATTCAGAGATTTAGATGGAAACCCCAATGTGAGTGCTCAGCGTAGAGTGCAGGATAAATGTGATCCGAAATCTTATGTAAAATGTTCCCAATAAGAGCTTCAACTGAATTCACAAAAAAAGCAAGTAAAATATAGGAAGTTTCCACATTACTGGTTGTACAAAGGTTCTGGAAAAGCAACATGACTCCTTGCCCCCCAAAGAAATCCAGCAAATTCTGCTCTCCAAACTCCTAATGCCCCTTCCCTTCGGAGCACCCCAGTGTGCAAAAACTGCAGTTAGCTTTTCTGTAGTGATGAGAGCCCGATAATTTACGGGATGAGTATCTCCAGAAGCACCAACTGGGCATAATGTACTATGCACTACAATGTTCTGGTGACTACTACAGCAGATTTGCAATTTTCACTTAGCAACATCTATTGCGGCGTCTTTCTGGAAATCACCCCTGGAGTCAAATAATCACTACATCTGTAGATAAATTCCCAGAGGTGTGCAATTTCCAGAATGGGGTTACTCGAGGGGGGTTCTGCTCTTCTGGCACATAGGGGTTCTTTATACGGAGTCTGCAACCTGTTCTACGAAATTTTGTACACCAAGAGTGAAGTGTGACAAATTTTGGTGCCACTTTTACCTATTTCACCATGTGAAAATGTAAAATCTTCGGCTAAAATAAAATTTTTGTGGTATATATGTAATTATTTTTTCTTCATTGCCAAATGGTATAAAATTATGTGACACACCCATGGTTACAATATGATCACTGCACCCTTAGATTAATTGAGAGGCGTAGTATGTAAAATGGGGTCACATATGGGGGGGTTCTGCTGTTCTAGCATCTCAGGGCTCTGCCAATGTAACATGGCACCCACAAACCATAACAACAAAATCTGTTCTATAATATTGCGCTCCTTGCCTTCTGAGCTTTCCACTGTGGCTGAAAAGGATTTACATGTAAGGTATTGGCACAATCAGGAGAAATTACACAACTGAGAGGTCCATTATTTTCCTATTAGCCTTAACAACTTGGGGCTCAAACAACATTTTAGCGGTAAAAAACGTAATTATTCCTTCTTCACCGCTCAGTGGTATAAAATTATGGTAGGCAAATATGGTGTCAATATGCTCATTATTTAGGCACATCAGTGGCTATGCAAACACAGCAAGACGTCCGCTATCTATTCCAGCCAATTTTGGGCTCCAAAAGTCAATGGCGCCCCTTCTCTTCCAAGCCCTGCCGTGCATCCAAACAATTGTTTTCCACTACATATGGGGTGTTGGTTTACTCAGGAGAAATTGCACAACAAATTATGTGATCAATTTTCTCCTGTTACCCTTGTGAAAATGAAAAATTTGGGGCAAAAGCAACATTTTTTGTTGGGAAATTGTAATTTTTTTATTTCACTGTTCAACGTTATAAAATTCTGCGAAACACCTGCAGGTTCAAGGTGCTCTCCACACAGCTAGATAAGTTCCTAATGGGGAGTAGTTTCCAAGATGCAGTCACTTGTGCGGGGTTCCACTGTTTATGGACAAAAAAAGAAAAAACAGCACAAATGAAAGTGCACAAACCCCAAATAGCAAGTGAAGAAAGGCTTTATTGAGAACACAAAGTGCAAAAAAACATAAAAACATTTAAAAACATCCATGAAAAGCAAATATAGACATGCACAAACTCCAAATAGAGTATAAATGAACGGGCTAACAAAAATAATAATAAATCCTCAATTCAATAAGTACAACTCCTATGCAAATAAGCCAGCAGTGGCAAGAAAAAAATGATGCATAAATGCAAAAGCATCCGGCCAGTGTGTGAACAGCAGCAATATGTATGCCTCCTACTCCTAGACAACCCCCTTTAAATCAATTTATAGCAGCACAAATATTGCACAATCATGGAAAAAAGGATGGGGGGAAATATATAAGACAACTTAAAGTCTAAAATAGAGACACCAAAGTTGGTAACTAGTGATGAGCGAGTATACTCGTTGCTCGGGCTTTCCTGAGCACGCTTGGGTGATCTCCCAAGTATTTTGGCATTCTCGGAGATTTAGTTTGTCGACCAGCTGCATGATTTATGGCTGCTGGACAGCCTGAATACATGTGAGGAATGCCTGTTTGTTAGGGAATCCCCACATATATTCAGGCTGTTCAGCAGCCGCAAATCATGCAGCTGCATGAACAGAAACTAAATCTCCGAGCACACCAAAATATTCGGAGATCACTTTAATTTACGCTGTCTTTTTCTTTTTTGTCCATTACATGTTTTCATGCACAATAGTTGCACCCCTTATTATTATTTTGTAACTATCATGAGCGGTGCTCGCCAATTTCTCTTTTTCATCCTCTGGGTTCCACTGTTTTGGCACATCAGGGCCACTGTAAACATGACATAGTGTCCGCTATGTATTCCAGCCAATTTTTGTGTTCCAAAAGTGAAATTGTGCCAAACAATGGCTTTCCACCACAATTGGCATATCGGCATACTCAAGAGAAATTGCACAACTAACTGAATGGTAAATTTTCTCCTGTTACCCTTTGGAAAATGCAACCCTGTGAAACACCGGAAGGGTTAATAAACTGCTTGAATGTGGTTTCGAGCACTTTGTGGGATGCAGTTTTTAGAATGGAGTCACATTGGGTGCTTTCTGTCATACAGGACCCCAAAGTCACTTCAAATGGCATATGGTCCGTAAAAAATTGATTTTGCAAATTTTGGTTGAAAAATTAGAAATTGCTTTTCAATTTTTAACCTTTCTAACTTCCTAAGAAAAACAAAGTGTTTTAAAAATGATGCTGATGTAAAGTAGATATGTGGGAAATGTTATTTTTTTATTTTGTGTGATATAACTATCTACTGTAGATTAAGGGCCTAAAAATTTTAAAAAAAAGTTTGAAAATTGCAAAATTTTTGCCAAGATTCCAATATTTTCACAAATAAACGCAAAAAATCTCAACATAAATTTACCACTAAGATAAAGTACAATGTGTCACGAAAAAAAGAGTCTCAGACTGAGATTTGTTGAAGCGTTCCGAAGTTATTACCATGTAAATTGTCGCTGGTCATTATTGTAAAATATGGCCTGCTAAATAAGGTGTAAACAGGCTGGGAGGGGTGAACGCGTTTTATAGATATAAGCAAAAAAATAATTTTTGCTTTATAGAATATTAGCTTTTAAGGGCTCGTTCATTTCGTATCACACTCACCTGTAGCCCGCAGGCCTCTGCTTTCTCTAGGTCTCCATCCTCAGGAGACGCCGCACATATCTCCAGGAACACGCAGTTCATTGTAAAAAGCAAACATTTATTGGACAGTTCAGGTTCATCAGACTGTAACATGCAGTTTCGGGCACAACACGTCTTATTCCTTGCTTCTTTAGTACAGTATGTCTCCAGCATTGCTCTCCGTTTCTTCTGGACGATCCTCACGTTAACTGGTTTTCCAGGGATTTGCTGTTCAGTCCCGCAGTGCAACAGAGATCCGTTACCTTCCCTTAACGCGGCTTCACAGCCACTTCCTCTGTACACTAGAGGATAAGGCACTCTTGGCAGTATCTGTACCGAGCCCTAGGCTCCGGATGTTGCGGGAATGTCCGCAAGAGATTCCAGTAAGGCCTCCCACTGCCTGAAACGATAGCTGCCTGCTGTACTGCACTACACTATCTGACTATCAGGAAGTAGTCCTCTTTTACTAGGGCTTTCCCCTCCCACTATGGGCCATTCCCAAGCTTTAACTGTTTGTCCTTATAGTTTGTAGCTGGGCAGATCTCCACCACAAACACTAAGTATTACACTTACATAAATTACACATATCATACCCAGACTTTGAGTGGCCCACAGGAGAACAGGAACATCCTCTGGTGGGCCCCTGTGCAGGAGTGAGTCATCACCCTCTTATATGAGCAGTTCTTGGCATAATATACTTTATTCACTATGTATGAAGGCGGCATTATATTCATGTAACAATCTACCCAGTTCATTGTTATATAAATGTGTGATTGAGGAGAATGTCACATTTGCACGTAGCTGTAAAAGTGGGGCCCTGGAGTTGGTTACTGGCGGGCCCTTGACACCCCAGTCCAAGACTGCTTGTGTCCCTTGTATTCTGCAGCTCTGTGTCCCTGTCTTCGATTTTCACAGACTGACATAATGGAGAAATCTTTTTTTACCCCCTTTCCACATCCGAGAAAAAGTGATGCCACTTTGGTCAAACTCTGATATGGGTTTCCTCATATCATTCCTTTTAATTGAGAACCTGAGCTCCATAGTAGGCCCAGCCCTATTTTGCACATCCCCTTTTGGAGGCTTATTCCCACCGTTTAATGTTCTGTGTTGTCATTTTATTTTAAAATTATTGTTAATAAATCATGATTTTAATATTTATTGCTGGAATCACTTTGTGTCCGTTGGCGGATCATTACCGCTATTTTGGAATGTGTGAGTGTTAATGTTTGGAGCGTCCAGCACTCTTATTTTACACATTGGACATTTGTGTTGAATTTCTTTCCAGGTGCAGAAATGTAAAAGAAAAATGTTAATTCTGGTCTTTTTATTATTTTCTCATGACGTTTTCTGTATGCTTTCACACCATTTTGGCTTTTAAGTATGAAGCGATACCAAATATATTTTTTCATTTATTTCATTTTAGTTTCAGAAAGGGAGGAGGATTAGCATTTTTTTCTCAAACTTAAATTAAATAAATAAAAAATATATTTGGTATCGCTTCATACTTAAAAGTCAAAATGGTGTGAAAGCATACAGAAAACGTCATAAGAAAAATGTAACACCTGAGCTGTATATATATATATATTATATATATATAATTTACACATTGAATATTTGGTGCGCTTTGATGCTGGACACAAAAAAAAATACTGTTCCAGGAAAGTGGATGGGATTTATAGAAATCTCATGTCCAAAGTGTTAATTTTTTATGCTGTGTAAACCAACCTGCGGTGCATTTTTGCAGTTTCTGACCTGGGACTGGCGGGTATGTATGAGTTGTACATACTCCCGGCCAGTGATGACTAGAGACTTATCGGTTTGCACAACCCCTTTAAGTGGTTTACTCTAGAAAACTTGTCGTTTTTGACCCCACTCAAAATCTAAAACTGTGGAAATACACCCTAAGGGCTCATACTCACTGGCGACGAAAACGTCCGACGCTTGCATGTAAAATCTCAGCTCTGGCGCCGGACTCGGGAGAGGAGCGAGTGGCTGCATATAGCTACATGCAGCCGCCACCTCCACTCCCGAGTGCCGGCGCCAGAGCTGGGATTTTACATGCGAGCGTCGGACGATTTCCACGCATGTGAGTATGAGCCCTAAGACTTCATACATAGTCTCTTTAATCCCTTCACTCCCAGATAATTTTTCATTTTTCACCTTTTCCGTTCCCTCCCCTTGTCTTCCAAAAGCCATAACTTTTTTTTTGTGTGTGTTAGCCATAACTGGCTGTATGAGGTCTTGTTTTTTTGTGAGACAAATTGTAGTTTTGGACAACACGTTCATTTTACCGTACAATTTACAAAATAATATGAATAAAATTTAAAGTGGGATGAAATGGTGAAAAATATGCAATTCCAACTTTATTTTTATGGCATAGATTGTATGATAAAAATGGCCTGGAAGCCAGATTCTCCAGGTCAGTAACACGAGACCAATTTTACATTTATTTTCTAAGACCTGTAATATTTTTACTTTTCCATTAGTTAAAGGGAACCTGTCAGCAGGATTGTGCTCTGTAACCTACAGACAGTGTCAGGTCGGCGCCGTTATACTGATTACAATGATACCTTGGTTGATGAAATCCGTCTTGTGGTTGTTGTTTTTAAATCTTTATTTTCAGTTTTGAGTTAATGATATGGTCGTGCTCTGGGGCGGCCTGTGGGGGGTCTTTCTGCGGTGCTCTGATTAGCTATTCATAATGCAGACTGCTGACAGTCACTGATCCCTCACTGACCGGCTCCCTAGTTTACATAATGAATATCTGTACATACTGAATAAAAAAAAAACCCTTGTGCATGCAGGTGCCGGCCATGTCACCTGTGCTGCAGCATAATCGTGTGTGTACGGTGTTAATTATAAAAGTGGTTGAGGTTATCCTGATAGCATAAAAAAAATCCATTTGAAAATGGCGCCTGCGCAGTAGCATCCATCGGTGTATATACAGGGGTTGGACAAAATAATGGAAACACCTAACGTTTTGGCATCATAATCTTCGAACATGTTATAAACATGCACACCGTGACATATGGTAATGTTTTGCAGTTGATTATTTGTGTTATGTGATATATGTATGTAAATTAACTGTTTGTTTTGCAGAATTGTAAGAACATTGATGAGAACCTGATACCAATGGCAGACCTCTCGGATTTTCAAAGAGGCCAAATTGTTGGTGCTGGTATGGCAGGCGCTAGTGTAACCGAAAGTGCCCGAATGCTTGGCGTGTAAAGAGGTACTGTCTCCAAAGCAATGACGGCGTTTGAAGGAAAAACGACCGCAGCAAAGCACAGGGCCGGCCGAAAGTCGAAGTTGACTGAGAGAGACCGTCGGACTCTAAAACGAATTGTGAGAGAGGATAGTAAGACCACGGCTCCTAAAATCACTGCTGAGCTCAATGAACACCTACAGAACCCAATTTCCACGAAAACTGTTCGTCGGGAGCTGAACAAATCTGGATTCCACGGAAGAGCTGCAATTCGAAAACCGCTGCTCTCAATGACAAATGTTTCCAAGTGTTTAGAGTGGTGAAGAAACCTCCAGAATTGGTCCCTTGAGCTGTGGAAACGTATGATATTCTCAGACGAATCATCGTTTACCCTATTTCCGACCTCCGGCCGCATGTACGTTTGGAGACAGCCGAAAGAAGCATTCCATCCAGACTGCCTTCTCCCAACCGTAAAACATGGCGGAGGTTCTGTGATGATCTGGGGTGCTATTTCATGGAGATCCGCCGGGCCAATGATATCCCTTCATGGAAGAATTAACAGCCGCGATTATTTAGGCATTTTGGGCGACCAAGTGCATCCCATGGTTCAAGCACTGTTCCCGGAGGGGAACGCCATCTTTCAGGATGATAATGCACCAATTCATACAGCTAGAATCGTTAAAGCATGGCACGAGGAACATTCTAATGAAGTTAGATCTCATCTGGCCCCCACAATCCCCAGACCTCAACATTATTCAGCATTTATGGTCGATTTTAGAGATTCAAGTTAGACGTCGATTTCTGCCGCCATCGTCGCTCAAAGAACTGGAGGGTGTTTTCACTGAAGAATGGGCTAAAATTCCTTTGGAAACAATTCACACCTTGTATGAATCCCTACCTCGGAGAATTGAGGCTGTAATCGCCGCAAAAGGTGGTACACCATATTAAACTAACTTTTGATGATGTTTTCATTATTTTGTCCAACCCCTGTAGAGGTGACCCGATAGCTGCTACTGAGCAGGCGGCGACGTCTTGCTAGAGAAGAAAAAAAAAATCCTCCTGTAATGTCGCCGGCACCTGCGCAAAGCAGCTACTGCCGATCACTGATAGTGTATCTATGTACAGTATATGTATATGTGCATGTATGTGTGTACGTATGTACAGTATATGTATGTGCATCTGTGTATCTATGTACAAAATATGTATGTATCTATGTGCGTGTATGTATATACAGTATATGTATATTGTATCTATGTACTGTATATGTATGTGCAGCATGTGTGTATCTCTGCGTGTGTGTATATACAGGTGCTTCTCACAAAATTAGAATATCATGTGCTGTCCCCCTTCCCTCTTCATCATTTGCAGCCCCCCTCCATCACTTTTCAGAACTTGCAGTCTCCCTCCCCCTCATCCATTTAATTCATGTTATAAAGAAAACACTATCCCATGAAGGCACATTTCTGCCTCTAACATCCTCATACGTCAGTGCGTACGCGATGACATCATCGCGTATGAGCTGTCAGCTGACCGGAAGTCCACAGAAGGAGGAGGGAGCTGCGTAGCCATCAAGGTTAGACAGCCGATGAAGCTCTGAGAAAGCTCACAGGACCCAGGACCAACTTGTGCGCTGCAGCACTTTAGTACTTGATGGGGCCCGGTGAGTAAAAGCACAAGAGGGGGCGACCGAGCCCCACTCTGTACTGCTGTTCATATACAGCAGTAAGGGCAGTAATGCCCTGATGGCAGCCCTGCTTTTGGGTCATTGTCTTGCTGGAAGCTGAACCTCCGTTCTAGTCTCAAATCACTGACAGACCAACAGGTTTTGCTTAAGAATATCCCTATATTTCGTACAATCCATCTTCCCCTCGACTCGGACCATTTTCCCATGATACTGCCACCATATTTCACTGTGGGGATGGTGTTTGTGGGGTGTTGAGCTGTTGCTTTGGAGTCATAGCGTTTACCTTGGTGGCCAAAAAGTTCATCTTTGGCCTCCTCTGACCACAGCACCTTCCTCCATAGATTTGGGGAGTCTCCCACGTGTCTATGGGCAAACTCAAATTGAGCCTTACCATTTTTGTCTGTAAGTAAAGGTTTTTTTTTCTTCCCACTTTTCCGTAGAGGCCACCGCTATGGAGTGTAGGTCTTATTGTGGTCATATGGACAGCTACTCCAATCTCTGGTTGGGAACTCTGTAGCTTCTTTAGGGTTACCTATGGTCTCTGTACTGCCTGATTAATGCCCTCGGTGAGTGTTTTAGTGGACGGCCCTCTCTTGGTAAGTTTGTGGTACCATGTTCTTTCCATTTGATGGTGCTCCAGGGGATAATCAGAGATTGGGATTTTTTTTTTTTTATAACCCAACCCTGACTTGTGCTTCTCAACAACTTTGTCCCTGACTTTTTAGGAGATCTCCTTGGTCTTCATGGTGTTTGGTTAGTGTTGCCTCTTTCTTCATGGTGTTGCAGCCTCCGTGGCCTTTCAGAAAAGGTGAAGTGTATATACTGACAGACTTGTGACACTTAGACTGCACACAGGTGGACGTCCTGTCACTAAGAATGTGACTTACGAAGGTAATTGCTTGCACCTGAAATTTTAGGAACTTCATAGCAAAAGGGGCAAAAACATATGCACATGGTAGTTTTTAGTTATTTGATCCAATAAATTTAATTTATGCCTACATTTTTCTCACTTCAACAGACTATTTAGCGCTGATGCATCACACACGTTAGATTAAATATTTTTACAGGTTGTAATGTAAGAAAATTGGTAAAAAGCCAAATAGGGGTATCTTTGCAAGCCGCTGTAAAATAGACTTAAAGGGGTTGTCCACTAGTCGGACAACCTGTCCTAAATCCATTTTCCCCCCCAGTAAAAAAAAGTAAACATCTACACTCACCTCCGATGCCATTCCAGCGATTGCTTGACATTGTCATGTCTCACAATCCCTGCAGCCAATCAGGGCTAGCTTCACTCTTCTTTCCTACGGACATAATTGACAGCCAGAGGAAGTGAGAGCTGTGTCTGCTCTCTCACTTCCTCCAGATGTCTTGATTTGTCTGAAGGAGAGGAGAGTGAAGCCAATGCTGATTGGCTGCAGGGGTTGCCTGAAAATGTCAAATAAGCAGGGCTGTGGAGTCGGTAAGCCACAGTTGCGACTCCGACTCCTGGATTTTATCAGGTTCCGACTCCGACTCCTTCATAAATGGCCAATTCATAACAATAAATTTACTGTTGTAAAATATTAACATCGTGCTTATTCAGTTTCTCACAATCATATTATAAGTAATCAGACCACTTAGAGCAAAAACTATATTTATTAGAATACAATTAGAATATAGCAAATAACTTTTATAAACTTTTCTGAACTCTTGTAAGTAAATATGCAATAAACACTGTTATGCAGTTAATAAGAAGAAATCTATAAATTTGTCCTCAGAAAAAGTATTGCCTCTGTCAGATCCTCCTTCATGGATGCCCTCAAATCTGATCTAATTATTTTGAGAGCAGAGAACAACCTCTCTACACTAACTTGGGTTGGTGGCAAAGCAGTAACCACTCGGGCAACATCTCTGACAATGTCAGGATACAGAGGAATCGCTTGTTGCACTGTTATTTTTGATGAACGGTCAAATTGCTCAATTTCTTTTAGTGCACATGAAAAATTCTGCTGAAATGTACTGGCTGTGTTCTTTGATGGGGATGACTCTTCTATGCAGGAACGCTTTGCACGGTCCTTGTGATCCAAATATTTTTCGAAATTAAATTCTTCATCAGTTGATGAGGGTGAAGATGTGGCAGGACGACCAAATTCTTCTTGTTGCTCCTGACTGTTCTGCAACCCTTTCATCCTTACTGCTATTTCAAACAGAGCTTCTTTTCCTTTAGTTAGCTGTTGATCATCTAGAAGAATCCGATGCATTGGGTCTACATAAACAGCTGCCCAAAGAATGTTATTTTGTAATAGTAGCTCCTCTCTCCGTTTCATTGATGTAGCAATGCCACTTGCAATTAACCCTCCTCTTTGGGACAGGCGAAACATCAGATTCTTCCACTCCTTTAAGAAAATACCTGGAGTTAAGTCCTCTGCTTGTAATTTTTTAGTCACTGTAAATGGGTTCTCTAGCAATTTTTCCAGCTCAGTCACCTGATTCCACTGACTTTCATTTAGCGTCAGTTGAGGGTTAGCCATGTCTACAAGAAGGGTTTTCAGTTCAAGAGCTGAATCATTAAGTACTGCCCCATCGTGTGGCTTGATCAATAATTGCCCCTTTTCCAGCACGTCTCTTCAAAATTGAGTCAACTTTAGGGGTTCTGGCAACAGTAGCCAATTTTCTCACCTTGCCAATCAGTGCAGCAGCATGTCCTTCTTGCAGATTGTCTCTTATAGCCAGTTGTAGCGTATGCACAACACAGCGCATGTGATGAATGACAGAACGTATTGACACAGTTTCAACAAGATCATCTAAACTATCATGTTGCTGTTCATCTGAAGCAACTTCAGTTTGCTCCTCAGTTACAATACTGTGTTCCTCTATTTCAAACATTTCTGTGTCTGTGGACCCAGAATGTTCTTCTAGCTGCTGGTCACCATCATTACTCTCATTCATTAGCTTAATAGTACTTACCATATTTGAAGCATTGTCAGTTACGACAGAAAGAACTTGCTCTTTTTTAAGTTCATAGTCTTGCAGAACCTTTTCCACCAAGACCTGGAGAAACTCACTGGTGTGATGAGCTTTGGAGTCTTTTACTGCCAATGTCTTGGTAACTTTCATTTTTGTCACAAACAAATCAGACATTGATGACAAAATAGTTCACTCTGTGATGAGTGCAGGCATCCATTTTAAGAAACAGAAAGCGTCCCTTGAGAGTTTTTTTTAAGTTCTTCCTTTTGTTTAAAAGCTTCTTTGATTACTTATTTTCTAATACTCTCTCCAGAGAAACACCAAGCTGGCGGGCCATTTCCCCATTCAGACAGATAAAAGCTAGTCGTGAAAATAATGAAATAGGCACACTATCCTTTACAACAAGCTCTATGATGTTTTTTAAATGTATCTACTGTCATTGTCACAGTAACTTTGTCACTGACAAAATATTTTGCAACTGATGGCTGCAAAGTTCTCTGCTCCTTTGTTTGGCTGGAAGAGCTGGGCACTGGTTCATTGGTTTGGATGCAGTCTTTCTCATCCACTGCTTTCAGTACTTCTGGATGAAAGCGCTGTAAATGTCTCTTTAGATTAGAAGCTCTGGTAGGAGCATTTTTATCTTTGCCTGAATATGCACTGATCTTGGCTTCACAGCATTTGTTTTCGTCTGGATCATTTATCATACACTGACAGACATAATGTTTTCTATCTTGAGTGATGGTGAAATGTTCAAATACAGCTGATTTAATGTGACGCTTCTTTGACATTCTCAGGTTTTTAATTCTGCATTCACAATTCAAATGACAATTGTTTTTCCTAAAAAAACAATTGTACAAAATTATTGCCAGGTCGTACAACTGATATAGTGGTCAGTAATACTGTAAAGGGTATGCCACACTAAACAACATCGCTAACGGGATCGCTAAAAAACGTCACTATTTAGCGATCCCGTTAGCGATGTTGTTGTGTGCGGCATCTGTCAGCGACGAGCTTCCTGCTGTGATCTCGCTCGTCGCTGACATCGTTCCGGACCCTATTTAGATCGTCGGCGCCCCGCAGGTAAGTATATATCGCTAAGTGTGGCACCTTTTCTTAGCGATTTAGCGGTACTTTTGTACCGCTAAAGTCGTTAAGAAGATCGCTGACCGCGATAGCGTCATTAACTATATCGCTAAGTTAAGCCGCACTTAGCGATATAGAAACAATCCCGCTAGCGATCGCATTAGTATGCGTCTTTATCGCTATCGCTAGCGGGATTGTTTAGTGTGGCAGTACCTTTATTCCTCATGTACTCACAGTTAACTGATGCAAAGTTTGTTGAAAGGATAATACTTCTTACAGTCTTCCTCTTCTGAGTAGCAGCTGTGAGATGCTTGGAAGACGCACACCTAGTAAACATCTAGTCTAGAGGAGGAGCTTTACTACTAAGAATTTGCAACACATTTTCACTTTCAGTTTCATTCATTGTAAGTAGAGGGGTTGGGGCAGCATGAGGTTAACCAAGTATAAGATTAGATAAGGGCAGTGGAGAACAGTGACACACAAGAAGTAAAGCCCCCGTCTCACACAGCGATCTCGCTAGCGAGATCGCTGCTGAGTCACTAGTTTTGTGATGCAACAGCCATCTCCCCAGCGATATCGCTGTGTGTGACATTCAGCGACGATCAGCCCCCCTGCTGGGTATTGCTGATAGTCGCTGAATGTCCTGGACATTTTTTTGATCGCTGGTCTCCCGCTGACAGGCACGCATCGCTGCGTGTGACAGGCGGGAGACCAGCGATCCGCTGGTAACCAAGGTACACAGCGGGTTTCCAGGCGCGGGGCTGTGCCTAGAAACCCGCTGTGTACCTTGGATACAAGCGCCCTGATGCAGGGAGCTGGTAACCAAGGTACACAGCGGGTTTCCAGGCACCGCGCAGCACCAGCGATCCTGACAAGTGCATATCGTTGTCGGCATCGCTGGTGTATCGCTATGTGAGACCCAGGCCTAAGAAATGTCTCTATCTCCAGCAGAACTGCTTATCACTGTTGTTCATAGTTTGATAGAACATATATATTTGAGTAACATTTATAAAATTCATATGAAAGTTCAATTATGAAATATTAATACATTTTTTTTTAAAGCTGGAGTCGGTACATTTCTACCGACTCCAACTCCACAGCCCTGCAAATAATCCCTGGGGAGCCAATGAACGGCACTGACACCAGAGGTGAATATAGCGGTTACTATTTTACTGGGAGAAAATAGGGATTCAGAAGGGGTTGTCTGAGTAATTGACAACCCCTGTACTATTTGGTCATAACATTATGCTACTGAAAAATTGTTTAAAAAGGTTGTCAGAGTTCAGAACAAAAGTCTGTAGTCACTATGTGAGACTGCATGCATAGGGTTTGCATACTAGCAATCATGTGACAACTAGACTAATCTGGTTTCTCTCAATTCATTTCTATTAACTGGGTATTTTCATGTTATTAAATCGCTTTAGTTAGACAGCATGAAAATAAGCATGTTTGTAATTGATTTGCTTTTTCTATCTGTTATCATTCGCCGGCAATGATAGCTTTTATCTTAAATAGTGTACAGCTGGTTTCCATGGAGGCTGGCCATCAGATCCTGGCCAAGTGTGCACAGTAGTTACA
The DNA here is from genome assembly GCA_033576555.1 of Oophaga sylvatica. Taxonomy (NCBI): domain Eukaryota; kingdom Metazoa; phylum Chordata; class Amphibia; order Anura; family Dendrobatidae; genus Oophaga; species Oophaga sylvatica. The sequence continues at coordinate 21,218,660 of JARQOD010000009.1, read as the reverse complement.
TTTCAGGAAAGGTGTCAACTCCTAACATACCAGCCAGCTCTCGCCAACCCATTGATTTCTACACAGCAGTTAGCTGCTCACCTGTTAAGTCACGTGATCCCTGTGGCCAATCAGCGCTGGCTTCACTCTCCCCTACTTTGACAAATCAAAATATCCAAAATATTGTTGCAGCCAATCAGTGGCCACTGATTGGCTGCAACAGTCACTCAATGTGCCCCGCAGGAAGCGGTTAGGGAATAGCAGTAGTAGTACAGAGGAGCAGCAGGGATCCACTAAGTGAAACCTTTTCTGCTTTCTTTCTAATGAAACTTTTTTTTCCGCAGAGGTCTATCATGCCTACAGAGAAATCCAATTGTGAATAACTATCCCACAGTTAAGTGCAATTCAAAATATCTGTCCAGTGATGTTATTTTCTAAAGGCCTTAAAAGGGATTTAGGTGATTTTTGTCAAAAGACAATGAAGGGCTATAGCATTCATGGTTTGCAACTTGTACTCAAGTCTCGTGCAGAGGAACGGAGCTAAGCTGCAGTAGCCGACACGGCCAATGGACGAGAATGGAGCTGTTCCTGGGAAAGAAGTAAACTTCAGCAGCTGGCATCAGGCAAGCAAAGTCAATTATTTCAGTTGCTGTAAAGTCCTCAATTTTCTGTTTACTATTTTTACAGCAAATTATAAACTTTTCTATAAGCTTTTAATGGTAATTATATATATGTTAACATATATATTTATTATATATCAATCCGTTTGTATTTTTCCTTGCAGCCAATGATGTGTGATAGTGCAGTCTAAGGGCTGCTCATTTATAAGACTCTGGCAGAGGTTCCCCTATGGTATATGCATTAGATTTTGGGGGTATATTTCTTTCCAGCCATACAGGATTTTACAGTTTTTTTTTTCCAATTACCCCCATTTCATCAGCCATAATGTGTATTTGCAATATGGATATGGGATAATGTACAATCCTGGAACTCCTTCTTTACAGAAGTGAAGAAAAGAGAGACATGAACACAAATTTTGAGATTGGAGATTGTCCCCGGAACAAAAGGGACTAATTTTTAAAATTTCACTCCCGCTGCGGCCGAGTATTAATTTTTTTTTACATTTTTTTTTAAATTTGCAATACAGTTCCAGGAGTACGACCCTTTTTTATGGTCTTTACCAAAACAGCGGGGTGCTTACAGATTTATGATGCAGAACTGCCTAAAGACCCTCCATGAGACTTGTGAGCCATGCCCTCTTATAGAGACCATAAATAGTAGCCGCTTTTGACCGGCGTTGGATCCTCCTTAATATCTTATATTCTCCCATTATTCCTCTGAAAAATGTAAGAATAAAATTGACATTGACAGCACCTATTGAGACAAAGTGAGGACTTTATATGGACAACTCCCGGACTGGTAACACCCATTTGTCAATTTATTCATACATTTCTAGGAGAAAGCACAAAAAGGAACAGCACAAAGCAGCCTTCCAAACAAAAATGCTCTAGAATTCTAATGCTAGAGGAATAAAAGACCAGGGTGATTCACTCGCTACTTTACCTGGAAAATTGCTGGAACTTCTAAAAGGGATGGCCGACCATACGGAAATTTGGACTGTACATACTTTGATTCATGAGAACGCAATGAATCTCAACAATGAGAAACATCCTGACGCAGAGTGGTCTCACCCACTTGTCGCCCCGCTGGTCTTCTCCACTACAAGGTAGACTTGCTGCTTGACTTTCTACACATTGGTAGTACGCGTGGTGATTGCATTTTACGCCTGTCGAATTCCTTCTTCATTTGTTGACAATGTACAGATACAGTTTGGAGGAGCGTGCTTTAATTGTGAAAAGTTATTGGAACAATGAGTCCTTAAAGAGGTGCCGAAGAGAGCTTCTAAAGAGGTATTGAGGACCAAATCCGCTCTCCAAACCATGTATTGAAGCCTTCTTTAATGACAGAGTAATGAAGTGACTGTGACCACCAAGATTACCTGATTAAACACTGCCAGATTTTTTCCTTTGGGGCCATTTGAAGAGTTGGGTGTACATATACAATCCATGAACATTACAGGCACTCAGAACATACAGAGGAAAATTCAGGCTACGACCCCAGACATCCTGCAGAATACATCCAACGCTATGACGTGCATGGACAATTTTAACACCTGCTTTAAAACATCAGTTTCTCATGAATCAAGGTATGTGTAGTCCTAAATTCTGTAGGATACACTGTTTCTTTTAGAAGTTACAGCAATTTTTCTGTACACATCAGGCTCAACCTCCTCGCCATTCATTGTCTACGGGAGTGGGGAATAAAGCAGAGTATTGCCTCCTCTATTTCTAGCGGCCCTAAGACAGGAATGGAGCGGTGGTGGAGCAGAAGCATCTCTGTTCCACTCAAGTTAGGAAGTCTAAATTTCAGGATCTATAGCGCCATTGTGGGTCAGTCATGGGGTAGCTATACAAATTCAATACAATATCATTACATGCCGGCACTCCTATAGGTTGCAGTCTCCATCAAAATCACTAGGTGGCCACATAGGCATGTATAGCATAGACATCTTGTGACCGAGTATCACAAACTCATGCATTCTTTTTTTTCGTGAGGCAGTAACTCTTCAAGGCATAAACTGAGCCAAGAAAGAACAAATTTGCAAGAATTCGGACATGATTTTCCCTTTAAAGAAACTATTTTTCCCATATGATTTCCACTACAAGTTCTGATGCGCTCCTACAACTTTCACTATGCAGGAATTTGTCCAAAATTGACAAACCTAAAAGTGTAGGGGGAAAAAAAAACAAATTTTGATAGACACAAAACATAGGATGAATATTTGGAAACTTGTATTTATGGTAAGGAAACAAAAAAAGGGGGTAAACATTTAATAGCAGCCCCCAATCTCACCCGCCGGTTATTAAAAAGTGCATACATCCAATACACTGATCCCATGTAGGAAAGCACTTCACAATGTAACACATTCCTTTAACCTCAAGTCTGCCAAATCCCCATCGATGATGCTTTATTCTAGGTTTGTGGTGTTTGCTGGCAGGACAGGGTTAAGAATCCCTGAAAAAGATCATCTACATACTAAACGTGTCCTCGTCCAGGTAAGATTATGTGCAAACATCAGACCAAAACTGAAATGCTCCGACAGAAAGATGGTGGAGGAAAATAACAAATCTGATGCTGCACCTCCAGTGTGTTCCATGTAACAAGATCATTTATGAAGAAATGAAACAAAACTTTTTTTTCACCGTATTTGACCTTTTGAAAAAAAAAAAAAAGCATTTGTATGAAAATATAAATTAAAAAAGGCTCAAAACGACACTAAACATACTGCAAAAACCTCCACGCTGCCAGAGGGAAGAACGATGCATTGCACAGCAATAGCTCGCACTCGCCCCCACAGGGAGCCAAGGGGTCTGGGAATGATCGGACTCGGAGGGGACTGTAACAGTAACACAAAGTTAAGGCAGAGTCTTCCGTATAGGATTATAAGAGGGGTTACGCCATACTGTGGATCTCATACATGGATTTAAGCCTTTGTTCAGTAGGTCCATTTGATCTGGCAGTTCTGTATCAGGTCCCTTTTATATACAGATATGGGCGAGAACCCATTTTCTTGAAAGACATTAGTGTCTGATGTATAGTGATGTGATGGGGTTAAAACGAGTTCTCCCATCTTAGTGATTTAACTCATGAATGTCTGATAGATGATGGACCCATCTTCTATCTTGGGGAAGGGGCCTTGTTGCCTCCGAAAGCGTAGAGGTGGTCTGAACGCACAGCTGTCCATTAATCATATGTAGAGGTCTTCGAAATTTGCCAAGCGCTTGAGAAATATGAACACACCCTTAAGGCCTGCAGGTAAATTTAGAGGGGGTTTCTCATCACAGTTCAGGCCGGTGCTGGAGCCACAGCCACGCTCCAGTGCACTCCTGAAGGAAAAGCATGAGAAAACCCCTTTAAAAGGGAATCTGCCAGCAGGTTTTTGCTATGTAATCTAAGAGCAGCATGATGTAGGGGCAGAAACCCTGATTCCATGGATGTGTCACTTACTGAGCTGTGTTTAGAAGTTTCAACAAAATCAGTCTTTTATCAGAAGGTTATCACTACAGGACTAAGGTGTCTAGTGCCTCCTGGTCCAACCACAGCCCAAAGATTAAACACAAAAGCAGCCAATCAGTGGTGTGGGCGGAGTTATAGAGCTCAGTATTCTGAGCACTGCTAGATTTGCAGTAGAAAAAACTTATTGTATCACAATTTCTGCACCCAGTAAACTGTCGCTGGAATCGAGGTCTCTGTCCCAACATCGTACTGCTGTCATATTACACAGCAAAAACCTGCTGACAGATTCCCTTTAATGTATTAAGCCCACACTTGAATAATAGAATTAAAGGCAATAAACATATGTATGAGGACATTAGGATTGTGGCCCCAAAGCCAAATCTGTAACAGGGCCCCATTTTTAAGAACTGATGCATTACTATGAGAAGCAGGGGTTTCATGCCTCCCTAAAGTACCACGGTCCATGTGCAAATACATCCTCTACTTGTAAGTCATTTACCGTAATGAAGACATTGGAAGTGTCCAAACTAGATAAAATGACATGGCTTTGATCTTACTGCCATTATTAAATGCAGACTGGTTATACTGTAGTGTAGGCACGAGCTGAGATGCTATCTTGAAACGTATTAATGCATAGAAAATAATATATTGGAATGGAAAAAAGGTTATGCCCAGTGTCCCTGCATTACTGATACAATGGTGGACGCATCTGGGATTAGAGTTCACATCCTGATAAGTAGCTCTGCATCTTGATACAGATCAGAGCAGACAGCATCAAGCAATAAAAGCATGCCCTCAACATACTGTGATGTGCAACATCAGCAACGGGCATGAAGTTAGAGTTAAATCGAAAAACAAAATACTAAAGACAAAAAAAAAATTATGGGGCAAGCAGTCCGGTTAGGAAAATGCCAATGATCAGTTATTGACCTTGATCTATATAAAGAACAGCAGGTATCTGCAGGTGTGACATTGGCAGGACCTATGCCAGGTACAAGTGGGCAGTAACTTGTAGTGTGCAGTCAGCGCCCAGAACCCGCTGCGTAATGTTCTGACTGCTAACACAGTCTTGTATCACCTCTATCTCTGAATGCTGACAACACAGCAGAGGTATCGGCTCAAAGTTTCCTGTGCCAAGAAGCCAGACCTGGTTTACTCCTGTAAACCTTAGTTCAGTGGAGGCATAATTGTGCAAAAAGAATATCTAGATGGACATCATACGGGCAGGCCAAAACGGTGCTTCTTTTTCTTAACAGATTTGGAATTTGTTAGCCTACGTAGGTCCTCGTCCCCATCAGACTCTTCCATTTCATCATCTGCTGAAATGAGGATCTATTGAAGAAAAAAAAAATGAAAAATGATATTTTATTATTTCTTGTATTAAGAGTTATTTCCAATTTATACACATTTCAACAAAAGTATACATACACAAGTGCTGCGGAATATGTTGGCGCTATAGAAAAAATTATTATTATTATACACACACACATATACATACACACACACACACAGTGGAGGAAATAAGGATTTTTGTGTACTCACCGTAAAATCCTTTTCTCCGAGCCAATCATTGAAGGACACAGAACCATGGGTATTATGCTGCTGTCACTAGGAGGACACTAAGTGAACATAAAAAAAAAATTAACTCCTCTGCAGTATACACCCTCCTGCTGGCTGGAAATGAACCAGTTCGGTAACAAAGCAGTAGAAGCTTCCAACAATTAATCAAGAATAAACTATGTCAAAAACTAAGAACGAAAAAACAAGCCCTTAGGCTAACAGGGTGGGTGCTGTGTCCCCCAATGATTGGCTTGGAGAAAAGGATTTTACGGTGAGTACACAAAAATTCTTTTTTCTCCTACGCCTCATTGGGGACACAGGACCATGGGACGTCCTAAAGCAGTCCCTGGGTGGGGATCAACACAACTGGTTATATCCTATGTTCCACTATATTACAGATGTGGTACTGCCAATTGCAGAATTTGCCTTCCAAGTGCTGCATCTGCAGAGGCCTGCGAATGTATGTTGTAGTGTTTTGTAAAAGTATGCAAGCTGGACCAAGTTGCGGCCTTGCAGACTTGTTCTGCTGAGGCTTGGTGCCGAATGGCCCAAGAGGTGCCCACTGATCGAGTGGAGTGCGCCTTAATCCCTGCTAGGACAGGTGTGCCCGACGCAGTAAGACTCCTGAATGGCGGAGCGAATCCACTTGGCTACAGTAGCCTTAGAAGTGGCTAGGCCCTTCCTATGCCCCTCTGGAAGCACGAACAGGGCATCCGACCTGCGGAAAGACGCCGTCCGCAAGATGTACCGTCTAAGGGCTCTAACCACATCCAGAGTGTGAAGAGCCTTCTCGATACGATGGACCGCTACCGGACAGAAAGAAGGCACAACAATAACCTCGTTAAGATGAAAGGAGGAAACAACTTTCGCAGAAAAGACTGGGACATCCTCAAGACTGCCTTGTCCTGATGGATATTCAGAAACGGAGGTCGGCAGGACAAGGCTGCCTACTCCGAAACTCATTTGATTGATGTGATCGCGACTAGGAAAATCACATTTCCAAGAAAGAAAGGTTAGTGATACATCCTGCAGTGGCTCGAAAGGAGCCTCCTGTAGGACTCCGAGAACCAATTTAAGGTCCCATGGTTCTAACGGCATCTTATAGGGAGGCGTCACATGGGAAACCCCCTGAATGTCTTCACTTGTAATCTGGTGGCAATCCCACGTTGGAACAGAACCGATAAGGCTGAAATTTGTCCCTTGAGCGAGCTAAGCACGAGACATGACTCCATTCTGGATTGCAGAAATTCCAAGATGGAAGGGATGGAAAACAAGAGGGGATCGTCCACGGTCCTTGCACCATGAGAAGAAAGTTCTCCAAGTTCAATGATAAATGCGCATCAACGCGGTCTTCCTGGCACTAATCATGGTGGAGATCACTTGCTGAGAGAAACCTGCTCGAGCTAGAATCCAGGATTCAACAGCCACGCCATTAAAGGCGAGAAAGTGTATCCACCGTGATACTCACGCACTCCTCGCAGGCCTGAAAAGACAGTCCTTTGATCAGTACATCGTCTAGATACGGAAGTACCACCACCCCCCCGAGCGTGAAGAATGGCCATGACAGCTGCCATGACCTTGGTGAAGACTCTGGGGGCAGTGGCGAGTCCGAAGGGCAAAGCTATGAACTGGAAGTGTTCCCTGCGAACCACTTAGCGTAGTAACCTCTAGTGAGGGAGAAAAATCATAACATGAAGGTAAGCATCCTGGATATCGATGGATGCTAAGAACTCCCCTTTTTCCATCGAGGCGTTTACTGAGTGGAGAGACTCCATTCTGAACCGTCGCACCTTGACGAAGGTGTTTAACCGCTTCAGGTCCAGAATGGGACGCATTGTTCCGTCCTTCTTTGGTATCACAAATAGGTTCAAGTAAAAACCCTTGAACCTTTCGTCCTGAGGGACCGGAGCAATGACCCCGTCCCTTCGGAGCGCGTCTATGACTTGGAAAAAAGGCTTGGGGGAGAAGACCGGAAAAAATGTGTCGGGGGGGGGAGGAGGGAGAAAACTATTTTGTATTCGGAGGACACCAGCTCTCTGACCCACTCATCGTGGACGACCGAGAGCCAGGTCTGGCGGAACGAACGTGAGGAGGTGCTCACCGGATGGCGCAACGAGTCATTGTGTAGAGGATCTAAGCTCCCTAAGATCCAGACGGTAGTGGCCTGCTCTTCCAGGAGCGAATAGGTCGGTATGAAACCCGAGAACCTCTGTCCCTACGGGGGGACCATGCTGATCCGGAAGAAAAGGTTATAGAGGACCAGTTGGTATTGGTACGAAAAGACCGGGTCCTAACTTGTTGATTCCGAAAGAGCCGAGTGGGCCTTTGCTGAGGAAGATATTTACTCTTCCTTCCGGTAGCGTCGGAGATGAGTTGGTCTAGTTTTTCTCCAAATAAGCGCCCGCTTTGGTAAGGAAGAGAGGTTAAAGACCTCTTGTAAGCAGAGTCCGCTCGCCATTCTCTAAGCCATCGCGCCCTTCTGATGGAGATGGCATTTGCTGCTGCCTGTGCAGTGCAACTGGCTGCATCTAAAGCGTTCACCATGAAATCCCCGGCCTGAGATATCTGACTAGCGAGATTGACTGCCTCCGGGGAAGATTACTGTCATGAATGGTTGCGTACAAAGCCTCTGCCCAAGCGACCATGGCCTTAGCTACCCAGGTTGCGGCAAAGGATGGGAAGAGTGCCACTCCAGAGGCCTCAAAGACTGACCGAGCAAGGTAGTCAATTTGACGGTCAGTGGGGTTTTTGACTGAGGAACCATCAGACAAGGATAGGAGCGTTTTGGATGCAAGATGCGATACAGAGGGGGTCCACTGAAGGTGATTGCACCCAAACTTTTATTAGACCCTGAGCAAAGAGATATCTCGACTTTATAGGTTTCTGACCTGAGAACCGCTTATCTGGCCGGTCCCTATGTCTCTGGACAATGTCCTTAAATTCAGGGTGATTGCCAAACACTCTGTGAGAACGTTTAGTCTTCTTAAAAGACACTACGTGTTCCGGAGCGGATATAGATTCCTCGTCCACTCTTAGAGTCTTCTTAACCAACTCAATAAGGGAATCAAGTGTCTCCTGATAAGTCTGCGAGTCCTGGACTAAGGACGCATCAGACTCGTATTCAGATTCATGTTTGCAGTGAATCTCAGGAGAGAGGGAGCGAGAAAGTGAACTTGAGGAAGCACGAGCCTGTTCGGAGGACGTCTCAAGGGTCCTTTTCCTAGAAAACTGAGCCCCACTTGACAGTACGACCCCTGCTGGTGGACTGTTCTCGATCGTCGGAAGAGCCCTCCGCGGCCGGCAAACTGATGTTCTGACTTAAAGAGGGGCCCCGGAGAGAGTCTATTGCCTTGGCCAGGGAATCAATAGACCGTGACCAGGACGAAACCCACTCAGGGGGACGAGGCTCACTGGGATCGGTGGCTGCGGCGGGTGCCCTCTGGGCACATTCTGGGTCGCAAGCTGTACAGAACAGATACTGCGAGCTGGGGCAAGGCAGTATTGCAAGTGGAACATGAGATAAAAAACACTGTTTGCGTCTTGTTAGCCCTTTTGGACTCATTAAATTGTGACATAGTGTACCTCTAGAAGCTACAGACAGAGTATGGGCTGCAGGTGCAGAGAAAAGTGTACAGTCATGGCCAAAAGTTTTGAGAATGACACAAATATTATATTTTCACATGATCTGCTGCCCTCTGGTTTTTATGTGTGTATTTGACAGATGTTTTTATCACAGACAGAAATATAATTGCAAACATATGAGTAAAGGGTATGCCACACTAAACAGCGTCGCTAACGAGATCGCTAAAACACGTCACTATTTAGCGATCTCGTTCGTGACGCTAACGTGTGTGGCATGTAGCAATGACGTGGCCCCTGCTGTGATCTCGCTGATCGTTAACTAGAGTTCTGGACCGTATTTAGATCGTTGGCGTCCCGCTGGTGAGCCTATATCGCTGTGTCTGGCACCTTTTGTGAGCGATGTGCGCTGTTTTTTACATCGCAATGACCATTAAAGTCGTTAAAGAGATCGCTAACCGCTTATGCGTCGTTAAAGAGATCACTAAGTGTGGCAGCTACTAGCGACATTAAAACGATCACAAAACGATCTCATTAGCTTGCGTCGTTATTGAGATCGCTAACGAGATCACTAAGTGTGGCAGTACCTTAACAAAAGCTTATATTGACAGTTAGAATGAGTTAATGCAGCAAGTCAATATTTGCAGTGTTGACCCTTCTTCTTCAGGACCTCTGCAATTCTCCCTGGCATGCTCTCAATCAACTTCTGGACCAAATCCTGACTGATAGCAGTCCATTCTTGCACAATCAATGCTTTCATTTTGTCAGAATTTTTAGGTTTTTGTTTGTCCACCCGTCTCTTGATGATTGACCACAAGTTCTCAATGGGATTAAGATCTGGGGAGTTTCCAGGCCATGGACCCAAAATCTCTATGTTTTGTTCCCTGAGCCATTTAGTTATCACCTTTGCTTTATGGCAAGGTGCTCCATCATGCTGGAAAAGGCATTGTTGATCGCCAAACTGCTCTTGGAGGGTTGGGAGAAGTTGCTCTTGGAGGACAGTCTGGTACCATTCTTTATTCATGGCTGTGTTTTTAGGCAAGACTGTGAGAGAGCCGATTCCCTTGGCTGAGAAGCAACCCCACACATGAATGGTTTCAGGATACTTAACAGTTGGCATGAGACAAGACTGGTGGTAGCGCTCACCTTGTCTTCTCCGAATGAGGCGTTTTCCTGATGTCCCAAACAATCGAAAAGGGGATTCATCAGAGAAAATAACTTTACTCCAGTCCTCAGCAGTCCACTGCTTGTACCTTTTGCAGAATATCATTCTGTCCATGATGTTTTTTTCTGGAGAGAAGTGGCTTCTTTGCTGCCCTCCTTGAGACCAGGCCTTGCTCCAAGAGTCTCCGCATCACAGTGCGAGCAGATGCACTCACACCTGCCTGCTGCCATTCCTGAGCAAGCTCTGCACTGCTGGCAGCCCGATCCTGCAGCTGAAACACTTTTAAGAGACGGTCCTGGCGCTTGCTGGTCTTTCTTGGGCGCCCTGGAGCCTTTTTGGCAACAATGGAACCTCTCTCCTTGAAGTTCTTGATGATGCGATAGATTGTTGACTGAGGTGCAATCTTTCTAGCTGCGATACTCTTCCCTGTTAGGCCATTTTTGTGCATTGCAATGATGACTGCACGTGTTTCTTTAGAGATAACCATGGTTAACAGAAGAGAAACAATGATGCCAAGCACCAGCCTCCTTTTAAAGTGTCCAGTGGTCTCATTCTTACTTAATCATGACAGATTGATCTCCAGACATGTCCTCATCAACACCCACACCTGTGTTAATGGAGCAATCACTGAAAAGAGGTTATCTGGTCCTTTTAAGGCAGAGCTGCAATGATGTTGAAATGTGTTTTGGGGGATAAAGTTCATTTTCTAGCCAAATATTGACTTTGCAAGTAATTGCTGTTAAGCTGATCACTCTTTATAACATTCTGGAGTATATGCAAATTGCCATTAGAAAAAGTGAAGCAGTAGACTTTGTAAAAATTAATATTTGTGTCATTCTCAAAACTTTTGGCCATGACTGTATAGCACGTGCTGAGCAGGGTTTAATGTCACCTCCAGAGGCTCAGTACAGCTTACCCAGGTCCTGTTTCTTGTGTCCCCAGGGGAGAGTAGGTGATCTTCTGGTGCAGAAAAAACTCTCTGCGATCCTTGTAGCGCTACTGTCAGCGCTGCAAATCAGTGCCCCCGCAGCCGTCAGGCTGAGTAAATCATCATGGCCCCCGAGTACTGAAGGGTGCTTCTTGTTCAGGACGAGAAGGCCAGCCATCCCCATACTCACAGAGTAGCAGAGCCGGAGTTGCGCTGCTGTTAAAGGTATATCCCTCAATCCATCCTCCCATAGACAGGGGGATGGAGAGAACCTTTCTGCGCTGCTAAATTCTCCATTCCGCAGCTAAATTCTCTATTCCATCGCGGAGGCTGCCGGATGCCATTAGATGGGGGGGCCTTATGCAGCTATATACCTGGGAGGATACATGAAGTCGACACTCCATGTGTTCGCCTCTTGCTGATGTGGGGAGATCGGGACCGTACAGGAACCGTCGCCCTTAGACTGAGCCTAGGCATTACCCCTTCGTCGCAGGAGAGGGTACGGGGACGAACACTCCGCGTGTTCGCCTTTTGATGGTTCGGGGGAGATAGGACCCTTGAAAGGATCCGTCGCCCCCTTCACTCCGTTAATTAAAAAATAAAAATTCACAGAAAAAAACAAAAATTGAAAATAAAAACGTTGGGTTCTGAAACTAGACCCAAGTGCCTCCTACAGACACTAAGCAAGAACTGGTTCATTTCCAGCCAGCAGGAGGGTGTATACTGCAGGAGGAGTTAATTTGTTTTCTTTGTTCACTTAGTGTCCTCCTAGTGACAGCAGCATAACACCCATGGTCCTGTGTCCCCCAATGAGGCATAGTGGAAATAAGTATTTGATCCCTTGCTGATTTTGTAAGTTTGCCCACTGACAAAGACATGAACAGTCTATAATATTAAGGGTAGGCTAATTTTAACATTGAGAGATAGAATATCAAAATAAAATCCAGAAAATCACATTGTATAAATTATATAAATTTGCATTTTGCAGTGAGAAATAAGTATTTGATCCCTTTCCAACCATTAAGAGTTCTGGCTCCTACAGACCAGTTAGACACTTCTAATCAACTCATTATCTGCATTAAAGACAGCTGTCTTACATAGTCACCTTTATAAAAGACTCCTGTCCACAGACTCAAATCAGTCAGACTCTAACCTCTACAACATGGGCAAAACCAAAGAGCTTTAGAAGAATGTCAAAGCTGGAATGGGCTACAAAACCATAAGTAAGATGCTGGGTAAGAAGGAGACAACTGTTGGTGCAATAGTAAGAAAATGGAAGAAATACAAATTGACTGTCAATTGACATCGATCTGTGGCACCAAGCAAAATCTCACTTTGTGGGTTTATCTTTGATCATGAGGAAGGTGAGAGATCAGCCTAAAACTAAACGGGGGAACCTGTTAATGATCTCGAGGCAGCTGGGACCACAGTCACCAAGAAAACCATTAGTAACAACATTACGCTGTAAAGGTTTAAAACACTGCAGTGCCCGCAAGGTCCCCCTGCTCAAGAAGGCACATGTGCAGGCCCGTCTGAAGTTTGCCAATGAACACCTGGATGAGTCTGTGAGTGATTGGGAGAAGGTGCTGTGGTCAGATGAGACAAAAATTGAGGTCTTTCGCACTAACTCAACTCGCTATGTTTGGAGGAAGTGAAATGCTGCCCATGACTCAAAGAACACCATCCCCACTGTCAAGCATGGAGGTGGGTTTTGGGGTGTTTCTCTGCTAAGCGCACAGGACTACTTCACCGCATCAATGGGAGAATGGATGGAGCCATGTACCATAAAATCCTGAGTAACAACCTCCTTCCCTATGCCAAGACATTAAAAATGGATCGTGTCTGATCCCCGACTGTACTGTCTGTATACTCTTTTGCTTCCTCCCCTGCCCAGGAGATGTGGTATGATCAGACCATGTTCCGGTAAGGTGAGACACAGTCATTACACAGTACACAGCAGGGGCACATTTATAAGATTATCTCAGCACACGAACATTTATTTTAAACACATCCAATTGTGGAAATTATTATTCCAAGACCTATTGATTAAAAACGTACTTTGCTGGTGGAAAAACCCCTTTAAGGCAAAACCTTTCCTTTCTAGGCCTTGAACCAACTGACATAATGGAAACGCACAAGCTTCTGCCAGGCGTATTGTGCCTCCAGCTGTGCCACTGAGCGACAGAACACTGACAGCATTGTGTTCTGGACTGGATTTTAATTTTACTGCAGATTCCTATTATAATAATGTAATATGTTATGTTTCGGTAGCTGAGGAGTGCAGGTAAAAAAGGCAATACACCAGAGCAGTTGGAATCTATGAGATTGCAGTACCCTGACTAACCACCACAACTAGAGGCAGCCGTGGAGCGTTCCTACGTTGGTCCTAGACGCCTCGTCACAGCCTGAGAAACTAACTACACCTAAAGATAGAAATAGGAAAGCTATCTGCCCCGGAGCAGAACCCCAAAGATAACAGAAAGCCCCCAAACATGTAATGGCGGTTAGACAAGAGGAAATACTGACACAGAAAGAAAATAGTATGAGCAAACGCTGGGGCCCAAACTATCTAAATAGAAAAGGATAGGAAGGGTACTTACTGCAATCCCAGAAAACCCTGAAAAGCACCAACTCTACTAATTTCAAAATCACCTGAGATCACACGACCTCTACCACCTAAATTAGTTCTCTGGTGTAACAAAATAAAAACAGCAGCCACTGAAAAAACTGGAAAAAGCAAAAGAACAAAACTCAGTGGCTGAACTAAACTGAGAGGGCAAGCCCCCGGAGGGGACCCTGAAGGCCCCCAAAGAAGTGCAGGACAAAATGCAAAAATATAGCACAAACACAAAAGAAGCAAAAGTCTTATCTGTAAGCAGGAGATGCAGACATGACACAGCAGGCTACAAGGGAAACTGGAATGAAGGATTCAGACCAGAACAATTGATCACCGGCAACCCTGATGGGAAAATGACTCCCTTATATAAGACCAGTCAGTAACACCTGATTCCCAGTCCTCACAATCTTCACTAGCACCGCTTGTAACCACCAGAGGGAGCCTCTGCTCAGAACTCATCTCAAACCCATTCACAACAGTACCCCCCCTTGAGGAGGGGTCACCGAACCCTCATTTGAGCAACCAGGTCGGTCAGGATGAGTTCTATGATACGCACGGATAAGTCTCCTAGCATGGATGTCCGAAGCAAACACCCAAGAATTGTCTTCCTGACCATAACCTCTCCATTTAACCATATACTGGAGTTTCCGTCTAGAAAAACGAGAATCCAATATTTTCTCAACCACATACTCCAGATTGCCCTCAACCAAAACAGGGTCAGGAGGCACAGCAGCATGAACCACTGGCTCAACAAACCTCTTCAACAAGGACTTGTGGAACACGTTATGGATCTTAAATGTCCCTGGAAGAAGCAAACGAAAAGAAACAGGATTAATAATCTCCATGATCTTATAAGGTCCAATGAACCTAGGCTTAAATTTAGGAGATGCTACTCTCATAGGAATATTCTTTGAGGACAACCAGACCAAGTCCCCCACTTTAAACCGAGGACCATCAGTCCTATGCCGGTTAGCAAACCGCTGGGCCTTCTCCTGAGAGAGGGACAACCTCTCCACTACCTGGTCCCAAATCTGTTGCATACGCTCCACAACAGAGTCAACACCTGGACAGACAGAAGCCTCCGTCTGTCCTGAAGAAAATCGAGGGTGAAACCCAGAATTACAGAAAAACGGAAACATCAAAGTGGCAGAGCTAGCCCTATTATTAAGAGCAAACTCAGCCAAAGGCAAAAAAGAGACCCAGTCATCCTGATCAGCAGACACAAAGCATCTTAGATAAGTCTCCAATGTCTGGTTTGTTCTCTCAGTTTGACCATTGGTCTGAGGATGAAATGCCGAGGAGAAAGACAATTGAACACCCAGTTTAGAACAAAAAGTCCTCCAAAATCTGGAAACAAACTGGACTCCTCTGTCAGACACAATGTTCTCAGGAATGCCGTGTAAACGAACCACGTGCTGAAGGAACAACGGCACCAATTCAGAGGAGGAAGGCAACTTAGGTAATGGCACAAGATGTATCATTTTGGAAAACCTATCACAAATTACCCAGATGGTGGTCATTCTCTGAGAAACAGGAAGATCGGAAGTGAAATCCATAGAGATATGGGTCCATGGTCTCTTGGGCACAGGCAATGGCATCAACAAACCACTAGAGCGAGAGCAAGGCTTGGAGCGAGAGCAAGTCCCGCAGGACTGCACAAATTCCCTGACATCACGAGACAAGGTAGGCCACCAAAAGGACCGACTAACCAAGTCTCTGGTACCAAAAATTCCGGGATGCCCAGCCAATGCGGAACAATGAATCTCAGACATCACACTCTTTTTTCATTGGTCCGGGACAAACAATTTTCCAACAGGGCAGCGCTCGGGCCTATCCTGACACCCCTCCAGAGCAAGTCTCAAATTGGGCGAGATGGCGGAAAGAACTACACCCTCTTTCAAAATAACAGAAGGATCAGATAACTCAGGAGAGTCCGCAAGGAAACTCCTCGAGAGGGCATCCGCCTTAACATTCTTAGTGCCAGGAAGAAAGGAAACCACAAAATTAAAACGTGTGAAAAACAAGGCCCACCTGGCCTGTCTAGGATTGAGTCGCTTGGCAGATTCCAGATAGACCAGATTCTTATGGTCCGTAAGGACCACCACCTGATGTTTGGCTCCCTCCAGCCAATGTCTCCACTCTTCAAAAGCCCACTTCATGGCCAATAACTCCCGATTACCTACGTCATAATTACGTTCAGTAGGAGAAAATTTTCGAGAGAAAAAGGCACAAGGGTTACTTTAGAGGTCTCTGGATCTTTTTGGGACAAAACGGCACCTGCCCCAATTTCAGAGGCATCAACCTCCACCTGAAATGGCAGAGAAACATCAGGCTGCCGTAGAACAGGAGCAGAAGTGAATCTCTGCTTAAGTTCCTGAAATGCAGAGACTGCCTCAGGAGGCCAATTCACCACATCAGAACCCTTTCTGGTCAAATCAGTTAATGGTTTAACAATAACCGAGAAATTACCAATAAATTTACGATAAAAATTGGCAAAACCCAAAAATCTCTGAAGAGCCTTTAATGAAGTAGGTTGGACCCAATCACAGATGGCCTGAACCTTGACCGGGTCCATTTCAATAACAGATGGGGACAAAATGAATCCCAGAAATGAGATCCTCTGTACGCCAAAAAGACACTTTGATCCCTTCACATACAGAGCATTCTCTCTCAAAATCTGGAATACAGTTCGAACATGTTTCACATGAGAGTCCCAGTCATTAGAAAAAATCAAGATATCATCCAAATAAACAATCAGAAATTTGTCCACAAAATCCCTGAAAATGTCATTCATGAAGGACTGAAAGACGGAAGGAGCATTAGTGAGCCCTAAGGGCATCACTAGGTACTCAAAATGCCCTTCAGGGGTATTGAATGCCGTCTTCCATTCATCCCCGTGCTTAATGCGAATAAGGTTATACGCCCCCCTGAGGTCAAGCTTGGTAAAACAAGTAGCGTTTTTCACCCTGGAAAACAGGTCAGAAATCAAGGGTAACGGGTATTGATATTTCACAGTAATATTGTTCAAGAGACGATAATCAATACACGGCCTTAATGAACCATCTTTTTTGGCCACAAAGAAAAAACCGGCACCTAAGGGTGAAGAGGATGGTCTGATATGACCCTTCTCCAATGATTCCTTGATATAAGACCGCATAGCGTCATGTTCAGGTACAGACAAGTTAAAAAGGCGACCTTTAGGGAATTTACTACCCGGCACTAATTCAATAGCGCAGTCATAGCTCCTATGGTGAGGCAAGGATGCAGATTTACTTTTGCTAAACACATCAGAAAAATCAAACAAAAAGTCAGGAACATCCTGAGCCTGGGGGAGGCAGAAAAAACAGGAGTGTTGGTATTAACACATTGGCAGCCCCAACTGGTTACAGACACAGATTTCCAATCCAAAACAGGATTATGAGACTGTAACCAAGGGAAACCCAGCACGATAATGTCATGCAGATTATATAGAACCAAAAATTTGCAGCACTCCTGGTGATCAGGTTCAACCCTCATTATCACCTGAGTAGAAAACTGGGGTTTATTCTCAGCCAAAGGGGTAGAATCGATCCCCAGTAGGGGAATAGACTTCTGTAGGGGTATCAAGGGAAACCCACAACGTTTAGCAAAATCATAATCCATCAGGTTAATAGCTGCTCCAGAATCAACGAAAGCCTGAGCAGAAAATGAGGACAGAGAGCATATCAGAGTGACAGTTAATAAAAACTTAGTCTGAACACTACCCAAGACAACTGAGCGTGCAAAACGTCTTCCCCGCTTAGGGCAGACTGAAATAGCATGAGAGGCATCACCACAGTAGAAACATAACCCATTGCGCATTCGAAACTCATGACGCTGTGCCCCAGACACCACTCTATCACACTGCATGGGTTCAGAAGCTGGTTCACAAGGCAACACCATTCCACGCATACTTCTCCGCTCACGCAAACGTCTGTCAATTTGAATCGCTAATGACATAGAATCATTGAGACCAGAGGGGACAGGGAATCCCACCATAACATCCTTTACATTATCTGACAGACCCTTCCGGAAAAGGGCCGCCAAAGCGTCGTCATTCCATTTGGTCAGGACTGCCCACCTACGGAATCTCTGACAGTATAACTCAGCGTCATCAAGCCCCTGATTTAATGCCAACAAGGTTTTTTCAGCTTGATCAGTGACATTAGGCTCATCGTACAATAACCCCAAAACCTGAAAAAACGCATCAACATCACTCAAAACAGGATCCCCAGGTATCAGGGAAAAAGCCCAATCCTGAGGATCGCCGCGCAGGAGAGAGATGATAATTTGAACCTGCTGCGCTGCGTTTCCTGAGGACTTAGATTTTAAGGCAAAAAACAATTTACAATTATTTTTGAAATTCTGAAACTTAGCTCGATCCCCTAAAAACAAATCTGGCATGGGGATCCTAGGTTCCACAACAGGCAACCTAGCAAGATATGCAGCAATACTCTGAACCTCAGTGGCAAGCTGATCCACACGGCCAGACAACTGTGCAAACTCCATTGGGAGAAAAGATCCTCCCCAGCACCCAGAGATACAGAGGAAAAAAAAAAAATGCAACAAACAGAAAAATATCTCTGACAACTCTGACAACTTTTTTTTCTTTCACAATATTTTTTTTCCTTCTGTGAGTACCATTCAATTTCAATTTTTAGGCCGGTGATACTGTTCTGTTTCGGTAGCTGAGGAGTGCAGGTAAAAAAGGCAATACACCAGAGCAGTTGGAATCTATGAGATTGCAGTACCCTGACTAACCACCACAACTAGAGGCAGCCGTGGAGCGTTCCTACGTTGGTCCTAGACGCCTCGTCACAGCCTGAGAAACTAACTACACCTAAAGATAGAAATAGGAAAGCTATCTGCCCCGGAGCAGAACCCCAAAGATAATAGAAAGCCCCCAAACATGTAATGGCGGTTAGACAAGAGGAAATACTGACACAGAAAGAAAATAGTATGAGCAAACGCTGGGGCCCAAACTATCTAAATAGAAAAGGATAGGAAGGGTACTTACTGCAATCCCAGAAAACCCTGAAAAGCACCAACTCTACTAATTTCAAAATCACCTGAGATCACACGACCTCTACCACCTAAATTAGTTCTCTGGTGTAACAAAATAAAAACAGCAGCCACTGAAAAAACTGGAAAAAGCAAAAGAACAAAACTCAGTGGCTGAACTAAACTGAGAGGGCAAGCCCCCGGAGGGGACCCTGAAGGCCCCCAAAGAAGTGCAGGACAAAATGCAAAAATATAGCACAAACACAAAAGAAGCAAAAGTCTTATCTGTAAGCAGGAGATGCAGACACGACACAGCAGGCTACAAGGGAAACTGGAATGAAGGATTCAGACCAGAACAATTGATCACCGGCAACCCTGATGGGAAAATGACTCCCTTATATAAGACCAGTCAGTAACACCTGATTCCCAGTCCTCACAATCTTCACTAGCACCGCTTGTAACCACCAGAGGGAGCCTCTGCTCAGAACTCATCTCAAACCCATTCACAACAGTAATAATTACAATAATGTGTGCAAACTGTAAAGCGCTGCAGAATGTTAGCGCTATATTAAAATAAAGATTATTATTATTGTTATTATTAAGAATAGAAACACAACCAGCTGTGACATGGTCACTGAGAATTAAAGGGGGTTTCTGAACAAGGGAACATTTTGTGGTCTATCCACAGGATAGATAATGTCACTCACGTGCGCTGCCATTCTTGCCAGCTGCAGCTTTGAATGACACTATTCACATTACGAAACGTGCAGAGCAACAGGAAAATGGTGCAATTCCTCCATTATGTCATTTTTACAGCTTCCATTGTGCGGCAAAGATGACATGGGAGCACGATTCTCTATGTCAGTAGGGTTATGGACATATCAAACTTGTACAGTGTGCTGGGGTGTTTCTTTTTTTTTTTTTTTAAGATATTAGAGGCTTTACAGCACTTATTTTACAAGTTAATTTGACATTTTGATAGATCAGACTTGATCAGATACATGCAGCAATATCATTAAAGCTTTTTTTTTAAACACACAGGTGTGTTTAAAAATGAAACAATAATGATGATAATATCGCATCTATAGAATCTATCAAATGATAAACATTAACCCGTACAATAAATGCCATAAAGACAAAAATTGAAACACCAGAATTGGTGATTTTTTTTGTTGCAATATCTCCCTCAAAAATAAAAAATAAAAAGCTGTAGCATTGCAGTATAAAGAACAAGTCAAATCCCTTAGAGGAACTTAAAAATAAAGTAATAAGTAATAAATAAGAAACACGGATTTTGGTAAGAACTTACCGGTAAAATCCTTTTCAGCGAAGGAAGGGAGGGAGACACAGGAATTCATTACTGATGGGTAGGCGGAGCCCCAGATCAGGATGTCACCTCAGATCAAAAGAGTGCTGACTGGCTGGCCCCTCCAGCTCGGGCTCCTCCTACTCAGCTCCAGTCGTACCAAAGCTTTTAGGAAAAGAGCCAAGATCACCAGCGGAGCAACATAACCCCTTCTGAAGGAACTTCAGAGAAAAAACACAAGGATACAGGTTATGCATGCAAAGAAAGCCAAAAACCACAGAGTTCCAGGTACTACTCACGGAACCTGACTACTGCGATGAGCTGGCGATGCTGGAACAGAGCCTTAGCGCGCTGACCTCAGCCCAGATAATCGCTATCAGATAAGGGTCGCGCTGCATCTGAAAACATCAACACACTTCTGCCTTGGGAGGGTGCTGTGACTCCCTCCCTTCCTTCGCTGAAAAGGATTTTACCGGTAAGTTCTTACCAAAATCCGTGTTTCAGCTGCAGAATGGAAGGGAGGGAGACACAGGAATTCATTACTGATGGGACGTCCCAAAGCAGTTCAAAAATAAGGGTGGGAAAAAACCAACAAGAGGCAGAAACCCAACAACCTTAACAACAAAGCGCAACCAGCGCTAAACACAAGTTCATCCAGAACTTTAAACTACAGCTGCCTGCAGGACCTACGTCCGAGGGCTGCATCAGCGGAAGCACTGACGTCCACTTTATAAAACTTCGTAAACGTGTGGACAGAGCGCCAAGTTGCCGCCCGGCAGAGCTGCACTGCCGAAGCACCTTGGTGAAAAGCCCACGATGAAGCCACAGCCCTCGTGGAATGGGCTTGAATCTTAATCGGGCAAGATTCACCCTGAAGACGGTAAGCTTCCAATATAGCTGACCGAATCCAACGAGCTATAGAATCCTTGGAAGCTCGTTGACCACGCCGACGACCGACTGGAACCACAAATAGGGAGTCCGTCTTACGAAAACCTTGAGTAATAGATAGATAAAACTTCAAGGCCCGCACTAAATCCAATGTGTGTAAAGCTCGCTCTTTCACATTCTTCGGATCCGGGCAGAATGAAGGCAACACAATATCCTGGTTGACATGAAATTGTGACACCACTTTAGGCAAAAAATCACCCCGAGTGCGAAGCACTACACGATCCGGAAAAAACTCCAGAAAAGGAGGCGAACAAGAAAGAGCTGCCAACTCAGAAACTCTCCTCAAGGAAGTGACTGCAACAAGGAAAGCCACCTTCCAAGAAAGTAAAGAAAGGCTAGCAGAAAACATAGGCTCAAAAGGTTTATGCTGAAGAGCCTCCAAAACAAGGTTGAGCCGCCAAGGGACACGGGTGCCTTCCGCGGCGGGAACTTACGAGATATACCTCGGAAAAAGGAGAGCACGTCTCTATTTGAAGCAATGGTTCTCCGGAACAATAAGGACAGAGCAGAAATCTGACCTTTCAGGGTGCTGACTGCCAAACCCTTGTCTAGCCCATGCTGCAGAAAAGCCAACAGGTTGGGAATGGAAAATTTTCTCGGGTTCCGAGAAGACCCCAAACACCACAAAAAGAAGGTTTCCCAAATTTTGTGGTAAATCCTAGTAGTAGCCGGACTTCTTGCAGCACGAAGGGTAGCAATGACCTCAGCTGAGAAACCTCTACGGGTCAAGATTTCGGTCTCAAGAGCCACGCCGTCAAACGCAGGGACATCAAGTCCGGATGACAAACGGGCCCCTGAGTCAACAAGTCCGGTTGAAGAGGGAGTGGAAAAGGAGGTGCCGCCAACAGCGACATTATTGTCGAGAACCACACCCTTCTTGGCCAGTCTGGAGCTATCAAAATAGCTGGAATTCTCTCTAGTCTGATCCGACGCAGTACTAGAGGAAGTAAGGATATCGGCGGGAATACATAGATCAGCTCGAACTGATCCCACTGAGCCACTAGAGCATCCACCGCCACAGCCTTCGGGTCCTTGTACCTGGACATGAACGTCGGTAACTTGGCATTGGACCTGGATGCCATCAAATCCACTTGGGGGTTCCCCAGCGAGAGCACAGTAGTGCAAAAACTTCCGGGTGGAGGCTCCATTCCCCGGGATCCATCCTTCTGCGACTGAGAAAGTCCGCTGTAATATTCTGAACCCCTGGAATGTGAATCGCCGAAATGGCTGGTACACTGGCCTCTGCCCAAATCAGAATTCGGGACACCTCTACCATGAGTCTGGAACTCCTTGTCCCACCTTGGTGATTGATATACGCGACAGCCGTCGCATTGTCTGTCTGCACTCGGACTGGCAGACCGCTCAAAGGGACCGTCCAATGTTGGAGGCAAAGGAAAATCGCCCTCAATTCCAGGATGTTGATCGGAAGAACAGACTCTTCCGATGACCATACCCCCTGAATCCAGAGATTGTTCCAAACACCCCCCCAGCCCGTCAGGCTGGCATCGGTGGTTATGACTGACCACTTCGGAGGGAGGAAAGACTTCCCCAGGGAGAATGCCCCTGGACGTAACCACCATTCTAGAGAATCCCGCACCGCGCGAGAAATGGTGACACTGCAATCCAGCGATTGCGACTGGTTCCATCGACTCAAGATGAACCTTTGGAGAGTCCTGGAATGGAACTGGGCAAAAGGAATTGCCTCCATGGACGCCACCATCAGTCCCAGAAGATGCATACACTTCCGTAGGGACATTGCCGTTGAGGATTTCATAATCTGTACATGTCGAAGAAGACATGACTGTCTGTCTGGTGGTAGAGAAACTACCGACCGAAACGTGTCGAGATGCATTCCCAAAAAGAGGATTGTCCTCGATGGTTCCAGGGACGACTTCTCCCAATTGACCAGCCAACCGAAGTCCTTCAGAAACTGAAGAGACAAATCCCGAGCCGTCAACGCCTCCTCCTCCGAGGAAGCCACGATCAAAAGATCGTCCAGATAAGGGAGAATCGTAATCCCCTGTCTTCGAAGGATTGCCATGAGGGGCGCCAGAATTTTTGTAAAGACCCTTGGCGCTGAGGCTAAGCCGAACGGCAGAGCCACGAACTGGTAATGATTCTGACCTATGGCAAATCGAAGAAAGCGCTGATGAGCCTTTCCGATGGGAATATGCAAATAGGCGTCGCAAATGTCGATTGACACCAGAAAATCGTTCTGTGATAGAGCTGCCACAACGGAGCGAAGCGACTCCATGCGAAATTTCCGGGCATGGACATGCCGGTTTAATCGCTTGAGATCCAGAATCGGGCGAAATTTGTTCTCCTTTTTGGGAACTATAAAAAGGTTGGAATAAAAACCTTTCCCTCGGTCCTCTGACGGAACCGGTATCACTACACCCTTTTGTAGCAGAGATTCGACCTCTCGCTGTAGAGCGACAACAAGCTCGGGTTCCGACGGAACGCGAGACTGACAAAAAACATTTGGGGGTCGAGAAGCAAACTCTATGAAATAGCCTGCCGACACTATCCGCGTTACCCAGGAATCTGGAACGCGAGCCATCCAAGTCGCCTTGAAAAGAAGCAGGCGACCCCCCACTCGAGAATCCTCGAGTGGACCCCTGGCGTCAATTCGACTTTGCGGGCTTCTTGTCAAGTTCCCGCTTGTCCTGGCGGAAACTCTGCTTCCAGGGAGTACGAGTTTTCTGAGAGGATTTCTTTCCTGAGAAGGAAGGACGACCCGATCCCCACGAGGAGTGACTAGATCGTCCTCGGCCCCGAAAGGACCGCCGACCACTATAGACACCAGGCTTACTGGACACCGAGGCCATGGCCCTACGCTGTGGTAATGCTGATTCCTTCGCCTTAGCCTTGGAAATCAGCTCTGTGAGGTCGGATCCAAAAAGATGGCCACCCTTGTAAGGTAAGGCCAACAACCCTTGTTTGGAAACTGCGTCCCCGGCCCACTGTCTGAGCCATAAAGCTCTTCTGACTGTGACCGCTGAAGCTTGCGCTTTGGCCAGCAGAGATGCCGTATCCAGACCGGCATCAAAGATATAACAGGCTGCCGTTTCTAACCATTCACAAGTTTCCCGTATCTCAGATAACGGAGATTCATTTTGCAACTCCGTCTTCAGACGTGCCAACCAGCCTAGAGAAGCTCTAGCAGCACACATGGATCCTAGCACTGCTCGGAATCCATGACCCGCAGCCTCATAGCTTGCTTTTGCCGCCAATTCCGTTTTTCTATCCAAAGGCTCCTGTAAGCTCGCTTTCCCCTTAATAGGGAGTAGTGAGGATTTACTAAGCTGAGATAAAGACACATCCACTTCAGGAGCAGAAGTCCAATTAGCCTTTAACTCCGCAGAGCAAGGATAAAGTGTATCAAAGAAATGCGTTCCATGAAAACGCTTATCTGGACACAGACGTTCCTCCTCTATTACACTATTAAGCTCATCCAGAGCTGGCAATGTTGTACGCGAAGCACGGGACTCCTGGAACATGCGTGCTGATTTACCAGGACGACTAGTTACCTCCTCCGGTAACTGTAATATATCTCTCATGGCTTCAATTAATGCCTCCGTACGCTTCGCCATAGAGGAACGCCCCTGCGGCTCGTCCGCATCTGAATCGGATATTTCTCCATCCGAATTTAAAGGGGAACTCTGCCCAATATCAGATACATCTGACTCGCTCCGTGTAGAGGCCGTAACGGCCTGCGTCGCTTCCTCTGAGAGGAATTAGCAGACACATATTGACCTAAAAGGTCAGACAAGTTGTTGATCGATCGAGCGATAACGTCCAATTTTTCACCGCTGTCGACCGCAGTGCTAGACGCTGTGGAGGTCTGCGTATCTGATTGCCGTAATGGCACTGGGACATGGTCCGCGGCATCTGAACTCTGTTCAGACATGTCTCACCTGTATGAGCAGGTCAAAGCGGTAATACCAGCAAAAACTATGCGTTTTTTTTTTTTTTTTTTAAACGCTGAAGGGTTAACGCTCCACCAGGCAGGGTTACCCCAGCGGTATTCAGTCAAAAAATTTAGCTGGTAGAAATAACCCTCAGAAGGGTTAATATTGCAAACTCACCACAATATATATATTTGTGAGCCCCAGCCAATTTTATGTCTCTAATGAGACTGCAGCTGCAGGATAGCGATCGCTGCGCTGCGGGGTGAGGATCAGCACTCACCCAGCTGGCCGTGGTGTCTTATGAGGAGAGGAGCGGTCTGAGGAGCCCAGGAGCCTGTGTAATGGCCGCCACAGTGAGGGAGTCGCAGGAGAAACGCCAGAGCGCGCGTCTTCCTGCTCAGAAGACCGGGAATAGTTAGGCCACGCCCCCCGCCAGCTCGAATATTGAGCGCGAACTCCCCCGCTCCTGCTCCCTCTCTGTCCTGCAGGTATCTGCCTGCGGACAAAAGATCACCACATCTACTTATAACAGCGCTGTCACCGCAGCGCTGAAGCATACTGACATACATGTAGTAGCGCTGTCACAGCAGCGCTGAAGCATACTGACATACAAGTAATAGCGCTGCTCACTCAGACGCTAAAGCACTCACACATAATTATAATAAAAAATTTGTGTGGAGTACTCACCAGCCAAAGCGCCACAGGGACCCTCAGGGGTTTCTGGCGCTGTGCCCATGCTTCCCCCCAGGGCGAGGAACGCAGTGACCGCACGTGTGGTTTGCGTCCCGCCAGGGAAGCTCTCCTCATCCCCCAGGGCCGGCAAGGATTCTGCAGGGACTTTGAGTAAATACAGATCCGCCAAGGGAGAGGTTGGGGTACAGCAGCGCTGGTACCCCTGAGACCTCTAGACCAACTAGTGATCCAAGTCTCCTGTCCGAATATAAAATAATAAAATCTTCTGAGGAGCTGCATTAGCAGCGACCATCCTCTGAGACCTCAAATCTTAGACTGGAGCTGAGTAGGAGGAGCCCGAGCTGGAGGGGCCAGCCAGTCAGCACTCTTTTGATCTGAGGTGACATCCTGATCTGGGGCTCCGCCTACCCATCAGTAATGAATTCCTGTGTCTCCCTCCCTTCCATTCTGCAGCTGAAAATAAGAGTAATTTATATTATATATTTCTTTACACTTTCTTATTTATTACTTCATTTTTAAGTTCCTTTAGGCGATTTATCTTGTTCTTTATACTACCAGACTCGTGAGCCCGTTCCATACACCCGCACGTGTCGTGTGACGTACTATGTCTTCACACTTCGCCGCCCTTTTAATTGCTGCCTGTCAGGAGGACGGGTGAGTACATTCAAGAGAAGCCATTGGAAGTCTCGCACAGACGAACCACATAGGAAAACACTCACTTCAGATTCAGAATCATCGTATGAGGCTGCACGCCGGTATCGGACCTTACTTCCGTTGCGAGATTCTGGGCTGCCTGCTTTCTCTTCCATTTTGGCTTTTGTCTTTCCCTTCTTCATCAGAAAGTTATCCACAACCCAGAACATTAATGCCTGTAGTAGAAACAACTTTTTATTTATAAAGTTATACATTGACTGGTACAAAAATCAGAAATGGAGCATCTTTAAAAAAAGTGTTGTATGACCCTTCTGGACCACCCATAGACTTTAAGTGTCAGGGTGGTCCGATACCTACTCTGCAGTGATGTTCTAAAACAATAATGCATAGTAGCGCATCATGCGACATGTAATTGTGTAGCTGCATGAGCAAAAATCCAGCTGTCAGAGACAGCTGAAGCCCCCATAGAGAATGCAGAGATGGTTTATTACCGTCTGCGCCTTCCCTATTGCTGTGTACACTGCGCAAAAGAAGCTCTGCGTACACAGTAATAGGAAGAGTTTCCTCCTCCATACACAGCGCTCATGTTATGTATATCAGGAGGAAACAGGACCAGCTGCGTCCTAGGACACTCCGACAGATCTGCTATGCATTTCTACTGTAACTGACTGAAGCAAATATACCAGGCTCAGTAACCGGGTAAATGAAAAAAATTAAAATATTGAAATACCCCCGCATAAGGTCAAAAAAGACCTGCGAGTGGGTGGGGTATTTAAAAAAAAAAAAGTATCCGAAAAATGCCTCAGTGTAAAAAAAAAAAAAAAAAAAAGTGACCAATATTTAAAATTTGTTACAAGATGGGGAAAATATTTTTAAATTTATTTTAGTGATCCTCTGTAGTCAAAAAAAAAAAGGAAAAAATTGACACTTATTTGCACACTAATATTGTGAGATAAAAAAATATATATTATTATTACTACTACTATTATTATTATGTGACATCAAAGATGAAGCCCCACATATAACGAAAAATAGACAAAAAATGTTTTCGAAAAGTACTTATGTACCTGGTCAGGAATGGGAGCGCAGGTGGCCTGGTGTAGAACAAATTAGAGATCATTATTAAAATAATAAGTGGGAAGTTAACTCACATTAACAAAGAAAGGTACAATAAGCATGACTATGGCTAGCTCCAACTCTGGGTTTGGAAAAGCAGGCTTTATCATGGCCACCTGTGAGGAGAGGAACATGACAAGTGTTAGTGCTCAGTGAATAGCAGACAGTGCAGCTACACTGTACGAGGTATACTGTATAATATGTGGCGCGTATTAATAAACTGCATATATATATGGACCCCTTCAACATTCCTCCTGCAAGTATAGCTGAGCAGCTCAATGTTATAATGGTTACCATGCCGTCAGGTTATCAGCTCTGAGACCAATGGGCTGAAATCAGTCATGTTCTTCCCTACCATCTGCTGTTGACCTCCTACTGCAGATATCCTGGTAAATGGAGAATTACAGCAATGCTCCATGGGAGAAAAAAAAAGGATGCAAATTAGCCCTTCTAAAATAGGAAAAAGACCCTCTAGTGCACCTATAGAGAGCCATCCTTTAAAGGGACTGTCCAAGCTTGGAACAAAAATGTCTGCGGTCACTTTTATGACCGCCGAATCGCAACATCATATGGTCCACATGCTGTCACGATTCCCAGGGGGGTCACATGTGGACTAGTATGGAGAGCTCAAACATGCAGTGATGTAAGTGCACCTGAAAATGGTGACAACATGTGCACCGCATGCTAGCACGATTTGTCAGTCTGCAGACCTTAGTCCCAAGCCTGGACAACCCCTTTAAACTTATGCGCGACCAAATGGCATTTGATGGTCCCGTTTCATCAGCTTGTAGTTCACTCAGCTGCTGTTTAAGCCTTTTCCGACAATGGGCATAAATTTACGCCGATGTCGGACTCCCTCCCTTTGATGTGGGCTCCGGCGGTGAGCCCACATCTTTCCTGGTACATGTCAGTGCATTTAACATGTGCTTCTGGCCATCGTGCCGGAAATCCACCCACTGGTGACCCAATCACGTGATCGTGGGCCATCGATGGGTTGGCATGACAAACAGAGGTCTACTGGAGATTTCTATGGTTGTCACTGCTGGCTTGCTATGAGTGCCACCTGGTGGTCGGCGCTCATAGCAAGTGAGTAGATCTGCTACATACAGGTGTTCTGATCATCGCCTGTATGTAGCAGAGCAGATTGAGTCATGGCAGCTTCTAGTCTCCCATGGAGACTATAGAAGCATGCCAAATGCTATGGGTATCAGAAAATGGCGCTTTTTTTTTTTTTTTTGTAACAAAGTTTGGAATTTTTTTTCACTATTTACATAAAAAAGAACCTAGACATGTTTGGTGTCTATGAACTCGAAATGACCTGGATAATCATAATGGCAGGTCAGTTTTAGCATTTAGTGAACCTAGCCAAAAAGCAAAACAAAAAACTGTGGGATTGCACTTTTGCAATTTCACCACACTTGGAATTTTTTTCCTGTTTTCGAGTACAGGAGAAGGTAATACCTATGGTGTTGCGCAAAAGTACAACTCGTCCCGCAAAAAAAACAAACTCTTACATGGCCATATTGACGGAAAAATAAAAAAAGTTATGGCTCTGGGAAGAAGGGGAGCGAAAACGAAAATGCAAAACCAAAAATACCTCTGGTCATTAAGGGGTTAAGGATGTTTCTAGTGGACAAAATATGTCCTAAGACAAAAATACGATGAACAGACTGATAGGAAACGACTGAGATCTACAAATACTTGTAGCTGCTTTATGTTTTTACTTGAAGAATAAATATGCATACAGTCGTGTGCAGAGAAGTATTTGGGGAGGATTTTCATCATTTAGTCTTTGTACACCAGTAAATTGCATTTGAAACAAAGCCATCAATATAATTGCATACTAGAAGTTGCTGCATCTCAGACATTTACAGCAAATCCTGGAGATTAACATATATATATATATATATATATATATAATATATATATATATATATATATAATAATATATATTAGATGGCAGTCTCACATTTCTCGGAAGATCAGGGTCAGTCCTATGCAGTCAGGACACGCACAGTTCTGTTTATTTTCTTGTATCCCAACTGGCAAAAAAAGTGGTGGGATACGCCATAAATGCCCCAGGTGGGAATAGCCCTTTAGCTATTCAGGAATTACAGAATAGTGCTTGCATTGTCAAAGGCTCAAAGGTAATTGGCGTCAGTCCTGGGATGTCCCTGCTGTGGTGCCAGGTGACCTCTGCAGCCAATCAGCGGATGCTGATAAGCTGCAGACCTTCAGTATCATCTGCTCTGAATGTAGTGAAGGCTGCAGAAGTCACGGGACCCAACCGACATCACAGGACATTGTTTTTTTTCATATGGGGCACTGAAGTGACCAAGAAGTGCTACAGGCAAAATTAAAGCTCTTGGGCAGGAGCGAAATCAAAAACTTTGGTCATCTTTACTGCTAATGAGAGACTTGTTGCCCAATGGCTAGTGTATGTATGTCAGGAAAACTCCCGGTAGACATGCCAAGCATGCCCGGATCTCACAATAGCCAGATGAAGACCTGGTGTGTTCTTTCAGCCTTGGTTGGGTCAGTGTCAAAAAGAAAAAGGCTCTGTGACAGTGTAGTACAAGTCAATACAGGAATGAAAAAGTCTCTGTGACAGTGTAGTACAAGTCAATACATCAATACCCATAGACAAACATGGCATCTAGTCTATGGGTATTGCGCTTCTTCCACAACACAGGACATTCAGGATGACACCTCACCTCTTTCAGATTGGGTATAAGCAGGACTAGGACTATTGCAGTCTTCTCGAACATCATGATAAGGATGTAGAGCGCACATTGCCCGACCCAGGCGTTACACTGTATAGGATCCCCTGCACACACACAAAAAGGGGAAATGGACAAATAGAACAAGACACCGGTAATAAACACAATAAACGCCCTATTAGCTCATTTCTAATCAATGTCTGGTCTACATACCAATCTACACACATTAATATTTATCTGTACTGCTAACTATCAATCCCACTATTTTTATTTTTGTAAGACAATGTGACAATTGCACGTTGCACCCGATGACGACAGCGGCATTGAAGGGGGTAAACAGCAGCGATCGGAGCAGGCTTCAGTCACTGCTGATAGAGGCGGATGATGGCTGTAGAACATAGCAAGCATCCGCACTAAGTGGATACAACAAGACCAGGGCATGTCATGTAGCTATGAAGTACTGTGCAAAAGTTTTAGGCAGTATCCTGTGTGGGAGAAATAGAAGGATTTGTGTAAGTGACCTCCACAGATCGGTGGTTAGTTCTCCAAGATGTTTGGTATAACCTCCCTTCCGAATTCCTTCAAAAAACACGGATTTTGGTAAGAACTTACCTGTAAAATCCTTTTCAGCGAAGGAAGGAAGAGAGACACAGTATTCATTACTGATGGGTAGGCGGAGCCCCAGATCAGGATGTTACCTCAGATCAAAAGAGTGCTGACTGGCTGGTCCCTCCAGCTCGGGCTCCTCCTACTCAGCTCCAGTCGTACCAAAGCTTTTAGGAAAAGAGCCAAGATCACCAGCGGAGCAACATAACCCCTTCTGAAGGAACTTCAGAGAAAAAACACAAGGATACAGGTTATGCATGCAAAGAAAGCCAAAAACCACAGAGTTCCAGGTACTACTCACGGAACCTGACAACTGCGATGAGCTGGCGATGCTGGAACAGAGCCTTAGCGCGCTGACCTCAGCCCAGATAATCGCTATCAGATAAGGGTCGCGCTGCATCTGAAAACATCAACACACTTCTGCCTTGGGAGGGTGCTGTGTCTCTCTTCCTTCCTTCGCTGAAAAGGATTTTACAGGTAAGTTCTTACCAAAATCCGTGTTTCAGCTGCAGATGGAAGGAAGAGAGCCACAGTATTCATTACTGATGGGACGTCCCAAAGCAGTTCAAAAATAAGGGTGGGAAAAACCAACAAAAGGCAGAAACCCAACAACCTTAACAAAAAAGCGCAACCAGCGCTAAACACAAGTTCATCCAGAACTTTAAACTACAGCTGCCTGCAGGACCCTACGTCCGAGGGCTGCATCAGCGGAAGCACTGACGTCCACTTTATAAAACTTTGTAAACGTGTGGACAGAGCGCCAAGTTGCCGCCCGGCAGAGCTGCACTGCCGAAGCACCTTGGTGAAAAGCCCACGATGAAGCCACAGCCCTCGTGGAATGGGCTTGAATCTTAATCGGGCAAGATTCACCCTGAAGACGGTAAGCTTCCAATATAGCTGACCGAATCCAACGAGCTATAGAATCCTTGGAAGCTCGTTGACCACGCCGACGACCGACTGGAACCACAAATAGGGAGTCCGTCTTACGAAAACCTTGAGTAATAGATAGATAAAACTTCAAGGCCCGCACTAAATCCAATGTGTGTAAAGCTCGCTCTATCACATTCTTCGGATCCGGGCAGAATGAAGGCAACACAATATCCTGGTTGACATGAAATTGTGACACCACTTTAGGCAAAAAATCACCCCGAGTGCGAAGCACTACACGATCCGGAAAAAACTCCAGAAAAGGAGGCGAACAAGAAAGAGCTGCCAACTCAGAAACTCTCCTCAAGGAAGTGACTGCAACAAGAAAAGCCACCTTCCAAGAAAGTAAAGAAAGGCTAGCAGAAACCATAGGCTCAAAAGGTTTATGCTGAAGAGCCTCCAAAACAAGGTTGAGCCGCCAAGGAGACACGGGAGCCTTCCGCGGCGGGAACTTACGAGATATACCTCGGAAAAAGGAGAGCACGTCTCTATTTGAAGCAATGGTTCTCCGGAACAATAAGGACAGAGCAGAAATCTGACCTTTCAGGGTGCTGACTGCCAAACCCTTGTCAAGCCCATGCTGCAGAAAAGCCAACAGGTTGGGAATGGAAAATTTTCTCGGGTTCCGAGAAGACCCCAAACACCACGAAAAGAAGGTTTCCCAAATTTTGTGGTAAATCCTAGTAGTAGCCGGACTTCTTGCAGCACGAAGGGTAGCAATGACCTCGGCTGAGAAACCTCTACGGGTCAAGATTTCGGTCTCAAGAGCCACGCCGTCAAACGCAGGGACATCAAGTCCGGATGACAAACGGGCCCCTGAGTCAACAAGTCCGGTTGAAGAGGGAGTGGAAAAGGAGGTGCCGCCAACAGCGACATTATTGTCGAGAACCACACCCTTCTTGGCCAGTCTGGAGCTATCAAAATAGCTGGAATTCTCTCTAGTCTGATCCGACGCAGTACTAGAGGAAGTAAGGATATCGGCGGGAATACATAGATCAGTTCGAACTGATCCCACTGAGCCACTAGAGCATCCACCGCCACAGCCTTCGGGTCCTTGCACCTGGACATGAACGTCGGTAACTTGGCATTGGACCTGGATGCCATCAAATCCACTTGTGGGGTTCCCCAGCGAGAGCACAGGAGTGCAAAAACTTCCGGGTGGAGACTCCATTCCCCGGGATCCATCCTTCTGCGACTGAGAAAGTCCGCTGTAATATTCTGAACCCCTGGAATGTGAATCGCCGAAATGGCTGGTACACTGGCCTCTGCCCAAATCAAAATTCGGGACACCTCTACCATGAGTCTGGAACTCCTTGTCCCACCTTGGTGATTGATATACGCGACAGCCGTCGCATTGTCTGTCTGCACTCGGACTGGCAGACCGCTCAAAGGGACCGTCCAATGTTGGAGGCAAAGGAAATCGCCCTCAATTCCAGGATGTTGATCGGAAGAACAGACTCTTCCGATGACCATACCCCCTGAATCCAGAGATTGTTCCAAACACCCCCCAGCCCGTCAGGCTGGCATCGGTGGTTATGACTGACCACTTCGGAGGGAGGAAAGACTTCCCCAGGGAGAATGCCCCTGGACGTAACCACCATTCTAGAGAATCCCGCACCGCGCGAGAAATGGTGACACTGCAATCCAGCGATTGCGACTGGTTCCATCGACTCAAGATGAACCTTTGGAGAGTCCTGGAATGGAACTGGGCAAAAGGAATTGCCTCCATGGACGCCACCATCAGTCCCAGAAGACGCATACACTTCCGAAGGGACATTGCCGTTGAGGATTTCATAATCTGTACATGTCGAAGAAGACATGACTGTTTGTCTGGTGGTAGGGAAACTACCGACCGAAACGTGTCGAGATGCATTCCCAAAAAGAGGATTGTCCTCGATGGTTCCAGGGACGACTTCTCCCAATTGACCAGCCAACCGAAGTCCTTCAGAAACTGAAGAGACAAATCCCGAGCCGTCAACGCCTCCTCCTCCGAGGAAGCCACGATCAAAAGATCGTCCAGATAAGGGAGAATCGTAATCCCCTGTCTTCGAAGGATTGCCATGAGGGGCGCCAGAATTTTTGTAAAGACCCTTGGCGCTGAGGCTAAGCCGAACGGCAGAGCCACGAACTGGTAATGATTCTGACCTATGGCAAATCGAAGAAAGCGCTAATGAGCCTTTCCGATGGGAATATGCAAATAGGCGTCGCAAATGTCGATTGACACCAGAAAATCGTTCTGTGACAGAGCTGCCACAACGGAGCGAAGCGACTCCATGCGAAATTTCCGGGCATGGACATGCCGGTTTAATCGCTTGAGATCCAGAATCGGACGAAATTTGTTCTCCTTTTTGGGAACTATAAAAAGGTTGGAATAAAAACCTTTCCCTCGGTCCTCTGACGGAACCGGTATCACTACACCCTTTTGTAGCAGAGATTCGACCTCTCGCTGTAGAGCGACAACAAGCTCGGGTTCCGACGGAACGCGAGACTGACAAAAAACATTTGGGGGTCGAGAAGCAAACTCTATGAAATAGCCTGCCGACACTATCCGCGTTGCCCAGGAATCTGGAACGCGAGCCATCCAAGTCGCCTTGAAAAGAAGCAGGCGACCCCCCACTCGAGAATCCTCGAGTGGACCCCTGGCGTCAATTCGACTTTGCGGGCTTCTTGTCAAGTTCCCGCTTGTCCTGGCGGAAACTCTGCTTCCAGGGAGTACGAGTTTTCTGAGAGGATTTCTTTCCTGAGAAGGAAGGACGACCCGATCCCCACGAGGAGTGACTAGATCGTCCTCGGCCCCGAAAGGACCGCCGACCACTATAGACACCAGGCTTACTGGACACCGAGGCCATGGCCCTACGCTGTGGTAATGCTGATTCCTTCGCCTTAGCCTTGGAAATCAGCTCTGTGAGGTCGGATCCAAAAAGATGGCCACCCTTGTAAGGTAAGGCCAACAACCCTTGTTTGGAAACTGCGTCCCCGGCCCACTGTCTGAGCCATAAAGCTCTTCTGACTGTGACCGCTGAAGCTTGCGCTTTGGCCAGCAGAGATGCCGTATCCAGACCGGCATCAAAGATATAACAGGCTGCCGTTTCTAACCATTCACAAGTTTCCCGTATCTCAGATAACGGAGATTCATTTTGCAACTCCGTCTTCAGACGTGCCAACCAGCCTAGAGAAGCTCTAGCAGCACACATGGATCCTAGCACTGCTCGGAATCCATGACCCGCAGCCTCATAGCTTGCTTTTGCCGCCAATTCTGTTTTTCTATCCAAAGGCTCCTGTAAGCTCGCTTTTCCCTTAATAGGGAGTAGTGAGGATTTACTAAGCTGAGATAAAGACACATCCACCTCAGGAGCAGAAGTCCAATTAGCCTTTGACTCCGCAGAGCAAGGATAAAGTGTATCCAAGAAATGCGTTCCATGAAAACGCTTATCTGGACATAGACGTTCCTCCTCTATTACACTATTAAGCTCATCCAGAGCTGGCAATGTTGTACGCGAAGCACGGGACTCCTGGAACATGCGTGCTGATTTACCAGGACGACTAGTTACCTCCTCCGGTAACTGTAATATATCTCTCATGGCTTCAATTAATGCCTCCGTACGCTTCGCCATAGAGGAACGCCCCTGCGGCTCCCCGCAGCTCGAATATTGAGCGCGAACTCCCTCGCTCCTGCTCCCTCTCTGTCCTGCAGCTATCTGCCTGCGGACAAAAGATCACCACATCTACATGTAACAGCGCTGTCACCGCAGACGCTGAAGCACTCACACATTATTATAATAAAAATTGTGTGGAGTACTCACCAGCTTAGCGCCACAGGGACCCACAGGGGTTTCTGGCGCTGTGCCCATGCTTCCCCCCAGGGCGGGAAGCGCAGTGACCCCAGTGTGTGGTTTGCGCCCCCGCCAGGGAAAACTCTCCTCATCCCCCAGGGCCGGCAAGGATTCTGCAGGGACCATTATGTAGTTACAGATCCGCCAAGGGAGAGGCTGGTGAAATACACTGATAAACATGTAATAGCGCTGTCACCGCAGCGCTGAAGCATACTGATATACATGTAATAGCGCTGCCATCAGACGCTAAAGCACTCACACATTAATAATAACATTTTGTGTGGAGTACTCACCAGCCAAAGCGCCACAGGGACCCTCAGGGTTTCTGGCGCTGTGCCCATGCTTCCCCCCAGGGCGAGGAACGCAGTGACCGCACGTGTGGTTTGCGTCCCGCCAGGGAAGCTCTCCTCATCCCCCAGGGCCGGCAAGGATTCTGCAGGGACTTTGAGTAAATACAGATCCGCCAAGGGAGAGGTTGGGGTACAGCAGCGCTGGTACCCCTGAGACCTCTAGACCAACTGGTGATCCAAGTCTCCTGTCCGAATATAAAATAATAAAATCTTCTGAGGAGCTGCATTAGCAGCGACCATCCTCTGGACCTCAAATCTTAGACTGGAGCTGAGTAGGAGGAGCCCGAGCTGGAGGGACCAGCCAGTCAGCACTCTTTTGATCTGAGGTAACATCCTGATCTGGGGCTCCGCCTACCCATCAGTAATGAATACTGTGGCTCTCTTCCTTCCATCTGCAGCTGAAATATCAAGCGAACCTAGGAGAATTTATGCAGTTTTGAAGGCAAAAGTGCGGTCACACCAAATACTCATTTGATTTAGATTCCTCTTTTTTTCCCCTTCACTTTGTCTTTTTGTTAACAGGTAAAAATAAACTTAACATTTCTATTTTTTTAAAGATTTCTTACTCTGCAACCTGCTTTAAAGTTTTGCACATCACATGTCAAGAAGGGATTAATGACACCTGTTAAAGTTTAAAGACATTTTGAAGATACATGGGAAAGGGGATGGACAAAGCCACCTGAGAAAAAGCTCCGTGGTCCATGAAGGTAGAGAAAGGAGAGCCGTCAGCATCATGCATGACCATCAGAATCAAACTATTATTGAAACCTACTGTGCTCTAAAAACTAAGCAACTAAGCATTGCTAGTCTGCCATCATCAAGTGTTCAGAAGACGTAATCTGTATATACACCACGTACCATATTCTCCAAATCTTAAGGAGTCCCACTGCCTCCATTCCACCACGCAGCTCACTGCCCGGACACCGGCGTAAATAAGTAACATGCCCAATGTGGCATCCAGGAGAAAGTTGATTAAATAGCTGTAGAACACAAAGAAACAGGAAAAGTCAAGAAATGGGCATTTATACAATAAATTATATACAGTGAATATAAAAAGTCTACACACCCGTTAAAACGCCAAGTTTTTGTCAAGTAAAAAAAATAAATAAAATAAATCATACCAAGAAGAATCATTTCAGAACTTTATCCACCTTTAAAGGAATATGTCACCGGGTTTTTTCCCCCTAATCTAACAACAGCACAATGTAGTGAGAGACCCTTATTCCAGTGACGTGTCCATTACTAGGCCGCCTGCTGTAGTTTTGATAAAATCAGTTTTATCAGCAGGAGATTATGAATAGAGGTCTAGTAAACTGGCTTCCATGCAGTCCAGCATATTCATGAGCTCTGTGTAACCCCGTCCCCAACACTGATTGGCTGCTTTCTGTGTACCCTGTGCATAAGCAGAACGTTTCCAATAAATGGTGTGGGCAGGTTATACAGAGCTCAGCATTCAGAGAACCGCTAGGTCTGCAGAAGATTTTATCAAAACTGCAGCAAGCAGCCCAGTAAGTGAGAATAGTACCGTAGTGAGAACAATTAGGTACTTGATGCACATAAGTATATATGTGCCTATATAGATCAGGGCTCAGTAAGGACTATTTGTGCAAATATATAGTTGATGAATTTTAGCAAGGTAGGTCTCCATAATAGAGGTAATTATGCGGTCCAAGTATAATAGTAATATAAATTAGCCCCATGAATACATTATCAAAGTGCGTATATAAAGTATTGTAGTCAGTCATCAACCATGACCATAAATTATCAGTGCGCTAGCACACAATCTATAAGAGTGAGACTCCGCATACACATGCATATATCAGGGTTCAGTAGTAGGACGACTCACCCCAGGAAGAAGCGACGGCGAAACGTGTGTCGTTCACACATCTGTAGGAAGTGTTAACACAGGTACGTAAGCCCTAATTGTGACTGCACTTCTATGGGACATACGTACTGACTCACTGATGATTTATGATCATGGTTATTTACCAACTATAACTACGTGCACTTTATGTATGCACCAAGCACCTGTTTTATTCACTGCTAGGGCTGATGTAGATGACTGTTACACATTGCCTGTACAGTCACTTATTATGCTGACCTTCATTACTATTATTCATTAAAGGCAATTTTGCACATAGTGACTCAGATTTAGTATTTCAGTTTTCTTTGTGCTACCAAATTCATCAAAATGCGACTTTTGGTGCCAAAACTTGTAAAATTTCCACTAAAATACTGGTGTACTGAAAACTACACCATGATGGGGACGTGAACAGGAGTGGAGTTGCGCCAAATTTTGTGATGTTTTAATAAGTCGCAATTTAAGAATCAGACGAAAATATCTGGAAGAGTCAGACTCTGCCCACACAATGAAAAAAAAAAAAAAAAAAAATAGGCCAGCACAGACTTAAAAAAAAGCATAAATAGAATAATGAATAGGGTGCGACAACAAAAAGAAAAAAGGCGCAAAACTAGATAAAAAGCAGACAAGGGTAATGATGAATCGTAGCCATTGTTCGTATATAGTAGCTGTATCTGATATTCATTTAGCTCCTCACCAACTGAGCACTTGGTAATTTCATTTTTACCATGTGTAAGCAACATCTGATACAGAGTCCTGATATATGCAGGTGTAAACTAATTCGCACTCCCGTAGAGTATATGCACTGGCGCACTGACCATTTACGATCATGGTTGGTAACTGCGTGCACATTATATATATGCATTAAGCATCTTTTTAATTTAAAATGGTTATTTGGAATATATTAATTTTTTACTATGGGCCTAAGAACTAACAGGCATTAACTACCTGCCTGTTGTGCCCAGTGATGATCTCTGCTGGCACGGAGTGGTCACTGACTGCTCCTGCGGCTTCCACTGACTGCTCCTGCGGCTTCCACTGACATCACATCGACAGAGCAACATCAGCAAGACCCAGTGGCTCTGATGAGCATTGTACTCACAACCCGCCTGTGAATTGCAGCCGTCGGACCCAGATTAGAAGAACGTGGATTACACCGGAGCTTTGTGGAAACATTTTTACAAATAAAAAGGAGAACGATGGACTGTCTCTTGTGTTTATTCTTGCCTTTTTATGTTTTTCAGGTATCTATTTCTGGACTACATCGGATTCAGTGGATTACTGTGGAACGGAATACTGACCTATCTGCTTTACCTTGGCTGGTTATCAAAAATAGGGGGGGAGGGGATGACCACACTTCATGTTTTAAAATTATTTATTTCTTAGGCTAAATCAGGCTAAAAACACCCTTTAATGCAACATGAAAGGCACTAAAAGGGTGTAAGTGTATATGTCGGGGGGAGGGGACATTACTTTACTGACCTCTTTGCTTTGGACAATTTCTCGTTGGACTCTTTTGTTACTGCAGATTTTCCGCATCTAAAGGCACTGTCACACTTAGCGATCGCACCAGCGATCACGACAACGACACGATCGCTAGTTAGATTCCAAACACAACTCATCAGCGATCTGTATAACGACCTCTGCGGTTGTTGGGAAAACCTAGTCCCACCTGCGACGCTGGTGAAGTCGTTCATAAAGGGTGTCACACTCAGCGATTCAGGCTCACCAGCGGAACACCAACGACCAAAAAACGGCTCAGAACGTTCATGAACGATCAGCTCATCTCAGCAGGGGCCACATCACTGCTACATGTCACACACAGCTAAGTCGCTAACGAGATCGCTACTGCGTCATAAAATCGGTGACGCATTAGCGATCTCGTTTAGTGTGACAGTACCTTAACTCAAGTCTATGGTGAAATTCGGCACAGAAGACTCAGCGTCTCAGGATCTCAGCAAGAGAAATTGACATGCTGCGACTCGGAAGCACCACAGGTCAGGTTATGCAGCGCAA
Organism: Oophaga sylvatica; assembly: GCA_033576555.1. NCBI lineage: Eukaryota > Metazoa > Chordata > Amphibia > Anura > Dendrobatidae > Oophaga > Oophaga sylvatica. Next base: position 21,178,795 of record JARQOD010000009.1, on the reverse strand, counting down.
GAAAAGCACACTGTGTATGAGATTTACATTCATCCACTGTGCTTTTTCGGGACAACGCAGCATTTTAGATGCAGCGAGAATACGCTGCATCCAGAACTCTAGTAATACTCATCGTGGCAACATACCCCAAAGGTTCTACCTAGGATGGGCCTTTGAATTGAATTCAGACTGTTGTCCAACATGCAGGGAGGAGTGGGCAGACTTGGTCCATATATTGTCATATTCGATACGGAATTGGTTGTGGGCTAGTGTTGCCAAACTGATTAATGGGGTCTACAATATCTAAATCCCCTTAATGACATATGACGTAAACTTACATTGGCATGTAAAAGTTTGGGCACCTCTGGTCAAAATTACTGTTATTGTGAATAGTTAAGCAAGTTAAAAAATGATCTCTGAAAGGCCTAAAGATAAATATATATATATTATTTACCGTATTTTTCGGACCATAAGACGCACTTTTTCCCCAAAAAAATGGGGGTGCGTCTTATGGTCGCGATATACTTACAAATCCGGTGGCGGCGGTCCCGATGCAGCCTCCCTGTGCTCTGTGGTGTCGGGGCTCTGTGCTGCGTGGGGGGCTCCGCTGGCACTTCGTCATAGCCCAAAAGCCCCCTGCAGCTCCGCTGCTGCAACACGGTGGCCTCCTGAAAGATGGTCGCCAGGGGCCTCCGGAAAGATGGCCGCCGCATACTCAAATTCAAATCTCGGCAACGGGACAAGATCTCGTTGCGGAGATCTGAATCTGAGCATTCGCCGCCTCCAGCGGCCATCTTTCCGGAGGCCCCTGGCGGCCATGTTTTAGGAGGCCTCCGTGTCGCAGCAACACAGCTGCGGGGGGCTTTCAGGCTTTGACGAAATGCCGGCGGAGCCCCCCATGCAGCACAGGGCCCCGCTGCCGCCACATCACAGAGTCCCGACACCACCGCACCACAGGAGGCTGCATTGGGACCGCCGCCACGGGACCGCCACTACAGGATTTGTAAGTATATTGTGACCCCACAGAGCACAGCCACCCCACAGTGCACAACCACCCCACAGAGCACAGCCACCGCACAGAGCACCACTGCAACACAGAGCTCCACCACCGCACCAGCCTAGACCACCGAACGACCCCTGTGACCACTCCTCTACCTGTGCTAATCCCTTTGATGGTAAGCTGAATTCGGACTGTAAGACGGACCCCCATTTGACACATTTTTTTTCTCTATTTTCCTTCTGAAAATTTGGGGTGAGTCTTATAGTACGAAAAACATGGTATATCTCCAACTTTTATAGGTGTATCAATTTACAAAATTAATATAATATCCAAAAAAACAAGGAATATCACTATATACAATATATGACATTCATAAATGGGGAGGAGGGGGGTGTACCGGCTGTGGGTCCCCAGAAAATGTCGGCAGTGAGCGTAGTCCCCGCTCTGCCCATTGATCTCCTTGGCGGTGGGCTTCAGGAAAATGGCCACCGGGGTTGGCACATGCACAAATTGAGATCTTGGGAGATTTCAATCTGTGCATGTATTGCCTCAGTTGGCCATTTTCCTGAAGCCCACTGCCGAGAAATCAATGGGCAAAGCAGGGACTACGCTCACTACCGACATTTTCTGGAAGCCTGATGCCCGCAGCCTCACACTACTGGGACATCCCCCTCTTCTCTACTCACCTGCTACAGCCTTCATCCTTTTCCAGCATCACTCCTGTCGTTGTCTGGCGAAAAGTGACCTACCGGCAAATTCAGTGTTTCATGGAGCGCCGCGGAGGTCACTTTTCAATACAAGTCTATGAGAGCCTTGTTCTTGCTCTCAAAGACTTGCATTGAGCTCTTGTGACGTAACTTCTGGTCAGCCAGAAGTTACAGGCACAGGATGACGCCATGGGACCAGTGGTGTCGGCAACCACCGGAAAGTGAGTATAAGAACGGGGGCTTACATTTAAAGCGGCATTTTAGATTTGAAAAAAAAAAGCTCCAATAAGGGTGTGTGTGTGGGGGTAGGGGTGTTGTGGCGACACAGCATTTAATCTGAATTATCCAGACATATTTCAGTGGGCCCAGGGACATGAGCTAGAGTTCATGGGAGAATGAATGTTGACTCTTCTTATCATTGAGTTAATGTTCAATGGCTGCCATTTGTTGGCTGGCTGCTGATTAGCTATAGTGTCCTAGTATTGCAGTCCTAGTATTGTTCTACTATCTTTGGGAACAAAGGCACAATGTTTGTTAATATGTTGATGACACATTGGTGCTCTGCCGTATGAAGGACAATCTATGCATGTTGTTTGAACACTCCAGCAATGAATGATGGCCTCCTTAATGAGACGTTGTGACCTATAAAAAGGAGGATCTGCCTGTAGCCTGTATTCAGAGAGACTACTTTACAATAGCCATGGCATCATGGCGCCAACTGAAGAAATACAGAGCAGCTTCACTGACTATCACTGATCCCTCAAAGATGTTTAGAGAATCCAGCTTGGGACAATCACGTCCCCTTCCTCATACATAAATGGACTGTCATCTTCCTAAGCTTGTCATTACCTCCTCTCGGTGTGTGCCCGACAAAAGTGGGGTGCCACTTCTGGGGTAGTCGGCATTGGAAGCCCCAAAGTTGCAGCTGCTCTAATCCCGGCGAGCCAGCGGAAGCGTGAGAGTCTGTAATTTGCACTATCTTGGGTATTTGCTGGGACTGTTCTATATGCTATTGTGTGTTGGTGGTTCAATAAATTATTGTCACACTGTTGTATCCTCACCCTGTATTGTCTGAGTAGTATTATGCCCACAGTAAAAGGAGAGCGGGCGTTCGGTGGGATGATCCATGGTCCATGCGGTCTCCAGCTTGCGGACAAGGAGCACCCACCGGATCTTCACAGCGGTTAAGGGTAAAATTAATTATCTACATTTATAGTTTACAACAATGGAGGTATACTTTCTGTAATTATCTGTTTTTTTTTCTCACAATGTGACTGTTTTCTCTAGTTCTTCCAATGCCTGTAATACTGATAGCTTTCTCAATAAATATACTGCTGATTAAAAAAAAAAAAAAAAAAAGGTATATTTGCACATATTGTTCTTACTGAGCCGACTTGTACTTGTAAATACTTATTTGTATCATGCACTTACCCAATTGTTCTCACTGCAGTAGGAGTCACCTAATTTTGTTTTTAATCATGTAACGAATATGACTAATGTACATAGAATCATAGAATGGTAGAGTTGGAAGGGACCTCCTGGGCCTTCTGGTCCAACCCCCTGCTCAAAGCAGGATTCTCTAAATCATCCCAGACAGATGTCTATCCAGCCTCTGTTTGAAGACTTCCATTGAAGGAGAACTCACCACCTCTTGTGGCAGCCTGTTCCACTCCTTGATCACCCTAACTGTCAAAAAGTTTTTTCTAATATCTAATCTGTGTCTCCTCCCATTCAGTTTCATCCCATTGCTTCTAGTCTTTCCTTGTGCAAATGAGAATAAAGATGATCCTTCTACAATGTGACAGCCCTTGAGATATTTGTAGACAGCTATTAAGTCTCCTCTCAGTCTTCTTTTTTGCAAGCTAAACATTCCCAAATCCTGCAACCGTTCCTCATAGGACATGGTTTGCAGACCGGTCACCATTCTGGTGGCTCTTCTCTGAACTTGCTCCAGTTTGTTGATGTCTTTTTTAAAATGTGGTGCCCAAAACTGGACACAGTATTCCAGATGAGGTCTGACCAAATAAGAGTAGAGGGCAATAATGACCTCACGTGATCTAGACTGTATGCTTCTGTTGATACATCCTAGAATTGCATTTGCCTTTTTGCTGCTGCATCACACTGTTGACTCATGTTAAGTCTGTGATCAATTAGTATACCCAAGTCTTTTTCACATGTGCTGTTACTTAGCCCTATTCCTCCCATTTTGTATATGCTTTTTTCATTTTTATTGCCCAGATGTAGTACTTTGCATTTTTCCCTGTTAAAATCCATTCTGTTAGTTGCTGCCCACTGCTCCAGTTTATGTATATCTTTTTGAATCCTCTCTCTCTCTTCTCTAGTATTAGCTACCCCTCCTAGCTTTGTGTCATCAGCAAATTTGATCAGTTTACCCTCAATTCCTTCATCTAAATCATTGATAAAGATGTTGAACAATACAGGGCCCAAACAGAGCCTTGTGGTACCCCACTTGAGACATTCTTCCAACTGGATGTGCAGCCATTTACAACCACTCTTTGGGTCCGATCACTAAGCCAGTTATGAATCCACCTAACAGTTGCCTTGTCCATTCCATACTTAGTCATTTTTTCAATAAGGATTGTGTGAGATACTTTGTCAAATGCTTTGCTGAAGTCAAGATATACTATATCTACAGCATTTCCCTGATCCACCCAGTCAGTGATTCTGTCATAGAAGGAAATTAAGTTAGTCTGACATGACTTATTAGTTACAAACCCATGCTGACTCTGTTTAATCACTTCATTCTTATCCAGGTACTTGCATACATGTTCTTTAATAATTTGTTCAAAGATCTTTCCTGGTATAGAAGTCAGACTCACCGGCCTGTAGTTCCCTGGGTCCACCTTCTTCCCCTTTTTGAAGATAGGAACAACATTTGCTCTTCTCCAGTCTTCTGGGACTTCTCCTGTTCTCCAAGAATTTTCAAAGATTATGGACAGTGGTTCAAGAATTTCTTCTGCTATCTCCTTCAGTACCCTGGGGTGTAATTCATCTGGACCTGGAGACTTGAATTCATTTATGTTAGCTAAGTGTTTCCTCACTGTCTTTCTGTTTATAGATATCCTGGATTCTTCTATTCCTTTAATAGGACAGTGAAGATCAGTTGATGTTACATTTCCTTTCTGAGAGAAAACAGATGCAAAATAGGAATTTAAAAGTTCAGCCTTCTCAACATCCTGACTTACCATTTCATCATTTTCATCCTGTAAAAATCCTATAGCATCTTTGACTTTTCTTTTACTTTTGACGTATCCCCAAAATCCTTTTTTGTTGCTTTGACGTCACTTGCAAGCCTTAATTCATTGTCAGCTTTAGATAATCTGATTTGTGCCCTGCAGGTTCTGCAGACGGCATTATATTCTTCTTTAGATATGCCTCCCTCTTTCCATTTGATAAACATTTCTTTCTTCCTTTTTAGCATGTGTTTAAGTTCTATGTTCATCCATCCTGGTTTCCTTAAATGCTTCCTATTCTTCCCTCTTTTCGGAATTGTTAACGATTGTGCTTTGAGAATCTCATTTTTCAAGATTTTCCATCCTTCCTGGACATTTTTATCCTTAAGGATATCCAGCCATTGGATCCCTCCAATTCTCTTTCTGAGTTCCTTAAAATCTGCCTTTCTGAAATCTAACCTGACGTCTGAGTCTTCACAGGTCTTCCTCCTCTTGTTATCCAAAATTCTAAAATAGCATGGTCACTACCTCCTAGAGTCCCAGCCACTCTTACCTCCTCCACCATTTCCTCCCTGTTTATGAGGATTAGATCCAAGGTAGCAGATCCCCTTGTTTTCTCCATTACCTTTTGGAAGATAAAGTTGTCAGCAAGAGAGGATAAGAATTTCCTGGACCTGTTAGTTTTGCTGAGAGAGATTCCCAACAAATGTCTGGATAGTTGAAATCTCCCATGACCACTATGTCATATTTTTTGGAGAACTTGGCCATTTGATGCATAAAGAGTTCATCCATATCTTCAGCTTGCACAGGCGGCCTGTAGTAAATGCCTACATAAAGTAACAAATGTTGATTGATTGTGGCAGTCATTTCTTCAGGTCCATTTTTGGTATCATGTGACTACAACACTGGTATCGTACATCCCCTAAACTTCTACAACTTGGGGTTTTTTTTGCAGGTAAATTTTATAATAAAGATGCAATGAAGCAATACAGCAAATTGTTGAGTGTGACCATCTTTACACTCCCGTTTCCCCGCTCATCGTCACTTAGGTGGATTAGCACCATTATTATTTGCTACAGACCAGCCCCCTTCATAAAGAATGTTTTTCTCAAAAGCACAATACCTGAAAGAAATGTAATAAAAAAAGCTATAAGATAGCACAAAGAATGATAATAAATATAAATGTCTTACAGTGAACACGGGTCTTCTCTTGTAAGATCTGATAAGTAGATATTTGCAAAGTGGATGAACAGCATTCCTATCGCCTGCTTGGACGTATCTAGGAACCTACAGATGAAAAGACGAAAGAATTACTGCCGCGTAGGGTTACCAAAATGTGAGAAAGTCATAAAAAAAAGTCACATCATAACAACCGTCTATAATTTCTGTAACATTAACAGGTCACTGATACTTGGTTTTACATAGAAAGAAATACCAGCTGTATTGTCTCTACGTCAAGAATTCCTGCTCCGCTCACATATCAAGAGGCCCCAAGACTACAACAGGTACATGATACTGCCAGGTCATGATCGGTAAGTATCAGTAGATGTGGTATGACGGGAACACTCTACCTCCTGACGTGCGAATAAGCAGAGCAAAAATACCCCTTTAATTTTCAGACCTACATACCTAGTATGTAGGGTTGAGCATTCCGATACTGCAAATATCGGGTATCGGCCGATATTGGCTGTATCGGAATTCCGATTCCGAGTTCCGATATTTTCGTCATATCGGATACCGGAATCGGATTTGTCACTGTCCGTCTGTCGGGTCTGTCAGGAGTCAGCGGCACTTACCTGGCAGAAGATCTCCGGCGGTCACGGGCTGGACTGCTTCATGGCCGACATCCTCTTCTCCCCGGCGGTCACATGCAGTTTCTCGCGATAACTGCAGTGACTGCTGGGTAATCCGGCCGTAAAGCAGTCAGTCCGATGACGTCACAGCCGGGGAAGCAGGTAATCAGCTGTGCTGCGTTGCGATGACAGGCTCTGCCTGTCATTGCGATGTAGCAGAGCTGGATCGTCGTGGGACTGTCGTTATGGACTGCGTCGGACAGGTGGTATACTGTTGGTTTGTTTTTTTTCTTTTTTTACAGGAGATCGATGGCGTCGCAGGAATGAGAGTACAATAAAATTAATGAAAACTGTGTTGTCTCTTTTATTTCATTAAAAGACTTTTTTCTTGCTGTGTCTTTTTTTTACACATTTAAAAACTTTGGGATTAATAATGGATCGGTGTCTTATTGACGCCTCTCCATTATTAACCGGGCTTATTGTCACCGTGCAATCAACGGTGACATTAACCCCTTATTACCCCACTTGCCACCGCTACAGGGCAGTGGGAAGAGCCGGGTAAAGTGCCACAATTGGCACATCTTTTGATGCGCCAAATGTGGGGCTGCTGTAGCCTGGTATTATCAGGCTGTTGAGGGCCAAAATCCATGGGCCTTGACAGTCTTTTAATACCAGGCCGCAGCAGTCTGCATTTTACTTGGCTGGTTAACAAAAATAGGGGGACCCCTACGCCGTTTTTTTTCGAGGGGATCCCCTATTTTTGTTAACCAGCCAAGCTAAGCAAACTGCTGTGGCCTGGTATTATCAGGCTTGCAAGGTCCATGGATATTGGATCCTTACCAGCCTGAAAAACCAGGCCTCAGCGGTCTGCTTCATCTGGCTGGTTAACAAAAATAGGGGGGACCCCACGCCAATTTTTTTCGAGGGGATCCCCTATTTTTGTTAATCAGCCAAGCTATGCAGACTGCTGTGGCCTGGTATTATCAGGCTGGCAAGGTCCATGGATCTTGGCTCCTTAACAGCCTGAAAAACCAGGCCTCAGCGGTCTGCTTCATCTGGCTGGTTAACAAAAATAGGGGGGACCCCACGCCAATTTTTTTCGAGGGGATCCCTATTTTTGTTAATCAGCCAAGATATGCAGACTGCTGTGGCCTGGTATTATCAGGCTGGCAAGGTCCATGGATCTTGGCTCCTTAACAGCCTGAAAATCCAGGCCTCAGCGGTCTGCTTCATCTGGCTGGTTAACAAAAATAGGGGGGACCCCACGCCAATTTTTTCTAGAAGGGAACCCCTATTTTGTTAATCAGTTCCCTCTGACGTCACTGATGGTGTCCCTGGCTGACCTGAAGTGAAAGTGGAAAGCAATCAATTAAGCTTTCCACTTCCTCTCCTGTCAGCCAGGAGAGGAGCTCATTCATTTGGGGGTTTACTGTGAGGCTGCAGCATTAGCTGCGGTCCCTGCAGTAAACATTAACCCTTTCTGAAGGATTACACCGTGGGACCTGACTGTGCATCGGATTGGTAAGAATAATTTTGCTTTATTATTTTATTTTTATTACAGGAAATGGTTTTAGCAGGTAAATAAAAGATGGTCAAAAACTGTGTGATTATTTCATTAAACTTCTTTTTTATTAAAGTGTGTGTGTTTGATTTTTCTTTCATACAATAGGATTAATAATTGATAGTTGTCTAATTGACAGCTCTCAATTATTAACCTGGCTTAAAGTGACCTTTCAATTGCAAGGTCATTTTAACCCCTTATTAACCCATTCGCCACCGCTACAGGGCAATGGGAATAGACGGGCAAAGTGCCAGAAAGGGCAAATCTAATTAGAGATTTGCCCTTTCTGGGGTGTCTGGGGGCAGATGTTAAGTAGCCGGGGGGGGGGGGCCAAAAAAAATGGTCCCTCTCTGGGCTATTATTATCTGCCCCCACTCACTGGCTTTGTCTGTCTGGTTGCGAAAATAGAGCGGGAGCCCACGCATTTTTTTTCAGCAATTTTACACCTCATATATATATATATATACACATGTCATTGAATTTGTGACACATATATATATATATTTATATTTATAGTTCATACACTTCTACATAGTATAATAGCCGCTAATTCAATTGCCGGCTTCTGTGAAATCACAGAAGCCGACATGAAATGATACATTGTTTCCACACAGTTAACCATGTCATTTCCTGTATTTTGATATTTGTTTAGAACTTACAATTACATGAGTGTATTTGTGCAAAATTTCAGACATGTAGGGGTTAATTAAAGGTGTAATTTCGTTGAAAAAAATGCGTGGGCTCCCGCTGTATTTTCTCCACCAGACAGACAAAGCAAAGCGAGTGGGGGCAGATAATAACAGCCTAGGGAGGGTACATTTTTGTGCCCCCCCTGGCTACTAACATCTGCCCCCAGACACCCCAGAAAGGGCAAATCTATAATTAGATTCGCCCTTTCTGGCACTTTGCCCGTCTATTCCCATTGCCCTGTAGCGGTGGCGAATGGGTTAATAATCTCACCTTACTGTCACCTTAGTATTGAAAGGTGACCTTAAGGCAGGTTAATAATTGAGAGCTGTCAATTAGACAACTATCAATTATTAATCCTATTGTATGAAAGAAAAATCAAACACACACAGTTTAATAAAAAATAAGTTTAATTAAATAATCACACAGTTTTTTTACCAAATTTTATTTTCCTGCTAAAACCATTTCCTGTAATAAAAAAAAATAAAAAAGCAAAATTATACTTACCAATCCGATGTACAGTCAGGTCCCACGCTGTAATCCATCAGAAAGGGTTAACAGGTTACAGTTAGCAGGGAGATAATTCTGTCTCCTAGCTCTAACCCCATGAATGAATAAGTTCCTCTCCCAGCGAAAGTAGAGGAAGTGATTCATGAATGGAGCTTAATTGATTTATTGACAATTTAACTTTAGTGACCTGACCTAAAGGAAAGTGGACACAATCAATTAAGCTTCATTCATGAAACACATCCTCTCCTGTCGCCAGGAGAGGAACTTATTCATTCAGGAGCTTTGAGCTGAGCATGCAGGATTACTTGCACTGCTTGGCTCAAAGCTAGTTAACCCTTTGTGAAGGATTACAGCGTGGGACGTGACAGATCAGCGGAATAGGTAAGAATAATGTTTTTTTATTTTTTTATCTTTATTTTAGTAGATCAATGGCTTCGCACGGATTAAGTGTAAAATAAAATATGGTCAAAAAAATGTGTTATTTCATTAAAATTAATTTTTATTAATGTGTCTGTTTTTTTTAATTTACTTCAATAGGATTAATAATTGATAGTTGTCTAATTGACAGCTCTCAATTATTAACCTGCCTTAAGGTCACCTTTCAATACTAAGGTGACAGTAAGGTGAGATTATTAACCCATTCGCCACCGCTACAGGGCAATGGGAATAGACGGGCCAGAAAGGGCGAATCTAATTATAGATTTGCCCTTTCTGGGGTGTCTGGGGGCAGATGTTAGTAGCCATGGGGGGCACAAAAAATGTACCCTCCCTAGGCTGTTATTATCTGCCCCCACTCGCTTTGCTTTGTCTGTCTGGTGGAGAAAATACAGCAGGAGCCCACGCATTTTTTTTCAACGAAATTACACCTTTAATTAACCCCTACATGTCTGAAATTTTGCACACAGCCACTCATGTAATTGTTTGTGCAAATCAGATAGCAAACGACATGAAAAGACATGGTTAACCCTATGTACACCAAGTGTCATTTGAAATGACACTTGGTGTACATAGGGTTAACCATGTCTTTTCATGTCGTTTGCTATCTGATTTGCACAAACAATTACATGAGTGGCTGTGTGCAAAATTTCACACCTGTAGGGGTTAAAGGTGTAAATTCGTAGCAAAAAAGTCCGTTTTTTTACAACGAATTTACACCTTTAATTAACCCCTACAGGTGTGAAATTTTGCACACAGCCACTCATGTAATTGTTTGTGCAAATCAGATAGCAAACGACATGAAAAGACATGGTTAACCCTATGTACACCAAGTGTCATTTCATGTCGGGTGCTTCTGTCTTTTCACAGAAGCCGACTTTACCCGGCAATTAAATCAGAGGATATTTTACTATGTAGAAGTGTATAAACTATACATATATGTATATATATATATATGTCACAATGACATGTATATATATATATATATATATATATATATATATATATATATATATATATTATATATATATATATGTATTCTATGTGTGTATATTTAGTGTTTACAAGGAAAGAAAGAGGTTTTTTTAGTTGCGATATTTTGTTCCCATAGACTTACATGGGACTTCCGGTATCGGGTATCGCCGATATTTTAATGGTATCGGCGATACCATTCCGATTCCGATACTTTTGGATATCGGAAAGTATCGCTCAACTCTACTAGTATGGCCATCAAATCTTGTGCAAGTTGCAGGGGAACCTACAAGAACTGTGTCTCATCTTTGTGTTATGGAGGGGGCATGGCAGGAGGGAAGATGCAACAAAATGGTCACAAAATAGATTATCCCATCGGAAAGGCATTTTCAATTTGTGACCTGCCATTTATTGTGCTGCATAAACAAAAGAGTCACAGATACAGACATGGATCTTGAAGCATCTCTGAAGCTTATAGGACTGGAAATCAGGCGAGCCAGGAGTCTATGAAAAACAGAGTTCGATAGTAAAGTGCACTTTCATCAGGTCCATGGGGACTCCTGCACTCTGAGAGCATTAAAAGCGCCTTTAGTCCAGTAATGTATGCACTTGTTCCATAGGACATCCCCTTCGCACTGTAGACCATGTAAGATCAGTCCCATGCAATCGAAAAATATAATATTGTTTAGGCGGCCATTTTTTTTTAACCCTTTAAAATGTTGTGAGTTTACCTGGGTGAACCTATAACTTTTTTTTTTTTTTCCTTTTTACACTCATGAATTCCTTTTTTTACTGCATTTTTAAAGACACTAAAAATGTAAAAAAAAACTCAAACCACAGAAAATAAAATAAATCTGATAGGCGTAGACCAGAACTGCGTCATATACATGTATGTTCCTAAGCAGATTGGCGGAAACTTCGCACGTGGCAAAATTCAAGTAGCAGAATCAGCTGGGTGGTCTTCATTTAGGTGTTTGAGTGATACACTAGTCTAAAGGGAGTGGGTAACCCTCCAGGTGCAGTCTTTTCAGGGAGCGCTACAGTATAGGGTGCCTCCATCCACCAGGCCCTATGTTTTCCAATCGGACACTTATTACGTACCCCGTGGATGCGCCATACATGATGAAAAACTTACCATATCCTCCACGGACGTCGCTCATGCTTTGGTTCTCGGAAACGTTTTACTGTGAATGAAAATACACACAACTGTTAGCCGAGGCGTCTGTACCGCAGATCATATGAAAAAATAACCGTGTGCACAACCAAGAAGGTGCCAGAGTAGGTTCCCACACCGTATCTAATAGAAAATGAACTCGGCACTCAACTTTAGTATAGTGAGAATAAAGATTTTTATTCACAGTAGTAACACGAAACGTTTCGGTCCTATATCATGGACCTTCATCAGTCACAGATACTACTGGGAAGGGGGTTGATCCACATAGGAAAGAAAGAAAGGGCTGGATATAGCCTGTATTGGTGGGGTGAGATGAGGAAGAGGACAATGCCTCTATTGCACTAGTAACCTGTTGTGAAGGAGTCCGGCAGTGAGGATAGGTCTCTGCATTGGACGCGGTGTCCACTCAAGGCACTCAGACTAGCGGTGGACACCGCGTCCAATGCAGAGACCTATCCTCACTGCCGGACTCCTTCACAACAGGTTACTAGTGCAATAGAGGCATTGTCCTCTTCCTCATCTCACCCCACCAATACAGGCTATATCCAGCCCTTTCTTTCTTTCCTATGTGGATCAACCCCTTCCCAGTAGTATCTGTGACTGATGAAGGTCCATGATATAGGACCGAAACGTTTCGTGTTACTACTGTGAATAAAAATCTTTATTCTCACTATACTAAAGTTGAGTGCCGAGTTCATTTTCTATTTGTACCGCAGATCAGACTTGTCATTAGGCCGGGGTTACACTTGCGAGTGTGATACACGAGTCTCTCGCATCAATACCCGGCATTGGACTACAGCAAGCAGCATATTATGTGACACAATGTTGGAATCATGATCTCTGCCCCTACATCATGCTGCACTCACATTAGGTGGCAAAAACAAATCATCAATTGCAAATGCCTGATGGTCCACAACAAAAACAGAGTCCAACATTGGTTTGATTTGCGACTCAAACTCACATGGTAATGAATGGATCCGTAATCTGAACGGACATCATGTGCTGGCATCTGTGTGCGGTTTGTTTGAAACATGGAGGTGTGAATTAAGCCGTATAGGTGGTGCAACATTAGCAAATGAGCAGGGAGGAATTGTCAGTGGAAAGGAGGTAAATAGGCACCGAATGCTCCTGCTGCCGGTCTGAAGAGTGCACGGATGTCATTCAGTGGCACTAGATTTCTGCTGTGATGCCTGATCTTTCATGCACTCAGAGTGGTGCCTTATTTGTTTGAGTGTATACGAGTTGGTGACTCTAGGTAAGCACCTGTTCACACTTAGTTTATGTTTGGATGTGATGGTCAGTTTTTGAAATTTGTAATGCACCATAGATAATGGCACCATGGCCGGCGGTGACTGTACGGCATGGTCAATGATCACGGGGGGGGCGAATACATCCCAGGTTGGAGGAACCAGAAGGAGAACTTTATCAGTAAATATTTGTCATTTGGGGAAATATCAGACTCTCACATAACTACTTTCTAAAGCGTCTGTCACTAACAGATGTAGTGTAATCCGCAGTGCCACTTGGGTCTTCCACTTTCCACTCATGAGAAAACAGAGCAGTAGTTCAGCGAGCCGGGATAAACTGTGTATATTACATAGTAAAGAGCACAGCACAAAGCCGCTCACATATCCAGCTTCTTAATAATTTAGTGATCGCATGCCCTCGCTCGGGTTCACCATGATGCTCCTCAGCGTGAGGTGCGTTCTCACAGGATGGATTTGGTACAGGTAAACCCAGCACGCTCACTACAGGAATGGGGGCAGAAATCAGAGGCCAACACTAACATAAACCAGGTTTTCAGTGGCGCAGGAAAAAAACTGTGTGAGCAGGGTTACAAAATCCTCATTCATATAAAAGAAAAATGGCAAGTGCCGGTAACTACATGAGGCATGGACGTCAGTGCAAAATCTGCATTAAAATGAGCACAGAAGTCACTGGATACTGAATGTAGGTAACTGCAAATCAACACGAGCTGCTGCTGAAATCTGAGGCTTCAATCAAGAATTAACTCCATTACCTTACAATTTCCCATGTAGAAAAGCAGAAAAAAAAAAAGAATATGTGGCAACTATTAATAATGTTCACCAAAATCTCTATGGTAAATAAGGATAAACAGCATGGGATACCACAAAACTTAACTTTTAATAAGGTTTAATTAAAATACACACAAAACCACAGATAATCATAAAAACATATTTAACACTTATGACACACAAAAATAGAAAAGCGCCAACAACAGTGCATGTAGTAGAATTGGCAAGATCTCCCCGGTGGCTGAGCACGAGCGCCAGCCGCTCCCCGGTGGCTGAGCACGAGCGCCAGCCGCTCCCGGTGACTGAGCACGAGCGCCAGCCGCTCCCCGGTGACTGAGCACGAGCGCCAGCCGCTCCCCGGTGACTGAGCACGAGCGCCAGCCGCTCCCCGGTGACTGAGCACGAGCGCCAGCCGCTCCCCGGTGACTGAGCACGAGCAGCCAGCCGCTCCCCGGTGGCTGAGCACGAGCGCCAGCCGCTCCCCGGTGGCTGAGCACGAGCGCCAGCCGCTCCCCGGTGACTGAGCACGAGCGCCAGCCGCTCCCCGGTGACTGAGCACGAGCGCCAGCCGCTCCCCGGTGACTGAGCACGAGCGCCAGCCGCTCCCCGGTGACTGAGCACGAGCGCCAGCCGCTCCCCGGTGACTGAGCACGAGCGCCAGCCGCTCCCCGGTGACTGAGCACGAGCGCCAGCCGCTCCCCGGTGACTGAGCACGAGCGCCAGCCGCTCCCCGGTGACTGAGCACGAGCGCCAGCCGCTCCCCGGTGACTGAGCACGAGCGCCAGCCATTCAAAAGTAATAACAAACCCCAGCCATTCCCATTGGGTTCATTATCACTTGGGTACTGCCTTTGTCATGGCAGGAGTCCTTCACATGGGGCACAACAGGGGACAATAAGGACAGCGATCTCCAAAAACATGGGTGAGATCTTCCCAATTCTTTTACTTGCACTTTTATATTTGTGTGTCATAAGTGTTACATTTTTTTTATGATTATCTCTCTGTGGTTTTGAGTGCATTTTTATTATACCTTATTAAAAAGTTAGGTGTTATGGTATCCCATGCTGTATACTTAAGTGGAAAAGCAGCAAAAAAAAAATGAAGGTAGAGGAAATTTTATATATCACATCAAACAAATGCGGCGGACCAGACATTTGATTGCTGCAAGATAAGACACACTGTAAATTCACACAAATTGGAAACGTGAGACTTGGGCTTTACAGTCCTAAGGGCATTTTTATAGCTAAAGTCCTGATGAAGTGAGATGTATGACCGTAACAAAACAATCCAGCAGCACAGAAGGAAGACGCAGCTTCAAAAATTACAGCAAGTGTCAACTAGGCAAAAAGAAAACCGCAGAAGAGGAGAACATGGAAAAGAGGAAGCATCACAGCAACGAGCCAGCGCCAGGTCATGAAGTCACAGCCTTCACAGTCCCATTAAAGGGGGATTTTGACAGACTTGCTCCTGTTCCATAGATAATTACTCACTCCATGTTTTGCTAATGTTGCAATACCTGTATGGAGAGGGTAAAAAAAAAAAAAAAAGAAGAGAGCCGATCTAAGCTCTCTGGGGGTCCTCGCTTGGCGGGGCCTATGGCATTGCCTTCAGGGGGAAAGCCAGCTGTGACAATCCCCTGTACAGCTCAGCACAGGACTGCTCCCTTCTTACGGAGCAAACATCAGGACAAAAGTTCCAGTAGTCAGTGCACAGGACTACACCCCTATCCCAGCTGCTCCGGGGGCCCAGGCCTGTCAGCGTGCGGCTGCGTGCAGCGTACGTGCCAGCGGGGCAATATCCAGAACAGGATTACAATTTGCTTCATTAGAATATTAATTTAGCTCATTTCCAATTGCAGTAAGCAGCAAAATAATTATGTGGAATCTTCAGGAACGGGATTTATTCTTCATAGAAAGAAATAAAAGATACTTTGGAAATACAACAGTCACCCACGGGATGACACCAAGTAGCAGCCTGGAGGGAGCGCGCAGCACTGCTGGGGGACCCTAATACACCAAGGGGGGGCGCTGCAGACAGCAGTACCATACTATCCTAAAGGCGGGTACTGGAGCTACAGAGACCACCAATGTCCTGGCCTCCATGTGTTCAGGCAAGACCCCTTTTTGACAGTGCACAAAGTATAGTGAAATACAGCATAAAACTGGACAAGGCTAGGAAGTGGCAAGCAATGTAGTGATTGGGCACTACACAGCACCCAATAAAAGTAACTTGTCATGTCCTCCAGACCTAGCGAGGAGCCCCCCTCAACAATGAGGGACATAACAAGCACAGAGAATATTTAGCAATTCCCTGGCAGATGTCCAGTGTCTCCCAAGATCCCACTCATTTCACATTTACACTCCCAATTTGACGCTAAAGTCACGCACCTTCTACAAACAGCTGCACACAACAGAGCAAGAATATGTGTGTTATTTCTCCAATGGTGTGCGCAAGTCATTCAGACCCGGCTAAATGTCAATTCAGCCGCTCGCCACAGAACGTGACACATCACAGGCTACAGAGGGGGCACAAAGTCATGTGGCATTATTCTGGAAGCACTATGGGTGCTGGACTGGGCTTGTGTACCCTCTCAGTATTCGGCAAGGTGGGAAGCATGCCATGAGAAAAAGTGCTGCCACTAACGGGATCAAATATGCTCTAACACGCACGGTAAATACAGATGGTTTTTACAGGCGATCTGTCACCAGACCAAAACACTGGTCAGTTTGTGCCCATACTTTATTCCAGCTGCTGTCCTGAGTATTCCCTGCTTTAATTTTTTGAAAAAGGAATCGTCAGCAGGTGTTTGCCATTCAATCTAAGAGCAGTATAATTTAGGGGCAGAGAACCTGATTTCAGTGGTGTGTCACTTATTAGGCTGCTTGCAGTAGCTTCAATACAATCAGTGTTTATCAGCAGGACATTATCATTAGAGGACAGTGCAGGAAAATGAGGCTAACCTGTGTAACCCGCCCCCACTACCGATTGGTTGCTTTCTCACAGAGAATACAGGAAGCTGCCAATCAGGGGTGCAGGTCATACACAGCTCAGCATTTAAGCACCACTACAGAGGAGAAAACAGGGATTCTATGAAAACTGCACCAAGCAGACCAGTAAGTGATACATTGCTGGAAGCAGAGTCTCTGTCCCAACATCAAGCTGCCCTCAAATTCCATAGCAAAAACCTGCTGAAGGATTTTCTTTAAACAGTATCCGTCATAAATCGAAAGTACACCTGAAAATAAGCAACTTTGTAATATATCTTATAAGAAAAATCTGCTACTTTCTCCACCAAGACTAATCAGTCACTCTCAATTCATGGGCAAAATCTGTATTCAGTGAAGACAGAATCTCCCATTATTAAGATAGGAGATGAGAGCAGGCGGCAGGTGTCTGTGTCTCTCTAGCTCCTTCCTAGAATTTCATCAGCACCAACTATCATCTCCTCTCTCATTAATGGGAAAATCTGTCTCCACTGAATACAGACTGTATCCATGAACTGAGAGTGATCAGCCCCGGGAGAAAGAAGCAGAGCTCTCTGATGATATTACAAAGTATAATCATGTGTATTATTTATTCACAATAATTTATTAATTTATATAGCACCAGTGATTCCATGGTGCTGTAAATGAGAAAGGGGACCTCAAAACACAAATATCACTTACAGTAAACAAACTAACAATCCCAGACTGATAATGAGTGAACATTTAATAAAAGATAAAACGACAGTCACCCTTTAAATTCGCCATATGGTCCTAAAGATATGGACCTTTATAGTTAGTGCTAATTTTTATGGTCATTCCAAGGGGGCGTGGCTCACAGGATTCCCTTGGGGGGATGGGGTGTCTTTTTACATTATTACCCTGTCAGCCAAACCCCCTTATAAAGACCATAAGTACGAGCACTAAATAAAATGTGTGTCCATAGCTCTGAAAACTATTCAGAATTGAGAGTCCTCAGTGGTTGATTCCTTTTAATGGCTAACTGAAAAGATGGTAACAAATTGCAAGCTTTCGAGACTACTCAGGTCTCTTCATCAGGCGAAGACTAAAACAAAAGCTGAAGAATCACATATTTATACACCACACAGCACAGAAAAAAAGAGATTCTTCAGATTTTGTATTAGTCTTTGCCTGATGAAGAGGCCTGAGTAGTCTGGAACGCTGCAATTTGTTATCGTCTTTTCAGTTAAGGGTATGCCACACTAAGCGAGATCGCTAACGAGATCACTACTGCGTCACCATTTATGACGCAGTATCGATCTCGTTAGCGACTTAGCTGTGTGTGACATGTAGCAGCAATGTGGCCCCTGCTGAGATGTTGTTGATCGCTAATAAACATTCTGAGCCGTTTTTTTGGTCGTTGGTGTCCCGCTGGTGAGCCTGAATCGCTGAGTGTGACACCCTTTATGAACGACTTCACCAGCGTCGCAGGTGGGACTAGGTTTTCCCAACGACCGCATAGGTCGTTATACAGATCGCTGATGAGATGTGTTTGGAATCACAGATCGCTGATGAGATGTGTTTGGAATCACAGATCGCTGATGAGTTGTGTTTGGAATCTTAACAGCTAAGTCGCTAACGAGATCGCTACTGCGTCATAAATGGTGATGCAGTAGCGATCTCGCTTAAGTCCGGGTCTCACATAGCGATACACCAGCGATCCCGACAACGATCAGGATCGCTGGTGTATCGCTACATGATCGCTGCTGAACTGCCAAACAGGCAGCTCAGCAGCGATCAGCAAAGCGACACTGCGGGTAACATCGCTTAGTTACCCGCAGTGTACCTTGGATACCAGCGCCCTGATGCAGGGAGCTGGTAACCAAGGTACACAGCGGGTTTCCAGGCGCTGCGCGGTGCCTGGAAACCCGCTGTGTACCTTGGTTACCAGCGGATCGCTGGTCTCCCGCCTGTCACACGCAGCGATGCGTGCTGGCCAGCGGGAGACCAGCGATCAAAAAAATGTTCAGGACATTCAGCGACGATCAGCGATACCCAGCAGGGGGGCTGATCGTTGCTGAATGTCACACACAGCGATATCGCTGGTGAGCTCGCTGCTGCGTCACAAAACTAGTGACTCAGCAGCGATCTCGCTAGTGAGATCGCTGTGTGAGACGGGGGCTTTTGTTTGGCATACCCTTAAGCCATTAAAACATATCAACCACTGAGGACTCTCAATTCTGAATATTTTTCTATCTACTGGCTAACACGGTACAAAGATATACATCTTTCCTGTATCCATAGCTCTAAAACCTAAAACCGTATGGTGGATTTACAAAAAAAGGGAATATTCAGGGGAGCAGAGGGAACAAGAGTAGAACACAAACTGGATAGTTGTGACGGGTTCTCTTTAAAAAGTTGGAGGGTGTGAGGACTATGCTCCCAGCACTCACAGGGTATACACATCATACAGATAGGGTTAATATACAGATATTTATTATAATCTAATACTAAAGGACATATAGCGGCACATTTGGGGGGGGGGGGGTCATGGATATATATATATATTATGCACACACAGGGTAACATATAGTGGTGACCATGTCCCTAGCATGTATGTAACAAACACTATACATACACACACATACTACACATATACACACTATTTATTTATTTTACTCATTTAAATAGCGCCATTAATTCCACAGCGTTTTACAGACATTATCATCACTGTCCCTACTGGGGCTCACAATCTAATTTCCCTATCACTAGGTCTTTGGAGTGTGGGAGGAAACCGGAGAAACCCACACAAACACAGGGAGAACATACAAACTCCTTGCAGATGTTGTCCTTGGTGGGATTCAACCCAGGACTCCAGCGCTGCAAGGTTACAGTGCTAACCATTGAGCCACCGTGCTGCCCATGCACTGCACTATACACACACACTACACACAATATACACACACACACTACACATATACTATACACACACTATACATACACATTACACATACTATACATGCACACACTACATACTATACACACACTACACACATACTACACACACACACTACATACATACTATACACATACACTACACATACTATACATACACACTATACACACACACTACACACATACTATATATACACACACACTACACACATACTATACATACACACACTACACACATACTATACATACACACACTACACACATTCTATACATACACACTATACATACTATACATACACACACTACACACATACTATACATACACACACTATACATACACATACAATTCAATTCAATTCTATACACATACATACAGTATATATTCACATACTATACATACACACACTATACATACACATACTATACATACACATACTATACATACACACACTACACATACTATACAACATTATACATACTATACACACACACATTATACATACACATACTATACACACACATACTACACATATACACACTATTTATTTATTTTACTCATTAAATAGCGCCATTAATTCCACAGCGTTTTACAGACATTATCATCACTGTCCCCACTGGGGCTCACAATCTAATTTCCCTATCACTAGGTCTTTGGAATGTGGGAGGAAACCGGAGAAAACCCACACAAACACAGGGAGAACATACAAACTCCTTGCAGATGTTGTCCTTGGTGGGATTTCAACCCAGGACTCCAGCGCTGCAAGGTTACAGTGCTAACCATTGAGCCACCGTGCTGCCCCATGCACTGCACTATACACACACACTACACACAATATACACACACACACACTACACATATACTATACACACACTATACATACACATTACACATACTATACATGCACACACTACATACTATACACACACTACACACATACTACACACACACACTACATACATACTATACACATACACTACACATACTATACATACACACTATACACACACACTACACACATACTATATATACACACACACTACACACATACTATACATACCCCACACTACACACATACTATACATACACACACTACACACATTCTATACATACACACTATACATACTATACAACACACACTACACACATACTATACATACACACACTATACATACACATACATTCAATTACAATCTATACACATTCATACATATTTATAACACATACATACATAACACACTATACATACACATACTATACATACACATACTATACATACACACACTACACATACTATACACACATTATACATACTATACAACACACACAATTATACATACACATACTATACACACACATACTACACATATACACACTATTTATTTATTTTACTCATTTAAATAGCGCCATTAATTCCAACATTTTCAACATTTCAGATGTCTCCACTGGGGTCACAATCTAATTTCCCTATCACTAGGCTTTGAATGGATGAAACACGATGAAACCCACACAAACACAGAAACATACAAACCCTTACAGATTGTCCTTGTATATTCACACCCAGACTCCAACCTAGCAATATACCACTAACCACTAGCCACCGTCACCCATGCACTCACTATAACACACACACACACTACTAACATACACACACACTCACACACTACACATATACTATACACACTACACACTACTATACAACACACACTACACACACACTAACACATACTAACTACACATTACACATACTATACACACACACTACATACTATACACACACACTACACATACTATACACACACACTACACACATACTATATCACACACATACACATACTATACACACACTACACATACTATAACATACACACACACATACTATACATCACACACTATACATCACACACTACACACATACTATACTATACACACACACTACACACATACTAATACACACACTACACACACATACTATAATACACACACTACACACTACTATACATACACACACTACACACATACTATACATACACACACTACACACATACTATACAACACACACTACACACATACTATACACACACTCACTACACATACTATACACACACTACACACATACTATATACACACTACACACATACATACATACACACTACACATACATATACAACACACACATACATATACACACACTATACACACATACTATACATACACACTACACACACTATATATACTAACACACTACACACACTACAACACTACATACAATACTATACATATACACACTACATACATACACATACTATACACAACACATACATACACTACTATACACACACTATACATACACATACTATACATACACACACTACACATACTATACACACACACAACTATACATACACATACTTATACACAACACATTATACATACACATACTATACACACACATACTATACATACACACTATACACACACTACATATATACTATACACACTACATATACACTATACACACACTACATATATACTAAACACACACATACACTACACACACTACATATATACTATAAACATACACTATACACACACGTCTGTATAAGCCCCACACTTCCACCCTCCGCTCCACAGGACACTATGAGGAGGCGCTCCCGCACAGATACTCACACATCAGGATGCTGAAGGCCATCACAGCCAGCAGGCCCTGCAGAAAGATCCCAAACCGTCCAGTAAGAGAGCCAGTGCTGCACCCCGGGTGTTGGGCGGTGGGGCCAGCTCCGGTGGACACGCTCCTGTTCCCGGCTATAGGGCCCATGGCTCCGCTACCGGGCCCGGAGCCAGCCCCAGCTGGTCACCGCAGCAACCACAGGACGGTAGCCGGAATGGGACGTGTCAGCTGGTCACGTGGTCTCCAGTAGGATGACACGTGATACACCCTAGAGGTACAGCCAGACACACGAGGGGGCGGGGCTGTAAGACCGAGACGCGTCCAGGCTGTGGAGTGCTGCCTGAACTTAACCCGTTGCAGTCCGGTGTTGCCACATCGCGGATCCCTTTGTATCGGGTGGAAGGAGACGTTACACAATTGGTTACCGTATAAAAAAAGGAAACGAGCGCTCATTGTCCACAGCAGCCTATGAGATCACTTGTTCTATTATGAAATCTCCTCTTGGAGAATGAAAGCCGCATTCTGATTGGCTGGACTGCTTCTATGGAAAAGCAAGTTTTGAATAAAATCTGCTGCTTAGGTTCCAGCTTCATCAGGACATGAACCAGCCTGTTACAAAGCAGTCTGCCACTAGGGGGAGCTCGGTGTATAGGATTTACACAGCGTACACTGAGCAGTATACAGATCTGTGAGCAGCTAGCGCCCTCTACTGGTGGCGGCTGGTAGCAAGGATTACATTATTTATACAATGTTCTGTTTACAATGTAACATTGTTTTGAATAGCAGAAAAAGTTACAAAAAACAAGAGTCTTGACCCTTTAATAAAAAAGCCTATTTCTGCAATTAGGACACAGCCCTATTGTTGTAGGGGGCAGTTCATTGCCTTAGATGAGGTTTGTATATTAAAAATCCCCTGCAAATCACACAGTTTGTAAAATTGCACCACTTAAAAGTTTTTACAAGTGTTTAGGAATTCTTGTTAACTCTTCAGGCACTTCACAGAAATTAATGCAAAGTGTAATACAAAAAAATGCAATTTTTCCATTAAAATGTTTTCTCATCAAATTTTTCATTTTCAGAAAAGGTAATTGGAGAAAAAGCACAAGACAACATGTTACCCACTTTCTCCTGAGTACAGCAATATCCTATATGAGTTTATACGTAAGAGGGGGAGCACACAGCAAAGCTCAGAAGGGAAGGAGTGCTGTGAGGCTTATGGAGGACAGATTGGAATAATTTGCTAACAGACCGGGATGCTTCAATCAACTGTAGAGCCCCACACTATAGCTATAAGAAAATACATTACAATTACACTGTCTAATATCTACACTGCTCCAGTGTATACTGTCACTGATGATCACTGCATTACCTGTACTCTATACACTATATACAGAGCCCCTGTGTATAATGTCACTGTGATCCCTGTATTACTTGTACACTGACACTATATACAGAGCTCCTGTGTATAATGTCACTGGTGATCACTGAATTACCTGTACACTGACACTATATACAGAGCTCCTGTGTATAATGTCACCGATGATCACTGCATTACCTGTACTCTATACACTATATACAGAACTCCTGTGTATAATGTCACTGATGATCACTGCATTACCTGTACACTGACACTTTATACAGAGCCCTGTGCATTATATCACTGGTGATCACTGTATTACCTGTACTCTATACACTATATACAGAGTTCCTGTGTATAATGTCACAGATGATCACTGTATTACCTGTACACTGACACTATATACAGAACTCCTGTGTATAATGTCACTGATGATCACTGCATTACCTGTACACTGACACTTTATACAGAGCCCCTGTGCATTATATCACTGGTGATCACTGTATTACCTGTACTCTATACACTATATACAGAGTTCCTGTGTATAATGTCACAGATGATCACTGTATTACCTGTACACTGACACTTTATACAGAGCCCCTGTGTATAATGTCAATCGTGATCACTGTATTACCTGTACACTATGCACTATATACACAGCTCCTGTGTACAGTCATGAACAAAAGTTTTGAGAATGACACAAATATTAATTTTTACAAAGTCTACTGCTTCACTTTTTCTAATGGCAATTTGCATATACTCCAGAATGTTATAAAGAGTGATCAGCTTAACAGCAATTACTTGCAAAGTCAATATTTGGCTAGAAAATGAACTTTATCCCCCAAAACACATTTCAACATCATTGCAGCCCTGCCTTAAAAGGACCAGCTAACCTCTTTTCAGTGATTGCTCCATTAACACAGGTGTGGGTGTTGATGAGGACATGGCTGGAGATCAATCTGTCATGATTAAGTAAGAATGACACCACTGGACACTTTAAAAGGAGGCTGGTGCTTGGCATCATTGTTTCTCTTCTGTTAACCATGGTTATCTCTAAAGAAACACGTGCAGTCATCATTGCAATGCACAAAAATGGCCTAACAGGGAAGAGTATAGGCTGGGTCTCACATAGCGATACACCGACAACGATCAGGATCGCTGGTGTGTCGCTATATTATCGCTGCTGAGCTGCCAAACAGGCAGCTCAGGGCAGCGATCAGCACAAGGACACTGCGGGTAAACATCGCTAGTTACCCGCAGTGTACCTTGGATACCAGCGCCCTGATGCAGGGAGCTGGTAACCAAGGTACACATCGGGTTTCTAGGCGCTGCGCGGTGCCTGGAAACCCGCTGTGTACCTTGGTTACCAGCAGATCGCTGGTCTCCCGCCTGTCACACACAGCGATGCGTGCCTGTCAGCGGGACACCAGCGATCAAAAAAATGTCCAGACATTTCAGCGACAATCAGCGATACCCGGCAGGGGGCTGATCGTCGCTGAATGTCACACACAGCGATATCGCTGGTGAGCTCGCTGCTGCGTCACAAAACTAGTGACTCAGCACCAATCTCGCTATCGAGATCGTTGTGTGAGACGGGCCCTTATCGCAGCTAGAAAGATTGCACCTCAGTCAACAATCTATCTCATCATCAAGAACTTCAAGGAGAGAGGTTCCATTGTTGCCAAAAAGGCTCCAGGGCGCCCAAGAAAGACCAGCAAGCGCCAGGACCGTCTCTTAAAAGTGTTTCAGCTGTGGGATCGGGCTACCAGCAGTGCAGAGCTTGCTCAGGAATGGCAGCAGGCAGGTGTGAGTGCATCTGCACGCACTGTGAGGCGGAGACTCTTGGAGCAAGGCCTGGTCTCAAGGAGGGCAGCAAAGAAGCCACTTCTCTCCAGAAAAAACATCATGGACAGACTGATATTCTGCAAAAGGTACAGGCAGTGGACTGCTGAGGACTGGGGTAAAGTTATTTTCTCTGATGAATCCCCTTTTCGATTGTTTGGGACATCAGGAAAACGCCTCATTCGGAGAAGACAAGGTGAGCGCTACCACCAGTCTTGTCTCATGCCAACTGTTAAGCATCCTGAAACCATTCATGTGTGGGGTTGCTTCTCAGCCAAGGGAATCGGCTCTCTCACAGTCTTGCCTAAAAACACAGCCATGAATAAAGAATGGTACCAGAATGTCCTCCAAGAGCAACTTCTCCCAACCCTCCAAGAGCAGTTTGGCGATCAACAATGCCTTTTCCAGCATGATGGAGCACCTTGCCATAAAGCAAAGGTGATAACTAAATGGCTCTGGGAACAAAACATAGAGATTTTGGGTCCATGGCCTGGAAACTTGTCACGCTGTATAGCAGATATATATATGTGATGTCAGTAATCTATATCAAAAGGGCAACATACTATATAACATGCGCATAGATATATGATAACATAGATTTACCTGACAGAATGTCCAGTGGGTCAAAACGGAATCCGTTATACGCTGTCTCCGGCTAGAGGGTGACCGGGTCTAAGCTGACCCTAAACTGGGGTCCTAACTAATCCCTCTACCTGGAGGTACTGTTAAAGGTACAGAGGTCCAGGCCACCAGCGTAAACCCTGTCTCCTATCAATCCCTGCCAACTGTATTCTAGTCCTAAGAAGGACCCTGAATACCACCAAAGGGAATGAACAGGTAACGGTTAATGAACAGAAAGACATACAAGAAAGACAAGAAATAAAGTAAATAAAGTCTTACATACAACACTCACACACAGTAGGAACACCTAAGGTCTCAGAGATAAACTATAAGCTATAAGAGTAAAAACAACTAAGGAGCTCTTAGCTTAAGTATTCTCAGAACCGATCCAGTCTGCTAGACTACATGAATGCTTTCACCGGCGTCTAACACCCAGACTGGCAGGAATATAAAGGAAACTAATTAGAACATAATCAAAAGCAGCCGGGCGAGGCTGGACCTAGTCTTAGCAAAGAGCTAGGTAAAATTAACTCTCTCATTACCAAACACAAAGAAACAGCAGCTCAGCTGTGAGAAGTCAGAATGTGCAATCGCGACGATCTTCGTGGCGATGCATCCATGACAGTACCCCCCCTTCTACGAGGGGCCTCCGGACCCTCATGACCAGGTCTGTCCGGGTAAGTTGTGTGAAAGGTCCGAACCAATCGATCTGCGTTAGCATCAGACGCAGGGACCCACGTCCTCTCCTCAGGACCATACCCCCTCCAAAGAACTAAGTACTGAGGGGATCGGCGACTGAGACATGAGTCAATGATTTTCGACCCATGAAATTCCACGTTATCATTGACTACCACTGAAGGAGGAGGTAGAGGTGACGGTATGACTGGTGCCACATACTTTTTAAGTAATGACTTGTGAAACACATTATGATTTTTAAACGTAGGAGGGAGGTCCAGACGAAATGCCACAGGATTAATTATGGAACTGATCCTGTACGGCCCAATGAATCTGGGACCCAACCTCCAGGAGGGAACTTTAAGTTTATATTCCTGGTAGACAACCACACCAGATCGTTCACCTTCAGATCTCGACCAGAAACTCTCCCCCTATCAGCCATCCGTTTGTAATGGTTCTCCGTAACCTTCAGTCTTAACCGATCTGGAACTATCAGTCTCCTTGGAAGTCCCACAGGGGCGTCCCCCTGAGCCCCCAATACCTCCCCCTCAAGCTCAGAGCATACAGCTGACACTACAACTCCCTCCTGAGGAATAGGAACCGGATCATCCATCCTCCCGGTCCCTGGGAAAGTACGAGATAAGGCATCAGGAAGCAACTTTATTGAGCAGTCATATGCGCGATGAGGAGGTAACTCTTTACACCCCTCCTCTGAGAACATCTCCCCAAAGTCCTCCAGAAAAGGAGGCAAAGTCCTAGGCACAACCGCACCGATGACCGTGCTCATGCAGTTATTCTTGCAAAATTCACCCCACTGGCTTATCTTTCTGGATTGCCAATCAATCACTGGGTTATGTTTAGCCAACCAAGGAAGTCCCAACACAATAGGAGTAGGTAGACCCTCCAACACATAACAAGACAATTGCTCTTTATGTATTGCCCCTACTCGAAGATCTATGTTATGAACAGCTTGTACCAAGCTACCTTGACCAAGAGGTCTAGAATCAATAGAGAGTATAGGGACCGGTTTGGCCAATACACTCAGTTGCATACCATGCACCTGGGCAAACCGAGCGTCCACCAGATTAGCCCCGGACCCACTATCAAGAAAAACAGAAATCCTCTCAGTTCTAGTACCAATCACCACCTCCGCAGGCACGAGAAACTGAGAGGGATTTGGGGACGAAATACACACACCCAGGTTAACTCCTTGGCTCAAAGAGGTCCGGGATGGACACCCCCCAACAAAATGTCCCTCTCTCCCGCAAAAGAAACACCTTCTAGTCTTGCGGCGCACCGCCGATTCCCTCCTACAAAATGATGTCCCTCCCAACTGCATGGGTTCCTCAGAACAGACCAGGGAACCTCAGTAAAAGGGACTTTAGTAGTAGGTGGAGTCATCACGGGGGCGGAGTTACCTCGCGTCTTCCCCGAAGTCGTCTATCAATGCGAATAGCGAGGGCCATAGCAGCCTCCAGTGATGGAGGAGAATCATACTGAGCCAACACATCTTTTAATTTGTCAGACAACCCTTGACAAAACTGGCTCCTAAGAGCTGGGTCATTCCACTGAGTATCTGTTGCCCATCTACGGAACTCAGAAGAATATTCCTCCGCTGGACGATTTCCTTGCCGTATTTTACGTAACCTTGTTTCAGCAAGGGAAACTCGATCCGGATCATCATATACCAGACCCAGGGCAGTAAAAAATCGATCCACTGACTGGAGATCTGGGGAGCCTGGAGGAATAGAGAACGCCCAAGATTGAGGGTCCCCTTGTAAGAGCGATATAACAATTCCCACCCTCTGCTCTTCACTCCCAGATGACCGAGGCCGCAGCCGAAAGTACAATTTACATGCCTCCCGGAAAGTAAAAAATTTGTCCCGCCCACCAGTGAACCTATCCGGGAGAGCAACCTTAGGTTCAGATCTGGTTTGCTCCGGGGGGGACAAAACCTTGGACTTAATGTCTGCAAATTTCATGGACAACCCCTGCAACTGCCGGGCCAGCTGGGCTACTGGATCCATGACAGCTGGGGAGAATCTTTAGTTGGGCCGGTGAAAATGTCACGCTGTATAGCAGATATATATATGTGATGTCAGTAATCTATATCAAAAGGGCAACATACTATATAACATGCGCATAGATATATGATAACATAGATTTACCTGACAGAATGTCCAGTGGGTCAAAACGGAATCCGTTATACGCTGTCTCCGGCTAGAGGGTGACCGGGGTCTAAGCTGACCCTAAACTGGGGTCCTAACTAATCCTCAACCTGGAGGTACTGTTAAAGGTACAGAGGTCCAGGCCACCAGCGTAAACCCTGTCTCCTATCAATCCCTGCCAACTGTAATCTAGTCCTAAGAAGGACCCTGAATACCACCAAAGGGAATGAACAGGTAACGGTTAATGAACAGAAAGACATACAAGAAAGACAAGAAATAAAGTAAATAAAGTCTTACATACAACACTCACACACAGTAGGAACACCTAAGGTCTCAGAGATAAACTATAAGCTATAAGAGTAAAAACAACGAAGGAACTCTTAGCTTAAGTATTCTCAGAACCGCTTCAGTCTGCTAGACTACATGAATGCTTTCACCGGCGTCTAACACCCAGACTGGCAGGAATATAAAGGAAACTAATTAGAACATAATCAAAAGCAGCCGGGCGAGGCTGGACCTAGTCTTAGCAAAGAGCTAGGTAAAATTAACTCTCTCATTACCAAACACAAAGAAACAGCAGCTCAGCTGTGAGAAGTCAGAATGTGCAATCGCGACGATCTTCGTGGCGATGCACCCATGACAAAACTCCCCAGATCTTAATCCCATTGAGAACTTGTGGTCAATCATCAAGAGACGGGTGGACAAACAAAAACCTAAAAATTCTGACAAAATGAAAGCATTGATTGTGCAAGAATGGACTGCTATCAGTCAGGATTTGGTCCTGAAGTTGGTTGAGAGCATGCCAGGGAGAATTGCAGAGGTCCTGAAGAAGAAGGGTCAACACTGCAAATATTGACTTGCTGCATTAACTCATTCTAACTGTCAATATAAGCTTTTGTTACTCATATGTTTGCAATTATATTTCTGTCTGTGATAAAAACATCTGTCAAACACACATAAAAACCAGAGGGCAGCAGATCATGTGAAAATATAATATTTGTGTCATTCTCAAAACTTTTGGCCATGACTGTATAATGTCACAGATGATCACTGTATTACCTGTACACTGACACTTTATACAGAGCCCCTGTGTATAATGTCACAGATGATCACTGTATTACCTGTACACTGAACACTTTATACAGAGCCCCTGTGTATAATGTCAATGGTGATCACTGTATTACCTGTACACTGACACTATATACAGAGCTCCTGTGTATGTTACCATTGATCACTGTGCTACCTGTTCACTTACACTATATATTATACACTATATAAAGAGCTTCTGTGTATAATGTTATCAGTGACCACTGTATATTGCTTATACAACTTGCACTATACACTATATACAGAGCTCCTGTGTATAATGTGATCCCTGTATTACCTGTACACTGACACTATACTGGGTATGGAAAGTATTCAGACCCTTTTAAATTTTTCATTCTGTTTCATTGCAGCCATTTGGTAAATTCAAAAAAGTTCATTTTTTTTCTTATTAATGTACACTCTGCACCCCATCTTGACTGAAAAAAAAACAAATGTAGAAATTTTAGCAAATTTATTAAAAAAGAAAAACTGAGAGATCCTACTGCGCAAGCACCTCCGCTGGCTCCTTGTTGCTGCAGTTTCAAAAAACACAAAAAAGAACACTACAACAAAAATGGCGCCAGAGGCGGCGCATGCGCAGTACCATCTATCGCTTACCGAGAGATGCTACTGCACAAGTGCCGCGTCTGGCGCCATTTTGTTGTAGTGTACATTTTTTTTTGGCTGCAGCAACAAGGAGCAGGTGGCGGCGCTTGCGCAGTAGCATCTTTCCGAACGCGATAGATGCTAATGCGCAGATGCACCCAATGGCGCCATAATAATGGTGATTTTTTTTCTTTGAAACACAGGAAGTTAATAGGCACTAACCGATAAAAAGAAAGAGCGCAGGAGCCGCCATTTTGATTAAGTGACATGCTTTTTTTTCAAATACACACATTAGTATATTCATTATGTAAACTAAGGGACAGGTCAGTGACACATTACCCTTTACGTGAACCTGACGCATTATTGGAATAAGAGAGAAAAAAGATAATCAAATCTCATATACGGTAATTTGTACAACATATTATAAAGAAAAACATTACAAACATATAAAAGGAAGGGAAGTTGGCTTCTTGTTCACTGCTCACATGGCAAAAAAAGTAGAATAATCACTTTTGTTCTCCTTTTATGGTTTACATAACTTAATTGGAGAAGTAAAACCGTTTCCCACAATCCACTGCAACAGTGCAATCGAATAAGGAATAAATTCTGAACCAACAAAATGTAAAAATGAGACAGAAGTAAAGGTCTATTTTCAATGCAAGATTATTGTAGATGAGTGTGTCTAGGATTGCTCTTTTCCCAGTGCCCTTGCAGTCTAAACACTTGTTTGTATAGTGAAATAATCTTTTATGCTGAAGAAAGGATCATCGTTCTCGGCAGCACATCACGTTCTCGGCAGCACATCGTCTTGTGAAAAAAAATCGTGCTGCTGAGAACAACGTGAGCCTATGAGCACAGAACGATCCTTTGGTGATCGTGAACTTGACACATGATGCAATAGTGGATGCAAAGCAAAATTAAACTTTTTTATTTATTTTTGTCTTTTTTTAATTTTGACTCTCCATTGCAGAGACATTAAATATCAAAGTATTTCAAACCTAATGCATTTACTTTTTAAAAAATCTAAGTGGGTGTTATCAGACAGTTTTCACTTGGGGTGTGTACTTCTCCCTGTTTGATGACCAATTATAAGCAGGTAGAAACACTCAAAGGAAAGAAATATGTGCCCTAGCTTAAAGCGGTTTCTCAGGGTGTGAAATGTAGTTATACATCTCTAATCTGGTAAAACCTCCTGCATGAGTTCATGTGGTGGGAGGAGCAGTACAGCTGAGTTTAGCTGTGTCACATTACAAACCCTTCTATTAGCTCTCCCGATTACTGAGCGTGTCAGTAATTACACTTAAGTCTGTTGCACTCAAGCAACTTGTAATCACATTGGAATGAGATCAGGGCTGTCATTACATCTCACACAGGAGTAACCTGCCGCAGTGATAGCTTTTCGAGAAAAGAAGTGCCGACTGGGTAGGTCATAGCTTGGGACAGCGTAGGCCATGAGGTCTTTGAATGCAGCGCTTTCAACCAAACGGAAGGGCATCATCTCTAATGAGATCAGTTTGGCAATGTAGGCATTCAAAGCCAGTGTACGCGGATGAGAGGATGAGTACTTTCTTGTCCTACTCAGAGTGTCTGCTAGGGTGAGCTGAACTTGAGAGCTGCATATGGGGGAACTAGCGGTGGACATGATGGATTGAGAGGGGGTTGGTGATGGTGATTATGGTGGTGGTGATGGCCTATATTCAGTCTTTCGTTGCAAAAACATTGTGATTCCCTGACTGCTTTGGCCTTGCGACGACACCTCAACATTTCTTGCTGGTGGTGTGCTAACCGGTGGGCTTACAGTGGGGGAAGCGATGGAGCATTGCTGGCTAACTTCAGTCGGAGCTGGTGCACATGTGCTACCTGAGGTTTTGTAGTCCGTCCACGCTTGCAAGTGCATGTTGATTAAATGTCTAAGCATGCAACCGGTATTCAAATTTCGGAGATTTTTCCCTCGGCTAAAGGTCCTTCCGCACTTCTTACAGATAACCTTTGCCTCATCACTAGGATTTTGGTAAAAAAAGTGCCACACTGCACTCTTCCTACTATGGGGTAAATTTTCAGGGCTTGCACGCTGTGCTAATTTGACCGTCTGGCCAAGCTGTCCTGCAACTCTTTTTGTTTTTTTAACACGTTTTTGGACGCTACAGGGCTGCCAGATAACCCAAGCTGCGATGTTGATACCTGCTGCGGATCCTTATCCTCTTCTGAGCTATTGCCAGCGGCACCCTCTTCTCCCAATGGATGCCAATCCGGGTCAACAACTGGATCATCCATCACCTCCTCTTCAATTTCATCTGCACCTTCCTCTGTGTCACCTTGTAAGGAGGTATAGTATGCAGGAAGGGGCACCTGAGTTTCATCAGGGTCAGATTCTGGCTCAGTAGACTGCGAGGGCAATGTAGTGCTTTGGGTGAATGTACCAGCAGAATCATCTAGCAGTGGCTGTGCATCAGTGCACTCCATGTCATATTCATCTTAGACTGGGGAATTCAGGATTTGACTTGATAACCTAGGCATGGTATGTGAAAAGAGCTCCATGGAGTAATCTGAAGTGTGGCCTGCCGCTTCCTTCACTTTTGGTGGGGGTGAAGGACACAAGGAAAGGTGTTGTTGCTGGCCAGGAGCCTGCACTGACGACTCAGTGCTTGGAGTTTTTGAAACTTCAGAAGAGGAGACGATAGAACTGGAGCCTGTTTCGGCAATGTAAGCCAAAACCTGTTCCTGATGCTCCGGCTTTAAAAGCGGTTTACCTACTCCCAGAAAAGGGAGCCTTCCAACCTTCTGGAGCCAGATGATGACGCAGGCTCAACATCTCCTGCCTTAGGTGCTATTGTGCTTTTGGCACTACCAGCAGATGCACCACCACCACTATCAGTACCAGCTGGCCCCCCCTGCCCACGTCCGCAGCCTCTTACACCATACTTCCTCATGTTTGTGAAAATGTACCCAAAAATACCAGCAGATATATGGTACTGTATCAGAAGCGTACAGCTGTATACGGTGAAGGTGAAAAATTTAAATCTCCGTATATATTTGGGGAGTAACAGACACAGACTCTCACAGGCTCAGTAAGGATTAGACCAGAATATAAAAAGTAGAAAAATTGTAATGTATCAGAAGCATACAGCTGTATACAGTGTTGGGGTAATTTTAAATCTCGGTATATATTTCCAGAGTCAGGCACAGACTCTCACAGGCTCAGTATGAATTACACCAGAATATAAAAAGCAAAAAAGTGTACTGTATCAGAAGTGTACAGCCGTATACAGTGCTGGGGTAATTGTAAATCTCCATATATATTTGCGGAGTAACAGACACAGACTCTCACAGGCTCAGTATGGATTACACCAGAATATAAAAAGATGAAAAACGGTAATGTATTAGAAGCGTACAGCTGTATACAGTGTTGGGGTAATTTTAAATCTCCGTATATATTTCCAGAGTAACACACAGACTCTCACAGGTTCATTATGGAGTAGACCAGAATATGAAAAGCATAAAAAAGTGTACTGTATAAGTAGCGTACAGCTGTAAACAGTGTTGGGGTAATTTTAAATCTCCGTATATATTTCCGGAGTCACACACAGATAGTCAGGATGTATTTGTCTGTGATACCAGCCGGTACACGGTAGTGTGTGAGGAGGGTACAACTCTATACGGTGTGGGGAAAAATGAACGATCGGTAACTGTGCAGAAGAAAAGAATAAAAGTATTAGTGCTGTGTAGGTGCTGTGTTAAAATGCAGTCTGCACAGCAGTGTAAACACAGCAATACAGCTAGCAGGCAGCCTAATAATCAGCTCTGCTGCTGCACACAACAAATTCCTCCCTGTCACTGGCAGGCAGCCTAATATTCAGCTCTGCTGCACACAACAAAATCCTCCCGGTCACTGCACACTAACTGTACAGCTAATCGCTATCAGCACAAGCACAGAATAACTTTTTTTTCAGGCCTAACGCTCTCCCTACTGAGAAACAGCGGCTGCAACCTCTCCCTACGCTAAGATCGGCAGAAGTAAAATCGTGGTCGGAGGTGAGAGCTTTTATAGCCATTGTGATGCCACACAAAGCAAGCCAATCACTGCAATGCCCTTCTCTAAGATGGTGGTGGCCTCTGCGCATGTCATCCCATTGCCCACAGTGTACATCCTTGCTCATTGGCTGAGAAAAGGCACCTGCAATCATTATGGGAAAACCGACTTTGGCGCTCAGTTCGCCGAACGCATGGCCAACCTCACGCTATAGTCGGGTTTCGCTCAGCGAAACCTGAATTTGGCGAAAGTCGGTGTTTTTTGCATCTGACCAACCCGTTTCGCTCAACTCTAATCATTATAAAAGACACCTGTCCACAACCTCAAACAGTCACACTCCAAACTTCACTATGGTGAAGACCAAAGAGCTGTCGAAGGACACCAGAAACAAAATTGTAGCCCTGCACTAGGCTGGGAAGACTAAATCTGCAATAGGCAAGCAGCTTGGTGTGATGAAATCAACTGTGGGAGCAATAATAAGAAAATGGAAGACATACAAGACCACTGATAATCTCCCTCGATCTGGGGCTCCACACAAGAACTCACCCCCTGGGTCAAAATGATCACAAGAACTGTGAGCAAAAATCCCAGAACCACACGGTGGGGGACCTAGTGCATGACCTTCATAGAGCTGGGACCACCGTAACAAAGGCTACCATCAGTAACACACTACGCCGCCAGGGACTCAGATCCTGCAGTGCCAGATGTGTCCCCTTCTTAAGCCAGTACATGTCCAGGCCTGTCTGAAGTTTGCTAGAGAGCATTTGGATTATCCAGAAGAGTATTGAGAGAATGTCATATGGTCTGATGAAACCAAAGTAGAACTGTTTGGTAGAAACAAAACCCTTCGTGTTTGGAGGTGACAGAATGCTGAGTTGCATCAAAAAACACAATACCTACTGTGAAGCATGGGGGTGGCAACATCATGCTTTGGGGCTGTTGCTCTGCAAAGGGACCAGTTGCTTTATACTATAGAGTCTGCTTATGGTGACTGCATTATACTATAGTCCAAAAAGAAAAAAGGAACAGCATCCAATCCAGGTAGAAGTATAACAAATTCTTTATTCAGCCACCATAAAAAACGACGTTTCGGCCATTGTATGGCCTTTATCAAGTATTATCATACTTGATAAAGGCCATACAATGGCCGAAACGTCGTTTTTTATGGTGGCTGAATAAAGAATTTGTTATACTTCTACCTGGATTGGATGCTGTTCCTTTTTTCTTTTTGGACTTTGTTCATTTGGATCCCTGAACGTCTGAACGTGCATCCTTGAAAACTCCAGAGTGCTGTCAGCTGTTTGTATGTTGGTGCATTATACTATAGTGTCAGCTTACGGGGGGATGCATTATATTACAGTCTGCCTATGGGGGACTACATTATATTATAGAGACTGCCTATGGGGAGCTGCATTATATTACAGTCTTCCTATGGGGGGGCTGCATTATACTATAGAGACTGCCTATGGGGGGCTGCATTATTCTATAGAGACTGTCTATGGGGAGATGCATTATATTAGACTGCCTATGGGGGCTGCATTATACTATAGAGTCTGCCTATGGGGAGATGCATTATATTACAGACTGCGTATGGGGGGCTGCATTATACTATAGAGACTGCCTATCGGGGCAGTGTTATATTACAGTCTGCCTATGGGGGGCTGCATTATACTATAGAGTCTTCCTATGGGGCTGTATTATACTATAGAGACTGCCTATGGGGGCTGCATTATACTATAGAGACTGCCTATGGGGGCTGCATTATACTATAGAGACTGCCTATGGGGGACTGCATTATATTACAATCTGCCTATGGGGGCTGCATTATACTATAGAGTCTGCCTATGGGGGCTGCATTTTATTACAGTCTGCCTATGGTGGATTGCATTATATTAGAGTCTGCCTATGGGGGGGCTGCATTATATTAGATTCTGCCTTTTGGGGGCTGCATTATATTAGAGTCTGGTTATGGGGGGCTGGATAATACCATACAGTATGCCTATGTGGGGGCTGCATTATACTATATAGAGTCTGTCTATGGGGAGTGCGTTATACAATATGGAGGCCTATGAGGAGGGCATTATATCTTATTGAGGACTATCTGGTGTATTATACTGTATGAGGCTATCTAGGGGGCCATCATACAGTGTGGAGATTACAGTGAGGGGTCCATCATACAGTGTTGGAGCCATCAGACAGTTTGGGCAATACTAAGGGGTCAGTATATCTACTGTGAGAGGGCATTATACTGTGTATAAGAGAGCATCATGCTGTGTATAGAGGAGCTGTACAGGGGGGAGAATCAGGACATTATTAAATGTAACGGCACTAATTGTTATAGGGGAACTCAGGTTACAGTGACTGTCAAAGGGGCACAC
Source organism: Oophaga sylvatica (assembly GCA_033576555.1). Taxonomy (NCBI): domain Eukaryota; kingdom Metazoa; phylum Chordata; class Amphibia; order Anura; family Dendrobatidae; genus Oophaga; species Oophaga sylvatica. Next base: position 21,141,419 of record JARQOD010000009.1, on the reverse strand, counting down.
AGAGGACATTATTACTTTCTAAGGGACAAAATGTGGGCACTGTTTTCTAGGGCACTTGCACCCGGCATTACTATATTCTAGAGGGTTGTTTTAGAATTTAGAAGGGACACATAGAACCACACAGCAGGTGCAGTAATAGGGACACATACGACAGCAGCGGCTCAGCTTTGGGGTATCCGCAGGATAAGGAGTTTGTGCAGGTTGGGAATAGTCCCATTGGGGATGGTGCTGATAATATGAGATGTTAAACGTGTCTTTGTTGTAATCTCTGCAGCCGAGTCCTGGCTGGAAGAAGTTTTCATGTCGGTCTGTGCCAGATGGAAAAGACGGGAAAAGCGAATCAGAAAGAACGTCAGCAGTAAGTCACCATCTATAACGGTGCTGTAATCACTTATATGTTCTGTAGGACTGGTATCTACCACTGACTATATGGCGGTAATATCCATGTTGATCTTTGTGTAGAGATTATTTTCAGTAACAGCGCGGTCATCTGCTGAGGTTCTCCTCCACTATTAGGGTGCGTCACCCAACTGTAATCAGGGTTACCTGGTTAGGGACCCACTTATATGTTTCGCCCACCTGGACCAAAACCCTACAGTAGCTACGCCTCTGGTGTCATCCAAACCTACAACTCGTCCCACAGAAACAAAACCCTCATATGGTTATGTGGAGGGAAAAATAAAAGACGTTTTGGATCTCGAAATGAACACCAGGTCCTTAAGGGGTTGATTCGAATTTCTTTTTTTAAATGGGGTAATGCAAAAATAAAACCATTTCACCTTTATATTTTATGCTATTTACCTTGTGATTTAAAACAAATCAAGTGAAAGAACTTTAATTCACTTGATTTATAAATGATTTTGTTAATAACATCAGGTTTTTGTTTTTTTTGTAGCAAATGATTAGTAATTCCATGTATATCCCAATAATACACGGCATTATATAAGGTACAGGCATATCCAGTCTGTGCTCCAGAGCTGCATGATGAGGTAGGCAGTGACATCATGGAACACCGACCATGGAATGTGAGGTAATGACATTATGACACAATAATGGCCTCGGCTATGAGAGGGGCTGCTGTTGTGTTGATCGGTGCACACACGTAGGAGAAGTATCTCTAGCGAGTGCTCCATTTTGACTTGGCTGTTTTTTGGCAAAGACAAAATATTTCTTGAGCGTTTATCGTGAAGATTTCTTAGTCAGCGTTATTCAGTGTCTTCAGGGCTAATAGATTTCCACCGTCTTGCCCCACTGAGAGGATCATGGCTTCAAGGGACAATTCTAATCCATCCCAAGTCCCAGGAGAGCCTTCATCAAATGGGATCACAAGACCTTCTACATCAGGTAAGAATGGGAAGGGCATAAAGATCCACTAATACGTCCACATACAGGTCTCTAAAATATGTATTCCTTATAGGGGATAATATTCCACAGGAGAAAGTCCTTATATGTGTTGTTTGTATTTTTCACAGGAACATCGCGGCATAGCAGGGAGGATTCCCCTATAGCCCACAGGACAAGGGGCAGGATTGCCCGACAAAGAAGAATGGAGATTGCTCCAGTAAATACTAGAGGTAGAAGGCAGAGACAGAGAAGACCACCACCGCCACCTGAAAGGTCTGAAGATGGGAACCCACCCCCCATTACCACCGGTCGTGAAGTGGTGAATTCATCCATGCTGATACTCCCCACCTCCGTGAGGTCAGCGTGGACCCACCTGGACTTGTGCCATCTGTCTGGATGACTTTGCACCTGGGGATCAGTCAGCCACATGGAGTGCTCCCACTTCTTCCACAAGGCCTGCATTGGAAGATGGCTACTGGACAATAACAACTGTCCACTCTGCAGGCACATTAACAGCAAGCCTGAGTTTCTGCTCCATGGATATCTGCAAAACTATGGGGAGGTTGTGATCGTAGTTAATGACCCCAGTATGCGATTCCACCCACCAATTATTTTGTTTGCATTAGGTGCCTGGAGAACCCTTGTGTTCTTTTGAGAGAATTCTTTTTTTTTTTTTTTTTTTAACCATAAACTTTTTATTAATTTTAAAATAAAGTCATATTTATTAACCATTTAGTCTCCAGTCAATGTGCATTGTTACAGAAATTTCCTCAAAACATTAATCGACTCAATATACAGTAGTAATAATTTAACATAGCTAAATATTATGGGAAAAAGAAGGGGAAAGGGAAGGGGTGATGACAACAGATTATTATACCCGTGTATTACTATGATTAGCTCTATTACATCTCTATAACCACAGTGTTTAATCTGAATGACAGCCAGCTGTCCCATTTCCAGAGAAATTATATTATATTATTGGTGGATGAAGCAATTATCTTCTCTGATAAGTGATTGTAATTCACCAATGCTACGATCTCAGTCAATGACGGACATTTGGGGGTTTTCCAATATCCTGCAATTTTAATTCCAGTAGCTATGAGGATGTGCGCCATCACTGTCCTGAACTCGTGCGGAATTAAATCCAGGTCAATGGCCAGAAGCGTCTGCTCGTTCACAGTTTTTATTGGGATACCACTAATTTGAGACACTAAATGGGAGATTGCATCCCAGAGCTGCTTTACTTTATGGCACTTCCACCAGACATGTAACATATCTGCGTTGGCGTCTCCGCACCTCCAGCTCACATCTGGGGAGTTGCGGTAGATCTTAGACAATCTGTATGGCGTGAAGTACGACCTGTACAGCAGCTTTCTGGCGTTCTCCAGGTAACTGGTGCACTTAGTGTCCCTTTCATTGAGAAGGATGTTTGCCACCGACTCGGGGTGACCCCGCATTGTAGATCAGTCTCCCATTTGTGGAGATACCAGTCCAGAGAGGGAAACGTCTCCTCCATCATATAGGTATAGCTTACAGACAGCCCTGTCATCTGCCGTGCTGGGGCGAGGAGCATTGCATATAATTTGGAGGGTTGTGAGAATATTATAAATTTATTTCCCTGTAGAAAATGTCTTAGGGTGGTTTCTCATTTGCGTTTGACTGGTTGCACTTTGGTGCGCTCGGCACACCGTCAAAAGGACGCATGCGCCAACAAACGCATACCTGCGCACGGCCTGCATACCCAATGCTAGATACTTAACATGATTGACAGAGCTGCTGGCCTGTAATCTGCTCTGCATTCACTGTCTTCCCCTGTCCATTTTCAGGCTGATGATTAAGATGTATTTATTCTGGCACTTACAGTATTTGTTTTTTGTGTTTCTTTATTGTTGCATATAAATGTTGAATCCAATAAGTTGTAATTTGAAAGGAAAAAAGAAAGAAACTCACACAAACCTAAAATCAGATGATTCAAGGCTTAAATAAAAATATAAAAAAAATTAGATCCAAAGTAGGTCCCAAGTTGAGTCCCTGTACAAATATAACCGAGAACACAAGTAACACACATGCATTTTTTCACAAGTTTAACACATTTGTTTTTTCACAATTACGCATCAAAATTTTGAATTTGATTTCACCAAAACAAAATATAATGAAACATAGTCTTGTGGCATATCTGGTGAATGCCTGTACAGTTCTGAGTAGAATGGTATTTATTTTGTTTCTCTATCTTTTTTCTAGCCTGAGTTACGATGAGAAATATAAAGGCAGGCAACACCGAAATTCAATAAAAAAAAAATCAATCAACAAAAAAATTAAAAAATTAGAATTTTTTTTTCTTCACATTTTGCATTCTCTGACACACTATTACCAAATAACAAAATCTCAAAAGAATTAAAAATATAGAGGTAAAAACATTGGTTCACTTGACATGGAATGACCCGCATGGGTTTACTCTTTACAGGTTCTTTCCCCTGTGGTAAGTGTAATATTTTTCCTTGCTTAGAACCTACAAGAACCTTTATTAACCCCATTATCAGTAGCAGTACAGCCAGAGACTTTATAAATTGTAAAACACGTAATGTCATCTATGCTTTAATTTGCCCTTGTTCCAAAGTCGATGTAGGCGAAACCTATGAGGAGTTACGTTGGAGCATTCAACAGCAGACCTGCAGATTTGACTCGCATCAGTGGAACGCATATGTCAGTTCTAGAGATGAGCGACTTTGCCTTTCTTAGGGTCGAGTTGGGTTTCATGAAACCCGACTTTTTCAAAAGTCGGGTCAAGCAAAATGGGCGACTTTAGTGAAAAGTTGGGGTTTCGACCCAAACACGAAACCCAATAGAAGTCAATGGGGAAGCAAAGTCGTCATGGAATGGGGGGCAGTAAACACACCTACAGTGCCCATTTCAATACCAACAGCATCAATTCTTATTCCTTGAGCTTGGCAACATGGATTTAGTTTATAACAATAGTTACGCATTGAAAACTGGGGGTTATTTGGCTAAAGCTGTGGGTGGGTGGCAGGGCTGGCTCTGGTTTTTCGTGTGCTCCTGGCCAAAAAGTGTCAGTGGGCCCCATGGATGATGCTACAGTGTATGATGGGCCCCATGCATCATGCTCCAGTGTATGTTGGGCCCCATATATCATCCTCCAGTGTATAATGCTCCCCATACATTGCTCCAAACATTTTCAAAAAAGGAAATACCTCTCGTCGATGGGCACTACTCTACTCTGGACTCCTCAGCGTCGCCATCTTCCAGCTCTCTGCACTTGGACTGTTTAGGTAGAGGGCGTTCAGACGTGACGTCATCGCGCTCTGTAACCTGAAAGTCACTATCATGAAACGCGAAACACGTCACAGCGGTGGAGCAGAGAGAGGTAAGTATTGCAAGTGCTGTGCCCTTAGCAAGCAGGGTGAGCCCACTCGTGGGTGACGGCACTGGCACAGGGCCCCTCATAGTACGCTGGTGTGTCTGACGGAGAGTGGCGCCGCCCACCGTCAGACACTTTTTTGTACTATGAGGGGCCCTGTGCCAGTGCCGTCGCCCAAGAGTGGGCCCCCCACCTGCTCAGGGCAACATCACTTGTCTGTGTGCACAATCTGGATTCCAGGAAGAGCTGCAATTTGAAAAACGCTATTCTCAATGGCAAATGTTTCCAAGTGGTTAGAGTGGTGTTTAAACCACCATAATTTTTCCCTCGAGCAGTGTAAACCTGTGATATTCTCAGATGAATCATCGTTTACCCTATGTCCGACCTCCGTCCGAGTCAATGTTTGGAGCCAGCCGAAAGAAGCATTCCATCCACACTGCCTTCTCCCAACCGTAAAAAAGGTGGAGGTTCTGTGATGATCTGTGGTGCAATTTCGTGTACATCCGCTGGGCCAATGCTATCCCTTCATGGAAGAATTCATAGCGGCGATTATTTTGTCATTTTGGTCAAACAAGTGCATCCTATGGTTCAAGCACTGTTCCTGGAGGGGAACGCCATCTTTCAGGATGATAATGCACCAATTCATACAGCTAGAAGCGTTAAAGCATGGCACGAGGAACATTGTAATGAAGTCGAGCATCTCATCTGGCCCCCACAATCCCCAGACCTAAACATTATTGAGCATTTATGGTTGATTTAACAGATTCAAGCTAAACGTCTATTTCCGCCGCCATTGATGCTCAAATTACCTGTACACTAACACTATATACAGAGCTCCCATGTATAATGTCACTGGTGATCACTGTATTACCTGTACACTGTTACTATATACAGAGCTCCTGTGTATAATGTCAATGGTGATCTCTGTTGCACAGCTTCTGAATCCACACCTTTGCAGTAGAAAACTTCATAGAGCAGGCTGCATGGGATAACAAGCTTTTTCTTCTTACAACATGAGGTAAAAGAAGAATGCACAGTCATTTTAGCATTGCATCAGGAAACAGGAACAAAACAAAAGTGAAACTACAAGTGAGACTATTTCTTATACAATACATTAAACAGAAGGAAACGTTACACAACATCGCCATCTACTGTCAGGTCAGCATAAAGTCCTCCTTTTACTTATACCGTAATAAGTCCTAATCTGTTGCATATGCCAACACCCTTTCTCAACAATAAGGACTTATTCAATCAAACCCAACTTTTTTATTAGTCTCTGATGTTTATCAGCATTCAACGCCTTCGTGAAAATGTCTGCTGTCATTTCTTCAGTAGGGCAATATTCCAACTTCAAGACTCCTTGATTCTCTATTAGTTTTGTTGGTTCAAAGTGTGATTGTCATAATTTTGTCAACAATTGTCTTAACCACAGTACTTCTTGTCTTTCTATCTGTATTCCTAGGTACTGTTTTACATTTCCCAAGTCTTTGATTTCAAAATGTTGTTTCAGGATTTTTAGAATGTTTTCTTTATCCCTTTCTTGTTTAAAACAAATCAAAATGTTGTCTACATACAGTATATGAATACATAAATCCATCTATTACTCATCCTTATTGTGTACAAGCATGGATCAGTTTTGCTTTGGGCCCATAACCTGTTGCAAAGCTTCTTTGAAATTTTTCATTTGTTAGTACTTCCGTGATTTTGTCATTCCACGCTTTAGCTGCTTGTTTTAAACCATATATGCTTTTCTGTAGTTTACAAACTTTGTTTGGATTTCTTTCATCTTTGAATCCTGGAGGTTGTTCCATGTAAATGTCTTCTGATAAATCTCCATTAAAAAAGCTGTCTTTACATCCAGATGTCTTAGTTCCATCTTTTCCATTGCTGCAACTGTAAGTAAAGTTCTTATTGTATTGTGTTTGACAACTGGAGCAAATGTTTCATCATAATCTTCTCCATATTTTTGAGAATACCCTTTAGCTACGAGTCTTGCTCGATATCTTTCAGGTGTGCCATCTGTTTGGTATTTTACTTTAAAAATCCATTTACATCCTATGGTTTTTCTTCCTTCTGGAAAATCTGTTAGTGTCCATGTATTTGAATCATGCATAGATTTAATTTCTGTTTCTGTTTCAATCCATTTATTAGCTTCTTCTTCAGGAAATTTAGATATGTCTTCCCAAGAGGTAGGTTCATGGATTTTTCTTATACTTGTCTTGTATGAGAGACGTTTTGGTGGTTTTCCTTTGTTCTCTCTTATTGAACGTCTTGGTTCTGTGTCTGTTTGTAGTTGTGATTCTTCACTTTCAGTATTTTGTTCTTCATTAATTTCTACTTCTTTCTCATCAGATATTTCTTTAGTTATGTCACTATTGTTTTTCTCATTTTTTATTTCAACTGATATCATAATGTCTTCATTTAAATCTTCAATGAATGTCACACTGTTACTCACTGTAACTCTGTCTGTTTTGGGATCTAGGATTCTATATCCTTTGCAATTTTCACTATATCCAACGAATATTCCTTCCATGGATCTGTTTTGAAGTTTGGAACGTTTTTCTGTTGGAATGAATATAAAAACTTTACATCCAAAAACTTATAAATGATTGGCACTTGGTTTCATACATTGCCACAGTTCATATGGAGTTTTCTTCAGTTTTCTGTAAAAAAATCGGTTCTGTAGATATGTAGCTGTCATTGCTGCCTCACCTTAATATTTCTCTGGTAGTTTAGAATCTGTCAGCATACTGTACATCTCATCATTTCTGTTAGTTCTGTTTTTCCTTTCTGCTACTCCATTTTGTTCAGGTGTGTATAGAACAGTTTTCTGATGTTCTATTCCATTTTGTCTTAAGTAGTCTTCTATTTTGTGACCTGTAAATTCACCTCCATTATCACTTCTGATGACAATTGGCTTCCTTTGAAATTTGTTACTTGATCTTTTTACATAGTCTACAAGTTTATCAAAAACTTCACTTTTGTTCTTAATTAAGTATGTGACTGTATCTTGAGTAGTCGTCTATAAAAGTCAACATGTATCTATTGCCTCCTGATGTAGTCACTTTCATGGGTCCACATACGTCAGTATGCACCAAATCAAGCAGTCTTTCGCTTTTCATCTTACTTTCTTTTGGAATAGATATCCTTGTGGTTTTGGATTTTATACAACATTCACATCTTATGGTAATTGAGCAATCTGATATCTTTAAATCTTTTGTCAATTCTTTTCTCTGTAGTTCCATTATACTGTCCGGGTGTCTATGTCCTAGACGTCTATGCCACATGTGAATACAGTTTTTGTGATCATGTGTACATACCTTCATCTGTTCCTTTGGTTTGTCAAAATGATATAATTGTTCATCTGCCTTGACTTTGGTTATCATCTTGTTTCCTGCAATAATTGCACACTCATTATCTTTGAATTTTACTGTAAGTCCTTTATGCTGTTAGACGTTTCACAGATAATAATCCGCCTTCCAATTTTGGAACATACAACACATCCTGTACAAGTATCTTTGAATCTTGTCCGAACTTGTTTGAACAATTTAGCATACCTTGTCCGATACCTTCTGTGGTTATTTTGCTTCTATCTGCAAGATAAATGGCTTCTTTCTTATTTAAATCAAGATCAGTAAAGAAATTCTTGTCACTTGTCATATGACTTGTTGCTCCTGAATCAATAAACCAACCAAGTGATGATTTCTTGTCTGTTATTTTGAATGTGCCATTCCAATTATTCTCATACGAATCGGAAATTGTGTTTTTTACTTTCTGTGTATGCTTTTTATGTTGTAATTTTTGTTGTTCTGCTTTCCATATGGCACAGTCTTTCTTTAAATGACCTTTTTTCTTACATCTGAAGCATTCTCTTGTCTCTTTATTATAGGTTTTTTTAAATTCTGTAGCTTTAAGAGCATTTCCATTATCTTTTTCAGTGGAAGAATAATCGCTTTGTTCATTACTTCTCTGATATTCATCTATGAGTCTTGTTTTCACAAACTCTAATGTAATGTCTGTTTCAGGTCTTGTCTCTAGTGCATTTATTAAAGCTGTATACGAATCTGGTAAACTGCACAACAATATAGCTGCTATATGACTTTCTTTTAATATCTTCACCAATAGATCTTAGCTGTGATATCACTTCCATCATTGAGAATACATGCTGCAGCATGTCATCATTTGTACTCAATCTCATACTGTAAAGCTTTCTTAATAAAAATAATTTGTGATTCAAACTAGATCTTTCATATAGTTTTCTTAATGCTTCCCACATTCCTTTTGCTGTTTCTTCATTTCTTATATGTTTTAATTGAGCATCATCCACTAATAAGCTAATGGTGGCTCTCGCATGTCTATTCTTTTTATCCCATGTCTGATTATCCTGATCAGGTCTATCTGTAGTGATTACTTCCCATAAATCATCTTTAGACAATAACATCTCTACTTTGAACTTCCATAGTGTAACGGGTCTGGGAGGCGGAACCTCTGAGCTTTATTATACAAGGAGGCTTTCCTTGTAAAGGAGCGGGTGGCGCCCGGGGAGACGGACAGGAAGTCACTGCAAGTGACGGGGGCAGTCTCTGGACAGACAGGTGGGAGGTCACGGCAAGTGACCGGGGCAGTCTCTGGATAGACAGGCGGGTAGTCACGGCAAGTGACCGGGGCAGTCTCTGGATAGACAGGCAGGTAGTCACGGCAAGTGACCGGGGCAGTCTCTGGATAAACAGGCTTGTAGTCACGGCAAGTGACCGGGGCAGTCTCTGGATAAACAGGCAGGCAAGGGACCGGGGCAGTCTCTGAATGGACAGGTATATACGACCTGAGACGGCGGAGCCTCCCGGTAGGCTAGCAGGCAGATGACAGATGAGCGCCCCCAAGTGAGCAGGCGAGAGTCTCTGGAATAGCCGATGGACACCGCGGGTGATGGCCGAACCTCCAGGTAGGCTTGCAGGCAGATGGCAGATGAGCGTCCCCAAGTGAGCAGGCGAGAGTCTCTGGAACAGCCGATGGACACCGCAGGTGATAGCCGAACCTCCAGGTAGGCTTGCAGGCAGATGGCAGATGAGCGCCCCCAAGTGAGCAGGCGAGAGTCTCTGGAATTGCCGATGGTCACCGCATGTGACGGCCGAACCTCCAGGCAGGCTTGCGGGCAGGTAGCAGACAGCAAACTGGCAGGAAACAGGCAGGTAACTGGTAACGGACCCTGAGGGCTGAAGCAGAGTAAACAGTGCAACAACAACATTGTTCAGGCACCTCCATTAAGGAAGAAGTACTTTATATAGGGTGGAGTCCTCCGGCATTGGCCGGGGACCTTTTTTGAAAGATGCGCGCGGCCCCTTTAAGAGCGGGGGCGTGCACGCGCGCGCGCCCTAAGCCCAGTGGCAGGGAAGGATGTGCGCAGCCCCAGCAGGGCGGAAGGAGGACGCTGTGTGAGGGTAAGGGGAGCGACGTCCCTGCCTGGCAGAGGACGCTGGCGCAGGGGAACAGCGTCCCTGCCTGGCAGAGGACGCCGGCACTACAGAACCCCCCCCTTTAGGCCCCCCCTTTTTTAGGCCAGAAAGAAATTTAGCTAAGATGAGAGGGGCATGGATGTTCTCCCGAGGCTCCCACGTTCTCTCCTCAGGACCAAACCCCTTCCAATCCACCAGAAAATAGGTCTTTCTTCCTACCCTTTTGGTGGCCAGAATGTTCTCTACCTCAAATTCGTCTTCAGCAGACACTGGAGCAGGAGGTGTACCTGTAGACTTGACAAAAGAGTTAAGTACCACCGGTTTGAGGAGAGATACATGGAAGGAGTTAGGAATCCGCAAATTGGCCGGGAGTTTCAATTTATAGGACATCGGGTTGATCTGACTGATGATCTCAAAAGGACCGATGAACCGAGGGCCTAACTTGTAGGAAGGAATCTTGAGCCGGACATACTTGGACGAAAGCCAGACCTTATCCCCCGGACGGAACTGAGGAGGATCCAGACGTTTTTTGTCAGCATGTTTCTTCATGCGCTCGGATGACAGAATGAGTGTGGATCGGGTACTCTCCCATATGGAGGAAAATTTGTTAACCAGAGATTCCGCAGCTGGATTGTCCACAGAGATGGAGACAGGAACAGGGATCCGAGGGTGTTGACCGAAGACTACAAAAAACGGAGATTTGGAGGAAGATTCGCTCTCGTGATTGTTGTAAGAGAATTCGGCCCAAGGCAGGAGATCCACCCAGTCAGAATGGTGGGCATTAACGAAGTGTCGGAGATAACTGGTCAGATTCTGATTGATTCGCTCGACTTGTCCATTGGACTGTGGGTGGTAAGCGGAGGAGAAATCCAAGGTGACGTCTAGCAACTTACAAGTGGCTCTCCAGAAACGTGAGGTGAACTGTACCCCACGATCCGACACAATGTGACGAGGCAGACCATGAAGACGGAAGATGTGGCGGATAAAGTCTTTAGCCAACTCGGGTGCAGACGGAAGCCCTGGCAGGGGAATGAAGTGAGCCATCTTGGAAAATCGGTCAACGACCACCCAAATGACTGTACAACCGGCAGAGACGGGCAGATCTGTTATGAAGTCCATGGCTATATGCTGCCAAGGGGCAGCGGGTACAGGAAGCGGAAGAAGACGGCCGGCAGGCAGGTGTCTTGGAACTTTGTTGCGGGCACAGGAGACACAGGCAGAAACAAAGTCTATTACGTCCTTGTGCAGGGTAGGCCACCAGTAATGCCGAGTAATGAGCTGGAGGGTCTTTTTCTGTCCAGCGTGGCCAGCTAGTTTAGACGAATGACCCCAGTGTAGGATTCTCTCCTGATCGGTTACCGATACGAACGTCTTACCAGGAGGGAGACGATTTAAACTCACGGGAGCCACCTGCATCACTCTGGCAGGATCGATGATATGTTTAGGTTCCTCCTCGAGATCCGACACCAGGAAGGACCGGGACAAGGCGTCCGCCTTGATGTTCTTGTCGGCCGGGCGAAAATGTAAGAGAAAATCAAAGCGGGCAAAAAACAAGGACCACCGGGCTTGGCGAGGGTTAAGTCTCTGGGCATGCTGGAGGTAAGCTAGATTTTTGTGGTCAGTGTAAATGATTACCGGATGAAGAGCCCCCTCGAGTAGGTAACGCCACTCCTCCAATGCCAGCTTGATGGCCAATAACTCTCGGTCTCCTATGGAGTAATTGCGCTCTGAAGAGGAGAAGAGTTTGGAGAAGAAGCCGCAAGATACCATCCTCCCGGATGAAGATTTTTGAGTAAGTACTGCTCCGGCTCCAGAAGAGGAAGCGTCCACCTCCAGGAAGAACTGCTTGTTGCCGTCCGGGCGATGCAGCACTGGAGCGGAAGAGAAGGCCTGTTTTAAAGAAAGAAAGGCCTCCTCTGCTTCGGGCGTCCACTGTTTGGGATTAGCATCCTTGCGGGTGAGCGCGGAGATTGGAGCCGTCCGGGAAGAGAAGTGCGGTATGAAAAGGCGGTAATAATTGGCGAATCCCAGGAACCGCTGAATGGCCTTCAACCCCTCCGGTCGGGGCCATTTCTCGATGGCAGACAGTTTCTCCGGATCCATTCGTAGGCCTGTCTGAGAAATGATGTAGCCCAAAAACGGAAGCGAGGTCTGCTCAAAGAGGCACTTCTCATATTTGGCGAAGAGGTGATTCTGCCTGAGCCTGAGCAGAACCTGACGAATATCCCTCCGGTGAGACTGGAGATCCGGAGAGAAGACCAAGATGTCGTCTAGGTACACCACAACGCAGGAGTAGAGAAGGTCCGGAAAATGTCATTGACCAACTCCTGAAAGACTGCTGGAGCATTACAGAGACCAAAGGGCATCACCAAATACTCGTAGTGGCCGTCCCGGGTGTTGAATGCCGTCTTCCATTCATCTCCCCGACGGATACGGACTAGGTTATATGCCCCACGAAGATCCAGTTTGGTGAAGATTCTAGCCCCCCTCAGACGATCAAACAATTCTGGAATGAGCGGAAGAGGGTACTTATTCTTCACCGTGATCAAATTTAGGCCTCTGTAGTCAATACAGGGACGGAGAGAGCCGTCTTTCTTTTTTACGAAGAAGAAACCTGCTCCCGCTGGGGAGGTGGATTTCCGGATGAATCCCTTGGCCAAATTCTCCTCGATATATTCGGACATCGACCTGGTCTCAGCAGCGGACAATGGGTAAATACGCCCACGGGGAGGTGTAGTACCGGGTAGCAGGTCGATCGGGCAATCATACGGTCTGTGAGGGGGTAAGGTCTCTGCTTCCTTTTTATTAAAGACATCAGCGAATGACCAATATGGAATCGGGAGCCCTGGTAGATTAGTTGGTGTAGGAGAAGGATGGACGGGATGAACAGGAACCAAACACGTTTTATGACAGTCCTGTCCCCAGCGAAGGATCTCTCCAGTCTGCCAGTCGAGCACGGGTGCATGCTTTTGGAGCCAAGGCAGACCTAGTAAGAAAGCGTGAGAGAGTCCAGGCAGAACATGAAACGAGATGCTCTCAGAATGCAACATTCCCACCTGCAGGGTTATGGCTTCAGTGATAAGTTGGATGGGACGTGGTAGGAGACCCCCATCCACAGCAGCAACAGATACTGGTTCAACCAGAGGTTTGGTAGGAATGCGATATTTTTCTACTAGAGCCTGTGAAACAAGATTCCCGGCTGCTCCAGAATCAAGTTGGGCTAGTTCGAAATAACGGTTCTCACCGAGGAGAATTGAGACTGACAGCAGCAGAGATGAAGAGGATTTATTCTTGTCTAGGTTGACCTCTCCGAGCGAACCTAGACACAGGCGTTTCCCGACCTCTCTGGGCAGGTACGGATCCGGTGCTCCTTACTGCCACAGTAGAAGCAACTCCCCTCGGCACGACGTAAGTCCTGACGGGCTTTGACCATCTTGGTCTGGTCGACTTGCATAGGCTCAGAAGAGTGTACCTGAGGAGAAACGGAAGGAGTTACAGGTCTCTGAAAAGAAGGAGCTAGACGAGGAAACCTTCTCTCACGGGTGACCTCTTTAGCGCGCTCCTGGAACCGTAGATCAATTCGATTGGCAAGAGTTATTAGGTCATCGAGAGAGGTTGGAATGTCCCGACCGGCAAGTTCATTATTAATACGGCCGGACAGACCCTCCCAGAAGACAGATATCAGAGCGTCATTATCCCAAGCCAGCTCCGAGGCAAGGGTACGGAACCGTATGGCATATTGACCCACGGTGAGACTTCCCTGACGGAGACGCAGCAGAGATGATGCAGAGGAGGTCTTCCGTCCGGGTTCGTCGAATACCTTCCGGAAGGCTGAGAGAAAAGCAGACAGGTCAGACACCAGAGGATCTTCTCTCTCCCAAAGAGGATTTAGCCAGGCCAGGGCCTCTCCGGTGAGATGGGACATGATGAAGGCAATTTTGGCCCGGTCGGAGTTAAACTGGTGTGCCAGGAGTTCAAAATGCAGGGTGCACTGGTTCATGAAACCCCGAGCCAGAGCAGGGTCGCCTCCAAACCGAGGAGGAGCTGAAAGTCGAGGTCCAGGAACGGAAACCACAGAATTGGTAAGCAGCGGAACTGCCGGATTGCGAGTCATGGCGCCCGCGGTGGTTGCTGGTGAAGTAGTCCGTGTGTCCAGGCGGGAATTAACATTCCGCAGGTGACCCAGGATGGACTCCTGTTGAGACCTCTGACGAGACAGTTCATGACACAGGTCAGAGAGCGAGGGAGTTTGGGTGCCACCGGGTTCCATGGCCCGAGCAAACTGTAACGGGTCTGGGAGGCGGAACCTCTGAGCTTTATTATACAAGGAGGCTTTCCTTGTAAAGGAGCGGGTGGCGCCCGGGGAGACGGACAGGAAGTCACTGCAAGTGACGGGGGCAGTCTCTGGACAGACAGGTGGGAGGTCACGGCAAGTGACCGGGGCAGTCTCTGGATAGACAGGCGGGTAGTCACGGCAAGTGACCGGGGCAGTCTCTGGGTAGACAGGCAGATAGTCACGGCAAGTGACCGGGGCAGTCTCTGGATAAACAGGCGGGTAGTCACGGCAAGTGACCGGGGCAGTCTCTGGATAAACAGGCAGGCAAGGGACCGGAGCAGTCTCTGAATGGACAGGTATATACGACCTGAGACGGTGGAGCCTCCCGGTAGGCTAGCAGGCAGATGACAGATGAGCGCCCCCAAGTGAGCAGGCGAGAGTCTCTGGAATAGCCGATGGACACCGCGGGTGATGGCCGAACCTCCAGGTAGGCTTGCAGGCAGATGGCAGATGAGCGCCCCCAAGTGAGCAGGCGAGAGTCTCTGGAACAGCCGATGGACACCGCAGGTGATAGCCGAACCTCCAGGTAGGCTTGCAGGCAGATGGCAGATGAGCGCCCCCAAGTGAGCAGGCGAGAGTCTCTGGAATTGCCGATGGTCACCGCATGTGACGGCCGAACCTCCAGGCAGGCTTGCGGGCAGGTAGCAGACAGCAAACTGGCAGGAAACAGGCAGGTAACTGGTAACGGACCCTGAGGGCTGAAGCAGAGTAAACAGTGCAACAACAACATTGCACGGGCACCTCCATTAAGGAGGAAGTACTTTATATAGGGTGGAGTCCTCCGGCATTGGCCGGGGACCTTTTTTGAAAGATGCGCGCGGCCCCTTTAAGAGCGGGGGCGTGCAGGCGGCGCGCGCCCTAAGCCCAGTGGCAGGGAAGGAGCGCGCAGCCCCAGCAGGGCGGAAGGAGGACGCTGTGTGAGGGTAAGGGGAGCGACGTCCCTGCCTGGCAGAGGACGCTGGCGCAGGGGAACAGCGTCCCTGCCTGGCAGAGGACGCCGGCGCTACACATAGCTGATAGTTCTCATCATTCAGTTTAGCTACTGCAAGTTTTATCTCTGTGCTACTTGTCATTTTTAATTTATCTTACTTGTTTGGAGAGACTTGCACTGAAGAATTCTTCTGCATTCACCAGGGTCTTGCTGAGAGTTCTAGTGTCCTGGGTATCTGGTATTCTTGGTGTTTGGGATCTGCATTGGAAGATGGCTACTGGGCAATAACAACTGTCCACTATGCAGGCACATTAACAGCCAGCCTAAGTTTCTGGTCCATGTATTTCTGCAAAACTATGGGATGGTTCTGGTCACAGTCAATGACCCCAGTATGCGATTCTACCCACCAATTTCTGTGTTTGAATTTGGTGCCTGGAGAACCAGTGGCGTAGCGTGGGGGGGGCGGGGGGAGGCGGTCCGCCCCAGGCGGCACGTGTGTGTGGGGGCGGCACCCTTTCCTTGCCCTCCGTCTCTACAGCATTAGCCTCACAGCAGCTAGCAATGACGCTGCTATTGCTGTAGTCTTCTGTGCCCACAGGACCTGTGATGAGGTCACAGGAGGGGAGGAGTCAGGGGTCAGATGATCAGTGTCCTCCAGTGCTATTGCTATAGTCTTCTGTGCCCACAGGACCTGTGATGAGGTCACAGGAGGGGAGGAGTCAGGGGTCAGATGATCAGTGTCCCCCTTGTGTGCAAGACTCTGCTGTGATGTTGTCATGGTGCTGGATTAGGGTAAGTTTGTGTGTGTGTGGGGGTCGGGACTTGGGTTTACAGTGTGGATGTAGCAGAGCGTGTGTATGAGGTGTACGGAGCGGAGCCGTGTGTGTACGAGGTGTACGGAGCAGAGCCGTGTGTGTACAAGGTGTGCGGAGCCGTGTACAGAGCGGAGCCGTGTGTGTGCGGAGCCGTGTGTGTACGAGGTGTATGGATCGGAGCCGTGTGTATAAGGTGTACGGAGCGGAGCCGTGTGTACAAGGTGTATGGAGCGGAGCCGTGTGTACGTGGTGTACGGAGCGGAGCCGTGTGTGTACGAGGTGTACGGAGCGGAGCCGTGTGTATAAGGTGTACGGAGCGGAGCCGTGTGTGTACGAGGTGTACGGAGCGGAGCCGTGTGTGTACGAGGTGTACGGAGCGAAGCCGTGTGTGTACGAGGTGTACGGAGCGGAGCCTTGTGCGTGTGAGGTGTGTGGAGCGGAGCCGTGTGTGTACAGGGCCACAAAGAGCGGAGCCGCGCATGTACAAGGGTCCTGTTACTTGCGGGATCTGTGTGCTTGGGGGCTGCAGGGGGGAAGGATGGGTGCCATTATGTGCATGGGTCTGCGTGCGGACGGAGCGAATGCTGTTATCTGTGTAGGGCTGGGTCCCTGTCCCGCTGTCCTGGCCGGGAGGTTTACTTTCCCGCATTAGAATCGTACATGTGGAAACCCGGGGACCTCCCACACGTTCTGGCAGCCACATGTCACGTTCCACCGGAGGTGACGTGCTGTAAGTCAGCTGAACGCTGGAAATGACCGCTGACCTCATTTCCGGCGGTTAGCTTACAGCAGCAGGTACTGTAACTCGTTCTCGGGAGAGTCTTCAGAACGGCGACGCATCGAGCCGCTGGATCTGTTGGAGTGAGAGCCGGGTATTGTACGGACCGCTGCATACAATACCCGACTCTCCCTGAGCGAGACAAGCAGGATGTGGGGATCTCAACATGGGATCTGTTCAACAGATGAAGAGATCCCCAGATCCTGCCTGTCTCGCTCAGTGAGAGCCGGGTATTGAATGGAGCGCTGCATAGCTGGTGAGATCCCCACATCCTGGGGAAATGAGGTCAGCGATGGAACGTGACTTGTGGCTGCCAGAATGTGTGGGAGGTCCCCGGGGTTTCCGTATGTACGATTCTAATGCGGAAAGTAAACCGCCTGGCCGGGACAGCGGAGAGGGTCCCGAAATCGGGACTGTCCCGCTGAAACCGGGACGGTTGAGAGGTATGTGCTTATAATTATTGTTTATGAAACAGTGTGATCAGCAGTGCTAAGTGGGTGTGGTCAGGCGTGGATATGGGTGTGACCAGTGAAATGGGTGTGGCTAGGGGTGTGGCCTAAAATTTGCCGCCCCGGGCGCCACAAACAGTTGCTACGCCACTGTGGAGAACCTTGTGTTCTTTTGAGGGAATTCTTTTTTTTTTTTTTAACCATAAACTTTTTATTAATTTTAAAATAAAGTCATATTTATTAACCATTTAGCCTCCAGGCAATGTGCATTGTTACAGAAATTTTCTCAAAACATTAATCGACTCAATATAGTAATAATTTAACATAGCAAATATTATGGGAAAAAGAAGGGGAAAGGGAAGGGGTGATGACAACAGATTATTATACCCGTATATTACTATGATTAGCTCTATTACATCTCTATAACCACAGTGTTTAATCTGAATGACAGCCAGCTGTCCCATTTCCGGAGAAATTATATTATATTATTGGTGGATGTAGCA
The DNA here is from genome assembly GCA_033576555.1 of Oophaga sylvatica. Lineage (NCBI taxonomy): Eukaryota > Metazoa > Chordata > Amphibia > Anura > Dendrobatidae > Oophaga > Oophaga sylvatica. The sequence goes on along the minus strand of JARQOD010000009.1, from coordinate 21,123,434 downwards.
ATTATCTTCTCTGATAAGTGATTTTCATTCACCAATGCTACGACCTCAGTCAATGACGGACATTTGGGGGTTTTCCAATATCCTGCAATTTTAATTCTAGTAGCTATGAGGATTTGCGCAATTACTGTCCTGAACTCGTGCGGAATTAAATCCAGGTCAATGGCCAGAAGCGCTGCTCGTTCCCAATTTTTATTGGGATACCACTAATTTGAGACACTAAATGGGAGATTGCGTCCCAGAGCTGCTTTACTTTATGGCACTTCCACCAGACATGTAACATATCTGCGTTGGCTTCTCCGCACCTCCAGCTCACATCTGGGGAGTTGCGGTAGATCTTAGACAATCTGAATGGCATGAAATACGACCTGTACAGCAGCTTTCTGGCGTTCTCCAGGTGATTGGTGCACTTAGTGTCCCTTTCATTGAAAAGGATGTTTGCCACCGACCCGGGGTGACCCCGCATTGTAGATCAGTCTCCCATTTGTGGAGATACCAGTTCAGAGAGGGAAACGTCTCCTCCAGCATATGGGTATAGCTTACAGACAGCCCTGTCATCTGCCGCGCTGGGGCAAGGAGCATTGCATATAATTTGGAGGGTTGTGAGAATATTATAAATTTATTTCCCTGTAGAAAATGTCTTAGGGTGGTTTCTCATTTGCGTTTGACTGGTTGCATTTTGGTGCGGTCGGCACACCGTCAAAAGGACGCATGCGCCGACAAACGCATACCTGCGCACGGCCTGCATACCCAATGCTAAAATAGGGTACGCAGGTCGCATGCAGTGTTTAACCCCATTGAAATCAATGGGGGGCGTTTTTCTGAAAGATGATCACCTAGAATAGCGCTGTGTGTGTATTAGTCCTTAATAAGAAAAGCATTAAACTGTTAATATAAATTTACTTAAACTTTAAACACACTCCCCAATATTGTAGCAGACTCTCTTGTTGCCTGTGTAGAGACTGTTGTTTGTGCAAGAGTGAACATACCTGGCATGTCAGGACAGGAACGCTTATCTTACTTCCTGACTCTGCGGTGGGCAGACACTTAACATGATTGACAGAGCTGCTGGCCTGTCATCTGCTCTGCATTCACTGTCTTCCCCTGTTCATTTTCAGGCTGATGATTAAGATGTATTTATTCTGGCACTTACGGTATTTGTTTTTTGTGTTTCTTTATTGTTGCATATAAATGTTGAATTCAATAAGTTGTAATTTGAAAGGAAAAAAGGAAGAAACTCACACAAACCTAAAATCAGATGATTCAAGGCTTAAATAAAAATATAAAAAAGTTACATCCAAAGTAGGTCCCAAGTTGAGTCCCTGTACAAATATAACCAAGAACACAAGTAACACACATGCATTTTTTCACAAGTTTAACACATTAGTTTTTTTCACAATTACGCATCAAAATTTTGAATTTGATTTCGCCAAAACAAAATATAAAGAAACATAGTCTTGTGGCATATCTGGTGAATGCCTGTACAGTTCTGAGTAGAATGCTATTTATTTTGTTTCTCTATCTTTTTTCTAGCCTGAGTTACGATGAGAAATGTAAAGGCAGGCAACACCGAACCGAAATTCGCACTTTTTCCAAACTTTGAATATCAATAAAAAAAATAAAAAATAAAAAAAAAATAGAATTTTTTTTCTTCACATTTTGCATTCTCTGACTCACTATTACCAAATAACAAAATCTTTCTCATTTCCTAAACATCCCAGAAGAGCCTTCGGCAAATGACATCCATCGTAAGACCTTCTACATCATGTAAGAATGGGAAGGGCATAAAGGTCCACTAATACGTCTCTAAAATATGTATTCCTTATAGGGGATAATATTCCACAGGAGAAAGTCCTAATATATGTGTTGCTTTTCTTTCTTACACAGGAACATCGCGGCATAGCAGGGAGGATTCCCTTATAACCCACAGGTCAAGGGGCAGGATTGCCCGACAAAGAAGGATGGAGATAGCTCCTGTAAATACTAGAGGTAGAAGCCAGAGACAAAGACCACCACAACCACCCGAAAGGGTTGAAGATGGGAACCCATTTCCCATTAACATCCAGCCTGAAGTGGTGAATTCATCCATGTAATTGCTTCCAACCTCCATAATGTCAGCCGAAGACCCACCTGCAACCTGCGCCATATTGTCTGGATGACTTTGTAACTGGGGATCGAGTCAGCCACATGAAGTTCTCCCACTTCTTCCACAAGGCCTGCATTGGAAGATGGCTACTGGCCTGGGCAATAACACCTGTACTCTCTGCAGGCACATTAATAGCCAGCCAGAGTTTCTGGTCTGGGCATATTTGGAATACTATAGAGAGATTCTGGTAATGACCAATGACCCCCATATTCCTCCCGCCAGTTATGGTAGGGAATGGCTGCCTCTGGACGATTAGGAGGGTAATGCATGGCATTACCAGGCCATAGTATTGTCAGAAAAGTTCTCCTACCAAGATTTTCCCGGTGTAATATTAGTTATTAGGGTCCAGGGACTGGTTAGGGTCTAGCCTGTCAACAGCACGTCACTTGGTGAATTGTAGTTTTTTCCTCAGCGACTTCCGCTGAAAGGGAAAATTGTAAGCAAAAAGTGAGCTGGAGGGATAAGACGGGGCAGCGATGAGGGAGGTTTGCCGTTCATCGCTGCCATAAGGAAGTGCTGCCCCTCCCTCCATTACTTCCTCACGGGCCTAATGGGTATTGTAAATGGTAAAGGAGCTTGAGCTTTGGCTAAGCTGCGATTTGGTTATAAGGTTTAGAGTTATTTACATTTTTAATAAAGGCCACTGCCAAAATCTTCCAATTAAGGCTTCTTTTACACTTACTGATTTTTGTGGACCGTTATTGCGGGCCTTTTTTGCAGGCTGTATCGCCGCAATTTTCAAGGTCTGCCGCAATAACGGACCACAACAAACTTGCTGATCGCCGTTTCCAATACTATAGAAAAGTATTGGAAAGATAAAAACAACGGCGTTTCGCAAAACCAGAAGTTACAGAACACCGTAACTTCCGGTTTTGCGGAAGTCATTAATTTTCTATGGGGGCCTTGTCTGTAAGCCGTGAAATATATCGAGCAAGCTTGATATTTTTTTCACGGGCGTATATACGGCCCTCACGGCACACGGCCCTCAGTAGAATTTTTGCGGCTCCATAGAAATGCATTGGGGCCGCAAAAACACGGTAAATATAAAACCAGCCTAAAAGTCAATGTGTCCTCTCTATTGTTTTATTATCTGGTTATTCTATATTTCTAGCAAGCTAGAAGGTTGTTTACAGGTATTAGGCTACTTTCACATTTGCGCTCAGGCGACCTGCGCCTATCTGCGCACGGCCGCCGCTAAGCTCCGCCCCGGCCGCGCCTCCTCCCGGCGGCTCCGCCTATGGGCGCATGACGGCGCATGCGACCTGTGTACCCTATCTTTATCATTGGGTACGCAGGCCGTGCGCAGTATGCGATTGACTGCGCATGCGTCCTTTTGACGCTGCGCCGAGCGCACCAAAGCGCACAATGTTGCATTTTAGTGCGCTCGGCGCACCGTCAAAAAGGACGCATGCGCAGTCAATCGCATACTGCGCACGGCCTGCGTACCCAATGATAAAGATAGGGTACACAGGTCGCATGCGCCGTCATGCGCCCATAGGCGGAGCCGCCGGGAGGAGGCACGGCCGGGGGCGGAGCTTAGCGGCGGCCGTGCGCAGATAGGCGCAGGTCGCCCGAGCGCAAATGTGAAAGTAGCCTTAGACTGTGTAATGCCATGCATTGTCAGCAGTGATGCAGGAACAGTGAGTATTTTACTTTACAGTCCAATTATAAATGATACTTATTGTGTATTATGCTGTCATGTGATTTGGCACAAGAGATTTTCACATGTAATGTATTTCATAGGAGCATAAGTGACACTCCTGGACGGGCACAGCGGGAGATGCGGCACAGTCCATCCAGTACGGCGCAGGGTCAGCTGCCATTTCCATCTGTAGCCCATTCACACACGGAGAACCATTCTTGATTAATTTACTTGATATATCAGGTAAGAGTGCACAAAGCCGACATTTACTTTTTATGCGGGTTACAGTTATCTTTTTTGAGCCTTGTAACAATATTCTGCCCATTTATGTCTTACAGAATTAATTGAGTCATCCTGTGTGGTATAAATCTGATGGATGTTTTGTGCAAGCGTGCTACTCCCTGACAGCGCAAGCAGAGGAGCATTGTTTTATATTTATTGAGCCTTAAAAATAAAGTCTTGAATCTTGAATCACACATCGATATAAAAATCATAAATGCCATAGTGCATTGTGTGCAAGATTCCACCAAGGTATCAATAACCTCTTTTATCATTTCCTCACAGGGACATCCTGACAGGTGCACACCGGGTCATTGCACCAACCGTCCCCTAGACTGAAGAGTGGATTGCTGGCCCGGATTGATAATCTGCCAAATCCGGCTTTAAACTTCTCCACAACAGTATCACGGACTGCCTGTTGTGTTCCTTGGTCTTCATGATGCTCTCTGTGCTTCAAACAGAACCCTGAGACTATCACAGAGCAGGTGCATTTATACGGAGACTTGATTACACACAGGTGGATTATATTTATCATCAGTAGTCATTTAGGACAACATTGGATCATTCAGAGATCCACAATGAACTTCTGGAGTGAGTTTGCTGCACTGAAAGTAAAAGGGCCAAATAATATTGCACGCCCCACTTTTCAGTTTTTGTATTTCCACAAAAATTTAAAATAACCAATAAATTTTGCTCAACTTCACAATTGTGTCCCACTTGTTGATTCTTCACCAAAAATTAACATTTGGTATCTTTATGTTTGAGGCATGATATGTGGGAAAAGGTTGAAAAGTTCCAGGGGGCCGAATACTTTCGCAAGGCACTGTATATAGTGTGGAATTCTCACTATATACACTGGCACAACTCTACAGTATATACTATATACATAGCTCCACACTATATGCTTTAGCATAGTATATAGTGTGAAGCTGTGTATGTAATTGTTTTTAGCATATATTGTGGAGTTGTGTATGCTGTGTTACCTCACCTGTCCTTTTATACTAGTGTAATTTTAAGTATCTGTATTATTCTGTACATTTACACTGCACAATACTACTCCTCCTGCCCTGTATATATGCACTTGACAGGTGATAAGTTTTCAATTGCTGGGGATCCTACTGCTGGGACCCACATCATCCCAAAAACCGGAGCTCTGTAGAGCACCATGTAAATGGAGCTGTGGTCGATCATACCTAATGGCGCACCATTCACACAATGCTCTTCAAATAACTCCTTAAAGAGAGTGTTGAAGGGCAGAACAAAGTATAGCAAACATTCACTGTTCGGAGTGGGGAGGTTTGTGTTGCAGGGCTGCTTTTCTGTCCCAGTCCAGCCCTGGTGGATTTTCATCATGGAGAAAAGAAGCCTCAGCAAGGTAGAAGTGCAAGATAAAAATTAACTTTTAATAATAATGTTAAAAAGAACCACCTGGTTCACACAATAATTAGAACACTTCAAACAAAAAAATAAATACAATCACCGCTCTCTCCAAGGAGATCACAACTAAATGACCCAAAATTCTCTCTTTTTAGTGGGTAAACAAGTCCACCAGAGAATACTGATTTTAAATTGGACCGTACCTTGTCATAACTTCAAAGGGTGTCCATACATAAATATCTGGGACCCCTCATAAATAAACTAGGTATCAACTGTTATGAGGTCCTATAGACACCATATAGATAGCTAAAAAAGGAGGATCAGTATTATATCATTACACATTTAGGAATGCAGGAACTTCCCTTTCTGGATATTAATATCAAAAAAACTGAGAACGGGAATATTGATACCAAAATCTACAGAAAACCCACTTCAACAAATGCCCTTTTGAGATGGGATAGTCACCATCCAGTACCCCTTAAAAAGGGAATCCCAAAGGGACAATATATGAGGGTACGACGAAACTGCTCATCAGAGGATGATTTTCAACAGCAGGCAGATGATTTACGATCACGTTTTCTTAATAGGGGATACCCGGACGGGATCCTACGTAAAGCCTATCATGACACTAAAACCCTAAATCGGACACAATTATTGAATGTGACACAACCAAGGGATGAAGCTCCTGCATGTAGATTTATTACAACATATAATTCTGGAGCACAACAAATACGATCTATTTTGAACAGACATTGGTCTGTGTTACAGATGGATGAGGACATTGGAGACCTGGTGGGAAGTTACCCTAAAATTACCTTTGCTAAAGGAAAATCGATAGGGGATAGGATTGTACATAGTCATTACAACCCCCTAAGACAGAAACCTGGCTTACCAATAGTCTCAAAGGATGATATAAATGTAGTTGCTGTATAGCATGCCCGGTCCTATCCACGGGAAAACTTTTTAGAAGTTGTGTCAACAATCGCGAATATGAGATACGTCATTTTATCAACTGTCGTACGAAAGGCGTCATATAGAAAGCGACTTGTCCTTGTAATCTTGAATATGTGGGAAAAACGATAAGGGAATTTAGAAGAAGGATAGGTGAACATCTACGAGATATTGCCCTGGGTAAGGATACACCTTTAGCTAGACATATGGTCAGCCATCATGAGGGGGATACAACCAATCTGAAATTTGTAGGTATTGATAGAATAGGAGCACCGAAGAGGTGTGGCAATTGGGATAGAAGGATTCTACAATGTGAAGCAAAATGGATCTATCGGTTGAAAACACAACAACCATTGGGCCTAAATGAAATGCTCACGTATAACTGCTTCTTGTAGGATTCTTCCCCTTAATGTAAGCCTCCCTTCTCGAAATCCTTTTTCTTACCTATCACGTTCCTATCTATGTAACCTCTTTTTCCCCACCTATTATAGGTTAACTAGGGCCATCTAGGATTTTAATAGGCTAGCCGTCGTGGAGTGGGGGCGCCAGTATCGACTCTTTTTAGGGTGCCAACCTCCACGGACAGGTAGGGCGCACCAGTCTGCTATAGGGCAATATAGTTTCTGTGTTCCCCCTCACACCAGGTCTCGCTTGCCTCCATCTAAACCAATCTTGATTATTTTTCTTGGCCCATTGTCAATCACTTTTTATCCTTTTTTGATTTATCACCAACTTACGTTATTGTGGAATGACTAATGGAAATTATTATTTGATTCTGTATCCCCGATTTGAAGATGGGGATTTCTAGATGAAATCGAACTGATTATCTCGATTAAATATGGTCACCTACCTCTTGACTATCTAGCATGTATATTAAAATTGAACAAATTTACATGCCGATTTATTATATCATATTTGAAACCGTATTTGAATATCTGTTTTGATAGAGGTTATTTCTTTAATATGAAGACGTCTGTATGAAAACTAAATGAACTCTCGGCAGGCCCTTTTTTTGCCCTTTCTTTATTCTAATATATAATCCAAAAAAAGGGGGATGATGATAACCCTATTGAGATCCCCGCAAATTTCATAATGGAGGGATAAACTGGAAGGAACTGTTTTGTAATTTCCTCAAGTATTTAACTTTGTCAATTAATGTTCCATTTGTTTGGGAAAAACACAGAGATTCTAAATAATATGCAACAAAAAGACGGTTATATGATATCTAATTTACATCTGGCATGAATGTTATACGTTTTTGATGACATTATGAATGGATTCCTGGGAGATCCTTACCAAATTAGAAAGGGACGCTGGGGTAATGTGTTACTATGGTAATGTTCCACTGAAACGCCGCACCGGATGTGACGTAAGCTGACGGTCACACCGGATATGACAGGAGGGGTCGCACTAAGTGTGACGCCTCTGTAAACATAATGAAGTCACCGGATGTGACGTCTTGGGAACGCCGCACCGGAAACGATGTCGGTGAGTTGTCGCAAGGAAAGCGACACCTAAGTATACATGCAGGTCTGATCTGACGGATTTTATATAGGCGAGTATACCGGATGTGATGTATGTTTTGGGAATGATGATTAAACTCATGGCATATAGGAGAGACATACAGGCGCACCGGAAATGACGCTATTAAATGACCTGCCTGGCGTCC